>OZ007596.1:8790000-10040000 GCA_963931845.1 Maratus michaelseni
GACAAAGTCCTATTTCTTTCCCTGAAAACTTTTCTGTCTTCAGAAGTGTGTTTTTATTACTTTTCCATCAATTCTAAGCATCGCTTAATTTACAGTTTTACATCATCAAATAGAAAAAATATAGGTCAATTTAGTAAACTTCTAAATATTTTTCAATTAGAATTTTGTTTTAAATCTATCTGAACACGAACCCTTTATTTCCTACCATAATGATATTAATTAGTGGCACAGCTACCACAATTGGCAATTGAATACTAAGTGGAAATTTAAAAGCAATAAAAATGAGTTTATTTATAATCTTATAACGTTATATTTAATTATATTTTATTTAAATTTGGTTATTTTAATTGAATGATTAAATTAATTAATTTAATTAGAAACAACACACTAACAAAAAAATAATACAGAAATTTTGCAATGAACAAGAAAAGAAAAAGAAATTAAAAGAAAAGCTTATTTGTAAATCTCTTTATTTATAACAGACTGCAAAAATCACGTTTCACTGAAATAAAAAATTAAACAATTTGAAACAAGTATTTTATCAGAAGAATTATATACTGCTAGAATATTTAATTAATTATTTAATTAATCATTTAATTACCAATAGAAATGTATATTAGCTACTTCAGTATTTACTTTTTTTTTTCAATACACTATGGAATGTGGAGTAAAAACAATCTTTTCCTTCAATATTAAAAAATATCCTAATATGAATGTAAAAAACTGATGAAGACCCAACGTCCAATATAACGGACATTGATAAAAACATGTGTTTATTCTCCAAAATATACATTCAATTACTTTAACTACGATTTAATTCCATTAACACAACATTTAAAATTAGATATATGCTGCATTAATTTCAAAATACTTTAAAAAAATATATGAAATTTGAGTTAAAGCTGTGTACCTACCTTCAACAATCTTTCACCTGTTCGCCGGAATTTTCAAATGATTAAAATACACATTCTGATGCAATTGTTTTACTCTTTCGGTATACAGATAGCAGCACTAGACTATCCATAATAATGGACAGTAAGATTTTACAAGTTCCTACTGAAATTAAATATTTTATACGAAAAATAAAAATGCCCAATAGGAAGAACGTGGGGTCTCAGGAGGTTATACCAATTGTAAACTTTTTTTGATAATTTAGTGAATCAGATTTATCTATTTGTATGTTATCACGATAATTAATAAAATTTTGTATATCATGTGTGTCTATTATTAAAGTTCATAATTAAAACAAAATACTTCCCTGATAAGCAGCTCTGTTTTACTTTCCACACTATTAATAATGAAATTTAGATGAATCTCGTGGTGTTAATTTCGAGAGTGTGTCTTAATTAGATCAAATAATTTACTTTCAATTATTACATTCGTATATCATTTTTGCATCTGTGTGTCTTTTTTTCAGTGACGTCATTATGATGGTTAAATTAATAAAAGAAAACTGTCCAGTTAAACTGACGGCATTGAGCTCACAGGCTATTCACACTAACTGTAAATTATATTCTTATTTCAAAGAATTTGAAATAAGCCCTCGAAAAATGAAGAAATCGACAATATATTAAGAGGGGGGAACCATCCCCCGTTTCTCCTTCTTATAATTAAGCAATGAACCCATAAAACTAATCAGAGAAGCGCCTTACCACAATGAACCTATATACAAAATTTGAAAAAATCGGATAATTCTGCATGAAAAATCCATTTATCTAAATTAAGGGGGGGGTTTGCCCCCCGTCCCCCCTTTATACTTAACCAAAGAACCCCCAAAACTAATCAGAGAAGCGCCTTACCACAATGAACCTATATACAAAATTTGAAAAAATCGAATAATTCTGCATGAAAAATCCATTTATCTAAATTAAGGGGGGGTTAGCCCCCCGTCCCCCCTTTATACTTAACCAAAGAACCCCCAAAACTAATCAGAGAAGCGCCTTATCACAATGAACATATATATAAAATTTGAAGAAAATCGGATAATTCTGCTTAAAAAACCCATTTATCTATATCAAGGGGGTTAGTACCCCCCGTTCCCCCCTTTATACTTTACCAGTGAACCCCCAAAACTAATCAGGGAAGTGCCTTACCACAATGAGCCTATATACAAAATTTGGAGTAAATTGGATAATTCTGCATGAAAAACCCATTTATCAAAATTAAGGGGGGGGGGGTAGCCCCCGTTTCCCTCCTTTACACTTCACCAATGAACCCCCAAAACTAATCAGGGAAGCCCCTTACCACAATGAGCCCATATAGAAAGTTTGAAGAAAATCGGATAAATCTGCATGAAAAAAATCATTTATCTAAAATAAGGGGGAGGATTAACCCCCCCGTTACCCCCTTTATACTTAACCTATGAACCCCCAAAACTAATCGGGAAAGAACCTTATCGCAATGAACCTATATACAAAATTTGAAGAAAATCGGATAACTCTGCATGAAAAAAAAATAATTTATCTAAAATAAGGGAGGAGGATTAACCCCCCGTTACCCCCTTTATACTTAACCTATGAACCCCCAAAACTAATCAGGAAAGAACCTTATCACAATGAAACTATATACAAAATTTGAAGAAAATTGGATAATTCTGCATGAAAAAACCATTTATCCAAATTAAGGGGGGTTAGCCCCCCGTTCCCCCCCCTTTATAGTTAACCAATCAATCCCCAAAACTAATCAGGGAAGCGCCTTATCACAAGGAACCTATAAACAAAATTGGAAGCAAAACGGTTATTTCTGTCAAGAGTTATCGCGTTACGTACGTACATACGTACATACATACATACAGAACGGGCGGGCACATAAGCTCTCAGGCTTTGATAGCCTGTGAGCTAATAAAAGAAAACTGCCCAGTTAAACTGACGGCATTGAGCTCACAGGCTATTCACACTAACTGTAAATTATATTCTTATTTCAAAGAATTTGAAATAAGCCCTCGAAAAATGAAGAAATCGACAATATATTAAGAGGGGGGAACCATCCCCCGTTTCTCCTTCTTATAATTAACCAATGAACCCATAAAACTAATCAGAGAAGCGCCTTACCACAATGAACCTATATACAAAATTTGAAAAATCGGATAATTCTGCATGATAAATCCATTTATCTAAATTAAGGGGGGTGGGTTAGTCCCCCGTCCCCCCTTTATACTTAACCAAAGAACCCCCAATACTAATCAGAGAAGCGCCTTATCACAATGAACATATATATAAAATTTGAAGAAAATCAGATAATTCTGTTTAAAAAACCCATTTATCTATATCAAGGGGGTTAGTCCCCCCCGTTCCCCCCTTTATACTTTAACAGTGAACCCCCAAAACTAATCAGGGAAGTGCCTTACCACAATAAGCCTATATACAAAATTTGGAGTAAATTGGATAATTCTGCATGAAAAACCCATTTATCAAAATTAAGGGGGGGGGTAGCCCCCGTTTCCCTCCTTTACACTTCACCAATGAACCCCCAAAACTAATCAGGGAAGCCCCTTACCACAATGAGCCCATATAGAAAGTTTGAAGAAAATCGGTAACTCTGCATGAAAAAAAATAATTTATCTAAAATAAGGGGGGAGGATTAACCCCCCGTTACCCCCTTTATACTTAACCTATGAACCCCCAAAACTAATCAGGAAAGAACCTTATCACAATGAACCTATATACAAAATTTGAAGAAAATTGGACAATTCTGCATGAAAAAACCATTTATCTTAATTAAGGGGGGTTAGCCCCCCTGTTCCCCCCTTTATAGTTAAACAATCAATCCCCAAAACTAATCAGGGAAGCGCCTTATCACAAGGAACCTATAAACAAAATTGGAAGCAAAACGTTATTTCTGTCAAGAGTTATCGCGTTACGTACGTACATACGTACATACATACATACAGAACGGGCGGGCACATAAGCTCTCAGGCTTTGATAGCCTGTGAGCTAAAAACGAGTCGTTGGGGACCACCGCAATACTTACCCATCACGGATATGCATAATGTAAAATATTAAAGTAAAAAATGTGTAAACTATTTATAAAATGCATTGCAATCGAATAAAATCGAGGCTTGATGACGTCATAAATTTTAAAGGCTCGATTACTGAATTTCTTAAAAGAAACATCCTTATAACGCCAAAAACAATAATCCTATTAACTAGTGGTTTATTGCATCTGATTAAGCGTCTAATTTTCAATTAAAATATATCTTTGAATTGAAATTTGGATGAAATACAGGGTCATGGAAAATCGAAGAGTGTGTTAAATAGGATTACAAATATCTCGGCAACTCATTATCCGATCGACTTCATGCTTTATGTAAAATTTATGTTTTTTATTGTCTTTTATATTCACTCCTTAAAATAAACAATTTCGAAAAATTTTATATACCTTTTATCAGAACGAATATTTCGAGAGTCCAAAAAAAATAGTTCCGGTTAATCAATTTTACTGAAATTCAATAAGCTTCTTTCCATTATTACATACTAAGTACATAAGGAATTTCAAGTCTCTATCTCAATTTTTTCGGGAGATAGAGCGTTTACAGACACACAGAAGGACGGCAATTTTTTTTTTTCTAAAAATATGTTTTTCGGAATCTCCAGTGTCTGAAACGTGTAAATCCGTAAAAAAAAAAATCGATTTTCAAAACGATTACAAGACTTACTCTATACTACGTATGATGAGTAAGTAAAAATAACAATCAAGCGTTCATTGTAATATATTTTTAAAATGTATTTCATTAAATATTACAGATAAAAAAAAAGATATCTTTACAAGTAAAGAATCTTTCAATTGGAATTTAATAATGTTAATCTGACATTTAATTTTTTGTAACACTGTCTAGTGTAATATATATATATATGAATGTACGCTACGATAAATGAAGTATTAAATGCTTACATTTTAAACAGATTTTACAAATATTTCAATTAAAACATCTTATATAAACGAAACTAAATATGCATATATTTCCCAAAACTTGAATTTTAATATTTATAAAGCTGTGAAAGAGTAGCAAAATTTCATTTTTCATAAATCATTTATCGTTTATAATAATCTCGTCTGGAAATTCATCATCTCCATTACGATATAAAAGAACAAATTATTGTTATTATTTACAAATGATAAATTAAGTCAGACTCACAAAGAGTTCTAAAAACATATATCTGAAATACAAATGATCATTAAGCCTATTCTCTTGTGATTTGTAACATTAGTTGTATTTATATGACTAAATGTTCCCAAAGCAATTGTAAGCAATCCAAACATATTACTTTTAGAAAAAATTGTGTAGAATCAGACCAAACATGAAAGCAAATAATGATGTAGAATAAAAGATGTAAAGAATTTGTTTTTATGTGAGAAGAAATATTTCTAAAAAAAATTATTTACAACACGTTTGTTCTTGTAAATGATATTTTATTTAAATGGTACTGCACAAAGTCAATTTAGCGTGTTTCAAAATAACACGGTTCTACAAAACCGTGCATTATACAATAAAATACTTAACAAATAATTCATTTATCAACATAAAAATTCCGAAACATATTTTTGAAAATGTATTTCAATACATTTTTTATATATTTAAAACACAGAGACATCTTTTTCTTGCTGCATTTTTTTATTAATTATAAATCAGCTTTACGACAAAAAATATAAACTACTAATGTGAGCTGAAATATGTTGTAATTGCTAATAAAATATGGAAATGCTTTCAGATGTACGTATTTTAATATGTTTCTGGAAATTTTATACATTTTAATATGTAAAATTAGCAAAATTAACGAAAAAATGTAAACGAAAAAACGAAAAAATGTAATTGCATAAATATTTTAGTTTGAAAAATATAAAACGTCTACCTTTTATGGTTGGACAGACATCTTGACAAATTTTACAAAACAAAAAATTTTACATATAACTCACATATATCATATAAGACTTATAACACATATAACATATACATCCCGTTAATTTTAATTCAAGGTTCAGAAAATATTTGATAGTCTATACCACGTTTTCATATAGTCTAAGGGACATTTTAAGGATTTTCGGTGCAATTCATTTGTTTTAAAATAATATTTGTTCAGTTTTGTCTCTATCGTGATTAACATATCTAGTTATTAATTTATTAATAAAATCATTATGCAAATGCAAATATCAACCGAAGTTAAGGTGACAGTCGAAAAATAAGGTATAAAATAAAAAAAGTTTTGCATGAATTAGAGAAATCCATTAGGGTAAAGTACCCGTATGCCGACACTTTAAGGAATTGTTTTTGCATATTCCAAGATGTATTCGTTATTTTCCAACGAAATGAGATCCTAATGAGATCAAAACGTTCATCAAGATCTTCTCTGCAAAATGCACTATTAGCACTGTCAAAATTGATCGGGTTTAAAATTTTAAAATTTCATAACTGCATTTTTGTTCCTAATTCCGACACCTTCAGAGATAGATTCTCCTAATGTCGACACCTAACATATCTAATGCCGTCATGCGAAAGAAAAATTGAGAAATTCACCGACAATTCTTTATTAACAAATATTCGACATATTGCATGTGTAATAAAGCCATATTTAAGAATTACAAAAATAACTAAATATATACTGACAATTCAATAACCACATTTTAATGTAATGACAATGATTTCGGAAACTGGTACCTCTACTGCACCCAAAGGCTAGAAGAGGGGTGAGTTTACATATTAGTTGGTCAGTGGATACTGTGTGTGTTTTCCTTCCAGTGGCAGCATTTCTGCTTTATCGTCAGAATATGTATATTTATTTATTTATACCGCTAATCAGTCCCTACATGCCCGGCATGAGTGCCTAGCTTGACGAGTTAGTACCTGTGCTCGGGGCAATATTCGCGTGATCTTAGCATGGCTGTGATCCACCTGACAATAGCATTGTTGGAATCACTGCAATGCTCTCTAGTGGTTTGTTACAGTTCTCTTTGTTTGCCGGTTCAAGGTTTCTATTTAATTTCGTGAATTGGCAGATTTAAAAAAAAACTTAAATTAAGGAAGAGAAAGGAATTTTTAAAATTTGTTATGCATGCTTTCTGCTAGTATTATCTAATTTATTTCTTGTATTACTAATCAAAGCAATCACAAAATCACCAACATTGATCAAATGAACTGGTTGATTCTCAACAATAGAAACATGTTGCACAAGAGAGACTTCTTCGAAAACAGGGGTATCGTCCAAAACAAAGGCATCCTCCAAAACAGAAGAAGCTTTCAAAACAGAGGTATCTTACAAAACAGATTAATATTTCAAAAGTGTTGTCATTAGGAACCAACTTGATATCAGGGTTTTTAATTCCAACAGGGGCTTAACCTTCACAAAACTTATATGATAAGAGCGATTTCAATATTGAATTACGAATCTGCAACATTCCTTTAGTTCAATTAACACAATGGTTCTAGTTATGTTGCTGGTTACTAAACTAGAAACCTTAACTAGTAAACTTACTTAATTATTTCAACTGGTATTCAAGAACACTTGATCCACCGAAATCTCGACACTTGTCTGAAAATTTTCTGTCAGCTCTTTCTAGTGTCCTTCCGAACCAAACAGGCCTGCCAACTTTGAAACTGATTTTTTTTTTTTACGTTATGGTTCCCATTTCAAATTTATACGATCATTTAAATCTTATATTTTCAAGTTGACCTTAGAGTGTCGGCATTCGGATACATCACCCTACATTTCTCACAGAAAAGAAATCACCGAAGCTTCTGATGTATTTAATAATTAATATATGAAATAACTAAATTTCGTAACAGAAATTCTGTTGTTTAATAATACTACCACAATGCAAAATGGTCTTTCGTAAAATTTGTATTATTTCTGATCACACAAAACAAGTAATTACTTTTAACACTATTTATGAAAATTCGTTAAATTAAAAAACAATTGCTGTTTATATATCTTTTCTTTACATTTATTTTTTATGAAGTTACATAATGCTGTATATACTTAGATATGTTGAAACTTAACATAAATTTTATATACTCGTAAATAAATATATCTCTTCTAGCTCGTATAGTTACTTAGAAGGTTTCTTTTAAACATAATAAAAAAGCTAACACATTCAAACCACGTATGGTACAATCACATCCCATTCCATAGTGTTTTTCCACTAATGATTACCGTCTATTTTCTTCAGTGTCAAACATTAACCAGAAATGATACTAATAATAACATCTGTTCTAAAATAGATCGCATGTATTGAAAAATATAAAACTTTACTCTGTCTTGAATATATCTGAGAATATAGATTACCAGATCCCATAAATATTTATTTAAATGTCACAAAATGTTTGTTTGTTAAACCAAGATTCCAGATCCTCTAATAGAGATTTTAAGAATTTCAAGTTCAATTCATTTTTTATTTAAATGTATGCTGGTGCTATACGTCTGTCTATCGTTATTTGCAAAACAACATATTAACGCATTATTAAAACTATTATTCATAGTGTAATTACCAAATAAAGTCGTGATAACAGTTGAAAAAGCAAAAAATGCGATGTTTAGTACATATTAGAGAAATCCACAAAATTGTTATAGAATAAGAAATATTCTTGTATTTGGAGTAATTAATAACTAATTTGTTAAAACACTAAGTTTAGTAACACAAATTCTGCGTAACACAATAATATTGTCATAATGCAAAACAGCATTCCGTAACTTTAGCGTTATTTAACCACACATAACAATTAATTACTTTTAACAGTATATATATAAAAAAATGTTATAATTCTAAACTAAAGACGGAATCGATTTTATTTAAATTTCTTTTCTACACAAGAAATGACCTTAAAACGTACTTAAGTTATGTTAAATGATATTTTATGTGTATCCATCAAGCAGAATCGAAAATATTTTCGCTTTGTTATTGAATACAAATAGAACAACATGTAAAACACCTTTATAAAACCTTTTTTTGATTTTCTTTAAGGGGTCAGGTAACCTTTAAAGCGTCAGAAATTCGAAAAAAAAATATTACTTATAATTAACTATGAGTCTTTAGGAACAATTTAAAATAAACCTCGTGCAAAATTCCCTTTAGAAGTGGAGTTATGTCTAAAACAGTTTTAGCTTTTTTTTATATGATCAAGGGCAGGTTTGATCTTTGAAGTCAATTTTCTCAAAACGACGATTTTGGTCATTGCGCGCACGATTTAAGAAAATGGTTGGGTAGAATTTAATGAAATTTTGACTGAATGTCTTAACCAGACAGATGCACAAAATGACCTACTATTATGTTTCTCAAGTAACAAGTTTAGAATTTATGACTACTTTTGTAGTTAAAAAAACTCGATATTTCGAATTTCTCTAAAAACAATTTTTTTTTCTCAAGATCTACACATTTTTTTTTTTCATTTTTTTTTTTCATTTTGTCATTTTGAGAACATATTATATATGTATTCATTAAAAAAATTTGGCTGGTTTTAGCAATTCAAATGTGAAAAATCATGCGCGCAGTACATGCACTAATAATTCTTTCGTAAAAAAATTATTATATTTTAAAATAAATTTAAAAGCTTTATATGAGTGTATACATTTTTGGAGAATTTTAATTTATAAAATAAACCTTTATTAATATGCATTTTAAATTTTATAATTCAAAGTCAAATAGTTACGGAGTTATGGTAATTATTATAGAGGTCCCTTTTTTATGTATTTTGTGAGTTCAAATGTTATCTGACCCCTTAATTTAGAAAACAACTCCTATTTTAAAAATTAGTCGCTCTCACAAATGAAAAGTATTTCAAAACTATCCGTATTAAATATTTATGTTCGGTTAAAAGTTGCAATTATTATTCCATAAGACATTAGGCTACCTAGAAAAACTAATATGAGGCTTTTATCAAGAATTATGCTATCTAAAATTTTAAATCCCACGAAATTGTCATTCATTTTTAATGTAAGGCGGTAGTACTTATATTTATCGCAGACTTTTATGTGGAGATTATGCACGGAATTTTTAAATTCAAAAGCTGCATTCGAAACTCTAGACGCAAAAACGCAGATTATTAGAAAACGAGCAAAAGCAAACACTGCACATAGAAAAGCGTAAAATTTTGCATACGTTGTCATATTATTACTAAAAATGAAATCATACCCATTGTAAAATACTCTCCCAGCCAGTATCATAAAAGTAATTAGTAATAACTTATTCAAAGACTTACTGAGATTAGCATTTAAAAATATGATGTCATTGTAAGCTTGATTAGTAAACTCAAATTGGTCAGTTTTAACATTCGAAATCTTTTGTCGATATTCCAATATTATTTTCTGGAATACGTAACAGAAGCAAATAAAAAATGCAGTAATAGAGGGTGAGATATATCCCCAATTTTCCATAAAAAATGATAAATATAGAATTGGAGTAGAATGAGGTGCGGGTATAACTCCATACACAAAATTATCCCCAAGATATTTAAAAACGTATGGAAAATTCATATCTGCAAAGTATAAAATGGTGATTGACACATTACAGATATCGTTAAGAAACAGAAGAACGAATATTAGTTTTTTGAATTTTATCAATTTCTCTAAATCATGTATAGGATATATTCGTGCCATAAAATGAGTTATGTATTTCCATTCTTTTCTTTTCGACCAAAATAATATTACAAGGATGAATTCTAGCATCATGACAATTATAAAAATTATAGTATCTCTGTCGAATTCTCTTGAACTAATTGAGAAATAAAAGGCGGAAAATAAAATGTATAAGCGATTTATGACATTGATAGAAATAAGAATTACTGACAGAAAATATAAAATTATATTTTTAAATTTCCATTTGAATTTCACTGCATAGTTCAAACCATGAATGCATAAATGCATATCTACTACTGCAATCAGTTGTTGAATAATTTTCCTTTTACAAAGACGTTTTCTCTTGAAGGACCTGACGGTTCTTAATTTCTGATCGCCGGATGCTTTCATTTTAGAACACAGAACACACAGTCACAGTTTGGGAGTTAAATGTTTGACCTCTAACTGTATTACATTCAACGTTTTAAAGTAATTAAGCCTCTTTAAAATAATCAGAAAAAAAACACATTTAAATGCTTGACTTACTTGAGGGAAAACAATTAAAAACTTTATATTCTCCAATTTTTTTCTTTATACAATAAAATTGAATCTGAAAACCTTAGTTATCGTAGAGTATTATTGAAACGACAATTTTCAGTACTGATCGATATCTTTTTAATGTTGATTAGGCACTCATTATTACTAATTGTTTCTCATAAAAATTAAATAAGAAAAACATTCTTCATTTACAATTTTTTACAAACATTTACTAATATTATTTTTAATTAACAAACTATTGACAAATGTTATCTAGAAGTACGTAGAAAACAATTCTAATTAGAAACACTATTTAGCGCAATGTTAGTAATTATTGGAATATAAATGGAAGTAAATTTTAGATATATATATTTGTAAAAGATCGTTCTTTTTGGTGTTTACTTATCTTTAATATAAAAGCATTCAAATCATTTTATGAACGATTTAAGGGAACATATAGCAAAACAAAATGATAATGCATTCAATGAAGCAAACATAATATAATAAATACACTGATTTTCTTTTTATCATTCTCGAAGAAAGTAACGCTGTATCAATTAAAGATTTTTTTTTTTACTTTCTTTCTATGAACAATATTCAAAGTTTGAAGACATTGATATATGAAAACATCCAGAAAACGATTTGTGGTATTTATGCGTTACAGTTCAAGAAACTTAATTGATTAATTAAACTTTAAATAAAAAAGGAAATACCGGCATAATAGTTTCAAAAGTATAATATCGTTTCTAAAAGTATATGATGTATCCTATAATATCACAAATATTTATGAGATTACATAGTTTGAGATTTTTATGTTTTAATCCACAAAACAATGAGACATATTATAATTTTAAAACAATTTTCATCTCGAATTTGTTTGTCTGTTTTGGTGCAATAATGTCAACCCAATGACTTTATTTTACGATTCATACTTTATTTTTCACACTCTAAGTTTTACTTTTTCTAAAATAAACCATAAAATTTGCAGGATGTTGCCATAAAGATTCGTCTAGACGTAAAACTAAATTCTACTAAAACATTTGTATAGACCTTCCATATAAAATACAAATATATTTTTAACAGGAAAGTTAGTGCTGAACGTATACATTTCTAACAAAGAAACTGTCTCTTTTTTGTTCATAAAAACACAGTTAAAAACTGACTTTAAATTGATAAAGGTAAACTGCTTGAGACGTATTAAATGATTGATTATGAATGATTGCTCAAAGAACTGTCAAAAATGTACATATGAAATTACATCAATATTTAATCATTTCCGATTTTCAACAATGTTCAATATTGAAAACAAAATGGATTATGTATAAATTTACCATTCTATTACTTATATGAAAATGTAATGTCTTTTGACAAAGACATTATTTTATGTTAGAAATGTTTACATTGTCAACTGTCAATCTGTCCCTTTCTCACCAGCTCCCTTTTTCTTTTATCTTTCATTTTTATTTAAACACTACTGTATTAATTATAGAATTAAATAAAATTATTATTTCTCTTACAAATAACAGAAAATTATTGTATGCATACATATACACATATACACAGACACACGTATGGTACACATATATACAGATATTTTCTTTTGTTCTAAATTAAAGAGTGTCATATAAAAAATACAAACCAAAGAAAAAATATTGTCTTAGAACTTTTTTTCCCTTGGAATTAAAGTTAAATAATGTTTCGTAAACACATGCAATAAAAATAATTTTCTTTTCAGAAAACACCGATACATTTTTATTACATACACTCCTTTTTTACAAGAACATGTAAAAAACATTTTTAATTTGTCCATTGTGGCAATTTTGTTTATAAATTCATATATAATTCTATAGTATTACGTATATGTCGTACTGATACGGAACGGTAAGGACACTGTATTCAAATAAATAACGTATTTTTAAAATTATAGTATGTTGAAGGATAACAGAATCAAGTGTATATTCTGGTAATGTCTTAACAATATTGCAAATTTCTAGCAATAATTACTTAATCTCACTAACAATTAGCAGAAATGAGAGTTACAAACTAAAGGTATTCTAAAATGACGTAATTTTACAATTATTTGACCTGCATTACTCCTACTATCACAGGAAAACGCAATGTTTCCGGCCAGCCAGATCGTCCGCATGCATACTGCAATATAAAAAGGGATTCGGTATAGAAAAATGATCCTTGTTAAAATCAAGTGACGAAAACATTGCTAGCTCTTAGACTATAAGTTTGATATTTAGAGAGAAAGTTAATTTGCAGGGAAATTTTAAATCTTGATTAGTAAGCGTAATAGCATTGATATGAGATAAATATATGAAAAATATGACACATTTATTTAAATCAATATTTAAAAATCGCACATAGGCTTTAAAATATTTTTGAAGCAGAAACAAGATTCTAACGCAAACCATTCAAATTATGCAATCGGAATGAGTCAGTATGTCCTGTCTAACAAAGTAATCAATTTCTAAAAATGTCATAAAATGTTTGAGGAATTTTAACGTGTATTAATACTGAGTAGAAAAACAATTCCATATGGTCGTAGTATTATTCATATTTTCCAAAAAGCCGCTATTTTCGAATGGAATATCGGTGCATCTTGATTAACGAAGTCAATCTAGATATTACAAATATTTATCCATTGTCTCATTTTGATTCTGATCGGTCCAGTATTTTGTACGTTATTGTGATGAAACAAAGTCTATAACATATGATTTTAAAAATCTATAATAAAAATATATTATAGCTTAGTATCATCGTATGCTATAGCCATGTGTTAAAATTTTCTGATAGTTAAACGATGTTCGTAACCAAATCATTTAATAAACATAAATAGAATTATTTCATTATGTCTCATCTAAAAAATTAAATAATTCCTAAATATTTTATTGAAAACAAAATACCGTAATATGTATTAATTATAAACTGAAAATATAACCCTGTTGCTTGTAATGCTATTCGGGTTTTCGGAGAGCCGTTATTTTCGGATATCAAATTATTTTATTAACAAACTCACCTAAATATTTTTACCAAAATATAAAAATAAATAAAATAGAATAAAATAAATGTGTTCTTTCGACGCAGACATTACTTCAGTAATATTACAAGATTTTCCGTTAAAGTCCATAATATAAATAAATTCTTTTGCATTTTCCTGTAAACGAACTATATAAAACTCATACTTGATTAACAAACTCTTCAAAGGTTATTGCAAGATCATTACATTGCCAGGATTTAGTTCAATATTGAGAGGACAAGTATTCCCTTATACACTTATTAATAAAATGAATGCGATAGGCAGATTTCTAAAGCAATCCACCTAAAAGGAAATACGTGACATTTTCGCAATTTCAAACATGATAAGTACAATGTTCTTGTAATCAGAATAATGTACTAGTGTATTTTCTTCGTATAACCTGAAATGTGTGTAAAAATGTGGGTAATGTTTCTAAAAATATTTTTATTTAGTATATTCTTTTGGCAAAATCTATTTAAATTTACAAAGAAGTTAAATCTTTCCATGTAAAAATAGATTATTTAAAATCAAATATTATACGAATATCAGTAAATTACAGCGTATAAGCAAACATTCTGCGATCAAAATACAGTAATCCAATGTGTTCATAGTATTTATTCCTAAACAAATATTAAGGAATTCATAATGAAAGTATTTTATGTAATTTATTTTTAAACCCAAAATCACTCTTACCATATTTACTAGTCGTACACATATAGTGTAACGAAATCATTATAAACATGATAAAATTACCGACTAAGGAAATATAAGTCTAATTTTCCATTTGCGGTTCAATGAATACGTTTTCACTATTTTTACACTTATTGCATATATATGTGTGAATAAATTTGTGTATGTTGGTATTTTGTTAGGTTTTCAGGTCCCAAAAGACGGCATTTTTGGTGTATTTAGTATAAAATCGCTATGCAGGTATATATACGAGTGAACACAAGAACGCAAAAGATATGTTTTCGATTGAGCCATCCGCTGAATATGTTACGGGCGACTATCGCAAAAATTGTATTAAATTTCGTACAAATCAGTCAAAGGGTTTATGCATCTAAATCACTCTTCATATATTATGTAAAATAACAACAAACAAAAAAAAAAAAACATTTTTTTACTGAATTATTCATTTTTGTAATTTTTATTGTGAAAACTTATTTTATTTTGGTACAATATTCATATTATTCTAGAACGTGACTTTATTAATAAATACATTTTTTAAAGCAGATTAAAAAGAATAGGTGAAAATCTTAATAATCTGATAAAAAACAAGGAAATTTAACTGTTGTATGCTGTGGCAAAATAATGGCAAAAAATGTATAATTCAAACAAATAATTCCCATACTAGCATGGCAGTGTAAATTCAATTTCCATACTTATTCTTATTAATGAGTCTTTACAACGGGGGAATGAACTTTCATTAAAATTAACATAATTTTAGAAATAAAATTGTTTAATGGGTAAAAGTAACGTTTTATTTAGAACATAAAGTCCATTTCCTAAGTGGAAACATTTCAACTTTATATTTTCACTATCTAAGTTTCATTTATTTGTATATTATTATTTATTTGAACATATACTATTTTGTAGATTGTTCGAAAACTCGAGTGCAGTCAATCAAGATTTCTGTTTTAATAAAAGGCTTTGTATGAAATGTAAATAAATTGCTCAGTGATCCATCTTTATGAATAATAAAAATATTTTAAAAGTTTATTACTAATAATATTTCCTTTAAAAATAATAAATGTTTTTTTAATACAAAATAAGGTGATAATGAAACATTAAAATAAATATTTATCAAAATGTAAATAGAAAGCGATAAAAAAGGAGAATATAGAAAAATTATTTTGATATATTTTTAATATAATGTCCAAATATACATTTCGGATATACATAAAATCAGTTTTGGTTTTCCTGACTGTATTCAAAGAAAGTCGCATTATGAAACATTTATCTCTTTACATTATTAATTTAACATATATAGATATTTTTTGTTCACTTCAACATTAACCTTTATTTGCAAACTGGAAATATTACAGATTAATATAGAATTTATTTGTTTAAAAAAAACTTTTCCTTTAAACTAAAAAGTGAAAGTTATTCGAAATTGCTTTAAAAAGTTAAAATATATAAAAATAATTTGTTTGGTTTACAATGATATATCTATCTTCTGGAGGAAAGCGGAAAATAGTACCTGTAAAAGAAATATTTACATAAAACAAAAATACAGTATTTCTTTATATTTACTGAAAAATATATTGAAAAGGATTATTGTATTTTCTTTTTACAATTATCTATAAATATTTTAATTTAGATTAATTCGGCAATTAACTAAAAAACATTTTATAATTAAATGTAAATATATATATATATTTAAAAATCATGTTTCATTTCATTACTATATTTTTTTAACTTTTTCAAAATAATTAAGTTTTAACTTTACAAAAATGTCAAATAATTTTTATTTTATAATTCATTTAGGATTAAATAGTTATATTATTACCATTAAAATTAAGTCATTTAATTGTATGTTTTCCCTTTCAATCAAATTAAATCTTTTTGTGACTTTTCTTTTCAGAAATCCCTCTCCATTTCTTCACTGAAACAATTTAAATAGAGTTAACGTTTAACATCAACGGAAAAACAAGTGAGATAAAGATAAAAAAAATCTTAAACTTAATAATGAAGAATTTTCACTGTGGAATTCAAAGATTTATTCTTCAATTATCTACATCGATATAAAAAGTGTTGTGATTTTGATTTGTAGAAATATTCCCTTAAGATTTCCAGAATGAAATAAACTCGAAATACCCCACCCCCCCCCCAAAAAAAAAATGTTTTTCCTTTTTATTACAAAACAATAACTTTAATTTATTTTAGATAAATACAGACACAATTTTAATAATTCGTTATAAAATAAGTATCAAGTAGGTATTAAATAAAAATAATAGATACATTAGTTTAAATTTTTTTGTCAAAATGACAAACATTTTCTGAAGAAAAAAAAGACAATTTAAATATTAAGTTTTATTCTCAACGTAATAAAATATATTATTGCTCCTTTTTATTGTTTTTTACGAATAAATTATTTTAAGCAAAATTATTGCACTATAATTGGAAATTAATAATAAAAAAAAATTCATTATAATTTTAAGAAAATATAGTGATTGAAAAAAATAATACATATAAAGTACATAGCATATTCCTATTTATGCAAAAAAAAAAAAAATAAATAAATAAAAAAAAAAAGAAGAAAAAGAAGCAGAACCTTGTATGATTAAAAAATTATACATTTTAGCTGAAATAGAGCACGATTGTTTTAGAAACCATACATATTTATTAGAATACTTAATCTAAGGTTTCTACAATTTACACTGGAGTACATAAATTAAGGGATGCAAATAATTCTATTTTCCGAGTAAGTAGTCAAAAGAAAGTTATATAAACGGCAAGATTAGCAAATAGATTCTACTCTAACAGCACAGCCACTCGATGCAACCTCACCTTTTTGTCACAAATAATCGTAAATTTCATAGTCATCAGCTTAAATCAAATTTGATCTATTTCATTCGTCATATTATTGATCTCATGTGACCATTATTTTTAACGCCACTGAGATGTCACACTTACTTTTTTTTGTAACGAGTCAGCCGGTGACGATGCATTGAAATTTTCTCGTGGTTCTCATGTGACCGTCATTTGGAAATAACTCTATAAAATCCTCTATAAGACCGTTGAATTGTGACGCGTCACCAAATGTCGTCACAGAGGAGACAAATGGTGACTCTCAGCTGACGGACATGTGGATACTCTAATTAGAAGTCACCATGAGCATTGGTTGTCATTAGTCACAAAATAATTTCCTGTTGTTTCCACTTGGTTGTTCGTCAGAAAACAGCTAACAACTAGCACAGTGGAATCTCAAATGGTGGTCACATGAAATATACGGGAGACACCATTAAACGCCACATCGGGACAGGTCATAAAGCAAATGCCACGTTGTCTTCATCAAGTGGTGGTTACATAAGAGTAGGACAATGACGAATAAAAAATATGTGTACCATTTTGGTTCATCGGAGTGACTGTGACGCTTGTGACTATTTGTGATATCATAGGACGTATTTCCTACACTTAACACCTGCTGTTAGGATAGTATACTATGCACTTGAAGTTTACTTCAGTTTCATTTGCAGAATCATGCTTAACTTGTATATTCGAAAATCAGCATTTTTTTCTTTTAATTTATGTTCCGAATATAGCTAAACAAATTTGAAACACAACGACAACGAAAAATCAAGCGTTAAGCATAGATTATGAAACACTTTCCAACACATTCAGAATACTCTAACAAAATTTCATAGTTTAGTAAATAAACAATTTAGGAAACAGACTACAAATTTGAAAACCCAACTTCAGCAATTACTATAAATAGTCAAACAAAATATCCGAATTCTTTTTTACAGCCCTCTACAGGGTGTTTCTAAATGAATATCGGGGTTTTAACGCTTTGTAGTATCTACTATAAAAAACTTAAAATTATACTTAATACATAAACTGAAAGAGCAACTGAAACAGTTTTACCTACAAGCTTACAAGTGTTCAATGTAAACACCTTTCGTCACACGGCACACATCAAGTCGATAGCTCAGTTCTTCCCAAACGCCACTCTATGCTCACCCGATCTGACGCCATGTGATTTCTACCTGTTGGGGTTCATAAAGGATCGAGTGTATGTGCCTCCACTACCAGCTGACCTACACAACCTAAGAAACAGGATTGAGGCAGCTGTTGCAACAATAAACCCCACAAACACTAATTAACGTTTGGGAAGAACTGAGCTATCGACTTCATGTGCGCCGAAAGGTGTTCACATTGAACACTTGTAAGCTTGTAGGTAAAACTGTTTGAGTTGATCTTTCATTTTATGTATTAATTATAATTTTAAGTTGTATGTAATAAATACTACCAAGCATTAAAACCCCGATATTCATTTAGAAACACCCTGTATATAATCTATCGATTTGTATGTGTACTTCACAGTATGCTAAAAATGTAATTCAGATAGGAAATACATAGTACAACTAAAAATTCCGATTCAGCAATTTTAATCAATAAACGGAAATGTACGTAAGGTCCTTTGAGAAGTCCTGTATATGATCTATAGAATTTATTTTCACCAATTAATATTGAAAAAATTAGTTACATTTAAAAACCTGTACCACAACTGAAAGCGTGCTACCAGTAATTATTGTTCATATATAGTACTGTAACCAAACTCTTTTGAGTGTCCCTGTAAATGAATGGTACAATCTGTGCATACCATATTGTAAATTAAGCGCCTTGAAGTGCACCTCAATGATATGTATCAACTTTAATATGTTTAAAATATTATAACATCATTAAAATACGCTACAAATGATTTTTCTCCATAAACCCCAATGTGACAGAATTCGGTACTTTTATGTTATACAGGCACCATGCCAAAATGTATGCTAATGCATAATGTATGTAAATGTATGTATGTATGTAAATGTATGTAAATGTATGTATGTATGTAAATGTATGTAAACGTATGTATTAAATTATGTAAATGTATGTATTAAATTATGTAAATGTATGCTTGGCGACAATAGTGTCCGTATAACGGAAAAGTACCCGGAATTCTTTTGAGTGTTCCTGTAAATGAACGATACAGTCTATGCACACCATATTCTACAGTAAGCGCACTGTAGTTCACCTCAGTGATATGTATCATTTTGAATGTGTTTAAAATATTGAAACATCATTGAAATACGCCACAAACGATTTTTTCGCCATAGAGCGTAATGTAACGGGATTCATTTGAGTGTTCCTGTAAAAGAACTATAAATGCTACACACTTCATTTTCAATACCAAACATGCCACGGTAATCCATAATAACATATTTCAATTTTAATGCATTCCGAGTATATTTACGCGAGTTATAGCAAAACATTAGTTTTTAAAAAATAAATAAAATAATATAATAATAATAATATAATAAATAAAAAATATAATAATATAAAAATATAATAATACCTTCATAAATATATAGGAATATAATGATTAATATATTTATCATTAATTCGAAACATTCCACAAAATTTTATACAGCCCATTTTTAACAACTTTCCAAAATAGTTGAAAAGTTTCACAATTGAATCCATTTGGACACTACACTGTTAACTAGTATTTTAAAAACACAAATTGCACAAATTGTGCTTATTAGTTGCTAAAATGTGTAAAAATTGTTTTAAACTCATAAAAGAGATAAAATCGTACATATTTCGGCTTTAAACTTAAAGCCATCATCGGGGAAGAGGAACAACACAAACGACTACTGATCTTTTAATTTTCGACACGAGAAAATTGAAATCAACAGTATGAAAAAATTTAAATAAAATAAGCGGGCGCTCTCTGTTGCCAAAGAGCGAAAAACAAAACAATGAATTAACAAGGGGTTAAAAATGTATCCCATAAACTAGGTATGTTGAAAGAAAAGTTATCATTACAAATACAATCTTTTCTAATTTTAATTTCCAATGATTCCCTAATGGCTCTTACATTTACAAGTCCGTAGAAATTCAAGATTCAAAATTTCTCTGTCGAGTCGTAGACGTTCAGTTTTAAATTCCTTGAAACTTGAAAAATAGTCCATATTCATTCCAGCATCGATATATTTCACAGTTGAATCCATTTGGACACTACACTGTTAACTAGTATTTTAAAAACACAAATTGCACAAATTGTGCTTATTAGTTGCTAAAATCAGTGTAAAAATTGTTTTAAACTCATAAAAGAGCTAAAATCCTACATGTTTCGGCTTTAAACTTAAAGCCATCATCGGGGAAGAGGAACAACACAAACGACTACTGATCTTTTAATTTTCGACACGAGAAAATTGAAATCAACAGTATGGAAAAATTTAAATAAAATAAGCGGGCGCTCTCTGTTGCCAAAGAGCGAAAAACAAAACAATGAATTAACAAGGGGTTAAAAATGTATCCCATAAACTAGGTATGTTGAAAGAAAAGTTATCATTACAAATACAATCTTTTCTAATTTTAATTTCCAATGATTCCCTAATGGCGGCTTTAAATGGGTTATTGAACCTATGGATAATTCTTGCTTTATCGAAATTAATTACAGTATCATTATTTTTAGCGTAAAACCGGGAGAGTGCAGTGGATAACTTTCCAAATTTTATGTCGTTTTTATGCTCTTTTGTATTGTATTTGTAATGATAACTTTTCTTTCAACATACCTAGTTTATGGGATACATTTTTAACCCCTTGTTAATTCATTGTTTTGTTTTTCGCTCTTTGGCAACAGAGAGCGCCCGCTTATTTTATTTAAACTACAGTACTTATATTTGTCATCAACCTTGGCTATTAACTAGAATATGAAAAGCTAGACGAATAAGAAAATGGTTGCTGATTTTTATTAAATATTTTGGGGAAGACTTTTAGCCAGTTAAATTTTTGCTTAGCATCTTTTTAATCTCCTGTTTTTAAAATTATTTTAAAGCTTTTCGCGTTTTATTGATCCAATTTTAATCTTAATACAAAATACAGTACATTTTCCCTCTTCTCGAAAAACATTTTTTTAGGTAACTATTTAAGATTTACATACTGATTGAATTATTGACGATTTATGGCCGTGATGAGTAAAGGGACCCATTATAACATAACAACTATTTATACGCATGAAACGCACAGAGCTTTGTTAAAAGATTGTCCTTTTAACGGTTTATAGGTGAGACGTTTTCAGGGCCGCGTTATAGAGGAGATCGTGTTAACATTTAATCGGGGTGAAACGCACAAGGCCGAGTTACATTTATCATCGTATTTTTTAGCTTATCCCATTTTCTTATGTTTTAACATTGAATCCCCCCCCCCCCCTTTCTCAAGGCTAACTTCGAACGAGTCTGCTGGTTCATACGGATAAAAGGCTTTGTTCCAACTAAGATATTAGTCAGCACAAATAAGGTTGTTCAGTCTGCTGGTCTACGTATTCGTATGAGATACTTTGTCCTGGCTTTCAGATTCGCCAACGTACAGAGGCCTGCTGAAGCTTGAAAATTAAATTCTTGGACATATATTCGTAACACATAAGAAGGATAAAACTTAAAAGGATTCTTCGAAATTCAGCATGTTTATCCAATTTTTACACTTTTAGAAATAATAATAAAATCCTTTGAAGATAAATGCATACAGTAAACAAGTGGGTAAGTGTGATCAAAGATCGCACAAAGGGTTTCGTTATTCCTTTCAAAACATTTTATCTTTTATTTAATAAACCCAAATAAATTTCGTTTTTTATAAAGAAAAATTTTAAAAGTCTATTTTTCACGTTTTTTTCGAAAATTGGAACCGGGTAAATAGCGGACGAAGCCCGCTATTACACTCTGTCATAATAATATCTGTCACGTGGACTAAATGCGATATTTTAAAAAAATATATTTCAAAATTAAACATGTTGTATAGAGATCTTCAAAATGTCAAAATATGCCAATATATCCATAATCGGGTTTTAATCATGATTCAGTACGTTCCTCAAACTCATAAGACGTTATAATCACTTGCTGGCGCCATATCTACTTGCTTTCTCTATTACTCATATTGATACTCTCTTTGTATTATTCTCAAACATTTGAAAAATTCCGTTAAATTCTCTAATGACATCATATTAACCTGCTTTCTGCATTTACACATACTTATACTCCTTGTAATATTCAGAAATGTTTGAAAATTTCCGTTTTATTACCAATATGACGTCATATTAATATTTTTTCATTTGGCGAAACTTTTTATTTCATTTTCATTTTTCACGTCGAAATCTTTCAATAGGAAATTAATTATTGTAGAAAGAATTTTATTTTGTATTTTTAATTATTGGCAACTTCTATAACGAAAAACGTTTAGATTTAATAGGAAAAGCTGATAGATATTTGGATTTTTGCCTCTCTATATAAAATAAGAAGATTTTTTTAAATTTTATGATTTTCAGGTTCATAGTAGGTATTCAGCACTCAAAATTACAAGTCTGTAAATTAGTATATAGAGAGAGCCGTATCTGAGAACCGTATCTGTGACGGACAGACAACGTAGCGGGACGAATAGGGTTTTGTGAGATGAACGAAACACTAAAAACTAATTGCTAATAAACGAATAAAGAATCCATAAAAATAATTAAAAATGTATTTTTCGAAGAATGAAATTATGTTTGTTTTTTTAACAGTTTGTCCACTTAAAAATTCACTTGTATGACTAATATTGCTTTTTAACCCTTTCCAACCTAGTTTAAAATCTTTTATGATTTAATTTATTCTGTCCGTCTGTCTGAATGTATGTTCGTGTTCTACTCGTGTAAAAATATTCGCGAATTTCCATGTTATTAATATATGTCATTGAATTTTTCCATGGCATCTTTGGTATTGAAAATGAAGTGTGTACAATTAATGATTAATTTACATGGACATTTAAAAGTGTTCTGTTACATTACGGTAAACGGGGGAAAAAGTTTTCTTAGTAACGTGTAAAATTAAAAACATACAGTAACTTAAAAACGTATGCTTAGTGAGTGACATGTGATAGATGAGCGATATATTAATGGCCGATTAACAATACTTAAATGTAGGAACGAGAACTCTTCTATCATACGCATGTTTTAAATTTAAATAAAAAAAATCGAAAAATAACGATTGTATTTGCAAAAGCGAGGCGATGCATTTGAAAAACGGCCTTGAATCGTTGAAAATACATTTAAAATAATCTCTAGATACACATCTATAACTTATAAAGCTTGATAAAGAAGAAATACTGAAATATATCGATTTCCGCTATTACATTTTTAGATATATCACTCTAAACGTATATTTTAAGGAGATATTGTTACACAAAATACTCAAGCGTTTGCCGAAATGCTCTAAGTATTGTATCTTCAGATGCATCTCTTTTCAATTATTTAGCAGGCGACAGAAACTTTTACGTTAAGTACAATTTAGTATTAATATATAAAACAAAATTACAATCGAAGTAGTATATAAAAAAATTGCTGAAAAAGAAAAATAATAGATCAAAATTTTCATAATGTTAATTAAATCTTTGCATAAATATTTTCATGCATAACTTTATAGAAGAATACTTTTATATCTATAACTTGTAGAATAACTTGTTTTATTACTAGTAGAATAACTTGTTTATTATTCATTCTAAAATTATTTAAAACTATTATTCACTAACAATATAATATATTCCCTAACATTTACAGTTTATACAGTCTGATATCCTAGCTGTTCAGGAGAAAATTTGTTATTTTTCTTCTCCTGCATAATAATACTTAATTTCTGTTAAATGCATTTTAATTATTAAATAATAATTTCAAATACACAACATAAAAAAGTTTTTTTTTTTTTTAGAATTTAATTTTTTGTTACAATATTTCATACATGCGCATACACACATACATCGCAATATCCTAAACTAAAAAAGTATAAAAAATCAAATTACACTGGAATGAATTTATATTAAATATCATTTTTAAGATAAGTACTGTTAGTATCATTATATCAATAAAAAGGAAACTTTAAATTCAAACATTAATAAAAATTTCATTAAAAACTTATTACTCTAAATGTGCTATTTTGATTTATTAGCAATGTTGAAACATATCAGTAGGTAAAATTTCTTTTATCAACTATAAACATACATTTATTAAATCTATTAAATGCAGAAAATAACAAATGAATTAAATAAAATTATTCTGTAATACATTTAATGGCTTCTCACTATTTAATTACAAACGATCAAATCCCTGTCTCCTCTCATTTACAAATAAGAAGTATATTTATCGTTCTTAGAGGGGAGAATTAGTTCCTTACTCATTTCAATTGAAATAATCTATGACTCTTTGATCTTTTAATTATTAAGATTTGTAGTGCATCAAAATTAAGTACTTGGTAAGTTTACCGTAAACTGTGTACATTTCGAAATGGTTTAGTATGAAATTTCAAACATCGATAAATAACGATAAAGTTAAGTTTACATTTATTGTATTTTCCACTTGCAAATTGTTACAAAATCTCATGCAGCAAAATTACTGAAGAAAAAATTTTAAACGTATCTGAATGACTAAAATACATATATTACATATAAGGAAAAATATATTTGGTATTTGATAAAAAGATATTTCATGTCTTTTAAGCAATTAATGTGTTTTAGTGTATATTTTGAAAGTTTTTTGCAATATATTTTATGGTGCATATCTGAATGATTAAAATCATATATGGTGTTAGTCTTTTACTTACCCATCATACGTAGTATAGGGTGTCTTGTAATCGTTTTGAAAATCGGAATTTTTTTTTTTTGACGGATTTACACGTTTCAGACACTGTAGATTCCGAAAAACATATTTTTAGAAAACAAAAATTTGCCGTCCGTCTGTGTGCCTGTGTGTCTGTGTGTCTGTAAACGCTCTATCTCCCGAACAAATTGAGATAGAGACTTGAAATTTGGTATATACTTAGTATGTAATAATGGGAAGATGCCTATTGAATTTCAGTAACCTCGATTAGCCGGAACTATTTTTTTCGGGCTCTTGAAATATTCGTTCTGATAAAATGTATATAAAAATTTTCGAAATTGTTTATTTTAAGAAGTGAATATAAAATACAATAAAAAAACATAAATTTTGCATAAAGCATGAAGTCGATCGGATAATTAGTTGCCGAGATATTTGTAATCCTATTTCCACACTCTTCGATTTTTCATGACCCTGTATTTCATCCAAATTTCAATTCAAAGATATATTTTTATTGGAAATGCGACGCTTAATCCGACGCAATAAAGTGTTAGTTAATATGATTAACATTTTTGGAGTTATAAGGTTGTTTCTTTTACGCAATTCTGTAATAGAACATTTAAAGTTTAGGACGTCATCAAGCCACCATTTTATTCAAATTGCAATGCATTTTATAAGTAGTTTACACATGTTTTATTTTCCTATTTTATATTATGCATATCCATGATGGATAAGTATTACGATTGCCCCCAACAACTAATTTACTTACCCATCATACGTAGTATAGGGTACGTCTTGCAATCGTTTTAAAAATTGATTTTTTGTAAAAAATTTCAAAATTGTTTATTTTAAGGAGTGAATATAAAATACAATAAGGAACAATAAATTTTGAATAAAAAATGAAGTCGACCAGATAATGAGTTGCCGAGATATTTGCAATCCTATTTGCCACACTCTTCGATTTTTCATGACCCTGTGTTTCATTCAAAGATACATTTCAATTGGAAATGAGACGCTTAATCTGATGCAGTAAACCGTTAGTTAATATGATTATCAATTTAGGAGTTATAAGGCTGTTTCTTTTACGCAATTCAGTAATAGAGTATTTAAAGTTTATGACGTCATCAAGCCATGATTTTATTCGAATTGAATGCATTTTATAAATAGTTTACACATGTTTTATTTTCATATTTCATATTATGCATATCCATGATGGGTAAGCATTACGGTGGCCCCCAACGACTAGTTTTACTAATATTGAGATTTAGATATTTTGATATATTTATTTTAACAAAACTATTCACTGAGTAATATAAAGCATTATTGAAGAGGAATTTCACTTTAGCAACAGTACATAATTAATGACAATTAATATGATACATGTCGCAATAAAACATAAGCAGATTAAAAAAAACGTTTTTAGCACCTGAACTTTCTATCGCGAAGCAGACTAGTTTCCGTAACATTCTGCATAACGTCGTCAGTGCACTTTAATCTTTTAATATTTAATTACTTCATTATTTGGCACTGATGACGGTACGCTGAATGCTATAGAAACTAGTCTGCTACAAGATAAAATGTTCTAGGGCTAATCATGCGTATATACTATTCATGCATTTTTTTTAAATGCGAGAAACAGACTGTGTTAGTGATACTCATGTCTACGTGGCACACATTAATTAAACAAGTTGGAAATTGTACGTCAAACGTCACAAATGAGGTGCGTTCGTACTATAGCTAGTTATATAAATATTCAGATCTTGATGATTAATTTCTGTAATAAAATAAGTATCTCGGTCGCTTGACGATTAAACCTCGGAAATTCCTATAACAAGAAAGCACCGATTTTTTAAAAAAATCCAAATTTCTTAATAAATGTTTTTATTAATATCTTCCAAAGTTTAGATTTGATTTTTATAAAATTTGAAATGCCTCGACAAAATTCTGCAAAGATAATATATCTTAAATTCCAAACCATTCGGTTGGGTAGTTTTTGCGTTGTTATATGCGGACGGACGGACCAGACGACGACAATAGGTGCTACTTTTTTATATAATTACGAACGCACCTAAAAAATCCATTAAGGATCAAGAGTCTACAATGTCCACCCTTTTCTTTTCTTGAGCATGGGCTCTAAGGTGCTATACAGCATACGTCCCAGTCAGATGGGTTGTCAGTGTTCACAAGCGAACTTGATACTCATTTTATGGACCGCGAAGGCATTGAAGGTTAAGTGAAACTTGCCCAGTCCGCAGTCGAACTGTGGAACTGTAGCGCAGTAGCGCGACGCACTGACTACTAAGCTACTAGGTTTCAAACATTAATTTCTGCCTTCCTAAAAAATAATCCGACTAAAATATTTTTTATAAAAATATGTACAGTGAATAGATCCAAAAATAATCTTGGGATTTTTTTTAATGAAAAATATATTTTTTATGATGAAAATGATTAATGAATGTGCTTTCTTTTTTTTTTTTTTAATTATGACCCATATTAATATTTACATAAAAACAGACAGCATTGTCGAAAATGTGGCTATGTGATTTTTCAGTTATTTCGAGATATACAAAAAATTACTTTTCAGTCTTTTAATGAGACGGTTTCTCGTGAATCCCGTGAATTTGCACAAAATATGAAAATTTTAGAAAGTAACCGAAAAACATTTATCAAATTTTCTTTTATAAACGACTAAGATTACATTTATATTAAGTATATTTATGCTTTTTTCAGGGTTTTATTGAACTAATATTTTTTATTTTAATTTTATTTTCGATAAATATTTGGATATTTATCTATCTACTATATATATATATCCATATACTTAAAGCTAACCTGCTTTTTAGTTTTTCGTGCAAAAATGCTATTTATACGCATGCGCGAGCATTCAGCTAATCAGCTAGAGGCTTTTACTATCTTCAGACGCGATGTTCCAGCCAATGAGGTGAAGGCTTTTTCCTCTCTATAGAAGCGTATGTGTTCCATTTGGTTGTTCGGTTGTTGAAACTTTATAGATTTCTTTTATTAAGATATTTTTTCATTTTACCGTATTTATTTTCTTTTTAAGTCGTATGTATTTTAGTACTTTGAATTTTTTATAACTAACCCTTTTTTTTGAGAGAGAGAGAGATTTCGTGGCACGAAATTTCGCGAATCGTTTCCGATGTAAACAAACTAATTTTAAACTTTTAATATGTAATTCTGTGTGATATGATTAAATTCAGGTTTTCTCAGCGACGATCACAGTATTTTTAGCAAATAATTTTTGTACTAATCAAGCTTTTTTGGTTATTAAGCATAGCTAAACACGAAAGAAAACTTTGTTATTTTAAGATTTTGATGTGAATTATTTGCGTACATTTATAAGACGAGTTTCACTGAATAATTCAAGAAAAAAAAATCTCATCATTATACATATTTAGTTTTGCATTATTAATTATTTACTTGGCCTTTACTTTTAATATTTCAAACTTACAGCTGAATGTAACTATTAAAACATTTGAAATACTGTATTCGTAAAATGAAATTTCAGCTTAAACACTCGACAATTACTTTTAGTTATGCATTATTAATTATTTACTTGGCCTTTACTTTTAATATTTCAAACTTACAGTTGAATGTAACTATTAAAACATTTGAAATACTGTATTCGTAAAATGAAATTTCAGCTTAAACACTCGACAATTACTTTTACTTATGCATTATTAATTATTTACTTGGCCTTTACTTTTAATATTTCAAACTTACAGCTGAATGTAACTATTAAAACATTTGAAATACTGTATTCGTAAAATGAAATTTCAGCTTAAACACTCGACAATTACTTTTACTTATGCATTATTAATTATTTACTTGGCCTTTACTTTTAATATTTCAAACTTACAGCTGAATGTAACTATTAAAACATTTGAAATACTGTATTCCTAAAATGAAATTAGTTTAAACACTCGACAATTACTTTTAGTTATGCATTATTAATTATTTACTTGGCCTTTACTTTTAATATTTCAAACTTACAGTTGAATGTAACTATTAAAACATTTGAAATACTGTATTCGTAAAATGAAATTTCAGCTTAAACACTCGACAATTACTTTTACTTATGCATTATTAATTATTTACTTGGCCTTTACTTTTAATATTTCAAACTTACAGCTGAATGTAACTATTAAAACATTTGAAATACTGTATTCGTAAAATAAAATTAGTTTAAACACTCGACAATTACTTTTAGTTATGCATTATTAATTATTTACTTGGCCTTTACTTTTAATATTTCAAACTTACAGTTGAATGTAACTATTAAAACATTTGAAATACTGTATTCGTAAAATGAAATTTCAGCTTAAACACTCGACAATTAGTTTTAGTTATGCATTATTAATTATTTACTTGGCCTTTACTTTTAATATTTCAAACTTACAGCTAAATGTAATTATTAAAACATTTGAAATACTGTATTCGTAAAATGAAATTTCAGCTTAAACACTCGACAATTACTTTTAGGTTAAATTCAGGTTTTCTCAGTGACGATCACAGTATTTTTACCAAATAATTAAAAGTACTACATGCATGCATCTATCTATCTATATTAGAAATTGTGCAGGTTTCTGGTCACTGTTTTGTTTACATATTTTAAACAACAATTTCAATTTAATAATGCACTGAAAATTATAATCAATGCTTACAATTAAACACAACAACACAAAACAAAAAATTTCACAAAAACACATTATTTCCATGATATTTTCCCACAACTAATCAATAAATTTCATGATATTTTATTGCGATTTTAAACCATGAACTTTAGTACTTTTCTGTTATACGGACACTATGCCAAAATGTATGTATATGTATGTATGCTTGGCGACAATAGTGTACGTATAACGGAAAAGTGCCTGAATTATTATTTATATATATATATATATATATATATATAATATAAACATAATTGGCGACACAGCAAGTTTTCTGGATTTCTCCCTGTCTCTCTAACCACATTGTTAACAAAACAAAAAATTCACGAAAAACACATTATTTCCCTGATATTTTCCCACAACTAATCAATAAATTTCATGATATTTTATTGTGATTTTAAACCATGAACTTTAGTACTTTTCTGTTATGCGGATACTATGCCAAAATGTATGTATGTATGTATGTTTGGCGACAATGGTGTCCGTATAACGGAAAAGTGCCTGAATTATTATTTTTTTATATATATATAAAATATAAACATAATTGGCGACACAGCAAGTTTTCTGGATGTGAAAGGCGGAGATGAATTTCATTCATTCAATGACCGTTTTAAAAGTTTCAAGTTTGGATTGAGTGCACCTGAACATAAAAACCGATACCTATTTCTATGTTCATGATTGAGTTATTTGGATATCTTTTCGTATAGCACAGAAAATCATTTCTCCCGCTTTCGTAATACAGATAAATTCTGGTGTATTTTTTTTTCTTCTTTTTATATCATAAGTACTTTTCTACTTTAAATTTTTTAATTGTCGAGTTTCTAAGCTGAAATTTCATTTTTCGAATGCAGTATTTCAAATGTTTTAATAATTACATTCAGCTGTAAGTTTGAAATATTTAAAATATTAAAAGTAAAGGTCAAGTAAATAATTAATAATGCATAACTAAATATGTATAATGATCAGAATGACATATTAAAATGTGTACAGAATGACATGAAAATTTTAAAAAACTGATATTTTGCACTTGCAACTTAATTGTAAATTTCATTGTTTACATTGGAAACGATTTGTGGATTTTAAGAATTTGCTGAACTTCGTGTCACCAAATTACTAAATCTCTCTCTCTCACTCTCCAAAAAAAAAAAAGGGTTAGTTTAAAAAAATTCAAAGTAGCAAAATACATACAACACAAAAAGAAAATAAATACGGTAAAATGAAAAAATTACTTTAATAATAGAAATCCATAAATTTTCAACAACGACACCAAACGAACGTATCTCATCTTTCGTTTGTGATAAGGAACGCTCCTTTGGCACCCTCCACTCATTGGCTGAATTGTAAAGGGCAAAATTGGGGGACAAAATGACTACAGCATTTCTGAGAAAAGAACAAATCAGAAAATTCACAGAAAATAATTATTTTTGTTGCAAGTTGGGTTAACTGTCTTTATGGTTCGAGTCGATTTCAGACTGAGTGTAGATTTCTGCAAGTTGGATTTGGGTTAACCCGATTTTTCAAAAGTTAGTTCAAGTTCAGTATATTATTTCAGATTAAAACTATACCTACCAGGGCTTGAATTTCAGGGCGGGATTCGCGCGGAAAATTTTGAAATCCCGCCCAAAAAAGATCATGAGCGGGAGCCTCCCGCCCAAAAAATTTCAGCATTTTTGGAGAAATTTGCATTATTTAATTTACCTGCAACCGAACGATAAATTTCGTGATTTTTTTTCCCCGCAACAAATTGACGGACTGTGTGTTTTTTCCGCGACTGATCGACGAACTTTGTGGTTTTTTCCGTGACAGATCAACGAACTTTGAGTTTTTTCTGCGACAGATCGACGAACATTGCGTTTTTTAAGCGACTGATCGACGAACATTGCGTTTTTTGGGGACATATCGACGAACTTTGCGTTTATTCCGCAATCGATCGACGAAATTTTTCTTTCTTCCCTGACTGATCGACGAACTTTGCATTTATTCCGCAATCGATCGACGAAATTTGCTTTTTTCCGCAACTGATCAACGAACTTTGCGTTTTTTCCGCGACAGATCAACGAACGTTGCATTTTTTTCTGCGACTGATCAACGAACTTTACGTTTTTTCTGCGACAGATAGACGAACATTGCGTTTTTTAAGCGACTGATCGACGAACCTTGCATTTTTTGGGGACAGATCGACGAACTTTGTGTTTATTCTGCAATCGATCGACGAAATTTGCTTTTTTCCTACGACTGATTAACGAACTTTGCGTTTTTTGGTGACAGATCAACGAACTTAGCGTTTTTTCCGCGACAGATTGATGAACTTTGCGTCTTTTCCACGATCGATCGGTGAATCTCAATCAAGTAAAATCTAAAGTCAGAAATTTATTTAACAACCTAATTGTTAAGGGTCCCTAACACATTTAATGGAACTTGAAAAATACACTGCATATATAAAACTTAACTTTCTTCCCTTTTTTATAATAAAAATAAACATTTTACATAATCATTCTCAGTTGACTTAATTTTTAAATGGTATTTTGTCATGTCTGCATTAATGTAATTCTTTAAATAGCACGTAAAAGAATAGTGGGGTTTAAAGATTTTTTTTTCTCCATCCCAAACATTACAACTCCCCTCCATTTAAAAATGTTGGTAGGGAGACTCCCGTCTTTGGAAAAATTGAATTTCAAGCCCTGCCTATAATATGTTTGTGTGTATTTAGGTTTGTATAGATGTTTGTGTGTGTGCTGTTTTTAATACAGACAGTTTCATTTTTCACACGAACCTTTCAAAAAATTCACATTCTTTGCGCAATGCTTTAACAAAATTCGCATTTTTTTCGCGATTCTTTAATGAAATTCGCATTTTTTTCTGTATCTTTTTTTTTGTCGAGATTCATAATTTTTTCAGCTATCCTATGACGTAATTCGTGTTTTTTTTTCAGCGATAATTTGACGAAATTTGTGTTTTTTCTGCGATTTGTTTTCACGAAATTTGCGTTATTTTCCACGATTCTTTTATGAAATTTGCGTTTTTCTGTGATCCTTAGACGAAATTTTCTTTTTTCGCAATGCTTTGATAATAATCACATTTTCTCTGCTGCCTTCTGATACGATTCATGAATTTTCAGCAATCCTTCGATGAAATTCGCGTTTTTTCAGCAATCTTTGAAGAAATTCGCATTTTTCTCGCGATACTTTAACGAAATGAGCGTTTTCCAGCGATTCTTTGATAAAATACATTTTATTCCGCAATTTTTAGACGAAGTTTGGCAAGAAAGCGCTATCTTTGGGTGAAATTTCCTGTTTTGCGATTCTTTGACAAAATTTGCTCATCTTTTGTGTAAATCGCGTTTTTCTGTGGCCTTTTAACAAAATTCACGTTTTACATGATCCTTTGATGAAATTAGTGTTTTTCCCGTGATCATTTGACGAAATCTAGGATTTTTTTCCCGCGAAGATTGATTATATGTTTTTAGTCTGCAGGTGCCCTAAAAAGTTTGTGGCGCCTGTCGCTGCATTGCACGCATTCTGCCACGGTGTATCAAACAAACAAAATTCATCCTAAAGAATTATTGTTTCGTTTCTGGAAATGAACAACCGTCAACTCATTGGCTGAATTATAAAGGGTGAAATGTGTAGGCACTGAGTATCATCTATACTATTAATGTCGGTAAACGTCTGTCTGTGTGTGTGTTGTTGTGTCTGGCGTCTGTAAGCACAAAACTCTGCATGCAGACGACGGACATAAGTGCTTTTGGTATAAAAAAATTCGTAAGTGGAGTTTTTAAAATTCACAACATTTTTCGGGAGAAGAGGGGTGCGAACGAATTTAAAAAATGAGTCCGCATCAATAATTATGGCGGCGGGGTGGGTAGTATGTTTTGCCTACACGGGGCGGAGACTTTTCTTTGTTGACACCACTCATATGATATATCGTTCGAAAGGTCTGTGACTGCCTTTTCATGTTATGCATCTGTGTGGTTCATCCCCCCACTTTGCCCCCCCCAAGGGGGTACTTTTGTAAATTTTGCACAATCCCTTCATGTTACGTATTGTTTGAAAAGTCTTTGACTGCTTATTCATGTTATGCATCTCCTTGGTCCATCCCGCCATTTCCCCCTTCCCAAGGGGGCACTTACCATTTACTTGCACAACAGCGCTAAATGTGTCAGATGAAAGAAATTCCGCGAGTACATGTGCCAGTGAAACTTAGCCAATTGCTGTTCTTCAACCTAGCTTTAATTCAAAGTGGGTTTTTTATTTATTTGAATTATTCTGCAAAAGTTTCAAACATTTTAAAGCAGCTATGAATTTTATTTTTATGGTACTATCAAGTTTTTTGCCGTCAAATTTTGACGGGTTCCATCTAGTATATATATATAACACAAACGGAAATTTCGTTCCGTTCCTTTATAACTCGTGTTCCGCTGAATTGATTTTGATGGAACTTACACGGTTAGGTAGATAATTTTTTCAGGGAAGATTTTAGTATATAACAGAACGTTCTACGTAGATTAGTTATAGAATTATGATGCCAAGTTCTGTTATTTTGGACGAAAAGGTTACCATTGGTCATTTTTGGTGACCATTATCGTTGGTGAAAGAATTGAAACTGCTTTATAATTTGGAAAATAATACATACATATCGAAAAATGAAAGAAAAAAGTTACTAATTGTATTTTAAATAAAAAAAGCAAAACAGTTTTGATCAAAAAGAATGTTATAAAACGAAAATGTTTAATTTATACATGAAAGGGAATCTTCGCAATGCTCAAAAAAATATTCAATGTGAAATATTGCAATTGGAATCATATCTGGCGAATTATCGTTTGCGTCAGGTTATGACAAATGCATATAAATTTTTTTAGATAAAATCTGAGTAACAATGTTGTTTTTGACTTTTGAGTTGTTCTTAATTTTTTAATTTAATTTAAATTTTTATCTAACTCTTGCGTTATGTGACTTACAGAATAAACTAGCAGATGAAATTATAAAAATGACTGTAATTTTGAGTCACGTGTTATTTGTTTATTTACAATTTTGATTTAACTTTATTCACCAAACAACTTGATTTTAAGCCAAAAAAGGCGTAAGCATGGCATCGGCCACAATATTGGCACAATAATTCATGTTCATAATATTGGTGTTTTTTCAAGTGTACGAAAACATTTTTGGAGTAAATTATAATATTCAAATATACATTATATAAATAACAGTTAATATTATAAAAATACAGTCAAATATTTAAATTTTAGTGTAAATGTCTGCGACACATTAATTATTATCACACATAAAAAAAAAAATCACCATTAATTTTTTTTTTAGTTTTCTATGCAAATATTTTCTTCGTTTTAAAGATTTTTAAACATATTGCACTAATTTTCTATAATCGGGTCACCCGCCAATTGGGGTATTTACTATACTGTTGGAAATTTCTTTTATATTTTAAGGGGTCTCTCGATGGTGAATCTGATTACAGCGAATTTGCACTCGGCGGTTAGTAAATTCATGGTTTTTCATTATGAAGCAAACGGTCAAAGGAATATTTACGATTACATATTTTCAATCTACAGTTATTTTATTATCACCAAAAAAAAAAAAAAAAAAAAAAAAAAAAAAAACAATATTTGCAATGTACGAAAAATACTTTGAAATGCCAATTGTGACCAAGGAACAATATTTGCTGATTTATCATTTTAACCTAGATAAGACAAAAAGTACCTGGAATTAAGATTAGATAAAATTCTGATTTTTATAAAGCAATATCGGTTAGCGCACAACCTTAAGCGCTAAATTTAGTGACAAAGTACCGGATTATTTACATTATGGGGTTTATTTAGACAACAGACTAGAGAATAATGTAATCTTAAAAATAAAAGAAATAGCAAGTCTATTTATTTCTCCCAGTCATTATACTCATTAGAGAAAGGCACAAAAATTTTCGGTTCAAGACTTCACAAAAAAGATTATTACTAAAAGTTTTGCATAACTAACTTTATTTATCATTCTCAAAGAGTTTTATTGTTGAAATATTTATAATTCAGTAGACAGTAATTTGACATTATTTAATGGAACTTAGTTTGGCGAGTAAATAACATCGTTTTGTTGCTAACTCTGATACATTTGTAACTATATCGTTGCAAAAACGTCTAATGTTTTACTTCTTAACTTGGCTGTGGACCCCACTAAGAAAGATTAGGAATATTTTATTTGATGCATATTAGAGAATTATTTTTATTTACCAGAATCAGTTATCGAGGATTTTTTTTTTCAGGTTAATGGTAACATGATTGCATGTGGTATAAAAAATGAAAAGTCAGTGAAAATAACGTTATTTTAATTTTATTCAAACGATTCCCCTTTTAAAGGCGTCCTTTTTTATGATGCACATTTCTTTTAAATATGAAAGTTAAACACTGTTCTTTGTGTCCAAGTAATTTATTACATTTTTCACTTTATTTATCTGCTTGAATCCAAAGATAGAAAACTGTAGCAGGCCTACCAGAAGATCAGTATATTCCGAAATATAATATAACTTAGAGGGAGATTGTATTTAAGCTATCAGAACCACACATATGACAAAACCGAGAGGTCCGATGTGCAAGAACTAAAAAAAGAAATTGAATAACCCGAACATTATTTAAGTTCGATGGTCAATCTCTGCAATGATTGTAATGCTATTTTTTTTAGTAGTGTGGCTACTCAGAGAACATTTTAATTTATGTTGGTCACAACAGCCACATTTCTCTACCAAACTCTAATATAAATCATGAATATTACTTTTAAATGCTAAAGGTGTAAAATTAACAACTATAATATAAATTAAAATAACTTTTATTAGTTGTTTTACATGTTTCGACTCTTCTGAGTCATTTTCAAAAACAAAATGAGAATATTCTAAAGCTGCACGGGCTTTGAAGTTATTATTTACATGTACTTTTTAAAAAATTACGCACGTTATCTATTATTTTTTACTTGATTGTTTATTTTCATATCTTTGAGCATCTCATTTTGTTTTTGAAAATGACTCAGAAGAGTCGAAACATGTAAAACAACTAATAAAAGTTATTTTAATTTATATTATAGTTGTTAATTTTACACCTTTAGCATTTAAAAGTAATATACTATTACAAGGTGTTATATTTTATTATATTGTTATATAAATCATGAAATTAAAGAGTTGCTTTTTAATAGCTCGAATTTTACATAACGCATAAAATAATATAATAGCACAATGGCATTTGCATTGTATTTAGCAATGCGGAAGGATTTTCCAGGTGAAGAACCATATTATTTGAAAATACATGGTCGAATTCACCATTTCATTTGATTCATGGTTCATTTGGAAAATGGACCAGCGCAGCGGGCATAGCCTGCTAGCTTCTGATATATTTTCTTTTATAAGTGTAATAAAATTTACGAAACAGTACATAAATTATATCCTTTTCCCGGATTCAATTATTCAAAAGAAGAAATAAAGTGCCAAAAGTGCATATAACCGTTTATAAAATGAAGGTTTGTATAATGATTAGCATACAGACGGACCTTTATGGTAAAATAAATCACGTGCAAGTACAATGAACTTCGTAAGAATTAAAACGGTTTTTTCTGGTTATTTTACTTTAACTGAAATTGAAGTTATACCCATCACACTCGGGTATTTGTATATATATATATATAAATTCACAATATTAAAAGCTTTCTTGTATGTAAATTATGAAATATACACGTTTTAGAACAATACATACTCTGTATTTTAGTAATGTTTCAAAAATGCAGCAATAGACTTAAATATATGAATGACGCTTTAAAATATAAAATAAACTGGCGAAGGTAATGCAATAATTCAAAATTCATGTTATAATTACAATAATTCAAATTATATTACACTAAAAATAAATCCAGTAAAAATAATAAATTAACTTACTAGCTTAGTCAGCATCTGAATTTTTTCATCGTCGGTTCTTCATCACCTTAATCATCGGTAACATTCTGAGAATGTTGTTCAATTTCGGCTATAAACTTCAATTAACAAGTTCTTATTTTATTTAATTTGATTACATCTATTACAATTTAAAAGTGGATATGAAGTTAATTGGTATCCATTCAGTATTTCCAATATTGTAAGCTACGTCTGAACAATATTTTCATACTTTGTAAAATGCTGATTTATAATTTCGTCCACTTCTTTTGACAGTTTTATTATGGGATTCGACAGTACAGTTATATCATACAATAAATGCTATGCATGGTTCTTGACATAGGGGGCCAAATGTACATGTTCACATAATTTGGTGTATTAATCTCATACTTTTTAAATGTCAATTTCAGATCCAATTAAATGGTTTCTAATATGACTCTCAGCAGCTTTGTATAATTAATCTGAATCCCCATAATAAATCATGAAATCAATCTCAGAAAATAATACACTGTAAAAAAAATCCGATTAATTTACGGTAAAAACTGCTGGCAGCAATGTTGCCAGTAGTTTTTACGTAAAAATCACAGTAAAATGCTATGTAAATTTTATCTTATATTTTCCGTCATTTTAAAGGTTATAATTGTAGTAATTTTCACAGCCATTTTTCAGTACAAATTACCACAAAAAGTTCTGTAATTTTAACAGTCATATTTCCGTACATATGTATAAGAATATATAAAGAATATATAATATATAAGATATATATAAGATTTCAGAATTCATTAATAGAATTTTTTTTAATGTGGGAAAACTGAGACTTCAAATATTCATTATAATACTATGTGTAAATACACATATAGAGAGATAATATATTTGTTATACTAAAAATAGAAACACTTCAATTCTGATGCGAGAAGAATTTAGATAATGTATATATATATATATATATTAGATAATTGGACTAGAATTACAAACTTACCTTAGAAAAACGTTTATCTAATACAAATATAAAAAACTGTTTGTAATTAAACACTGATATATATACAATGCAGGCTCGTAAGCGTAAGTTAACATACCATTTTGTCCGCTTTCGCAGTTGCGCGGGTAAAGCCTCATACGCAGGGGTCGAAGTTCTTTGCGCAAATCATGCTAGTAAAATGTCTTTGCGTGCGCAGATGCCGGTCTTTAAAATGAACGATGTGATCTGATTGGTTGTTCACATGAAAGGTTGTTGAAATCGGAAAAACTGGTTAAATCTACTGTTATATTTGCGGTATTTTTGGATACGGAAATATTACGTTGCGATCTACTGGATTAAATGCAGTGAATTTTACAATCATTTTTTACAGTGTACTTGATAAGTTTCCGTAATTTGCGTTCACATCTCTGACTTTTAATATATCCACTGAAAGTCGCATGCTCTCTCTAATTAGAAAAAAACAAAACATTTAGTCTTCAACACCAAGTACTTGCAATTTCTTCATTGGTAATTTCCGTAACAGATGCATTGAGGAGTGATATAATCTTATTCATGAATACAGTATACAGATGATGACTTTCAATACACTTGTATCCATTTTTTGGGTGTTACTAATAAAATGACTTTGACATCCATATGCTCATATAGCGCGACAATTTCTAATTGTATCGCAACATTACACACTTTCGTTTTCCTGCCTGTTTTTAGGGATTATATGTTATTACAAACTTTCACTTTCTTAAAGTGACAATCTATTGTTCATTATTTTCCAAAAACTAATTTATTTATTGTTGTTGGGCACATATGTAATGTTTCAGGGACAAAAATAATTACTCAGTGTTAATTGGTTGCATGGCCGTATAAGAAGTGAACTATCAAATCCCAGCAACAGAACCAATTATACAGATATATTCCAGAATAAGCAATATAATCTATACTTAATACTATAAAGGAGTAAAGATTGTTTTTTGTCTGTTTGTTTGTTTCTTTGTTTGCAGGGGGTAATCTCTGGAAATACAGAACCGATTTCAAAAGTGATTGTGGCAAATTGATGGTGACAACCCCTGCTCCAACATAGGCTATATTTTATGTCGGTACCACTAACCCCAGGGGTGTGCAGGAGCGAAAAACCTTCTAAAATCGCGATTTTTTTTTATACTGAAGGAGCTAGAAATTTGAAATTTGGCATTATAGCTACTTATAAGTTGTAAATGCTCTCTAAGAACAAAAATTTAAAAAAAAATGAAATTTAAAAAGGTGAAATGAGCAAAAAGCGTTCTAAAAACATTCTAAATTACAATTTCTGTGGAATCTCTTGAACTACAGAACCGATTTCAAAAGTGATGGGGGCAAATTGATGGTGACAACAACTGGTCAAACATTGGCTATATTTTATGTCGGTGCCACTAACCCCAGGGGGGTGCAGGAGCGAAAAATGTTCGAAAATTGCCACTTTTTAATACTGAAGGAGCTAGAAATTTGAAATTTGAAATTGTAGTTACTTATAAAATGTATATGCTGTCTCTAAAAAAAAAAAAAAAAAAAAAAAAAAAAAAGGTGAATTGAGCGAAATGCGTTCTAAAAACATTCTAAATTACCAATTTCTGTGGAATCTCTGGAACTACAGAACCGATTTCAAAAGTGATGGAGGCAAATGGATGGTGATAATCCCTTCTCCAACATAGGCTATATTTTATATCGGTGCCACTAATCCCAGGGGGATGCAGAAGCGACAAATGTTCGAAAATTGCCACTTTTTTTTACTGAAGGAGCTAGAAATTTGAAATTTGGCATTGTTGTCACTTATGAGATGTAAATGCTCTCTAAGAAAAATTTAAAAAAAATGGAATTTAAAAGGGTGAAGGGTGAAATGAGCGAAAAACGTTCTAAAAACATTCTAAATAACACTTTCTATGAATCTCTGGAACTACAGAACCCATTTCAAAAGTAATGGTTGCAAATTGATGGTGACAACCCCTGGTCAAACATAGGCTATATTTTATGTAGGTGCCACTAACCCCAGGGGGGGTGAAGGAGCGAAAAATGTTCGAAAATTGCCACTTTTTTATACTGAAGGAGCTAGAAATTTGAAATTTGGCATTGTAGTTACTTATAAGATGTAAATGCTCTCTAAGAAAAAAAAAATTACATTTAAAAGGGTGAAATGAGCGAAAAGCGTTCTAAAAAAATTCTAAATTACAATTTCTATGGAATCTCTGTAACTACAGAACCGATTTCAAAAGTAATGGTTGCAAATTGATGGTGACAACCCCTGGTCAAACATAGGCTATATTTTATGTAGGTGCCACTAACCCCAGGGGGGGGGGGTGAAGGAGCGAAAAATGTTCGAAAATTGCCACTTTTCTATACTTCAGTAGCTAGAAATTTGAAATTTGGCATTGTAGTTACTTGCAAGATATAAATGCTCTCTAACAATAATTAAAAAAAAATCGAAATTTATAAGGCTGAAATGAGCGAAAAGCGTTCTAAAATTATTCTAAATTACAATTTCTATGGAATCTCTGGAACAACGGGACCGATTTCAAAAGTGATGGTGGCAAATTGATGGTGAAAACCCCTGGTCAAACATAGGCTATATTTTATGTCGGTGCCACTAACCCCATGGGGGGGAGCAGGAGCGAAAAATGTTCGAAAATTGCCACATTTTTATACTGAAGGAGCTAGAAATTTGAAATTTGGCATTGTAGTTACTTACAAGATGTAAATGCTCTCTAACAATAATTTAAAAAAAATCGAAATTTATAAGGGTGAAATGAGCGAAAAGCGTTCTAAAATTATTCTAAATTACAATTTCTATGAAATCTCTGGAACTACGGAACCGATTTCAAAAGTGATGGTGGCAAATTGGTGATGACAATCCCTGCTCCAACAGCCTGTTTAATAAAAAGCTTTTCGTTGCTGATGACTGGGTTTTTCGCTAATTGTTGCCACAGATTAATCTCGGAAAATGAAACATTTGAAGTTACTGAAAAAAATAATAGCTCGAAAATTATTTGTCAGAAAATTGTTAGACAAAATGCGTTTGAAAGGTAAAAAATTGTATTTTTCTTGATATAAATTTGAAATCTAATTATTATGCTGTTTTTCAAATATTGAATTTCAAAAATTACCAAATTTCAGAATGGAGTACCATAGTGAAACCTTCATGCGTAAAAAGATCATGATAAGGACGACGTCTCCTGACATGTATATTGGCTCTATCACGAGTCACAAATTTTAGTAGCCTTATTATTCTGTTAAAATATAAAAGTGAATTATGAAATGTCAATATTTTGTTTGATTAAAACTTCGTTAAGAGAAATTGACCAGCGTAGTGGGCGTAGCTTGCTAGTATAGAATAATATAAGAGACTATTCGAGCAAAGTGAATTTTTAAGTAAGTTTCATGACGAATGATAGCAATAATAGACACACAAAAATAAATTCCGGAAATGAAATGCACAGTAAGAAGTACATTTTCTTTAGACGGTAACGTTTATATTTATTTGAAGAAACTCCATTTATCGAGCACGCAAGCGATATTCTTAACTGGACAAAAATACAATTCGCCGGCAAAGGTCACCGAATACCAGACGCAGGGGGGTCGTAAGGCACAGTTGTCGCTTACACAGAACCGGGAGAGGAGTAATAACTTTTCAACTCACCGGAACGTAACTTTGGTACAGTATATAAATATATATAATTTAGATTTAAAGATGAGAATAAGTCCTAGCTGAGTAAATCATGTTAAGCTTCGTTACATGTAAAAATAATTAAGATAAAAGCATAAAAGCAAGGTGCGTTTTTGAAATTGCAAAGAGAAAAATATAAGGTTGGCACTCTTAAGAGCCATGAAACATAAGTCAGATTGCCGTATAAAATGTGTGTATGCAGCTGTTTTTCAGATTGAGTATAAAACCTCAGCTGAGCGGATATTATCATCCAACCAAAATAAACAAAGGAACCTGAATGTAATACAGTCGAACCCCGCTATAATGTACCCGGGATATACACTGTAAAAACAAACTCCTGTAAAAAAACGGAAAAGGTACTGGCAGCAGAGTTGCCGTAACTTTTCCGTTTTTTCACAGAAATTCACTTTTGTGGTTTTTTTTCCGTTTTCAAAACTGAGAAGTTCCGTTTTCGAAACTGAAAAGTTCTGTTTTAGAAATTGAAAAGTTCCGTTTTAGGAACTGAAATGTTTTGTTTTAGAAACTGACATTTTCAGTTTTCAGGACGGTTATTTTCCGTTTTACAAGCTGATAGTTTTAGTTTTTATTATCTGTTCGATATTTCTCCCATAAAGAGGAAAGTGAAATCTCAAATTCCCCATACTTATGTTAAACTTATCTGTGGCGGTTATAACTGTTTTTTTTTCTTGTTTTTTGTATTTTTATTATTAGGAATTAAATATTTTTAACTTTTTTTTTCTTTGTACTCTTCTGAAAGGATGTCTCTTTTGTAGTGGTCAAAATATTTCTGAAATATATACTTTATTTATAATTTTATGTATTAAAATCCTAGCAAAACCAAGTAATATTTTAAAACTTCAGAAAAAAATTAAATGTATATTTTAGAAATATTTTGACAACAAAAAGAAAAGAGACATTCTGTAAGAATTGCACACAGAAAACAGAAGTTAAAAATGTTAATTTCTTAAGAGATATTATTAGGATACTTATACTTAATATACAAAATTTTATAAAAGGCAATAAATGTGATTTAATTTAGAAAGAAAAAAAAAAGTCTGTATTAAGGAATTAAATATATTTATATGAAAAACTATTTTTAGAAAAAATCTTAAGCTTAATTATAACAATATTGTAATTTTTCCATAAAGTATGCTAAAATTTGCAATTTTTAGCACTTGTTATTAATATATATTTTTTAATTTTTACCCCCCCCCCCCACCACCTCACTGTTTATGTATTTTTTTTTTCTTATTTCATACTGAGACATATTTAAAAGACTTGGGGCACTAAGTGTTATCTCTTATTTATTTATATCGTTGTTTTAATATCATTAGTATGTATAATCAATTCTGTTATATATATGTAAGATAGAAATCTCATTTTTTTAAGACAAAAATTGGACTCATTTGCCTAGAGAGAGAGAAAACCTATTTCAGTAAATCCTAAAAGGAAAATTTTACTTATTTTCTAGCTTTTAATTCGTTTATCCGTTAGTTTGTATTCGAAATTACTTGCTATTTTAAATCATATGTATATATTTATATATGTTATAAATTATTTTCTTTATCTATTTACAGTTTTTGTTTATTCAATGTAGTCGTTATCCGACACCCTTACGCGGATGTTAACACTTTCTGGTATTTAAACCATCAAATATAAATAATTAATAACGAGGCCTTATTGTACTCAAATAGTTCATATCGAAACTATTTTTATATAAAAAAAATTATGCTACAATAATTTTACAAGTCAACCTATAACTCTATAAATATCGCTAGGTGCTATTGAAAAATAAACGTGAGAAAAAGAAAAAAAAATAACACTTACAAGATCAAACAACTATCAGCATTCTCTAATCATAAAGAGAATAAATAGTAATAATATAATTTGCTCCCATAAAAGCAACTTTAAAATTAAGAGTTTAAAAAAAAAAAAAAAAAAAAAAAAAAAAAAAAAAAAAAGACAAAAGCAATATACGAACTGCTGCTAGTTAATACTGTGATAATATAAACATACTCTTGAAATATTTTATAAATTAATAAAACAGTGCATCCAGGTTACTTATAGTAAATGATTAGAAACTGTTAGAAAGTAAAATAATTATATGATTTAAAAAGTATATTCGAATACAAACGCATAAGCTGTAATTTTGAAAAATATATAATAACGAAATAAAGCATAGCTAAAGAACGGGGATCTTTTTTCTTTTTTAAATCTGCATGAATAAAGATTATCTTTAGACACATATTACACATAACTTAATAACAAAGTCCGGTGAGGAAATAGTGAGTTGAAGTAAATTAATAATCAGATAAAATGCAAAATCATCCCTTTTTTTATGACTTAAAACAAAATATTTATTCTAGGCAAATGATTGAAAGTTATTGTCTTAATATACACGTGGTTTTAAAACTAAATTTATATCTTACAAACATATAAAGAAATTATACATATAATATTATTAAAACAATGATATAAAAAACAAAGATAAAACTTACTTTTATTCTGTAAAATATGTCTATATCCAAAGTTGTACGTATTATTACAATTGTAAATTCTAAAAAGCACGTGCTACTGGGCAGGTGAAGTTACATCGGACTGCCGTATCGGCCATATTGCCTCTTCCGGAGGAGGCTTTGATCATAGGGTGTGTTGACCACAGGACACAGACTGACAAACTAATATATCCTCCAATCAGCGTCGGAACAGAACGTGTCTTGCCGGAAAAGTTCCGTTATCCGAGACTTTACTGCCGCTTACGGAAACTTTCAGTTATATCTCTAGCAGTAAATTGAAAACTTCCGTTAATTCCAGGAAAAGTTACACTTTTCTCCCAAAACGGAATTTTTCAGGTAAAAAAAGGAAAATTCACAGAATAACACCTGTTAATTTCAGGACATATTTTTACAGTGTAGTGAACACTCGGATATAGTGAACATTCTTACTGGTCCCGTCCGAACTCCCATTTAACTAATGTTATTTTATACGCTTATAGTGGACAGCTGAGATTTTGGTAGTTCATTTATAGTGGACTCAAATTTAATTTCTCCAGATTTCTTTTTTCAGTTCTCCAACTTTAAACTTGCGCTAGTTGTGATTGCAAATGATGACATGGCTTTATATTGTGTAAAATTTCACTCTTTCATGCTCATCGCCTAAACAGCACATGCTTCTTCTTCCCCTCCTCTCACTATTACAGTAACAAACCTCTCTTCTTTGTTTCTCCCTAATTACAGGAATAAGCTGTGGTGTTCACTTGCTAACTTCGTCCCCCGCCCCTCGGTATAATCGGTACAGTTCAAGAATGTCCCCCGTTTTACAGTGTCTCTCTTCATTATTCTTTTGATTGATTTGAGATAAGAAGACGTTTTTTCAAAAGCAGCTAAAAATTTTGTAAAAATGGCGAATTCTTTGAAAAGAAATGCATTTTCGATTGATGATAAGGTTAAAATAATTAAACCTATTGAAGATGGAACAACTCAATCGGCATTGTGCAAGGAATTTTCCTTGTCAAAATCTACAGTTTCGAACATTTGGAAAAATCGCAGTGCGACTCTAGCTGCACACAATAAAAATTTGGATTCTTCGAAGAAACTACGTCGGGCTGAAAGAGAAAATGTGGAAGAAGATCTATTAAAATGGTTCACCATTCAGCGGGATAGGAATCTTCCTGTGACCGGACCCATGCTTCAAATTAAAGCGAGTGCTTGTATGTGCAAATATGAACGGATCAGAAGAGCGAAAATTAACTGTCGTGGGTAAATCTCCTAAACCAAGGTGTTTTAAAAATGTTAAAAAACTGCCCGTCAATTACAAAGCTAATCAAAAATCCTGGATAACTGACTTCCTGTTTTTTTTAAAGAAGAACTTATACAATGGGACAATGATTTGTTGAAGCAAAAACGTAAAATTGTTCTCCTTGTCGACAATTGCACAGCTCATCCCCACTTAGAAATCTGAAATACATTAAGCTCGTTTTTTTTGCCTCCAAACATGACTTCTGTGCTACAGCCCATGGACCAGGGCGTTAATCGCAGCCTGAACTCCCACTATAGGAAACAGCTAGTGATGCGTATTTTTGAGAACTATGAAGAAAATAATACGGAATACAACATCTCACTTTTGGAAGCAGTCGTTTTGTTGGAAAATTCATGGAAACAGGTGACATCAGCAACAATTCGCAACTGTTTCCGACGCGCAGGTCTTTCGAAAGATGTGTTGTGGGAAAGAAAAGATGCCAATGTGGAGGACGAAGATGATGAAGAAATCTTACCAATAGCTGTATGGGTGGAAAAGCATAATGTGAAAATTTTTCCAAGGGACGTTACTGAGCACTTCGAATCTTGCGATAATGAAGTGTATACTTCTGGTACTCCCACAGATGATGACATTGTATCTGAAGTTAAACAAAAGAACGATGATGAAGAAGACTTAGAAGACGATATTGAAGAAGAATTTGAAATTTCGGCACCTTCTATCTCGGAAGTGTTTTTCTACAGAAAATGTAGACCAAAAAATATTAGATTCTTTAATAATTGTTGATAAGAAAATTGATGAACTCTGCTTAAAATCGAAATGCATTTAATTAAAAATCACAAATTTCTTCCACAGAATGTAAAAATAAAATCAAGTTTTGGTAAGACACTTTCTTTTTATTATTTGATTTATTATCAAATTAATTAGTTAATAATTTGTAAGGAAATAACGTATTAAAACAATAATTAGTTTTAACAATACATCATACACTAAAAAAACAATAATAACAATCATATGAAAAAAAAATATTTTCTTTTTAAAGAATTTGGATATAGTGAACCATCGGTTATAGTGGACATATTTCTGGGTCCGTAGGCGGTTCACTATAGCGGGGTTCAACTGTATTTGCAATGACAATATAAGAAAATACAAGTCATTTTGCTATAACAATGAGAGGAAATGCTAGATTCAAAATGCATCTCTGCTCTTATTTATCTGATGAGATTTTATATGCAAGCTATTGGACGTTTTAATACTTCTTTTCTTTTTTTATTCTCAGAAAAAGTTGTTTATGAGTTTATTATGTAAATATAATAAAGTTTGAATTAATTTAAAAATAAGAAAACGATTTATTTTAGATAATGGAAAATACTGGGGAAATTTAACTTTTTATAACTGCAAAAGAGTATGTGCATAAAGAAGATTTAGTAAAAAAAAATATATTTTGACACTGTAAAAATATAATAATTAAATATTTAATACATAATATAATATGTGACATTTAGAGTCACCGTCACACCATATATGATTTTTTTAACATTGTCACGGTATTTACTCCTTGAATAGGCGTAATATATTTCATATATTACAGATTGATATTTTTCTAGAAGTAAAGATGAAATACTTTTGTAATTGTATTTCTAAATAACGTACCATTCAGTTAGTAAGAAATTTCATAAATTTATATTACGATAATGTGAATATTTCATGGATAATTACAAATATAAATATTAGTCTAGTACGTTACATAATGGGAAAAATATATATTTTTATATATTTGAACATTTAATAAATTATCAATTTCAAAGTAACCAATTATATGACGTTACATTTGAGAAAATTTGAAAAATTGGCGGCCCGCTTTCTGTTATAACTTCTTCATTTAGGAAATATTTATTACACATAAATTTTATTAATTTAGCATGTTACTAATATATTTCCCTGAAAGTTTATGAGAGAATTTATTTATGTTTAAATAGAACTATTCACCATATCTGAAAAACGATACTTTCTATTGTCATATTTATAATTAACCGTTTTATAATCAGATCTTGAATCACATTTGTAAGATAAATTTCATTTAATTCGCTTTTTTCCTGTATACTCCAAAAATATAACGTCTACTATTATGAGGAAATTTTACATTAAAAAAGAAAGAAAAATATTTAGAAATATTCAGTGCACAATAATGCATTCTTTAATCTTGTATAATAAATCACTTTTAATCATATTGTTTTTAAAGACTACAAGTTCTATGTTTAAATCTTCATCTTGGAAGTAATGTTAGTCACAGATCATCCACATAATTTCCCTGGGTGACAGAATAAATATTTCACCAATCACATGGGATTCTACTATAGTTTGTGGAAGCTTAAAAACCTTGGATAGTAATGGCTAACATGGGATCACTTTACGTGTTTTTTGATTAAATATAAAGCTTTGAAAAATAATGTTAAATATAGAAGATTTAATGCTATGTGGGGAAATATTTACACTTGGAAAAACTAAAGTCATTTTGAAAACTTTGGGAGATTATAACTGGATATTTACAAAGAAAATACAGGGTGATCATAAAGTCTTACCCAGATTACAATAATTTATTGCAGAAAAAGTAATATAATTAGGCATATGCTTGTTTCATTATATTGTAAATATATTTATGAAGTTTTTAATGCAAGTACTTACGTCAGTAAAATTCGATGTGAGCACCCTTGGTAGCTCAAGGCGTATTCCTTTTCTCGCCACGTATTGCCCAATATCTGGGCTGTCAAACTATAGACACAGCATTTTTTATCCTGACATTTATTGTTTCAATATATTTACTGGTGTTGCAAACACTTTGTCCTTTATGTACGAACAAAAGAAAAAATGTAGAGGAGTTCGTCCATCCAGATCAATCCATCTTCCAGGAAAGGATCAGGGTCCATAAGCCGTGATTTTGGCCCATGAAATAAGACTAATATTCGATTTTGTTATACTCACTTAATTACTTCACTTTTTAATATTAAAAGGCTTATCCTGTACAATTTCAACAATATTTTTTGCACTTTGTTCGTTTTTATAAAATTTACACATGCTCAAAGTTCTTAGTATTCGTAGTTTTTGATGAAAAATACGCAATTTCTCCTAATTTTACCTCGATTTTTTATATATTTTTTAATATTTCAAAATGAGCGCAGCTTTGCAACACTTTTATTTTTACGTATATTGTACATTTTGATGTATTTTATAATATACTAGCTAACCCGCTCGGCGTTACCTGGGCCCGAGATAATTACAATTTCAGAGAAAGGTGTTAACCACCTCCCTCCCCATACCCGCAAATATAATGAATAATGTGTTCAAGAGAACCACCGTCACCTATATTAACGCGATCATTAAAAAAAGAATTAAAATTTTCTGATAATTAGAACATAACCCAGACACTACGCTAAAATAGCCGGCAGATGACACCCCTTCCCGACCTTAATTTCAAATCTATATCTTAATTAATTACCTACATTTTTGTTCATTAGTAAATATTGGCAATTATTTCCTTTCATTTTCGCGAACTAAATGGAGGGATCGGCCAGAGAAACAGATCTCTTTATAGTTCAGTTTTTAATGAAAGCAGATCTCTGTCTGAAGCTTTCTCGGATTGTTTTCACTGGCGCCAGCAGATTTTTGGCAGTTTTTTGCATAAATTAAGAAAAATTACCGACCAAATTTTTCAAAAATCACATAGTCAGATGCAGAATCTTTTTTACATATGCTCAGAAATTTTCAAATTGATATCTCAATTAGTTTTCTTAAAATTCGCTAATTATTAGAATAATTTCGAATTCGTTCATTTCCGCTTGCAAATACAATGCGTCTGTTCGTTTCTTTCGCCAGTTTGATTTAAAAGATGTCATTTTAGAAGCGATGGTTAATGAGAAACTTATTAATATCTTGAGTAATTATCAAAATATTAAAATTCTGAGACTCAGGTGCACATGACCAGACCTTGGACTATCCACACCTGAATTTCCAGACTTCTAGGTCGGCTAAATTTTGCTAGCCATCGCAGACAGACAAACACACTTACAGAGAGAAACTTTCTTTTATTAACATAGATGTGAAGAAGAAAGTGTTGCACGATTGCGCCCATATAAATAATTGAGATAAAATTAGGAGAAATTGCATATTTTTCATCGAAAACTACGTATAATACGAACTTTGAGCTAGTATATGTCATATAAAAATGAACAAAATGCAATAACTATTAATGAAATCGTACAGGATAAACCATCTAATATTAAAAAGTGAAATAATTAAGTCAGTGTAACAAAATCTATTTCATGGGCCAAAAACACGGCTTAAGGACCCTGATCCCTTGTCATCAAGGATCTCACGAACGATGGTAGAGGCTGGACTAAAAAAACACTTAAGAACATGACATTTCCATTAAAAAAAAAATTACAGCATTACTTTCAATGGTTATTTCGTAGTATTTTTTTTTTTTTTTTTTTTTGTAATCAGGGAAAGATTTTTGACCACCCTATATCTGTAATAAGACTTAAATTCCAATTTAATTTTTGATTTATATATAGAGTGTCTACTAATATCTTATACACTCCTAATAATTTCGGAACGGGGACATATACATTCATGAACATTGTGTCTAAGTAAAGTAAAAAGGTTAAGCGCAAGGGTATTATGTGAATCAGTTGCCGAGATATTTTTAATTTTATTTACCACACTCTTCGATTTTTCCTGACCCTGTATTTCATTCAAATTGCAATTCAAAGATATATTTTAATTGGAAATGAGATACTTAATCCGACGCAGTAAACCGTTAGTTTATATGATTATCAATTTTGGAGTTATAAGGATGTTTCTTTTACGAAATTTAGTAATAAAGCATTTAAAGTTTATGACGTCATCAAGCCCCGATTTTTTTCGAATTGCAATGCATTTTATAAATAGTTTACGCATGTTTTATTTTCATATTTCATATTATGCATATCCATGATGGGTAAGTATTATGATGGACCCCAACGGCTAGTTTTAATAAGAAATCGCATTAAGTTTGCTCAATGTGTTCACAATCGGCAGCAATGCATCCTGCATTCTATATGTGTTCCAATCGTGAAGATATTGAGAATAATTAACTTAATTATCTTATTAAAACCAGCTGCATCTCGATTGCATGTGTTAGTCTTATTAGCAAACTTACCACTGCTTTATAATGCTACATTTATGCAATTAATTACTGGCGAATTTATGCTTAGGATAGGATATAAAAATTGCATATCTAGCTTGCTAGAAAAGAGTATTTACATGCAAGATACACTGTTAAAACTGGATACTTAAAAATAAGCAATTTTTGAGTACTTTCCTATCTTATTATAGCTTCGAATACTTAAGTCTTAAATCTGAGAAACGCATGTACTCATTTTTTGAGTACATACTGGTACTTGATGTATAGAAACACACATACGCATATTTTTGAGTACATAGAGGACTCAAACATGAGTATTTAGTCTTAAAATACAAAATATATGTACTCATTTCTAAATACATTTATAAATCAAGTTTAAGTATATACACGATTTCAATTTTTCAATGTATAAACTGTATGTACTCATTTTTAATACATTTATGAATTAGTTATGATTACATAAGGTTTTAAATCTGAAATATGTATATTTTACATACTCATTTTTGAATACATAGAGGAATCGTTAATAAATATATGTAGCTTAAACTTTTTAACTTCTTTTGACTACTTTCGTATTTGTATACGTTTATCAACCCATTCTGATTATTTTAAGTTTCAAATCTGAAATATTTATACTTTTAAGTTCTAGGTTTTGAATATGTAGAGTAATCGATAATGATTATATTTGGCTTCGAATCTAAAATTTCTTTCTTGTATATACTTATTTTTGAATACATAAATGATTCAAATACTAATAATTTTGGCTTCAAATTTCAAATATTTCTGGATTCCTACATAAAAATATACAAGAATCTACAACGATTACATCTGGGTTCACAAATTTGAAAAGTTTCTGATATACATAAACCCGTTTATTATATACACACGCTGTTAAAACTGGATACATAAAAATAAAAAAAATGTACTCATGTTTGAGTACTTTTTGATCTTACAATAGCTTCGAATACTTAACTATTAAATTTGAGAAACGTATGAACTTATTTTTTTTTTTTGAGTAAATACAGGGACTCGAAAATACGCATGTATAGAAGAAAAAAACATAGAGTAAGAGTAACAAGAGATTATATTAACATTTATTCACAAGCTTACTTTTCAGTCCGAATTTTCCCTTATATTTGAAAACATCATGTACTCGTTTCTGAAGCAATTCTACTTAAAATCATGAAAGAAAAATCATGCACCACGTATAGATTATGACACACTTTCCAACACTAACAGAATACTTTAACAAACAATCGCTGTTTAATAAGGTAAAAAAGGTATCTAGTTAAACATTTCAGAAAAACACTAAACACATTTGAAAACCAGATTTCATCAATTATCGTCCACAGCCGGAAAAAGTACTCCAATTCTTTTCTGTAGCCCTGTATATAATTTATATACTATTGTTATATACTCTGTAGTATGCTACACTGTTAAAAATAAATCCGTTAATTCACGGGAAAAGTACTTGCAGCGAAGTTGCCGGACTTTTTCCGTTCCGTTAGTAAATTTTCCGTTTTGAAAGATTGAAGAAACGGTAACTTTCTGTTATGAATGACCACGGTTTAAAAAAAAAAAATTCTCGATCTGTTTGTGCTGCCACCTGTTGACTATAACAGGAGTACTTAATATTTTAATATTAAATACTCACTGGTACAGATTTCCTGGCTGCCCTTGGGGTTCGAACTAGGGATGACAGCGACATGAGCCGAGTGTTTTACCTCAAGACCAGCGGGCCCTTGCTAGAATAGGAGTTTGAAAGGATCATAGGGGATTTCTTCAAATCGCTGCTTGGAACTTAAACAATCTGGGGTTTAGAAACCTAGCAACTTTGAAATTAAGTGGGGGGATATTTTGTTATAAGATTATGATTGAAAAATTTAGTATTAATAGAGGATTGAAACATGAATTATATTAATTCCTAATTTGATTGTTAGATGCAAAATATGAATATTATATTTTGAATTAAATTCGATAAAGTATGTTTGCTTTTTTGAGAAAATCGATTTTTTTCAACTATTATATATTTTTTTAAATGTGTTCTGTTAAAATATATTTTCATTGAGAGGGTCTTTTATAACTTTAAAAAGCAAATTACGAATAATAGCAAAGGAATGAGAAAGTTATATGTTATTTTTTTTTATTCGGAAGCATTATTTTTGTTTATTGCATTTTTGCGTAAAATCGATTTTCTTTCACTTAATTTAACTATTATATATATATATATATATATATATACCGGGTGTCCCAAAAATGACTGATGGATTTTAAAATTCAATAACTAGCAAACGGTGATAGATATTTAAAAAATTCTTGCAGGAGGGTTATGTATGATGTCGGGAGTTTTTTTACTGTGATTCTTGAATTTAGTTCGAATTTCAAACAATAGATGGCGCTGACAGCGGTTGGCGCTCATTCGAGGGCGAAACTGACGTCACTCAGCATTGATGCGAAGAAAGGAGATTAAGGCTATGGAGTGGGTCTCATTCTCCAGTACAATCTTGCTCTTAAATTCTGAACTCATTCGATATGATTTCAATGGAATACGTTGTTGTCATGGAAACAACAAATTCTTTGATAGTGGAATACAGCGTTCAGATCAGGGCATGAATTTAACAAGCAGTATTCGAGTTGCAGGCGATTGTACATTTATGAAGTTTTATTTTCCCAGATTAAATTACTTTTTATGGCCTGATTTAAAGAATATTTTATTCGTCGTATTTTAAAACTACTACGTGAAATAAACCATTTTCAATAAATAGTGTACACTCTTTTAAAAGTACTCACTAGCAGATTGCGTAGCAAAATAATGAATGAAGATGTGACGGATTCGATTTCTGTGCAGCACTCACATACCTGCATTGCCGTCATTTCACAAACTAAATTTTCATATTGGTTAGATAAAATTCCCATAAATACTCATTAATGTAAAATCGCCTGCAACTCAAATACTGCTTGTTAAATTCCTGCCTTGATCTGAACGCTGTATTCCACTATCAAAGAATTTGATAGAATTTGACAAAGAATTTGTTGTTTCCATGGCAACAACGCATTCCATTGAAATCATATCGAATGAGTCCTAAGAGCAAGATTGTACTGGCGAATGAGACCCACTCCATAGCCTTAATCTCCTTTCTTCGCATCAATGCTGAGTGACGTCAGTTTCGCCCTCGAATGAGTGCCAACCGCTGTCAGCGCCATCTATTGTTTGAAATTCGAAATAAATTCAAGAATCACAGTAAAAAAACTCCCGACATCATACATAACCCTCCTGCAAGAATTTTTTAAATATCTATCACCGTTTGCTAGTTATTGAATTTTAAAATCCATCAGTCATTTTTGGGACACCCGGTATATACTAAGCTATTTGTTTAGAATATATTTTAAGTGTGAATATTTTTTTGTAACTTTAAAAAATAAATTGCTAATAATTTTAAAAGCATGGGAAAATTAATTGTTGCTTTTTAAATTCGAAAGAACCATTTTGTTCTTTTAAATAAACTCGAATTTTTAATTTATTGAATTTTTAGTTTTTCTGTGCTGCAACATGTCAGTTTTTTAAACATTGGAAATAAATATGCAGCAGATAACGGAATATCTCCGTTGGCCACTTTCTTCTCCTTCTGTTCCATTGTTTTCAGGAAATATGAAGAATTTTTCTGTTTTTTAACGGAAAATGCCCTTCTGTCGTGAAAAGGGACTTTTTCTGTGAAATTCAGGAAAAAAACCCCGTGAATTTCAGATTATTTTTAACAGTGTACAATTTAGTTTAGTAATAAAACTCATAACACAGTTGGAAATTCATCTTCAGCGGTTTCTACCAATACATGGAAACATACTTGAATTATTTTGTACAACCCTGTATATTACCTTAAACATTTTATACACGCCACATATTAAGCTGTAGTTTAATTCAGGCAAATACACGCTGAGATCACATTCCCAGAAATTATCATACATAGGCGGCCATGTATTCAGTTCTTTGCATGGCTCTGTAAATGATTTTATTTATATTCTACAAACCTTTCTTGATATACTAAATATATTTCATGTTCAAAAGGCATAACTCGATAAAAAACATTTTAATCAATTTATACTGATGAACCATAATGCTTACGCATTGTTTTGAGTAGCCCTGTTATAGTCCTGCATCGGGTCAGAGTACCCGTTTTCACCCGCACCCGACCCGACCCGCCGCGGGTCGGGTTGACGTTTTTTTTTTCGTTGCAGTTCGGGTTCGGATCGGGTTGACCCGATTAACTACTATTTTGTTGCGGGTCGGTTTCGGGTCGGTTTGCGGGTTGAGGTATTGCAGGTTTGGGTTGAACCGCTTTTCTAAAAGTATATACAGAATATTTTTACAGGTTAAAAATATGTATACAATAAGACCTCCATAACGGGCACTCTCGAAAATCGACCTTTTACGCTACTTGGATAGGAAGAAAAAATGCCATTCTTCTAATCACTTGATCATAACTCGCTTTTTTTTTTACAAAATGTGTTCTGCGCAACAATTCGCGAATGTCAGCGACAAATCTCGGTTGTAGTATCATAGATTTTTCCATTGACTCCTGCTGATAAAACAAAACAAACAACCTCACGAAAAGAATATTTTTTCTTTCTGTTAACCCTTTATCTACTAACGCATTATTATACCTAATATTTTAATTCTTGGTATCTTATATGTGGACTACTTTTTCATAATTGTATTGAAAAATGGATTATTTTTCTGTTCCTTCGGTTTCTGGTCGGATTTGGGTATAAATATTTTGGGTTTCGGGTCGGTTTCGAATTGACTTTAAGCAGAATTTTCAAGTTCGGGTCTGATATACAAACGACCCGTGCAGAATATAATTCCTTGTCTTCAATTTCGAGTATAGATTGAATCTTTCGACAAAATCTAAAAGTAGTGAAATAGTGACTACTTTTGAAAAGTAGTTTGTAGTCGCTACTTTTTAAAACAAGTAGTTGTAGTTGTAGTTAAGTACACTTTTGGTAAAGTGATTGTAGTTATAGTTAGCCACTAAATAAAGCAGTTTTTCAGAACCCTGACTTATTCACATTCAAATACATATTTATTTTCATAGTTTTGTTCAATTGTTTTGTAAAAATCCCAACAATCGGACATGCTAGAAGCTAAATATGAGCCGGAAGAATTATTCAAGGTTGTACCTGACTCGCAGAAAGAAATTAAGTCATCTTGACCCGAAAAAATAAATAAAAGCAACCCCACCCGCTGCAGGACTCTATTCAACGATCTCGAGATGTCCGCTATTCCGATGTTTCACTATATTTGAACTGAACATTAAAGAATATAGATTTGTTTATTGTTCTATATAAAATGTAAAATTGGTATTAGATATATAATTGTACATTACTTTTCATTATAGCATTAAAACATGATTTATTGTCCTTTAATTCCGGTGCGGGTCGGGTTGCGGGTTGCCGAAATTTTCTTTTGCGGATTTGAATCAGGTTGTGGGTCTAAAAATGTTTTTTTTTGTCGGGTTCGGGTCGGGTTGAGGGTTGACTTCAAATGGAATTTGCGGGTTCGTGTCGGGTACAACCCAACCCGCGCAGGACTCTAAGCCCTGTGTATGATCTGTAGCATTTATACATACCTCATAGCATTACAAAATTTAGTCAAACGCATACCTTACTGAAATCCCACCTCCAATTATGGCTTATAAACAATACTTCGGACACAGTACTGTACCCAAAATATTTTGTGTGTCCCTGTAAATGAACAAAAATGCTATGCACATAACTAGTATATTTTAGTAAACCTGAATAATGTATTTCAATTTCATTATATTCGAAATGGCGTAACATAATTAAAATATGATGCAAACAGTTTTTCTCCCGTAGACCATTATGTAAAAGAATACTTTTGTGTGGCACTGTATATGAAAGAAAAAAGCTTTACACTCCATATTGTACAGAAAGCACGTTTTAGTGCATCTCAGAAACTGATATCAATTTCATTATGTTTGAATTAGTGTAACATGATTAAAATTCGCTGCAAACGATTTTCCACATTAAACCATAATATAATGGAATTCTTTTCTTAGTTTAGCTGTAAACTAATTATAAGTGCTAGACGTACCATGTTCGATAGTAATCATCTTGCAGTGTATTTCAGTGATGTATACCCATTTCAACATATTTGAAATCGAGTCACATCATTAAAATGCACTCAAAACTATTTTTCCCCGTATACCATAATGTAACGCCATTCTTTTGAGTGCCCCTGTAAAAAGTATAAGTGCTATACACTTCATTTTCAATACCGAACATGCTGTAGCAAACCTCAATAACATATATCAAATGCATGATTGTCCAGTTATATTTACGCGAGTTAGAGCACGAACAGACAGACTGCAGACAGACAGACGGCAGACAGACAGACGGAAGGCAGACAGACAGACAGACAAACCGACTTAAACACTTTTCAACTATGTTACAAACTGTTATAAAAGAGTACATAGAAGTTCTCATTTGTTAGTAGATTATTTTTAACAGTGTATCATTAAATTTTTAATCGAAGATGTACTAAATTTAGTATTTGATTTTTCTCTCGTATCTCGAGCTATTTTTAACATAAGAAAACGGAGTATGCAATTTTTCGCTGAGTGACGCTATAAGCGGTCTCATAGTTGTGGCACTTTATTTTATCTATAGGTACAACGTTCATGCTCGTTGCTTTTCTGAAGTTAATGGGGATGTTCAGGATTTTAGTGGGCACCTTGTTAATTGATAAAATACTATAACTATAAAATTACTAAGTAAAAATATTAATACACTAGCCACCACTGGCGACCATTTTGGTCTCCCTTAAATGTATGTTAAACATTGCAACACGTTACATTTATTCATAATTTAATTTTCCCTTAATCCTTCGCCAAATCGGAAGATTCTAATAGACAAATCATGAACTTTTGCGATCATGGTAGCATTTCGCATATTTTTTGGGCACAAATGTCACATACGCACGTTGGCGCGATTCCCCCCCCCTCCCCCGCCAATTTGGCGAAAACTTTGTTATGGAAATTGTTGTTTATTTACTTTTATTTTTTATTTTAATTCTATAAATTATTTTTGATATGTATATCAATATTTATTTACAACAAACTATCATTTATTTATTTTTATTCTTTTTTTAATTATGAGTATTTTTGTTAGCCGGGAGCAGATGATAATTCGCCAAATATCGTTCCCATCACCGTCATTCATACTACAATTAATTAAATTTTAAATTATAAACCTGTCACTCATTTCATTTAAAATACTTAACTTTAATCTAAAATGCTTATATTACATAAATTTAAAATACTTCACACTTTTCATTTAAAAGAGAAAATAAATAAATAAATAAGAAATAATATCATAAATCAAAACATTTGATTTCAAAATCAAAGTATCATTTCTAATTTGTACACGCGATAAATAAAAGCTGTATTAGCGATTTTAAAAATGCTAAAAATCTGATTCATTAAATATTATTACATGAGTTCAATTTACGTCAAGAAAAGGTCCGAAAGTTGAGTTGTATAGCACATAATTATGGTAAACTTTGATTGTCTCACTGGTGCGAATTATTTTTTTGACGCGAGGCAGCGGTCCAAAAATTCATTCGCGGAGAACTTGCTTTGCGAATGATTACCTCCATGATTTAATATTTTAAATGTTCACGACGAATCAATCTTTTTTTTGTTTACTTTTATGAATAGAGAATTTGAACTGCGAATCTTTCGACTGAAGTTATTGCAGAATATATACATAATTGAACGCAAGTCATCTCTCAAATATTAATTTATTTTGAACGATCTTTCTTAAAATGTAACTTTTATGCAGTTTATTCGAAAAAATAATTTTGAATAAAAATGGCCGCTTGGCATATGAAAAAGCGATGCGGCATCCCGGAACTGTTGAGGAAAGTCACATGACTTACAGTTTTATTATAGAGATTCAGTAATTGCAGCTAAAGGCAAAACCTATAAATTTAATGAAATATTTTGTTGAATTATTTCGAAAGTAGTTGTTTTATTTTTATTTTCTACTTTATAGAGCATTCTTGAGCGTGTTGTCACAAGATGCATTTAATCTCCTCCATAATTAGTTGAGGGAATATCCTTTATGCTTCCATAATTTCATATGTTTGAGGGTTTTTTACAATAAAATCGTTCTTTGTGAAAATATTTATTTTTACGGGTGATTGATTTTGTGTGGAGTGAGTATTTTCCGCATATCGTTCTAAATTTTTATTATATATTTCAATCATAAAATAATAGCTATGAAAAGCGTTCAGTTGGCGTTTTGTATTTGATTACCTTACATATTTATTTGTCTTATGCAATGGAGAAAATTCACATCAATATCAACTTTTTGATAAACTAGCCTTTGAATAAAAAATTACGTGACGAAAAAAAAAACAGTCAGGGCACTTAAAGGATTAATAGTTCACTGCTGCTTACATTGGTATGTGGCATTACAATTAATATAAAATAAAGTTGAACTGTAAGTTATAAAACAATGGATAACACTCTAAAGACAAACAAAAAATACCATACATTCGAACGGAGTTCATGTCACAATATGAGTAGGGCAAGATGTCTCATGTGATAGTGTGAAAACACACCACTCGCAGAAGCGACCTGAAGGTTAAATTCAGGAAGTAAATTCACAATTCACAATGGTGGGGAACAGTAAAAAATGCAGCACTATTTTCTAACAAATTCCTCTTGATATTGTGCTAAAAGCAGTAAGAAGGTTACAAATTAAGCATAATTTAAATATCCAAACAGCTCACAATGTTAGGAATAGTTATCGCATGTTATCGTGTACGTCGCATTGGAAATGCGGACGTAAAAGGCAATATTGACGTTCCATTAATAGGAATAGGGTAAGTTTAAAATAGACAAAGCGGGTTTTCAGATAGATCGGAAAATGAGCTTATAAATCATTTACACTAAGCATCGAACATTTATTTTAGTAAAGTCCAAAGGAGTTAAGGGAATTGTCATGAAAATCAGGAAAAGCAAATAAACTGAGTATGCCTCGGAATTGTATATCAAATATATATATATATATATATATCACTTCTGTGTATATATATATATATATATATATATATATATATATCACTTCTGTGTATATATATATATATATATATATATATATCACTTCTGTGTATATATATATATATATACAGAAGTGACGCTGGAGAAAGGTTTAAGTTTATTTTAGAGATTTTTATTAGCTGTTTCTGGTCTAGCGTCCTAACAATAGGCATATCTGTACATTTACTGTTATTTTATTACTATATCTGCTTGTACTAATGATAGTACACCTATTTATATTTAAATAACAGCTTCATTTTCAGCAATCAGTAAGTAGAAAACCAATTCTCTTAAAGGTATATTCAACCGCTGCTAAGGCTATTACTTCAATTATGTGCTTCATTAACTAAATTTTAAAAAAGAGTGTATCCGTCTAAAAAATAATTTATAATAATAATCGAAAGCAGGCTACTGGAAATTTTTATTCTTATTTTTAACCTATTGTAATATGGCATTTTTAAACGTCTTTAAAATCACTTAGCTTCATAAATATTCATATTACACAAAATAAGAATATTTGCTATATTTTCTAATCCTTGAATTAATTACATTTGCGGAAAGAATTAAATTTATTTTTATCGATATAATTGTATAACTGTACACCTATTATCATTATATGATGTGAAAAAAATAATACAATTATTTTATAAGATTTTTATATGATATTGCGTTTTTATATTGGAACTTTCCAATCAAAACTATGTGACAGTCAACTCTAGTCATTGTAAAAACTATCCTATAACAGGGGCAAAATATCACAAAATTTCTTAAATTTTCAAAATTGTAAAAAATTAATTTCCTACTAAACACTTTGGAAATTTCACAAAACTAAACAATCGAACTAAATAGAAAAGTTTCGATTATATTAAAAAAATATTACAAGAGAACCGATTTTTTTGAACATTAAAAACATTGATTTTTGTGACAACAGGCACAGTCTTCCATACTATAAGAATTTCTTTTAATAAAATATTCATAAACAAGAATATCCTGATAACGGTAAAACTCACGCAATTACGTTTATACATTTGCTTTAATTATCATAGAAACATTTTCAAGCAATAATTCTAAATGACAAAGTATGTCGGTGCCATGTACAAAGACATTTATTAGTGTACTAATTAATTTCCCGCTAAAAATTACATGAATGTACCCATTAATTAATATTATGTTACTGAATTGAAATTAACTGTTGCTTTTCAAAAAACTGGTATATTATATGAAAAATTAATTGTAAGTAAATTTTTCTTCAATCAAAAAAATAAGGATATGGTTATAAATATTGTATAATTCATAATTCAATTTAATGTAAAAATGTAAATTCAGAAAATCGCTGCTAGTTTATTACCAAATATTTCAATTTAAATACTATAAGATTAAGCATATTTTGTCAAATAAATTTATCCAAAACTTTGGATTACGTTACTTGAATAGAATCAGACTTAAGTCACATAATAATTCAACGTAATTTAAAAAAAAAAAAAGTGAAATACTTAAATAAATATTTAGATTTCATTAAATAATATTTTAGAATAATATATTTTTCTTTCTTCTGGAAAATATCCAAGATATTTTTTACACGGTAAACATGCGTTTTGGCTAATTCAAGTATCTTTTGAGGCAGATTATGCGAATTTCTCTAACAACCCGTCTTTTTGATGTTATTAAAATTTTAGGATTTATATTGGACTTCAGCTATACATATGTACTAGCTTTATGTAAGTTTTCTTTTAAATGGAATTTTCATAAATCTTACTATATAATTGCAATCTTCTACTACGGTGATGAGTTATTATCCTAGAAATAGTTCTTCTTACGAATTGTTTACCATAGATATTAAATAGTACGTTTTAAAATATACATAGCATAAATTATATCTTTAAATGTTATTGATTTTTTTTTTTATGTTTCTTTAGATCGTTTTGTCTAATTTTAAAATCAACTTTTAAATTTCTTTCAAAAATCTCTTCTAAATGAAAGTGAGAATTGATTTAAATTAAACGAAATTATTATGAACTAATTGTCGAGATTTATTGTATATTATTAACTTAAATTATAAAATTTAACCAGCACAATATGAATGTTCCTTTCAGAATTATATTAACATATTTGCTATTTTAACCTTCAAAACACATCGTGCAGTACACACGAATTGTTTCTTCGGAGTCTAAAAATATCCATGCTTATTTCTCACTTTAGTTCTGTGTTCTAACACGATAAACAACTTTTCTTTTCATGTGTGGTCTAAGCAATTATGACAATAAAAGTGATAATACATAAGAATAAAAAATACATACAAAATCTGTTTTACCAGGTACACAATAAACACGTAAACATTCCGATAAGTTTTAACGATATAGAAAAAATTGTCTTCAATATAGTTATCAAAAAGTGTTTTGAAATATATTTTGCATGTACAAAAGTTCTTTTTAACACACTTAAATTCACTTTTATTTTCAGTTTTTTATCAACAAATGACATCATCCACACTTGTTTTCAAATTTGCATGTTACCTGAAGCAGTTTCCTTGCTGACCGTGTTTGCACATTAAACAATCAATCGCCTTTGGTTCTGGATATATTATATTAATATTCTTTGGATATATTCTAAAATATTGTTTCCATGTGCTGTTATAGAAGCTTCTCACCCAAGTTTCTAAAAAACAGTCTTCGTCAAATAAGGACAATATTTCTTCTGTTATTTGTCTATATTATAATAAACTACAAAACTATCATTTTATGATATAACTAAAATATTGCTAAATACGACAACATGCCAATGATTTCCTTTTCTTTTTGTAAAAAATAGCTACCATTTTGTATCAATCGTACCACCATGTCAACAGCTCCCTTAGTTGTACTATAATCAATTATCCTTTTTTTAACACTTTGTTCACTTTTTTTTTCTTATGCAATGTACTTTGGAGAATAACATATTTATTTTTCTTTAGAATGCAAGACAGAAGTGTTGCTGTTTAGTAAAGAAAAATTTTGAACAGCATTATTCTTTAACTTTCTTTTAGAGAACTTTCCCTATGTACAGATGCTATGTTTTTCCGTATTGCAGCAATCATTTGAATGTTATTTTTAAAAAGTATTTCTTTAAATTGCATCACAAATTATCACAAGTTATAATATGTTGCCGTGCACTATATGATATGTAACTCCAAACAAAATCACATTCCTTGATAATATCTGGGGTAGATCATGGCTGTTTTCTTAAATATTGCTGAATGTCCCACACATTACAAATGTGATTCTCGCAAACAATCTAGAAATTTGTACGACACATAACAGGTTTTCTAGGCATGTATAAGCATGCATGTATAATGCATGCTAGGCATGTATTTTCTAGGAAAACGAACATTTTCGCTTAAAAGTAAAATCGCTTCATTAGTCGTTACAAATGTTTTTGTACTGAAAAGAATTAGTAAAACAGTCTTACAAATTATCCCATAATTCTCAAATCACGGCATATTATCTTTTTTGTCCGATTTCTTTGTCATCAAGTCAAAAAGCTTAAGATATTGATTAAGATGGTGAAATTTTTGTAGATACATTTTAGCTCTAAACAAGTGTTTTCGTTGTATTCATCCTGTATACTTGACATCAATTCATTTGTTGATTTGTATAGCAATAAAAAGGCAGTACATGCATACAAATCGGAACGATTTACATCTTCCCAATTTTCTCAGTACACATGTTTACCCACTAAATGTCAATAACGTGCAAACACTGTTTTCAAATTAAGATCAAAAGGCACTAAATTCTTCTTCTACTCGTTCTGTTGAAAATCAAGTAGTATCAAGATTGAGATTCAAGATATTACTCAATCGTAATCGGCCAATACTTAGAAATGGATTATTTTGTCAGGTTATTACTTACCCATCATACGTAGTATAGGGTAAATCTTGCAATCGTTTTGAAAATCGAAAAAAATGACGGATTTACACGTTACAGACACTGCAGATTCCGAAAATAATATTTTTAGAAAAAAAAATTGCCGTCCGTCTGTATGTGTGTGTGTCTGTGTGTCAGTGTGCCGGTAAACAATCTATTTCCCGAAGAAATTGAGATAGAGACTTGAAATTTGTTATGTACTTAGTATGTAATAATGGGAAGAGGCTTATTCAATTTCAGTAACATCAGTTATCCGGAACTATTTTTTTCGGACTCTCGAAATATTCGTTCTGATAAAAGGTATATAAATTTTTTTGAAATTGTTTATTTTAAGGAATGAATATTAAAGACAATAAAAAAAACATACATTTTGCATAAAGAATGAAGTCGATCGAATAATTAGTTGCCGAGATATTTGGAATCATGTTTTCCACACCCATTTTTCGTGACCCGTATTTCAATCAAATTGCAATTCAGATATATTTTAATTGGAAATGAGACGCTTAATCCGACGCAGTAAACCGATAGCTAATATGATTATCATTTTTGGAGTTATAAACATGTTTCTTTTTACGCAATTCAGCAATAGAGCATTTAAAGTTTATGACGTCATCAAGAAATGATTTCATTCGAATTGCAATGAATTTTATAAATAGTTTACACATGTTTTATTTTCATATTTTATATTATGTATATCCATGATGGGTGAGTATTATGGTTGCCCCAACGACTGTTTTTCGTTTTTTTTTTTTCTTTTGGTTTGCTGCAAGAGACTACACTAGTCTTTCGAAGACATTCGCAAGCTAATGTTAAACATATGGGAGAGTTATTTTCAAATTTCTCGTTTGCTTTTCCATATTTTTAAATGATTGTTTTTACGTAAGATAGCTCAAAGGGATTTCTAAATGGGAATTTTCTGCTTTTTCGATTTTGCTTTCAAATTCTTTTATGAGGGCGTTTTATATTTTAGACGTGGTTCCGAAAGTGAATGTATTTTTTAAAAAAACTTCATCCAAAATCCAGAAAGTAATTTAAGTGCCCGCTTAGAGATTGCTCTCAAGTATTCTACGCAAAAAAAAGTATTTAGGAATACTAAAATGCAAACAAGAAAATTGAGAAGAACGCTGTCAAATTTTTAACATTATCTTACGAGTGTAATCGGGTGACTGGTGTAGCTCTAAAGGGGTTTTTTCCCTTCAGTGAAACTAAAGATCCAATAAATTAATAAATAATTGTTGTGGGACAGTTTCTAATAAATAAATAAAAGTCACGAATGCATGAGAAATTCAACTAAATAGCTTTTTAGATACAGATGTCGAAACATGCATATAGGCTTTAAAAGTCCTAATACGTTTTTGAGGGTTGAAACATATTTAATTGTAAATATTTCATTAAAAAAATTATAAGTAAGGTATGTTTTATACATTTTCAAAAATGCAGATATATGCGTGTGAGTGCGTTCTATATGTGTATGTTCAGTAAGTTCTATTATGATATATATTTTTAGGATTTACATATTTTTTATTTATATAAGCTTTTAGATTCAATTATATTTAATTCTGTTAAATTCGGTTAATGTTATAAACGGGATGGTGGAATTAATTGCAAGTTATGAAATTTTCTATTCTTCTCACTTATTTTTCTTCTGTAACATGCATACAGGTAATTTTATAAGAGGATAATTGCCTCACAAATGATGGGAAATATAATATGTTTGAAAAATCTGAAACTTTGTAAATAAAATTAGCATTCTAATTAAAGTTAACTTCATTAAATATTCTTGATATGTTGCGCATATTAAATTTAAGTGAATTACATTTTCAAATTTTCTATTTATTAGGCAAACAATATAAACACACTTTTAAAAATTACACGTTTATATATTTTTTAATCATTAGTTATAGTACAACAGATTACAATGCATTATTCATTAAATGGTAAACTTGCTTTCATTTATCTGTTAAACTTAGATAATATCTATTCCATAAAAACTATCTGTACATGTAGCATTTTTAGGAAGAAAAGTATTTTTATAAAAAGAGAAAAAAACTATTTTTTATGGAAACAAATACAGAATTTTTATGTAACCTTATGTAGATACTTCATAGGGATAAATCTGAATCCAAATTAGTATTCGGTTGAAATCTTAACAAAGTATATGGAACGAATGGCATTTGTAACCTCATGTTAAAATATATTTGGAATTAGAGGAAATTTATCTGTTGAAGACAAAACTTCATTACACCTATCTGTTATTCATATGAATGCAGCTGAGAATACAGAAATTTCTTATTTGATCTTTTTATTTGGTCATTACGTTAAGTCCTTTATACCACAATAAATCTCCTCTTATATTACTTCTGTTAGGAAATAAAAAGTTACAATTACGAATTGAATTCGATTGTTTTTTATGTAACTGAATTATTATGCAAAAACATTTTATTACAGTTACTTTTTTTTTACTTTTTACTTTTTTACTTTTTTACTTTTTAATTAATGTATTTAAATATTATATGTAATATATATATATATATATATATATATATATATAACTTTAAGTAAAATTTAACCATTGACACATAAGAAACTGACCACATACATTGAAATCTCAATACCAAAGAGCCCTGTCAAATTACAAATTAAAATTGTAGTCCTAATAATTGTAACAATATATATGTGCGTGGGGGGTGTAAAAATATTATAATTTTATTAATGTATTTAAATATTACTTAATATTTTTTTATTAATATATTTATTTTTACTTTTTTAATAACATATTTTTAAAATATTTTGCGCTTGCATTTTTGTACATTTTGCTTTTTTACAGTCACCTCTTAACTTTTTAATTTTATTACGGTTATTTTTTTAGTTTTCTACAGTTACTTTTTTACTTTTTTACGATTTTTAATTTTTAAGTTACTTTTTTTTGCACAGTTTTATTCTTTTGTGCTGTTTAATTTTTTGACAGACCGAATTTTAAGATTTAATGTTCTCCTCGATTTCTTTAAATTAAGTACCTTTGTATCGAAATAGAATCGCAGACATTTAGTCTAAAGCGTGTGCGTCAAATGTATATTCCAGAATTAACAGGAGTTATTTGAATGAACAATGAAACAATTGCGAGGTGGTCTTGATATTAAGTTCCTTTTTCAAAAGGGGACAGAAAACACTATAAGTCTTTCAAAATTATACATAAATAAAATGCATTTTAAATATGTTACAATACATATCCAAATAAATTAAATTAATCAAGGAACATAATGAACAGCGGAAAGTATTTTCAACTAGGTAAATTATATTCAATGGTTGGAGTATCACATTTCAGATTTATTCCAACAGAGCGAAAAATGCCAGTAGCAGGACTCGAACCTGGGTACTTTGGCTTGCTGTGCCAACGCTCTTCCTACTGAGTTATCTCAACGATATCGTGGCAGGCATATTTCACTCTTATTTGTTGGACAAGGCTGCAAACTGCAGCCCTAATTTCATTCATCCGATATATAACATTTTACATGATGTATCTGAAATAACACGGAAACTCCTGTATACCATGTAATTTTCGTAAATTACATCTATGTATTTATATTATCAGTTCTTCTTAGTGCTCTTGAAGTGTTTTCCACTTCTTTATTGTCCCCGTGTGCCCCTGAAATTAAAATTCACTTCGCTGCGCAAGTGAAATTAAAATATTTACTCATAACATTAGTTTTAAGAATTCCTAGCTGTTTCATCACTTATTCAGTTGTAGCACTTAGACCCCTTGGGAAACCTAACGAATGCAGGGTATTAGAAACAATCAGGTATCATCGTTATAGTGTTGTAAATGAAACGAAGGTAAGATGTGCTACCTGTGAAAAAAAACTAAAGGTATGGTTGAATTACATGAAAAATGTTTCCAAGAATTTAACAGAAAATGACATTTTCTAAATATAATATCAATGTTTTCCTATTTTACATTTTTTTCTAGCAAATGTAATGTTTGAATTGTATTTTTAAAATTTAATATCACATTTTGTATCAATTTTGAAAAGAAATGTTATGTTCGAAAATCCTGTACCCTTTCGTGCCTAGCGTCCAAAAATTGGGAAGCCTTTATTTGTTATATAAATAAACTCTTTTTTTTTTTACTTGTAATTTTGTTGCTAACAGACAATACTTAAACCGAGTTATTTGTGTGTCCCTGTAAATGAACAATGAATGCTAAACACATAATATTTTATACTAAGCCTCTTGTAATGCACCTAATTTATATAGTATATAAATTTCAATATGTTTAAAATAGTGAAACATTATTTTAAAAAAAAATACATGCTAACGATTTTTCTGCGTAGACCGTAATGTAACGGAAACATTTTGAGTGTCCCTGTAAAGTAACTATAAGTTCTATGCACACCACATTTTATAGTTAATTTCTTGTAGTTCACCCTCAGTGATATATATCAATTTCAGTATGTTTAAAATAGTGTATCATCACTACAATAAATTGCAAATAATTTTTCCCCATACACCGTAATGTAACGGAATTGTTTTGAGAATCCCTGTAAAAGAACTATAGGTGCTACACTCTTCCTTTTCAATACTGAATATACCATAGTAAATTTCACTAGCATATAACGATTAATGACATTACGAGTATATTTACGTGAGATAGAGCTCAGACAAACACATAGACAGACAAACAGACAAACTGAATTCCTAAACAATTTTCAACTATGTTTGGAAAGTGTTACAAAACGAGTAATGCCATAAGAATTTCGCTTGATTAGCTTAAACATGTGTATTGTGATCTTATAAACATAATACGCATAGATTGAATCAATTATGATTTCATCATTCTTTTGTCTCATGAATATGCGTTTATTGCAAATTTTCATAATGATTACATAATTCTCACCATAGCAGTAACTGAAACATCCCCTCCCTACTTTCTCACATTATTATCACAAATTAAAAAATACCTTACTGAAAAGTTTCCTTGTAATTACTTTTAAGTAGCTTTTGTTCATTTTTATACTTATAAAATGAAGACCACAATTTCATTTACATGTGAATCACTCAAGAACATGCCCTTTCAAGAAAACTTCGATCTTTTAGTTATAGTATCAGTTTTTAGAAATGCATATAATTAACGTTAACAAAAACTATAAATATTTATGAATATTGATTGCTCTTAAGTAGAAGAAAGTTTATCAAAGTAAAAAAAAAAAAAAATCATTAACTGAAATTCATTTATTTATTTTAGCATTTTATATATATATATATTTACTTTAAGTTTTACTTTCACATTTTTAAAACATATGTTTTTATAAAATTATATTTATGGCGAATCTGCAAAAACATTTTTGTTATAAATTTGAAGATTTTTTTATATTTTCTGAATTAAAGAAAAATGTAATGTTTAACAAATTTTATTGCGAAGATTTTTGTTTTTTTGTTAGAGAATGCTAATCGCCTAATTTGCATTCTGCGCAAATTATGATAATTTTAAGAAAAAATAAACTATGTATATTACTTTTAAATGCTAAAGGTGTAAAATTAACAACTATAATATAAATTAAAATAACTTTTATTAGTTGTTTTACATGTTTCGACTCTTCTGAGTCATTTTCAAAAACAAAATGAGAATATTCTAAAGCTGCACGGGCTTTGAAGTTATTATTTACATGTACTTTTTAAAAAATTACGCACGTTATCTATTTTTTTTTTTTTTTTTAAATAATAGATAACGTGCGTAATTTTTTAAAAAGTACATGTAAATAATAACTTCAAAGCCCGTGCAGCTTTAGAATATTCTCATTTTGTTTTTGAAAATGAATAAGAAGAGTCGAAACATGTAAAACAACTAATAAAAGTTATTTTAATTTATATTACAGTTGTTAATTTTACACCTTTAGCATTTAAAAGTAATATACTATTACAAGGTGTTATATTTTATTATATTGATAAACTATGTATCTCATCTATGAAAATGCTATTTGCTATAATGTTCTTATAGAATGTTTTTTTTAATTCTTTACTCGCTATTTTTTTATAACAGTTATATAAATATTTATACGAGACTTAGAGGAATGCGTTTAGCATTTATGGACATATTTTTTCTTCAGATTTAGTTATATAAATTATTTTTAAATTGTTTTGAAGTTGAAAGCAGGTTATTACGCACCTAATCACACAAATCATTTACGATTCATACTAGCATAACACTCCCCCCCCCCCCCCACACACACACTGCGCAATTTTTACGCACTCTCTACTATTGAATGGAAGATAATCCAAAAACTGCCATAGTTGAGATATATCACTAGAGAATTATTTAAATGAGATTTCCATCACATATATCTGAAGATACTAATTCTTTATGCTGTTTAAATTTTATTTAAAATTTCACTGTACCGAAAGAAGAAAATTAACAATTTTCTTTCTAGCGATTTTTTCTTTAAACCTGCGGCTGGATTGCAGGTGTTTTCGAACTACTAATGTTATATTAGTGTTTTCTGGTAAAAATTGATACATGTTAAGAATTATTAGTCTATTTTGTTGAATTGTTCATGATTTAAATTTGTTATTTCTACAAAAAATAAGATATTATTGGCTAATTTTGTATTTGCTTTATCAGCTAATTAAAAAAATTGTAATAAGACAGCTAACAGCAAGTTTGATGGAAATGTAACATTTATTTGACAAAGATGACAACGAATTTTTTGAAATAGGGAGAGAATGTATTTGCGTAAGAACATTTTGTCGTTATAAATTAAGGGAATTACTTTTGAAGAAAATGAAGATTTGTGGAAAACCACGTTCAATTCTGTGGAAATGAAAAATAACTGTGAAAAATGCAAAATACACTAAAAAAAAATCAAGATTTTTTTTTCATCTCCTACTATTGGTTCACACTCTCCCTATACATATTTATATATATTGTTCAAATTTTCAATCGTACGCAAAATACTTTTTATTCATCCACTTAAGTTCAAATAATTTTTATAAACTTGTAGTGGATGTCACTTTATGTTAATACAGTTTTTTCAAATATTAATTCATTAATTAAATTTAAATAAATTTTTCTTTGTTGACCTAAGTAGTTTTATTATTATTATATCATTTATATTTAATACTTTTAAAAGTAAACATAATTACAATAATTCTTAAAAGATTTGAGGAGAAGGTTTGCTTACTAATTTTATGAAACAAATTATAATTTAGGTGATTAGTTTCATTTTAAACTTTAAGATAATTTTTAATGGTGTCTTTTTCTCTATCAGTGATTCTTACGTTGAGGAATGAATAAATACCCACATTCACAGAAACAAAGTGCTCTTGTTTTGCGTAAGCACTTCCTATACATTTCGGATTTTCTATGCCAGAAAGAATTATTACAGTGTACAACTTTTTCGTTTTTTAGATCTATGGTTCTTTTTTTACAATATTTTGTAGTTTTTTCTTCACCAATACAGATTGTTTTTTTCTACAACTACTTGTTTGGAATTGTCGCCTGATTTATATTAAAAAATCCTACACTTTTATCAATTTTGACGCCATAATTCAAAAGAATATACTAAAATGCTTTCGCTTATTTCCGGTATTTATCCGGCTTTAACGTTGGTTTTTTTAAAATATTACTATTTACTACTTCCAAAAAATATTTTCTGTAAGTTCTTTCATGTATTTGCGGAGATTTGTTTTTCTCTCAGTGCATCTGTAGACATCGTTTAAAAAATTGTGTTAAAAAAAAATCGAAGGGATTTTTATTTTTGTGCTGTATAAACCTCTACATTATCAACACAGATTCTCAATACTTGAAGATTTCATTTTGAGTTTTAAATTTGTGACGGGCAATTTTTTATACTATTTAAGTTTTCTAATGAACTATGGTTATAACTGAAGTTTAATATATATTTTTTTAATCTGGAAATTAATTAAACAATTACTATACTCACTTTAGGTTCGTTTAGAAAGATTTTCACCTATAAATATAAAATCAGTCAATACTTACTTTAGGTTTATTTTGTGTAACGGCGTGGTTTTTTAATATAGTATTTTTTAAATAGCGTTTTTTCCAAACATACGAGGGAAAATCATTAAGTAAGTCACAAAAGATAATTAAATAATAACTTACAATGATATTCACTTCAAAACTATTTTTATTTCTCAACATATTCTCCACCAATATTTCTGCACGTATATCACCGTTTTATCAGTGCCCAACACCAGCTTCATAACATTCTTTGGGTTGCTGTCTCAGCCACTTTAGGTATTCAAGTTCAACCTTTTCATCTGTGAACATCATCTTGCAACTTCTTCAACATCCACCATACAGCTTCGACTTAGCCCCAAACGATTTTATCCGTTTAATCCACTAAAAAACCATTTTGGAAGCAAAATGATGTTCACAGATGATGAAAAGGTTCAATTTGAAGTCCTAATGTGGCTGAGACAACAACCCAAAGATTTTTATGTAGCTGGTGTTGGGGCACTGACAAAACGGTGATATAAGTTCGTAAATATTGGTTAAGAATATGTTGAGAAATAAAAAAAGTTTTGAATTGAATATCATTCTAAGTTATTATTTAATTATCTTTTGTGACTTACTTAATGACTTTCCCTCGTACTTGTTATTTTAAGGATAAAAGAATTTCCATACGTTGAAAAAAAATATTGCTTTCCGATGTATTAAATGATTACGTTCCTCTAATATACAGTTCTAAAGAACGATAAAAACCACGAAAATGTTACTTCTATTGCTTGTTAAACAAAATATTTTCGTTTTATGCAAGAAATAGCGACCATATCAAATCACATTTTGTATTTTTCTGTGTAGATAATAGAAGACATTTATGAATTTACTTATTCATTGGGCCTTCTTCATTTGTTTTATGCCGTTGTGTGCAATTAAACGTAAAATTAAACACTTCAGAATCAATTGCATTGCTTATGAAATCATTTAGGCAACTAAGCAATTGATGTGACATGGAAATATTCTAGAAACTGACGTTTTTCTTCTTTTTATGTATAAGTAGCTTTATTTATAATTTTATCATTAGATGTTATCATTATATCATTTCTTAGCCCTTTCAAGGGCGGTGGTATGTTTATGAAACCACTTAATTTTAATTTCAAAATGCCACTGTGACACCAGAAATTTGGTAATAAAATTTTCCGTTTATTTTGTATGTGAATGTAGAATTTTCTTGTTTCAAAATAAATTTGTTTATAAATTCCTTTTTCATTCTTTCAATTCAACATTTTAGCAGTGGAAGTGATTTGCCCCTGACAGGGTAAAATAAATAACTGCAGTTTTTTTATTATTATAATTTGATATGATTTCAGCAATGGATTATCTATATAAAAAGAAAATTGCCCAGTTAAACTGATGGCATTGAGCTCACAGGCTATTCACTCTAATTATATCTTATACTATTATTTCAAATAGAAAACCATTTATCTAAATATAGGGGGAATTAGCTCCCCTATTTCACTCTTTATACCTAACCAATGAACCTCCAAATCTGATCAGGGTAGCGGCTTATCAGAATAAACCGGTATACCAAATTTGAAGTAAATCGGATAACTCTCCTTGAAAAATCCATTAATTTATATTAAGGGAGAATAGCCCCCATTCTCCCCACCTTCATTCTTAACCAATGAAGCCCCAAAACTAATCAGGGAAGCCCCTTATCAAAATGAAGCTACATACAAAATTTGAAGCATATTGGATATTTCTGTCAAGAGTTATCGCGTTACGTATATACATGCCTACATACATACAGAACCTGCGGCCACATTGGCTTTGATAGCCTGTGAGCTAAAAAGTATAGACACAAACAAGTTAGTAATTAATATATATATATATATATATATATTTAATCTAAAAATGATAGCTTTCCCCTTTATTTGCAATGTTTTTGCACAATCTTTCATTTGACAGGAAACTGTGGTAATTCCTTTCGCATTTCTGTAAAAATTCACAAAATGTCCGTAATTTAAATTTTTTTAATGTATTTTTACAGCACATTTTTCTTTCATAATAATACATTAAAAACAAAAACTGCAAAATTATATAATAGTAGTATTTTTATTCCCAATTACATTAATTAAATATTTTTCACGATGCCATTATTTTATGTAGCACTGATATTGCTGAAATGATGTGTAGCCAGATAGAGTTTATACAATAGTGCTAAGAGAATACATATATAACCCTCCGTAATAATATAGTATTTAAAATTTATGTCTGAGATAAATTGGTTATTTCTTTTTTTAAGTTATCATGCTTTGTACTTCCCTCCCTATAACATAGTAATTCTTTACGAGTGAGAAACGTTCACTAGTGTGTTTACAAGAGGCATCAGGAATGCCACGAAAATTTTCAGCGAATATTTATCAGGATTTTATTTTATTCGGGTTTGAGTAGGCTTCGAGTTAATTTTGATTCTTGCTCGTAAAATTAAATTTAACTAAAAAAAAAAAAAAAAAAAACTTTGGAACGTTGTTTAAGATTAAAAATCATATGTTTGAATATAAATGACTCTTTACATGTTTATTTTTTAACATAAAATATAATATTAATATTTAAAACTATGATTATAGACACTTTTTAAATAATTACATCGAACTTTGGATAATTTATTTTTTAAATTGCGGAATTCCGGCGAGCTTTGGTAAAGCAAGTGCGGATCAAGAAAACCCGACTTAAGGCTTAGGACCTGGCCCCCTTTTGGGTGTCCGGCTACGAAGCTGTTGGGGGACCCCGGATCGTACCCACGTTTAATGTGGGGGTTTTCCAAGAGGGTGGGAGCCACCGCAAATCGCAGTGACCTATGTCGTCCTTTTAGGAACTCTCCTGGTCGTGCTCGCTAAAAGTTCCTAAGAGTTTGGGAACGGCAGTTGACGTGCCTGACGGGCGATCGTAGGCGACTGGCGGCGCTGCTCAGTTTTACAATTCAACGAAAAATATTTTATCATGTTGCGGGTGAATTAATTTTTTTTATTTAGTTTGGGTTGGTATATGTGTTAGTTTTAAATAGAATTTGCGGATTCGAGTCAGCTATAACTTGAAAAGTGCAGGAAGCAAATTGCAAGGTATCTCATTTATTTTCCAGATCCCTGTATGTAACAGGATATACACTGCAAAAAAGTGTTGATTTTACAGTATAATACTGGCACCCCATCTGGCAGTATTATACCGTCAAATTAACAGTAATAAATAGTAAAATAAGCAGTAATACGTCACGAACTAAAACTGCCTAAGTTTTTTTCTATGAGTCTGTTTTCCTATTCTGGTATCATCTTATTAAACAGCTTATGCTTCGTTTTTTTAATGAAATACAATATCATTAAGGCTGTTCTCAAATGAAAAATAACTATTTTCTGACACATTTCCAAACTTATTTTTGTTCGTAAACGCAATATTGTCAGAGGCTGCAGAGAATCGTTAAGAAAAATATGTTAAATTTTTACTTTTAAACGGATTTCCGAATACGACAGCGTGCTAAATGTCGTTGTGAAACAACAATCGCTTATAACTTAGGATATAATTCATTTATCAAATATATATATATTCAATTCCAAATAAGTTTCATAGTCATGCCTCCATGTGTAATAATTTTACTTTTAAAAATGTACCCGTAAATATATCAGAAACATGCGAATTGTCTTTAGAGTACCTTTAATACATTTTAAATATATTGTAAAATCTCCATAACACGTCATCCACAAATGCAAACGTTTTTATTCAATTGAATGTAATTAATTCATTTCATATATACAACAAAAACCATCATAACACGACACCCTCTTAAACAAGGTTTATATTTATAAAATGCTATTATTACTTTGATTGTGTGCAGTAACTTCCCACCCTTATTAAAATAAGTTTTTATTCATTAAAATATTAAGAAATCCGTATGGATTTGGAATAAACCTTAAGAACCCGTCATCTTCATAAATCTAGATAGGGGATTCAAAACAAACAGATTTATGAGATTGCCGAATTATAGAAATTTTATTGCATAGCTAGTATTATTGTATAGCTTATATATATATTATATGTGTAAAAACACAGATATATGAGAGTGAAGCGTTATCGAGGTTTTATTGCGTATATATTATTCATTAATGAAATTCGATTGAATAAATACATTGATTTACGAATTAAAAAGATTTTAGTAGAAATCGATACGGAATTTATATCAGATTGAATGAAAAAATAAATTGTCGAGGATGATAAAGAATCGTAGGTCGTCAAAGTATTAATGGTATTTTAGAATATTTGATTGCATGAAAACATCGAATTTTGTGTGTGTTGAGTTACATCCTTTTACCATATGTCTATGGGGAAATAATGATATTCATTTACAATAATAAAACAAGAAAGAAAAAATCGTGCATAAAGTATAGATTATAAAATATTTTACAACATTTCCAGAATACTTTAACAAACCTTCGCTGTTTAATAAGGTAAATATGATACCTAAGTAAATATTTAAGAAAACGTATAGAATTTCAAATAAGATTTCTGAAAATAACGCCCATAGCCGAATAAGTACTTTGATTCTTTTATGCAGCTTCGTAATATGATCTCCAGATTTGTTTATATTCTATATACACTAGTGTGCAAAACTTAAGCAACTAACACAAAATGCTAATTTCTGAACACGTGAATACTCAAAAGAAAACTCTATAAACAGCAAGTGTAGAAAATAGGTACTACCCAAACAGCACAGAAAGTCGATGTGAAGTCTTCTTGACATCACAAATGGTCACAATTGTCACAGTCACTACAATGAACAGAAATGTGATATCTTTCATTCGTCTCATTTTTACTCTCATTTGGTTACTCTAGAGCTCCTATAATAGAGGCTGACGCATCCTCGCAGATTTGGTGCTCAAACTGAAGTTCAGTCGAAAAACCAAGCTAATCAGAACCGAGTCTTAGGCAACCCCAACTCCGGCTGCGGTAGATTGATGCTGAACTGAGCACCAATAATCCGAAACAAAATGGATATGCGTCAGCTCCTATTATAGGAGTCTTAGGTCACTCCACTGAACAGCCACCATGACTGCTGCTTTTTGACGAGTCCCCATGTGACTTTACAATGAAGTCATCTTGTGACTGTCATGTGACTGTCATTTTGACACTCCATTGTAAAGTCATCATGATAGCTGTTCTGTGACGAGTTCCCAAGTGACAAAAAATGAAATCATCTGGTGACTTTCCACAAAGGAGTGCAATGATGACTTCACAATAGAGTGTCGATCACCGGAAATGGGACTATGTATCTAGCTTTTTTTCGTGGTTTGAATATAACATTATTTATATCCTATAACATCTCTAAAAAATATCATCTGTCATACTAAATATAATTCAGCTTGAAAATGCTCGATTAAAAATACCCTTTAAGCAATTCGCGCTCATTCTCAGTAATACTTACGAATTATTTTGTGTACCCTTGTATATGCTTTGTAGAACTTATATACATTACGTAGTATACAAATTCCAATTAAACATGACCTATACGATAACTGAAAACGTAATTCCAGCAATTATCGCTTACAGACAGTACTTGGGATAGAGTGCTGTATCCAAAGTACTTTGTGTGTCCCTGTTAATGAACGACAAATGCTATGCCTATCATATTAAACAACAACTATTTTGTAGCACACTTCAGTAATGTGTATCAATTTCATTATATTTGAAGTGTAAAATAATTAAATTATGCTGCAAACAGTTTTTGCCCGTATATTAATATGTTACAGAATTATTTTGAGTGACACAGTAAATGAATGATAAATGCTTTACACTCCATATTCAACAGAAATCATATTTACAGTGCACCTCCAAACTTTATATCAATTTCATTATATTTGTAATAGTGTATCGTTATAAAAATGCACTGAATGCAATTTTCCTCCATATACCGTAATACAACGAATTCTTTGGATAGTCCCTGTAAACGAACTTTACATTCTACACACTTCAATTTCAATACCGAACATACCATGGATAACCTCAATCACATATATCCATTACTTGACAATCCGGGTATAGTTACTGAAGTGAGAGCACGGACAGACGGCCATACAGACAAATAGTTAGACAGACGGCCAGACAAACCGAAGGCATAAACACTTTCAAATATGTTGGGGCATGTGAAAATGTATTTGTCAATTCATTCGATTGAAGAAAACTCAGTTTTATGAGAGTGGCAAAACATCAAAATTTTACAGTATATTATCAAAGTACTAATCGTTTTCGATAAATTAAAACATCGTCTAAGACGATAACCAAATATCGAGGAATATTTCCAAATCGAATGGAAATTAATTACATTCGATTGAGTAAAAGCACTGAATTATGCGAATGATGAGTTATCGAATTTTTGGTGTATAATAATATAGCCTAATGATAATTGTTTAAATAAAAACATATTTGTATAAAGGTGATGTATTATAGAAGATTTAATGCAAACCGTATATTAATTATTTACGACGTACAAAAACACAGGATTATGAATGTGACAAGTTATCGTACTTATAGTGAATATGTACAAACAATTAATGGCATTGAATTGAGTAAAATCACTGTATTTTGTGGATGATGAGTTATCGAGGTTTAAGTGTTTATCGGTAAAGAATTATTGATATTTCTTTAAATAAAAATGTGCATTTATGAGTATGAAGAATTATAGAGGTTTTAGCGCATAGTTTGTATTAATTTTATTTGAAATGTAAAAACACAGATTTATGAGATTGACAAGTTGCAGACATTTTAGTATATATTAATAATTAATTAATGATATTTTATTTATTACTTGATGCATAGATTTATGAGGATGGCAACTTGTCGAGATTTTATTGGAAATCCATACGGAATTTTTTACCGAGTGAATGGATACGTAAATTTATTAGGAGAGCGAAGTAACAATGTTTTTGCATATGTCATCAAATTATTAATGTTTTTGGATAAATATAAAGTCAGTGCAAGGACCTGATGAGTTATGGATGTTTTAGGTCCTATGTATTAAGAATTAATTATATAAATAAATATAAATTAAAATATTATATACTTTGTATAAACAATGGGTTTATCAGACGGAAACGTTATCGAGTTTTAAGTGTATGTCTACAATTTTTATTCATATTTAAATGGACAAAAATATAAATTTTTAAGTGACATGAATTACCAAGGTTTCTTATTGTCGAATACTGATTTTCAATTAAAAAACCACTCAGATTTGTAACTTTAATCATTTGAATGAAAACGTAGTTTCATGAGTGTGAAGATTTATCAATCGTTTAGTGTATGTAATTAAAATATTAATAGTTTTGGATAAATAACGACAAGGATATCAATTTATCGAAGTCTTATTGAATACCTACAATAAATTAATAATATTCGATTGCTTAAATGCACTGAGTTATGTGGAACACAAATTATAGTCATTTTAGTGTAAGAACGTAAAGACTTTATGATATTTGTTTAAGTAAAAAGATAGCTTTTCGAAAGTGGCGAATTATCGAGGTTTTATTCCGTTTCTTCAAACCATGAATCTTATTGGATAATATTAGAAACAATGTAAAGGAATGAAAACTTATGTAATAAATTATCGAGATCTTATCTTATATATATAACGAATTTGTAATATCCAATTTTATAAAATTTAAATTTAAAAACAAGCAGCAATTTTTTGAGATTTTACTGCAAACCCAGCCAAATTAACGTTAGTCATTAACAAGATTTTATTGCAAATCTATGCAAAAAAACATTTAATGGTCGTACATCCAGAAGGATTTCCCAAATACTGAAAATATATATTTTAACGGTGAAGAATTATTTAGATTATAATGTATGTCATGCAAATATAGATGGTCGAAATATCGAGGTTTAATGCATAATACAAAAAAATAATTACATTCGATTTCATAAAGATTATGATTAATAAGTGCGAGGAAATATCGAGATTTTTGGGCTTAATTATAGATAAATAATTATATCCGAAAAAATATAAACATATACTGACATTCAATTTTTATTATAATTCTATATATATATATATATATATATATATATATATATATATATATATATATATATATATGTGTGTGTGTGTGTGTGTGATTAAATGAAAATATTTATTTATGAGGGTCACCATTTATCGATGATTTTGTGTATATCGACGTTAATGGTATTACATAAATATAAACATCCTTTAAAGTGTAACGATTTGCCCAGTTTATTGCATAACTATATTGAATTAATTATATTCGACTGCATCAAAATGCTAATTCATGAGGGAGACGAGTTATTGATATTGTAACTCTTGGTATATCATTGTGTCATCTAAATATATATAATGTCTAAATGTCCCGTAGGCGTTTTGTAAGTAGGGGCAAAATGTCCTGCCGAACTCTGTTAAAAATTTGCAGCAAATTGTCTAGTCGTTAGAGTATTTTTTTTATAGATAACGGTTGCTTAAAAGTAATTTTAATTGATCCTGACCATAAAATGGTCAATAATATGTTCATAATACCTTCATGATATGGTCAAATAACCGTTAGTTGTAAAAACGGTCAAAGGACTGGAGAGTTTGCTATAGATTTTTAACAGTGTATGTATCGAGTATGTACCGAGGTTAACGAAAAGAAAAGCTACCGTGCTGCTTTACGCGCATCTCTTTTTACAGACCGCGGGAGTCATGTGATGCTCGAATGCACCAATGCAGGTGTACGAAAAGAGCATTACGTCACTCTAGTGGTCTGTAAAAAAGATAAGTGGAATGCACCGCGGTAGTCTGTTTTTTTCGTTAGCCTCGGTATGTACGTACTGACGGTTTTGTATTTTGATGACAATGATACATTGAAGGAACTAAAATTCTTAAAAATGAATTTAAAGATTGCAACTGTAAATCATTTAAAGAGAAATGAATTTCGTATAAAGCCTTTTCATATACTTATAATAATCGAACCTTTGTGTAACAAAATACATTTTAAGAAAAAAAGTGAAAAATTTACATTTTTGCCAATTTACACGAAATGAAAGGTACCAAGTATCCAAAAACTTCCCAACTCTTTTCTATAAATCTTAAAGCTGTTTAAATTTGTTAATTCGTTTAATTCAGATAATTAAATCTGCAATCATGTAATCCCTCGGACTTTCTAGACCGTACTGTATATACCATATTGTGGAATAATCATAAAAAAGTAAGTATTTTGTAAAGATATTATGCCTTATTTTCTATATAGAACAATACAGAATAATCTGTAAACTTTTCAAAACAAAAAATTGCAGCAGCATATATGCTTAGCATTATTTGCAGTATACTAATAAAATAAAGTTTCGCTCTGTGTGTGTGTCCATGTATTCGCGTATCCGTGTGTCTATCTGTTGGGGATGGCTAAGAAAAAATTGCCCACCTAGAAGGCTGAAAATTTAGATTTAAGTAGTCCAAACACTCTCCTGGTGCACCTGAGCCTAAGAATTTTAATATTTTGAAAATTAGAGTAGTTATTAATTAAAAACTGATCAACGATCCCAAATAAAAAATTACTCTTCCGAAATCCGTGCGCACATGCTCAGAAGCCTAATTCGTTAAAAGAACAAACAAAGCATGAGTCATTCTGTTGGTTTTTAAGTTTTTCTAAATTTGCCATGGGCGAAAAGGCTGTAAATACGCAAAAAGTCTACATATTCTCAAAGAACATAGTTTTACATCTGGAACGATCTGGTTGGTTTAAAACAATTACATTTAACACTTAAAAAAATAATCAATAAGCATCGAATTAATGTTTTTTATTTTCTCCCGTTTTCCTATCTTGGCATCCACCGGAATATAAGAGATACGGAAAAACGAAGGCCGCCAAATTAAAGAACTGACTTCGCCCTTTTCAAAGCCACCTTTGGTTTTTAAGAAAAACGAAAATTAACCCTTCGAAAAAGTATATTTTCTGTATGCCGTTTCGCAATTTTTGTGATTATACCAGACAATATCTACATTTATTTGCTTTTCTACATCTGTATTTGTTTTTGAAAAATATGAATATTAACCCTTCGAAAAAAAAAAAAAAAACACGCGCAGGACTCATTTTTGCGAATTCTGATTTTCTGCGATATATAAAATCAGGCATCGGCTGTATAAAATAACCAAACAAAAAACAAACACACCTAAATACATCTACGTTCTATCGGTTTCAGGCAGAAACCTTTAGTTTTAAAAAAATGCCCGTTAGCCCTTTCGAAAACGTTTTTTACCGCAAGTCAATTTCGTTTTTTTTAACTATTTCTCCTATTTTTAAATTCGAATTGACGTTTATAAACAAGATACGAAAAAATAAAAATACCGCGCCTAATCTACACCAATTTGTTTTTTAAAAGCTGGTATCCGTTTTGAAAAATTTTAATTTTAACCCTCCGAAAAATTCTTTCCAAAACTCACTCACGCGATTTTTGTGTTTCGGTCCAGGTTTAAAAATCGGCTTCGACTCGGGATATGCGTGTACGGACAAACAGTTGACTCCATATCATAGACACGTTTATTTTCTTCAAAACGCACTGTTGGGTTTAAAAAAATATTTACATTAATTCTTTGGAAACCGATCGTTTACGTAACCCATTTTCGCGATTTCCGATATGTTGGCAATGTTTGCCCATGGTTTAATTTCAATTCCACTAGAAAATTTGGTTGTGTCGAGTATTCTGAAAAGGCCTCTTCCTGAACAGACTGCACCCCTGTCGGTGGAAGGTTGAACTATAGGAGTATCTCTGGTTCTATGGGCCCGATTACGACGTGGATTGGCTCATTTTGCTAGATATCTAGAGCCTTAAATATTTTAGTTGCACTTTCGACCGCCAGGATGCGCTTTCCGATCTTGGGATCTATGAGCCCGCTTACGACGGGGTTTGCCTCATTCAACTTGATTTCGATAGCCTTACAGATTTCAGTCATATTCGTATAGAACATATTATTAATATCTCGGCCTGGGCAACATTGGTCGGGCTAGCTAGTATATATATAAAAATTGCTTTCTTCATTATTTTTTAATTCACAAGTTACCCTTATTTATTTATTTTTTGTAATTTTTTGAATAATAATTTTAAACATTGGTCATGAACGTACACTCGAAAAAATATGTTTTATACTTAGATTAAAAAATATTTTCATAAACAGTTTTTACAAATCTCTGTAGATGTGCTTAATTTTGTATACCAATATTTCTGGATAATAATATTTTCCTAGTTTATGAGTATAAATCTGATATTAAACATGGTAATAATATTTTTTCATATATAATTAATTATGCGCACCTTGGATAAGACCAATGATAGGATTTTGTGATAACATTTCTTAACTTTGAATATCCAATTGAATGCAAGTGTTAAAACAAATATTCACTGAGAACAATATTATTCTCCAAATTCATCAGACTTTAATGTTCATAACAGTTCTCTACATTGCGTGACTAAAACACAGTCTATATATATATATATATATATATATATATATATATATATATATATATATATATATATATATATATACATTTCTTATAACCTGTGTTAGAGAAACTTCATTAGAATCGTTCTTTACTATTTCATAAATTAAAACGAATTTAAAGTTCGTTGCCATTTCTGATCATCGATAATATAAAATGAACGAATGCATTGAAACTTGTGTAGTAATATAAATTAATACTTACAGATAATACTTAAGAAATTGATATATTTCTCGAAATGTTTTTGTTTAGAAATAAATATCTGGACTGTCCATTTTCTTTTATTTATTTTTCAGAAAGGTTCACAAATTTTTTGAGCAGTGTTTGGCGCCCTTTTGAGATGAATAAGCAAAATTTTTATTTACAAAGAACCCATGGCAATTTTCAAATTTGTTTATAATTTTTCAAAAAATACTTCTCCAAAGAAACAAAAAATTAGAAAAAGGAACACTGGGTAATATGTTTTAATATTGAAAACAGATGTACCGAATTTAATCGAAATCTGAGATGGTGGGTTACATAGTAAATTTTTACTTGGTGAATTGATTGTAAACTACCTATACAATTTTTATGCATTTATTGTTATAAAAAAATATATGATTTTATAAAATGTTTTAACGTTACCTTTTATTTAATCGAAGAATTTTGAAAACTCTTTAATGCATGAATTATTCCTGAAAAACCTATATATAAATATATTTTGATACGATGCTATTTTAAACACTTCTTTATATAAATATTCTTATGAATAAGGTACGAATGAGTACTATTTCTAAGGTTTAAAACTGATGTCATTTTCAATAAAAACAGTTTATATATTATTTTATTTTACTTTTAAATAGCAAAATGATATTCTCAGCAAAAGGGTGTATATTTTTATGTTCCAAACTGATTTGCTTATCGATATCGTTTTAAATTATTTTGAAATTAAAATATGTAAATAAAAATGAATAAATCCTTTAGAATTTTATGATATATAGGATGTAAAATTTTGAAATTTTTAAAAATAATTTTTGAGATTATCAAAACTTCCAATAATTTAGCACAAAAAACAATATTCAGCTAATAGGAAAAAGTGTATTTTATTCAATTCAAAAGATAAAAATAAACGGTAACAAACGACATTTTTGTATTTGAATTGGAAACCTAAAAATAGTTGTCACTTTTTCTTAATGTAGAATTTCAACCTATTATTGGAAACCAATATGTATTGTTTATGCAAAATGGAGGAATCGTTACTAATATTCCTTTCAGATTACTATAATATGATTTTCTAAATCTAAATCTGTAGATACGTTCACATAATGACTGACGAAATTTGATACATTTTTTAATGTTAACGTTGTTAATAATAAATTATGCTATTATTGATACAAAATGAGCATTTTAAATAACCTAGTATGTAAATTGTATAAGGTGTCTCTGAACTCATGAGCCTAACTGTAAGAGGTGATAGAACTCGTCTAGACCAGCTTAAAACACTATTTCAAGTAATGAAGTGATGCAGGGTGCATTCTCATTGTGGAGAGAACCATGTTTTGTACACAATATCTACCAATGATTGCTGATTTTATTTATGTGGAACAGCGTTACTACATAGGATGCTAATAAAAATTAGAAAAAGAGATAAAGAAATTGCAAAGTGAGTATTTCAAGAGAGTGAGGAAGTTGTGTGGCTCAATCTTAAATTTCACCAGATTTTCTTCAGAGACGTTAAGGGTGAATCGAAACTCATGGACCAAATTGTAAGGGGTCATAGAACACATCTAATCAAACTATTTTCGTCATACAATGCATGGGCGTATCGCAAGCGACAAACCGCTAGATGACGTTGTCATTAAACACAAAACCCACAGTTTTTTCCACACATCATCATTTATATAGTGGATTTTAAAAAGGGTGGCTGGGTTTACTAATCCGGAAAAGGCGGCCATGCATGTCATGCATGTTGATGTTGTGAGGGCTTTCGAATTCTTAATTTTGTAGTAAACATGGTTCTGCACAGTGTTCTGCTAGCATTCAGGTAGAATCAAGAAATGCAGTCTAACAAATCTACTAAAAAATGATTAAATACGTATTTTAGCGATTTTAGAAATTGACCTTTAAAGAGGTTAAATGGGCGGTCGAACGTTTTAGGTCATTTCGCCATGTCTCAGCAGCAGTCTTAGGTAGGAGAATGAAATTCAGGATAGCAGAATCTGCTAAAAAAATATTTAAACACATATTTCAGCGATTTTTGAAATTCACCCATCGGGTTAAACAGAGTCCGATTATGGAAGATTAGACGAATAAGACAACTATTGCTAAATTTTCATGAAATATTTTGCATGAGACATTTTTAAAAAGATTTTTTTTTAAACCATTTATAAAGCTGAGGGATTTAGTATGATTTCGTAAGATAACATAATTTTTTCTGACTGTCACTCTGACAGTTTTCGGACGCGAATGTGGCGAATGTGTTATTGTGATTGGCGTATTTTTAGGATATTACATTTTCACTTATGTTACCCGGAAGGCCAAGGTTAACTCGGGCGAAGTAGGGTGGTTCTGCTATATTAAAATAACTTTATTAGCTTCAATATGTACATAAACAGAAAAGAAAATATTTATCACATTTTTACAAGCTTTTATTTAAAGTTCAAAATTTGTAATTATTGGAATTTTGTTTCACTCATGCTTTTATCCAATTAGAACATTTTTTTAAAGTACTTACCCATCCCTATCCTACATGGTAGTCGACACATTGCTCACTTGCGAGAAGCCGGGGCGGGCCGCTATTAGATTGATGACAAAAACAATAAAAATGAGTGTGAAATATGACAACCACCAGTAACAAACGTTACAATGCGACAATAGCCACGATAGTGACATAATAACCAGTGAAACTCTCGAAAAAAGAACAAGTTTCAAAATGTGACAACCAGCTCTAGCACAAGCAAGATATTTCAATTTATCAAGAAAGAGACAAAAACCCAACGAATGATAACAGACAGAAACAGCCCACAACAAGCGAGAGCCCATAAAAAACGGCAAAAAACCCTGCCAGAGACAAAGAAAAACGAAAAGTGTAATGAGCCCACCAAAAAAGCGATAACACCACAGCGACAATCCACCATGAGCGTGGTGGTGCAACAGAGATGGCATATATTTAAATCTATGTACGCTAAAGGCGCCTGGTGCATGTAAAATCCGTCGTGTGTGCAAAGTCCTCCAAGTTACCTCTGGGGTTGCCTAGACAGATGAAGGTATCGTCCCATGATCAAGGTTCTAAATTACGAGACCAATTACTTTCTCTCCCTTAATGTTTGCTGTTTTTAAATCTGTCAATTCAACAAAGGTAAATAGTAATCATGAACCGGCTAACAAAGAGAACTGTAGAAAACCACTAGAGAGCAAGAACTGCAGCGATGTCAACAAAACTACAGTCAGGTGGATCACAGCCATGCTGTGATCAGGCGATTTCTGTCCCGCTCCAAGTACTAACTCGTCAAGTTAGGCACTCATGCCGGGCAGGTAGGGGCCTGGTTGGCGGTATTAAAAAAATAAAAAAGACAGGTCTATCTATCTGGCCCATTCACCGTCTGACGGTTTTCCTACATTTTCATAATTATTCTTGTAAATCCCACGATATATACATTTTTAGTAGCGTTTTGATGCTGTAATATACCTTATATCCCCTCATTCTATATACGTTTCAAAACTGAATTTTGCTGAAAATATTTTGTCTACAGTTATTTTAACACGATATCTAGAAACGGAAAGACACAGGCATAATGGTGAAAGAGCGGGTATCCATAAATTCTGTTCATTTTAAAAGTATTCATAATTTTATTCAATTTTTTAACTAAAAAATGTGAACTTTAAATTAAAAAAATATAGTTATAAATACAAATTGTTTCGAAGTAACGGATTTAATATTGCAACAATATGGGAATTATTCTTTTAAAACTGAAAAAAAAAACTGCTACTATATTTATGTAATTTTTAATTGTTTTCCTTCAGTGGCTGAGTAATATTTTTCCTGTCAAACTTTACATCAGATCTCAAGCAAAGATACTTATATTTGATAATCGTTAATTGTATTTATCAAAAAAATATATTATCACAGAAATCGTATTTTTAAAAATAAATCTTATTGATTGATATGAAAGTTAAAATAAGTAGAACATTTTACTAAACATTATATCTTTAATTCAATTTTATTTTCAATTTTCTCTTTAATTTTTAACTGGCAATTATAAAATGTTGATTTTTTTAAAACGTATCCTTATATCCCCATTTATATGCGAAGATACCCTTCTATTTAGATTATGGAAAATCTGCAGAGGTTATTATGATCGTTCGAAATGGATTGTTAGACTTATATATTTTACCGAAAATATCTACGTACCAATATACTGAATTATTCAATTGGAAGAATGAAATTTCTAAAAAAATGCATTAATCATGGAAAAATTGTCATGCCAGAGACAAGTTATTCCAATGAATAATACTTTCTGCTTGTTCTTTATAAGTTTCCTAAAATAGTTTTTCTGATTTAGTTGTGTACTCGAGGAAGGGGAAATTCGGTGTAAGGGGTAATTAGGTGTCAGTATTTTTTTATAACACTATCCGCTTATGTTAGCACAAAGGCAAACACATGTAGGAGTATAAGCATTCTTTTAAAATCTACCTTAGGTTATTCCTATATATTTATTCTCATATTTCAGTTTTTATTTTAATACTCAAATAAATAAATGAGTTGGTAAGTGTGATGGGAGATCGCACAAAGGGTTTCGTTGAATATTCCTTTCAAAACATTTATCCTTTAATAAATACAAATCATTAATTTATATTTATCCTTATCATTTATCGATACACTTTATCAATAAGAACATAGGTGTCAGCACCATTAAATTTAATAATAAAATGATAACAACTGGAAGCTATATTTTTAATCAAATAAAAAATATTCACGAACTGCTTTTCAGACAGTTGTAATATCATATGTTTGTATATATGAAACGCACATTTAATTACTATTCTAATTTAATTTTAGTTTAAAAAATAAGAAAAAAAAACTATAAATCGCGAAAATTACGAAAGTCATTTTAAATAAATCCATCGGACAATAAAATGTAAAAATCAAAAATTTCATCTTCAGTCGTCTAGAATAGAATCGGGAACCTTTGTGTTAAGAGGAAAACGCGCTACCACTGAACAATATATCCTACGCGAAAACGATTGAAATAATGAAATAATAAAAAAGATGAAATTGGTTTTGTTTTTTAATATCTAAGAAAATCGCAGATATGGTAGGATGTCATTAAATTAATTCATTTAATTTAAAATAATATAAGACTTTTTGAAAATGATATGATTTTTCGTGTAACTAGAGGTATTCAGCTATAAGTATGCAAAATTTCAATTATCTAACTTACACAGTTTCCAAGTACGAACTATGTGACAAACTGATGAGTGGAGCGAATAGGTTTTCGTTGGATTAACGAAACCCTAAAAAGAAATATCGCGTGCAATTATGCTCTTTTGGATTTTAAAACACTTTTTGTTGTCATTTGTAGTTAGTAATTTTATCACAACAATCAGCATTCATTATCACAGATTACAGGCGCCAATTGGTCAATTGTTGTTTTAAAATTAATAGGTTAAAATGATTCAGAACTAAAAAAACTGAAAAGTATACAGAAGGCATTTTGTAAAAAGTGCGTCACTATACACCTCCTCCCCCTATTACCCCCAAAAATTACAATTTCTGTAACAATCTCTCTCTCTCTCTCTCTCTCTTTTTTTTTTTTTTTTTTTTTTTTTTTTACTGATAGTTAAAAAATGATTTTTTCTTAAATAACAAATCATATGCTTTTCTACATTTTTTTTCCACAAATATCTCTTAATATCAACGCATGCTATCTCTTTCTTATATTATGAGATTGAAGTATCGTAAGTTTCATAACATTTTTTTTTTTACCTATTATTAATAACATACATTTTTTTTACTATAGCTCAGTTTATGAATATATACGTAATGAAATTACTTTAATAACATATACCTTTTTTTTGCAAGTAGTTCGAGTTATAAATATTCCCAAAGACATTTAATTCATTTTATGATTACATAGCAGAAAAAAATATAATTTGAAGAATTTTTCTGAGGCTTTTACTTTTTAGGGAGTATTATGTTCTCAAAAAATTATTTTATTCTAAAAAAACTCTTTTGATTTAATATCGTTTAAGGAAAACTAATGATCAGTGCGATTTATGATGATACTTTTAATATGTTGGAAAATTCTACATCAAAGAATTTAACAACTTTTATAATTACTTAGCCAGGCATAGAGTTTGTTGGCTAAGTCCTTCCTTTACAACATATGCTCACGCGATACCAATATTCTTTAAAGACACGCGATCTGGATTTTACAAGCTAATTATAAAAGTTAAAGAATATTTGAAAGAATATATATTATATATATAATATATATTATATTTGAATTAGAAGGTATAATCCACTATTTACTTTGAATTTTTATTATCCAATAAAAAAAAGTTCATCGAAATGTATTTTGTGATTAACATCCAAAATACATCATCTACATATATACTTTGAAATTTCGATTAATAATAAACAAAATATACACATCGTAAACAAATTTAAAAATGAAAAATAAATTTATAAATTTTGATGTAAAGTTGCATATTAAACTACCTTTTTTTACTTCAAAAGATTTTGTGGCTACTTCAAAAAGCAAAAGATCGTACATGGATTAATTTATAGCATTTTTTACAGATATTGTAAAATAAACTGTAAACTTTTAAAATCAAATTCATATGTGTCTTAAATATTTCTAGAGCGAAAAAAATAGAATAATCAAATAAACAATTTCATTAAATTATATTATTCACGAAATGCAAGGCTGGTAAAGCGGAACCTGACCAAGACAATACAGATAAGATATGAACGCATAACACAGTATTAAAAAGTTAATTTGTACTTGTGCTTTTATAAGTGAAAAAAAAAATGGTTTACTCTAACTTATACTGTAACATGAATGTTTTAAACTGAAGTAAGTTCATTTTCCAAAAATATTTGAAATGTTGTCCTTTATCAGTTTAAAGTTCATTTACGTACGTATATCGTCCAAAGCTTCTTTGGACCAATAAAAATATTAAAGTCCTAAGTTAAATAAATAAATAAATAATAAAATTAATTCCGTGATGTAACAAATAAAACTCTAAAATTTTCATTAATATATGACTAAAACGTGCAGAGATATGACACATTGCACTGTATGAATTTCCAGCGTTACCTGGCATTAAAATACGTTCATCTGTTTTTATAAATAGAAATCACCGAAAATTCATAAAAATGAAAGTTATAGTCTGTAAGTGTAGGTCGTAAAAGTACAGTATTTTTAATGTTTTACGTGTTACCGCATGGAAAGAGTTTTCTAGGACACGAATACAGTATAAGAAATTAATTTTCATAGTTAAAAAAAATATATATTATTTTGTAGAAAATGGATTTTCAAATAATGAAGAACAACATTTGAAGCACTTTGCGTTTGTAATTGTACCTTTAGAATCCGCTGTTGCTCAACGATATATATATGTGTATGTAAAGTTTGAAAATCGGGTGAAAACATCTAATTGAAAATACTTACATCATATTTAACTCACTAAATGATTCAAAACTATTTCTGTTTGGGGCGCTTTGGTATATTACATGAACGCAACACTTCCACATTAGAAGTACTGTATAAATTTCAGATCATGTCGAAATGGTTTATTAAATATAAATTTTAAGTTACAAAAGTGATGATAGAGGACGCCATGAGCTGCGCTGTGAAAAAAAAATTGCGTAAAATGTGGATGGAAGAGCCGCTGATCAGAAAAAAAGGCGTAAAAAAACTTTTCAGAACATAATGATACTATCGTTGAAGAAACGTGAGTTGCTAATAAATATATTATACCGAGAGTTTATTTTTGTATGAGGCGATTTATTAATTGTAAATAATAACACTTAATATGATGACTAGTGGAGTAGAATGTGGGGGGGGGGGGGATTCTTGTCAGCACGACATCTCCTGAATAAATTCACATTTTAAAGCACAAGATTTAATTACAACGAATTTCAACTACTTTATTTAAATTAACTCCGGGAGATTCGCCACATCCATGTTCTGCAACAATCTAGATAATTTGTATTGGTCCATTTAAAACGTTTTTGAAACATGCAAGCAATACTTGTGTTGCAGCACATTGGGCGCAAATTGACTCGGTATCAGGTAGGGTCTTTAATCTGCAATGCTTGGAACAAATCGGCAACTGTTTGCAACGCTACTAGTGACTTTAAGGTCACTGAGATCTTCCTTTTAACATCAACGCACTCCCAGATCATTTGTTTTCTGCATTATCGGATACTGAAGTGTCCGTACCAGAAAACACGACACAAGAGAAGGCAAATTCATCAAGTAAAGTGCTAATCAACAGATCGCAGATCAATTTACAGCCTGCAGAATGTGGAACTAGCAGTGTAAAACCCCCATCACCTACCACATACCTACATAAAATATCTCATATTCAGAGACTTAGCCAGATAACAACAAAGCACGTAATTAAGAAAACGATAGTAATCTTAACCTCTATTGACAATACAAATGCGCTTAGAGGAAATGTAGAGAAAAGATTCCAATAGTCCGTAATTAAGAAAACACCAGTAATCTTAACCTCTATTGACAATAGAAATGCGCTTAGAGCAAATGTAGAGAAAAGATTCCAATGGCCCGTAATTAAGAAAACGCCAGTAATCTTAACCTCTATTGACAATAGAAATGTGCTTAAAGCAAATGTAGAGAAATGATTCCAATAATGAAATAAAATTAATAATAAACTTACCCAGAGAAAAATTAATTGGTGGAGGAACCCACCATAGTTCATCAGACATAGATGAATGTTCAATCAATATCAATTTTATTACACCTAAAGAGAAAAAGAGAAAAATGAAAAGTAGGAAGGCGAAGAAAAATGCATGTCAAGATGATAATAATGAACAGTTTCATCACACATCTGACGCACACGTTCTTTGCAATTAAATTTTAAGTAACAGGAAGGGTGATTGGCTTCGTTTTATCATGTGTCAAATCTGGTTACATGAAGATTTTGACACTTTTTGTACAGATTGCGGTCGAAAAATAGGTCTATTCACAAATAAAACAATGTAAATACTATTTTAGTTTTTTTCTTTTCCCTCTCTAATACACTGGTGTTACGATGTTGCTGAAATAACAATTAAAATCCAATCTTTAAAAAATAAGTAGATAATTTTAGTAGTAAACAAAGAAGGCAGACTAACATTTATTTGTATCTAGACGTACGTTTCATTGTTCTCACTTAGTTTCTCTTTTTTATACATAGTTAATTATAGCCCCGGTATAAATATTTGTTTCAATATTTTTTATTTATAATTTATTTTTCTGTTCTTATGACAAGTGCGGCGTATCACCCTGGATGTACTGGTGATGCGCCACAGTGTAATGTTTTGAAAAACAATATTAAAAACATTTTTTTTTGGTACAGGACACATGTTGTATTTATTACATTAAATAGTACAACATAATTTATTTTTTTTTCACCATGGTTTTCTAAACACAAATTCAAAAAAAACATACGGCATCTCATTACTATACATTAATGAAATGTACTTATATAAATCTTTATTTCAAAAATGGTATAAAGTGAAATTCATGTAACAGCACGTTTCTCGTTCTAAATGAAAATGTGAGACCACACTCTCTCAAACCCTTATATTGTTAAGCATAAAAACTGAAAGGCATGACTCAGGAAAACGCTGCTGATTTTCAGTGTTTAATCACTACGGCAACAGTAGTATTTACACTTCTGCGCCAAAAAAAAGCCATTAACATATTAAATGAAATGGGATGACAGCTTACGGAATAAACACTTGGCAGCATGAAGTTATATTTTTCTGAGATTATTTATGTCTTTTTAACGCGTTTCATTTTCTAGGAAAGTTAATATTTTGTTGTTATTCTCCTGAATTAAATTTGATTATTTTCTTTATTAATAATTTTCTAAAAAATACAGATAAAAATTTCATTTTAAAATGTGAGTCCACTCAATGTATCGTAGCACTTTAGAATAATAGAATAGGTCATTTTGAATAATATAAATATTTTAGTACTAGCAGGCTACACTCGCTTCGCTGATCAATTTTCGAAAACGAACATCGAATGATTAAAACATACCTTAGTATCACCGTCAAGGGGCTCATTCTCTTCTAAACAATCCTCTTTCCGAACGAACCTCCGGCACGTGTACCCGCTGCCTGCGTCTCCATATAGCAGGTGTGCTGCACAAGAGCCGCAAAATCATTTAGTTCCACCTGTGACCACCAAGGGGCGCATTCTGTTTTAGATGAACCTCCATCATGGGTCCCTGCTGTCTACGACATAGAATAACAGACGTGCTGCGCACGTGCGGCAAAATATATATGAATTCCACCTTCCACCACCAGGGGGCGCCATATCTATATACCTTTACATTAATGCGATATTTAAATTACGACCGAACTCTCCCCTCAGAATTTAAACAATGACCTTTAACATTAACAAATATCGGTAACTTTTGAAACAGAAACAAAATGGTGCATTTGGTTTGACTTCGTACTTTATTTTCTCTTCTTTTCAGATATCTGAGTCAGTTTTCTGCCAAAATTTCAAAAAATTACCTGCTGATTTTAACAAAAATTAATTTTTGGATGTAGAAAATATTTCAATATATGTGTTGTTAGTTTCATATCAACACCTCAAATAATTTTCTTAATATTCGCAAATCAATGAAAACAAACACCTCGTTGCCATCGGAAAAAATAACCGCTTTTTGAACGCCACGTACCTTATATATATATATTGCAGGTAATATAGAGATCTAAATGTAGCTACTTTTAGAGAATTTTACAGTTCATTTGCGTTTTAGATAATTTTTCCCTGAAATATTATCAGATTCCCTTAAATATGTTTCATCAAAATTTACATTAATGAAACGAAAACTAGCAGAAATTAAAACAAAATAACATAAAGCGCAGTATTTAGAGGAAACCTTACCTTACCTATGTCAATCAATTCATCCCTTAAAACTATTTTTTCAGAAATAAACATCTCAGATCAACAAAAGTCAATAAGTTGATATCCTAATGCGACTTTATATAGACAGAAAATATTTTCTAGTTTTAAATAAGTTTTTACTTAATTTAAATTACTTCTATAAATTTCAATTAAGTAGAAATTGTAGCGATTTTCTGTAGGATGAAATTATATGTAATTTCAAATAGAATGAAATTCTACTGTTAACGATATTATTTTATTTGTAATTGTCTTATTTAGATGTTTCGTGAATGAACTCAAGAAATGTAAACAATGTTTTTTTTTTTTTTTTTTTTTTTTTAAATAATGATAATACGTGTTTTATAAATTAATAGTAACGAAATTATTTTACGCCAAATATTAATTCTGTGTATTAGCTTCTAAATTAATTGATTAAATAATACAAAAACTAATAAACAATACATTAAAAGACTTTTATATACAATAATCTCACCAATAGTAGTATATCATTCTATTGGAAATCACTACAAATTCTATTTATATAAATTTAATAGCGAAAGTTTAGACTAATTGAAAAAAATAATAATAAACTACAAAACTGTTTTTGTAAAATCACATCAAAATTTCAAATTACTGACATATCTGATCCATATAATTGAAAATTATATAAAACGAAAATGTACTGACCCATTTAATATAAAGCTCTAAACGTATATATACTTAGAGATCTATAGTATCTATTATGCCGCACTTAATGCTCTAATAGTCTACAAAATTTATAAGTGAAAGGGATGTCAATTTCCATAGAATGATATGTATGTTAGAATTATCTCTCTTCTCTCTATGTGGTCTGCCAATTTGGAAAGGTTACGTTAGCATGAACACGCGATTGGAAATGTTTATTCCATGGGTTTCATCTCATTACAGATGCGACAAATAGTTATGTGAATTATCTTGTCGCCATCGTAGTAAACTGTCTCAATTTTATGAATGGAAAACATAGTTCTTATATTTGTTCTTAAGACGCCTGTCAGTTTTTACTCCTCAAGCTTCACGTACATTCTCGGATTAAGAAAACAAATTTTATAATCATGATATAAAAACATTAAATAAACTAGCCAGATATACCAATCCTAAAACGTTCTTCTATCTCATACAGATTAATACTTCAAAATTCGCTATCACACCGCCAACAAAATCAATATTTTTCGTAATTCTGTTGTAAGTCAGCTGCTTGCGAATCGTCTCATTACCTGGATGCAATAAGCCGATGTAGTATACATGTATACAAAATTACGAAAAATCCTTCAAGCCTGTACAGAAAAAGATAGCCTTTTTACTGCTTGGTTTTAAGATTTTAGCTAATTTTACTGAAAAACACGAAGCTAAAATGCGTGGAAACCGTCTACAGAAGAGTCATTCCCAGTTCTAATCAATATTGGTTTTGAATGAGAATATCGCCAAATTAGACAGACATACTAGATTAATTTTAACACAATTATTCAAATTGGTAAAGAAATCATACGAGTTGTAATTTTCCAACTGGACGAAAAATGTCCAGGCCAGGATTCGAACCTGGGATCTCTTGGCTGAAGTCGCCACGCTCTACCAACTGAGCTATCCCGGTCGAATCTGGAGGGCATGGATGAATTACGCCCTCCAGATTCGACCGGGATAGCTCAGTTGGTAGAGCGTGGCGACTTCAGCCAAGAGATCCCAGGTTCGAATCCTGGCCCGGACATTTTTCGTCCAGTTGGAAAATTACAACTCGTAGACAGACATAGTCAAGTTGACTTCATGTATGGCAAAGTATTTGTATTGCCAAATTTGGCGATATTTCTCTAATTGTCGCCAAGCTTGGGGAAAATTAACGTTGGCAAATATAAATATATAGCATGTAAGAGTTGAAACAATGTTTACAACAATGAAAGAAAATTTGCCGAAACAATGTTCACTAAAACATAGAAATTACACCCGTTTATGGAGGAATCGTGTTGTATTTTATCAAAATGGCAGCCACCCTAAATAACCCAACTGCTCAATCTCAGCCACCTTAAATATCTCAGCCATTTTTTAAGATAGAGGCAAAACAAAAAATTATCTTGAATCCTTGGATTACTGCGAAACATTTAACGAAAAAAAAATGTACGAATTCTAATTTTTTGTACATCTTTTTGAATTTGAAATATTTCAATGGCTATCACAGCGCCCCCTCCAGGCACAATATCCCCAAATTCAACTGGGACCTGCAGGTATAGTCAAAAACATATACAAAAAATTTGGTTCAATTATCGGCATGGCTTCATACACTTTTTGATGATACAATAGTAAAAATGGAACAAAAATCGCTATCGCAGCGTCCCCTTTCGTCAGACTATCCCCAAATCAAATTCAAACAAGATGGGCGCCAAGATTTGCCCGACGGGGAGGGATCAAATTGGTAATATATATATACATATATTCATATACACTGGTGTCCCGAAATGAAGAAGCAGTGACCAATTTCAGACGTTTCGCCGAATATCTTACTGAAACTCGTGAGAAAATGCCCGGAATGACTTGAACTTTGAGGATGTAAAGAACATGTTTGAATTCATGTTTTTCAGTGAAGATTTTGTCGCGAGGACAGTTAGCGGGGGGGCAATAATAATTTGAATAATAAAATAATATTTTGGATCACCCAAGTAACAGAAAATGCTAAAAATTATCTGTCTCTGTGGAAAATGACTATGTAGGTCTTGTTCAACATTTGTGTAAGGATAGCATGTATATTCGCGAATATGTTAACGTTTCTGTGAAAAATTCAAAACGTTTTTTTTATATCATGCAGAGTTTTCAGCCAAATATAACAATCGCCGAATCAGCCACCAAATCAGCCGAATTTAAAAATTGAGGAGAACATCCTATAGGATAATATGGGATTTCCTCCTCAATTTTTCAATTATTGCTGTAACTTTTTGAGTTTTTACGATATTTCACTGTTTTTCTTATATCAGTTGCCTATAGTATTGACTATCAAATCATGACAAAAAATCTTTGCTGTAGTTCGCGCATGCGCAGTTAATATTTATTTCATACAAATACCCATATCTCATCAAATATTCAATATATTAATATTTTAATTACAGTATACTATTTCTACGATTTTTTGGAAAGCGGTGTTAAATTCTGCTGAAAACTCTGCATGCTATTAAAACAGAAAAACTTTTGAATTTTTAACAGAAACGTTAACAACTTCACGAATATACGTGCTATGCTTACACAACTGCACACAAACGTTGAACAGGACCTACATAGTAATTTGCTACAGTGACAGATCATTTTTAGCATTTTCTGTTACTTGGGTAATCGAAAAGATTATTTTACTATTAAAATCACTCCCCCCCTAATTGTCCTCGCGACAAAATCTTCACTGAAAACCATGAAGTCAAACATGTTCTTTACATCCTCAAAGTTCAAGGGCATTCCGGACATTTCCTCACGAGTTTCTCTAAGATATTCGACGAAACGTCTGAAATTGGTCACTGCCCCTTAATTTCTGGACACCAGTATCTATATATATATATATATATATATATGGATTTGAGTCCTGCTCGGGTCTTATTACACACGATAATTAGAATTAAACCCGACTCGAACCCCACAAAAGCATTTGCATCGACCTGAACCTGAAATTATAGAAAATTAATCCATATTTTAATATGATTATGGAAAAGTAGTCTACAATTATATCTCTACTTTATATTTTAGTTTTTAAGTATAAAAAGGAGCATACATTAACTCATTAATATTCAAATAAATAGTTATTCATCTGAAAAGATATTTTAAACTTTTTTAGAAAAATTTGGTCAACCAGAATCCGAATCGTAAGCGCCAAAACCCAAACCGAAATATTCAAACCTGAACCCAAAGTGAAAGAAATTAATAAATATCTTAAAGCTGTTCTCAAATACAAAGAGGCTACTTTCACACACATAATTTAATTCTTTTTTATTCAGAAACCCATGAAATGAGCAGGCGTTCTTATTCAAAAAATTTTGTAATTGAAACAAGTTTTCCACTTTCAGGTAAAAGAGAGAAGATCTTTCAGAAAACACTGTCAAAATTGAAGTTTTGAACCGAATTCCTGATGCTTCAGCACCAGAAAGGAGGAAACGCATTGTCCTATGACACGATTTGCTTATAACTCGATAAGTAATTAATTTATCAAAAATGGGAAAACTCATTTCGATTCCAAATCGCTTCAATACTCAGGCCTGTGAATTTTATGCCTTTACGTTTCAAATGAGCCTGAAATTGTGTCAGAGAGATTTTGGTGTTCAGCAGATTATTTGATACAATTACTGAAATACAAATACTGAAATACGATTACTGAAATGCAGTCTATAATTATATCTCTAAAATCATTTTTTTCTTGTATCTTGAGTCAAAACCCAACCCAAAACATTTAAAGTTGACTCAACCCGCAACGAATAAAATTAACTTCAACTCGACCCGATACGAACAGCGGGTTCGTGGGGTTTGGGTAAAATCGGATTACACGACGCAATGCAGGACTCTAATTTGAAACAATATTCTGGAAACTTTTTTGAAAAAAAAATCAGTAACTCAAAGACGAAGTGGAAGAATCAAAATTCAATTCGAAACCGAAACAATTGCAGTCAACCCCACATGCAAAGAAGAAAATCAGCGCCAACCTAACCCACGGGTCGTTTATTTTAAAAACACTAACCTCGAGTCATTTTTTAAAACTAACCACAACCCGGCTGTCGGGTGTTGTGCGGGAAAATTGGGTTACCCGACTCGACTCTACTCCAGATTACAAATTTCTTTGTCCACCCAAAATTCGAAATACTTCTGTCCTAATCTGACACCCTCCCACCCAATATATATATATATATATATATATATATGTAGTGTAATACAATTATGAAAAAAATAATCTACAATCATTTTTCTAATATCAATTCTACCTTTTATGTAGACAAATAAACATGTAAAAAGACTCATTCTTATTTAAAAATCTAGTTTTTCATCTGAAATAACAACGTAAAGTTTTATTGTAGAATCAGGTTAACCCGAACACGACGCGAAAGTATCAAAACTCAACCCGACCCGAATCCAGCAGCAACAACAACAACAACAACAAATAGCTCCAACCCGAATCGCGAGTCTGGTCGGTTTCAGGTAAAATCGGTTTACCCGACCCGATACAGGATTCTTATCTGAAACAATACTCTGGACAGTTTTTTTTTTTTTTGAAAAATCAGGTTAACCCAAGCCAGACACGCAAGAATCAAAACTCAACTCGAAACCGAAACAATTGCAGTCAACCCGGCTTACTAAAAAAATTAGTCCGCACCTACCTGACCCACGAGTCGAGTTTTTTATAAACTAACTCCAGGTCATTTTAAAAAAAATTAACCTGCCTCTACTCGGGTTGGGTCGTGGGCAGTTCCCTAACGCGATGCAGGATTCTACTCCAAGGTCAAAATATTTCCTACTACAATTGAATTTGGACCCCGGACCCCCCTTTAGCGCCACCTTTGACCTCGAATATGATAAACCTTGAACCGAACGAACCTCCGGCTCGGGTCCACGCTGCCTTCGGCGACCCGTATACCAATTTAGGTAGATTTCGTAAGAAATACTACCTGTAACATTCTCCCCTAAGTTGGAATTTTTGAAAAAGTTTTGCAGATCTACGCCGATTACGACTCCCAGAACCCAAAACCACCCCCAGTTCAAAACTTTATCTATCTATCTATCTATAGTGTCACTTTTTTATAGACACGATAACTCCAATAATTCTGCACAAATCTTTTCCAAACTGATATAATAAAATCAAGGGACATAAAATCTCGGTCAAGTTCGTTAATGGACAAAATTGAATAAAGGGGAATTGTGAAAACAGAAAAAAAACATAACGTCTTAATTATGATACGCATCGAATCCAAATGGCCCCAAGTGTGTGTGTGGGGGGGAAATTCATAACTTTGTCAATTCACAAATCCGCTTAAATTTATTATAAATACTCTTAATATTATCTATATAGTATAATATTATCTATATATAAACAAGTTAGATTTCTTAGTGGGCGGTCCCAACTGCCTCATCAGGGCAAAAGGTAATTTTTTCACAATTCCTAACAAACAGGCGCCCTACGGTCTGCGTCTTCGAAATCTACCTATGCCTATAGGCCGAGTCGTCAGGGATCTTTTTTAAATGTATCGCGTTACAATACAAACTAATCGAAACAATAACGATTACTGTAGTTTCGCAACTTGTAGCGCGCTACTTCCTTCCCCTGCTTACACCCAACTAGAGCCCTGCTCATGTAATAAGTAAAATTTGCGGCCTGCAAATTTTAATTAAAAACAACAAGGACCCCGAGCCGAGCCTAACAAAAATATTTGGTCCACTCGCCACCCAATCCGAAAACAAAATACTTCCACCTGAACACGAAATATTTCCATTTAACCCGATCCGATTTCAATTGGAGAAAATTGATCCAAAACTTAATGTAATTATGGGTTGGCTGATTTATGACGGCCGATTATCTACACGAGGGACACAGGCCTAGGGGGGGTGCCCTTCTTGGGGGGTTTTCTAAGGGATCCCAACCCATATTTACGGCCAGGTACGAAGAAAACCACGGAAAATTCCGAATGGTTAGGTCGACGACCGCGACAGGGTTTTGAACCCAGCACCTCCCGTCTACCAGATTTGAGGGCAGACCCTCTCAGCCACTATGTAATTATGGGAAAAAGCCCTTAATCATATTTCAAATATCGATTTTGTCCTTTATGTAGAAAAATAAACATGTAAGTAATTATTCATACTCAAAAATATACAGATTTTCATCTAAAATAGGTTGTGTTGTACCGGCCCGGGCCTGAAAATTCCGTTTAAAGCCAACCTGAAACTTAACTCAAACCCCACGAAAAAATATATTTTGGCCCAAAATTGGCAAACATTTTTTCGTCAACTTCAACCTGAACTACTTTAACCCGAAACCCGACTTGAAACAAAAAACAATTATCGAAACAATTAATAATAAAAAGTATATAGTTTTTCATTTTAAGCTATATTTTGATGATTCTTTTGAAAAATTGGGTTAACCTGAACTATACCCGGAAGTGTCATAACCAAAACCGAAACCGACCTGAACCCGAAACAATTAAAGTTAACTCGACTCGAACCGACCCACAGTTAAAATATACAAGTTTGACCCGCAACAAAAAGACTAGCGTAAGTGCGATACAATCCAAACCATGAGCCGGTTTGGGTTCAGTTTTCCTCACATGAAGTAGATGTCTTTCCCCAACTCGAGGCCGATAAAATAAAAAAAAAGTTTCATCCTTCGCATTCCGATCCGAACCCGAAATACTTCAACCCAAGCTGACACGAAATCAAATATTAAATTACAACTTTTAAACAGCAAAATGAAAGGCGTCGCGTTGGACAGCAGTAAATGGAATGAATGTACCTATATAATTTCGGTGATACAAAATTTCTATAATTCATCGATAATTCATCGAAATTTCGATACATAACGAATTTCGATGGCCTACATGTATCCCAATAAATATACTAATTCTAGGTTAAAAAATTGCCTTTTTTTATTAGACTTCAATAGATTTTTGATATAAGATATTATAGCTGAAATAAAGGAATCTAAATTAGAAAATAAGTTATTTTGAGTATATTAATTTACTAATATATGATTTTGTATCATTAGAGTGCCAACCTGACTGACCCGACTCGGGTTGAAATGCAAAAGTCAAAATATTTTTCCAGACGGGGGGGGGGGCAGGCATGCCCGATAGGGGGCATATGCCCCACCCCCTTTATCGCCACCCTTAAATTCAAGTGGGACCTGCTGGTCATAGCCGAAAACCTATAAATAAAATTTGGTTCAATTTGAGGTATAACTTCATATACTCTTTGATGGTACAATCAGGACAGATACACGAACAGACAGACATTTTGTAAAAACAAGTTTTTCGGAATCTCTGATCTCTAAAACGTGTAAATCCGTCGAAAACCGAAAGTCGAAAAAGATTTCGATTACAATACTTTCTTCTATTATAGATAGAAGAAAGTAAAAAATAATAATAAATAAAAAATATTTGGCAAATATTTTCGAGTTGAATTTTTTTTTTCCAATAGGGATTCCCGCATTAAGTAGGGGAGGGCCCAGTGTTATTCTGGAGAAGGACATTTAGACCATTTTTGTGCAAAACATCGGAGTTACCTGAGATGCTACTCTACAGGGAAAATATTCCGTAGATCATCCCCTGACTTTTTCGCAAATGTCTAGCATGCACTAAGGCAAGACGTGCTCTACGTCTCTGATGTTTATGTGTAGTCTATTTTTATACACATTACATGACCATGCGTACAGTGCCACATTAACACCTATTATTCATTTTCGAAACTAAAACTTTTTATTGCATCAAACAATTTTTCCATGTCTGATATACAGTCGAACTCGTTTAATAAGAGGAGAAAAAAATTACAAAATGCCACGTATTAAACGTTACTCGTCATACCCGTGAATACAATAAAATTCTTTCAAAACACACACACATAAATAAACTAATTAGAACTATTAATTTCTCTAATTGCCATCATAATATCATAACTTTTTCCGGTAAAAACTCGGCTAAAATTACAATACTCACTGCATTTATCGAGTTGGTCATTTGACATATCATTTTCATTTTAACAGTATAATAAAAGACATGAAAATGCTTGTTATTATAGTTCAGAGTCCGTATATAAAGAAAAAACAAACAAACACACACACAAATAAACTAATTAGAACTATTACTTTCTATAATTGCCACCATAATATCATAACTTTTTCCAGTAAAAACTCGGCTAAAATGACAATAGTCACTGCATTTAGCGAGCTGGTCATTTTCCATATCATTTTCATTTTAACAGTATAATAAAAGACATGAAAAAGCTTGTTATTATAGTCCAGAGTCCGTATTTGAAGAAAGAAAGAAAACAAAAACTTTATTCTATGATCCTTCTTTTCCATCGTTCAGTTGAAAAACATTAGAAGGGGCAATATTCGAAACGTCCTCATCTCTAACTTCAACATATTAGGAACATTCCTTTGTTTTTGTTTGGGTGGAAGGTCTCATTGCTTCTTGAAATTATATCTAGTGGAATTGTTAACTTACTATATTTGGACAAACGGTTGTAAGGAAGAAATATTATCGCTGAAAGAATAGTGTTCGATAAGAAAGTTTTTATATTTTTATTTTATATTATTTTATTTCTGTTTACTTATTTATTTTATTTATTTTACCTTTGTATCCTATTTTTTAACGGAAATCATACCTGTTTTTAGCTCGTATTAGCCATGATCCTGCTTTTGTAAATCATAAAAATCTTAATATAGTTTACATGATGTTGCTGGTTTTAGCCGTGCTTGTATTTGGGCTTTACATATGTTCTAAATAAGATAAAGGTATGTCCATGTGTTGGTTCTCCAGAACGTTTAAGACAGTTGTACTTAAAGTTAAATCACACGGTACATGTTATACGTTGTTTTCATGTACATTTATTTATTTTTATCGCATCGTGCTAAAACCGCCTATCTTTTATTTGAATCTAATGCACATGAAATTAGTCTAAATAACTTTAGAATGTTACTTAAAATAAAACATTATTTAAATTTTTATCCTTTATTAATTTTCTAGGTGAAATCCCGAGAAGCATTTAACATTCCCATCGAAAGTGTATTCAAAATAAAATTAAATAAGATTTTTTTTTCTTGTAATAGTTATTTATTTGATTTCAGAGTTCTTAAGCACGTAGTTTTTCTTTTAATTATTATTTCGGCAATTGGTTTCAGATAAATAAAAATACTGCTATGTTTTAAACTGAAAGAATTTATTTACACATTTCCTACCCACTTATCAAATATCTTATGGAAATTTAAAAGAAATAACATGGAACACTCTTGAATTTTATTTCTACAAAAATATCATGAAAGTATTTTATCCGAATTAAATTACGATTAATTAAAGAAATAAGAGCATTTTCCTTAATTTTCATTTTAACATATCACATTTAATTTCCAATTTAAAGAAATATTTCTGTGACTTTCATTTTTGAGATTTTCTTTCTCCATTTTATGTGCTGATTTAACCAGATTAAATAGAGAATTTCAATTGAAAAAAAATACTAATGTAAAGAGAGAAAAATCACCTTTTAATTATAAAGAATTTTCACTGTGGAATTGTAAAGATTCTTCTTCATTTATCCATAATACAAAAACAAAACATTTTACTCTTTATTTGTAAAAAAAGCAATACATTACATTTTCCAAATTGAAAGTATTTCTAATGAATAAATAATCTTATTTTAGGTTAAGATTTTTAATTCAAAGTTATTTTTTATAGTAATACTTAAATTCCATATATGTTAAGCGTAATGTATATATTAAAATATTCATTCTTAAAGATTTGAAGCCAAACTGTGTGAATCAAAAAATGCAAAAAACATGTGCATTTTGTTCTGTGGAGGCATACTCATATATAAATAATTTTTATATATTTACTGAACCATTTTAACTAATAAAACCAGATAAAAAAAATGTAGATTCATGTCAAAAACTTTAAACCATCATACATTTGGAAAAACTACATTTTTATACAGACGTAAAATAAAGTGTGCTTCAAATACCAATCATTGTAATAGAAATACAATGTAATCCTATTATAGATGTATGCATTTTAGCAATCACATTATTATATATTTTATACACAAATTCAGAAGAGAAAAAGTAATTACTAAATAAAAATTAAGAGTACTTATGAAATTATGACTAATTTTATTTAAATCGTTCTTTCTGACTCATTTTCATCATTTACGATTAAAAATATATATATTGGGATTTTCTAAATTTTTATATTTTACATAGTAGAACTTATTTCATTGGGCATTCTTTGCAATAAAGTTATTGTGTTCTCTACTGCTTTTTTTTCAATTCAGTTTTATCTATATCTAGATTGTAATTCAAACACTTTTAAATATTCAGCATAACTGTATACCTGTACAAATGCCATGTATCGATTGTTTTTACTACAAGTTACAGTTTAAACTAGTCGGATGTGCCAATCCCAAAACTTTCTTCTATCTCAGTCATGTTAATACTTCAAAATTCGCTATCACATTGCCAAAATATTTTTCGTCATTCTGTTGTACGTCAGCTACTTGCGAATCGTCGGGTTACCTTGATGCGATCAACTGATGCATACTAAAATACGAAAAGTCCGTCTGGCCTGTACCGACAGGAACAGATAACCTCCCTATTCCTTGGTTTTACGATTTTAGCTAATTTTCCTGGAAAACAAGAAGCTAAAATGCGTGGAACCCAATTAAAGAAGATCCATTCCCAGCTCGTCAACATTGAATTTTAATGAGAATATCGCCAAATTAGTCCTCTACAGCCAAGTTGGCTTCATTTATGGCAAACTATTTTGCTCGCCAAATTTGGCGATATTTTGCCAACTGATACCACGCTTGGCGATAATTTGACGTTGGCGAATATAAATATATAGTGTTAAGCATATAAGAATAGGAACAACGTTTACAACAATGAAAGAAAATTTAGCGAAACCATGTTAACTAAAACTCATATATTAAACCCGTGTATGGATGAATTTTGCTGTCTTGTTTGAAAATGTCAGCCACCCTAAAATTTCAAATCGCTATATCTCAGCCAATTTATCGGATAGAGGCAAAACAAAAATTGTTCCGGATTCTCCGGATCAAGGCCGAACAATTAACGGAAAAAATTTTTAGGATTTCAAATTTTTTTGTACAACTTTTTGAATTTGAAATCTTTAAATGGCTGTCACAGCGCCCCCTTCCGCCGGAATATCTCCGAATTCAAGTAGGACCTGCTGACCATAGCCAAAAACATAGAAAAAAAAATTGTTTTAATTATCTGCATAACATCATACACTTTTCGATGATACAATAGTGAAAATCAAACAAAAATCGCGATTGCAGTGCCCCCTTTCGTCGAAATATCCCTGAATTCAAGTTGAACCTGCAGGATATAGCCAAAAACATAGAAAAAAAATGCTGTTCAATTTGAAGCATAACTTTTACACTACAACGAACTTTTACACTACAATGCAACGGGTAATTCAAAATAGAGGTTGTGGAGAATATTATTTAAACCGTTGACGACAGAAATATATTTCTAAATACAAAAGTGTCCAAATCAAGAACAGCTTTTATAGATCTCATATATTTTGTAAGGGGATTTATATGTATTAGTTTACGAAATATATATTTTTAATACTGTCTTTGGATCCTAAAGATCTTTTAAGACCCAGACTAACCCAGTTAGAATGCGTTAAAGTTTATGAAATTTCGAAACTTTCTGGGGCTGAAAAATTATCTGTCATTTTTTTTTGTGCCGGAAAGATACGGTATTTCATAAAATTCAACGCATAAAACTGTGTGAGTTTTGGTTATAGAAAAAAATATAATTTGCACCGTTTTACTTGTCACACATGGTGGAAAATGTTACATAGAAGCTATAAGAGCCCGAGAACTTATAAAAAATATTTTTTAATTCAATATGTACACATCTGCTTGCAAACTAGATACCGTATATAAAATATGCAATTTACTTAATAAAATTTTTGTAATTGAAAGTATTTTTATATAATAAATGGTTTAATAGGTATTCGCGATAGAATATATTTTGAATCACTCGGTATATATAGCAATAAATGTCATAATAAGTAAATAAATATAATATTTTATATTATGTTTTAAATTCTATATAACATGTGATTAACAATTATTGTTTATAACAAAACTAATTTATATAAATTTTGACACTTTAATTTTTCTAGTTCATTCCTTCATTATATCCTATCACAAGCACATGTATTATTTCTTTTACAAAAATTTATTACCGTCCCACAAAGACATATTTTTTGTAATGCAAATTTAATGTATCATATATTGTTTCATTTGTTCTTATAAAATATACATCTGAAAAATATTTAGTTTTTGAATTTCCAGAGATATTCTTGGGTTTTTTTTCCATTTGAACATATTTATTCCTACAACATGCATTTTCCCCCTTTTTTAAGCCAAAGGTTGCCGTTTGTTTTATAATATTTTACGCTTTTTTTTTTTTACTGTAATTCCTAAAATTTTAATCTAAATATAATTTCAAACAATCTTCTTTTTTTTTAATTATAGTTGTTAGTAAAATCTCCCCTTCGTAGCACCAGCACGTTTTCTCTTTGAAGCAATTTTCAGAAGCGCTCTCCATTTAATTTCCCTTGGTGAAAAGGTAGGAATTTTTTCATGATCACATGGGATTTTGTCTAAAGGTAATGTCTATCATGGGATTATTTTGTCAGAGTTTTGATTAAACGAAAAGGTTTGAAAAGTAAAATTATATATTGAAGAGAGACAGCTAAGTGAAACACATTTGCACCTGAGATATTCAAAGTAATTTTAGAAATGCATACAATTTTTACATGCCAAAATAATTTTTTTTTCTTTTAAACCCCATATGTTTAATAAGATAAAAAATAATTGCTGCAAAAACATGTATTTAATTTAATTTATACATTTCGTAAATATCGAAGTGTCTTTAATTTTAATGCTTTCGTATTTAGCAAACATACATATACTGTCCTTCCACAGCTATCAAATTAAATGGTATTTAACAAAAATAAAATAAGAGAAAATTGCGTAAAACATACAAATCGCATTTTTTTACTTTTTTAGTTATTTAGTTAAGAAATATTTGTGAATACAGAAATTATAAATTTACACTGATATAGAATGTATTTTATTCGTTGATATTATGAAGTATTAGGTCTAGATTGGATATAATTATGATCATTTAGTGCGCGTTCACAACGTAATAAAAAAAAATCACAATGATACTCATAGGATTAACGTTCTTTCTTCAGGTTTGCTAATATATTTACGACAGTTAGAGCACGGACAGACAGATAGACCGCAGATAGACAGACAAACCGCATTCATAAACACTTTTCAACTATGTTGGAAAGTGTTTAAAACTAAAACAATAAACTACCCAAGCAAATGGATAGCTTTTTTCCATCAGCAAGTGGAAAGGTGTGAAACAAACTCCACACTCGGTACAAAAGATCATTTCTTGCAGGTTTAAAAGGTCGTGACAGTCTTCAATTCCATTTGAAACTTAGAAACATAATATACTTTCTTGAAAGGAAATAAATATCTTCGGTAACTTAAAGCACCGCAAAACTGAAAGCTGAGATATAAAATCAAACTTCAAAACATTATTATTCAACTGTAAAATAACTTACTAATTTTTCAAATTTCAAAATATAGAATGCTTAGGCTATGTTACCACCTAGACTTCCAAGGGAAGAAATAAGATAATTTAAAATACGTCTTACGCAACTTAAGTTTAGGCAATAGTCCATCACCATGAAATATCTTATCAAGTTCTGATTCAAGCATTCAAAATCGTATTCCAACATTTCCATTTCTTGCCTGTTTCTTCGATTCTAACTTTCATAACAAGCCGTTCTTCTAAAATACTTTAGGACTGATATATTATAAAGAATGCTTCAGAGGTCAATGTACACATAATCCGGGTTTCTTGTTTGTATATGTGTGTGTAGCAAGCATTTACGCTAGAATTTAAATATCTGATTCAATTTTTATGTAACATCTATTTTTAAAATTAATTGTTTAAACCTTGTTTTTAAAAATTGCACTTGAATATAAAAAATCGTTCCACATATGCTATAATACACATGAGTCAGCTTTGTTGCGACCATCACTCGTGATAACGACACGCTTATGCATTATTGGAGTTAAATCACATTGACGAAAAAAGTAAAATCGTAAGCGTAAATAAAGAAATAAAATATATCACAAGTACAGTAATTATTAAAATTACATCTGTTAGTTTCTCCTGTAAGTCAGATGAGGGACGAGTGTGACATAAGGCGGATATTGTCCATTTAAAAATATGGCGCAAATCGCATGACACTGAGTATATTAGTTTCTAATAATCAAAGAATTTTCTTCTACGCTACATTACTATTTTTTGCAATTTCTGATTAATTTGCTAAGCATACGTATAAAATATTGCTTTAATAAAGGGCAGGGGTTTGGCCTATTTACGTACAGACGTATTATCAGAGAATGCGATGTTCTATTGACACCTTCATAGTAAAATATTTTCTTTTAATGAATAAAAAACCATCTTTGTTTTGACAATTTCGTCATTTTCACTACCAAAAACATTGCACACTATCGATATTAGGTCATCAATTAACGAAATAGTTTTTAAAAAACTAGAAATCTATAAAATGCAAAACAAATTTTCTGATAAATATGACGACATTTTAACTCGTTCAAGCATGCACCACTTGCATTTAAATCATTTGCCATTTCCTTTTGAGCCCCTGCCGACGTGGGTTTAGGTCGTCGTCTTCGCGGGACTTCGGGATGGCCGATGGTGAAAGGACATTGCTTAGACCAATCCCTCGCACCTAGGTGCCCTGCGCCGAAGGTGGTGACACGAGGGCAACGGCTAGCGAACGGGGGTCGGGCAGCTTCCAAAGCTTATCTACGGTGCGACGAAGGTGCGGACGAACTTTGTAGAACAAGGAACGCTAAGGGTTCCATTGTGACGCTTGTCAGTGCGTGAGGCGGCGTTCAGAATTCCTCGGTTTTGTGCAGGCGGTGAAACGAAGACCGCGCAGGGATGGCGGATGTCCGAACCCCTACTATCGATAATTCTTGGTCGTCGTCCCTTGTATATCCCTCTGTAACTGGAGAAATTATGATCCGCCCTGAATGGTCGTCCAGAAAGGGGATTGCCCGTTAGTACCAAGTCTGGTGTGAGCCATCGGAGACACTCAGGTTACCGTGCGAATATATAAATTCCTTCGGAGGGTGTTGCTTCTTTTTCTGGACTGTTCGACTACAAAGAACCGGGCCGGAGGCGTCCGAACCTGACATAAAACCTTGGGTCAAAAACCAATCCATTGCGTCTATGCGTAATCGTAGTTTGCCGCGCCCAGTGGTTGTATTAGCGGGAGTCTTCAAATAACTTTCTTATTACTAATCTCGATCGGGACCGCTACTTACCATTCCGGATGGAGTTTTCCATGTCCTTCAGAGTCCAATAGTGGTTCTAAACTAATCGTCCATTGATTCTAACATTTGCTGTATTTTTGTTTTGTGTTTGTGTTTGTGTTATGTATGTGCATGATCCTCTCAATGGAGATCGGGGACCGGAAGCAAAGCCATTGGGGGCTGGGGGGACAACCTTAGCCAAGCCGTGTCTATGCGTCAGGTACTGATTTTCCTCAAAGTCCCCGGTTGGCGAGAGAATCCTCCTGACCACCGCGGCCAATGAACTAGTTGTTTCCTCCTTCCCTAGGACTCAACAATCAGAAGCCGCGGCAACGCAAGGGTAGTTGGGTAAATTCGACACATGGCCGAGGACCCAGTTCCCCTTCATGGGGTTTCGGCTACGGAGCCATCGGGGGACTCTAGCGATTCACCAGGTAATTTCGTGGTGGTTTCCTCTGATATTGAGATCCACCTCGTATCGTAACGCCTCTGTTGTCACGTCATGTGTTTAATAGGAGTGATGCGCAGGTGCCGTTGTTCCTACCGGTTGCAGCGCATACGGCAGGCCTCTCCTGGTCGTATGCGTTATAAGTCCCTCCGCACTTGGGTGCGAGGGCACCACTCTGGATCCTAGCGGCGCAGCTCAGATTTTTAGTTTGAACTAAGAATTTATTTTTCAAGCACCGAAAATCTAGTTTTCACTACAAAACCTTCTAATATTGCACCCTTAAAGAAGACTATTTTTTAAAAATACCATTACTCTATTCATTAACAAATGTAGAAGTATTATATTTATTCTAGCTTTTAGCATATGAAATGTATTTACACATTTGTCACCTCACACAACAACAAAACAAGATAGCGTACACGTTAAACCACAAAACACTTCCGAAATTTAGACTAAAAGGACGAAGAAATACAGTCCCTAATCTGTCATTTACGATACAAAAAAGCATTATGTTTTTACTGAAAGGGGAAAACAGTGTCTTTTGTGTTATTAAAGAAATATCTGCAGATTCATCACATCTGTGGAGAATTAAATAAAGCTGTAAACACTGCAAGCGTAAAAGATTACGACATTAATAATAAAAAAAAATGTAGGTCGTTTGTTTAAATTTGTGCATTCATTTTCATTCAGGCATGATAGGAACAACACATTGAATATTGAAAAGTCAATTCAGAAACTGTGCATAATATATAAGCACATTTATTTCCAGTTGTTCATGTTATATTTCAATAAATAATGTCTTGTATTAAACTATCATAATGCAGTTAAAAAATAATGAAACATATTTCAAAAAATCAATGAAGTTATACTATTTAAAAATAATAGCAATATTTTTTTACTTGTATATTTCCGGACGCTTAAAGTTCAAATAACACCAAAAATAGTTAATAATGTATCATTCTATGTAATTTATGGAATGATAAAACGCTGTTGACGTAGTTTTGGCATAGCTTTTAGGAGTCATTTTTCTTGATTTGGGAAAATAATAAATATATGTCCTCTCATATTAAATAATTAAATTGCTCATTCTAATAATAAAAAAAAAACTAGTCGGATGTGCCAATCCCAAAACTTTCTTCTATCTCAATCATGTTAATACTTCTAATTTCGTCCTCACATCGACAATAAAATTAATATTTTTCGTTATTCTGTTGTACGTCAGCTGCTTGCGAATCATCGGGTTACCGGGATGCAATCAACTGATGTATACTAAACTACGAAAAGTTCTTTTGGCCTGTACCGACCGGAACACATAGCCTCCCTATTCCTTGGTTTTACGATTTTAGCTAATTTTACTGGAAAACACGAAGCTGAAATGCGTGGAACCCAATTAAAGAAGATTCATTCCCAGTTCTCGTCAACATTGAATTTGAATGAGAATATCGCCAAATTAGTCTTCAAGTTCGCTTCATGTGTGGCAACCTATTTTTGTCGCCAAATTTGGCGTTATTTCGTCAATTGCCGCCAAGCTTGGCGAGAATTTGACGTTGGCGAATATAAATATATAGTGTTAAGCATTTAAGAATAGGGACAATGGTGACAACAATGAAAGAAAATTTGCTGAAATCCTGTTAACTAAAACTCATAAATTAAACCCGTTTATGGATGAATTCTGCTGTCTTGTTTGATAATGTCAACCACCCTAAAATTTCAAACGCTATATCTCCGCCATTTTTTAATATACAGACAAAACAAAAACTGCTCCGGATTCTCCGGATCAAAGCCGAACATTTAACGGAAAAAACTTTTAGGATTTCTAATTTTTTTATACATCTTTTTGAATTTAAAATCTTTAAATGGCTATCACAGCGCCCCCTTCCGGCAGAATATCCCCACATTCTAGTAGGACCTGCTGGCTACAGCCAATAACATATTACAAAATTTTGGTTTAATTATCTGCATAACATCATACACTTTTCGATGATACAATAGTGAAAATCGAACAAAAATCGCGATGGCAGCGCCCCCTTTCGTCGAAATATCCCCTAATTCAACCTGGACCTGTAGGCTATGGTCAAAAACATAGAAAAAAAATTGGTTCAATTATCTGCATAACTTCATACACTTTTCGATGATACAATAGTGAAAATGGAACAAAAATATCGATCACAGCTCCCCCTTTCGTCGAAATATCCCCAAATTCTGATAGAATCTGCTTGCCATAGCCAAAAATATAGAAAAAAATTAGGTTCAATTTGAAGCATAACTTCATACACTTTTATATGGTACAATAGCGAAAATGGAACAAAAATATCGATCACAGCACCCCCTTTCGTCGAAATATCCCCGAATTCTGAGAGAATCTGCTTGCCATAGCCAAAAACATAGAAAAAAATTTGGTTCAAATTGAAGCATAACTTCATACACTTTTAGATGATACAATGAAGACACACAGACGGACAGACGGACAGACGGACAGACGGACGGACGGACAGACGGACGGACAGACATTTCGTAAAAACGTGTTTTTCGGAATCTCTGACCCCGAAAACGTGTAAATCCGTCGAAAACCGGAAGTCGAAAAAAATTTCGATTACAATACTTTCTTCTATTATAGATAGAAGAAAGTAATAATATTATCTATATTTTTGAAGCCTCAACTTTTGAGTAAAAAAGCAAATTAAGAAATTAATTCTCTCTATAATGAATTTTAATATACTCTATTAGATGAAAATTATATGAAAAGCTTCCGTTTCTACAATAAAATTAAATTTGATACAGCTTTTTAACACATAACAAACAAAGTAAATGAAGTTCAGTGAAGCATCCATAGAATCAACACTTTCCAATATGCTACAATAAATCTCAGTAACAATTCCGTATTGATAGGTTACCTTTATTATATAAATAAAATAACAAACAAAAAAAGATTTTTATTGAAAGATATCTGTTATTCCTTTAATGTTATTTGAACATCATGGGATTCTGAAACTTACTGGCTAAACGTATCCCTTATGTTTCTTTCTCCTAATTTGCATCTAGTTTCAGAAATGCATTATTAGGAAACAAATGAATTGCAATTTAAATCATTTTATCTACAGGCATCCCCCGACTTACGTAATTAATGCGTTCAGCAGACTTTTACGAAACTCGAATTTTACGGAAGTCGAATGTGTAATTTGCTTAAGTAAAATTTCGTAAGAAACTGCAATTTTTCTATATAGATTATTTACACAGTATTAATATTTAATTAAAGCATCATGCAGCAGTATTCACTCGTATATAAATTATACAAGTATGAAAACGTATAAAGGTAAACTAAAAAAACACTTTTCAAATAAAAAATATCTTGTGGAATTTGGGATTTATAAATTTAACATTGATGGAGTGATTTATAACAATTTTGAGATTAATTCAAACGACTATAAAAATAAGAAATAATTAAAGGGGACTGACTTACCTCTTCTCCACGAATTTTCGATGACAAGACAAATGAATAGCACTCACAAAATAAAATAATTCTTGATAAGCACAAATTGTATTTATTAAGAATTAGATGACAAAGATTCGTTGTTATGATAATACTGTATATTCCCAACAAAAATATAATGCTCTCTAATACGAAAAACTACATTATAATAGTTATAATTTTTATCTTACATATTTTATTTGTAAAATAATTGTCAAAAGTATGCAAACGCGTATAAAATGCGCTAGTAAGTTCATAAATGTAATTTTCAAAAAAATTTTACGTAACTGCGAATTTACGTAAGTCGCAGTATACTTAAGTCGGGGGATGCCTGTATATACATATCTATCTATCTATCTATCTATCTATCTCTCTCTCTCTCTCTCTATATATATATATATATATATATATATATATATACTAACTACTCCGACCGGCGTTGCCCGGTTAAAAAATTATACGAAATGTGAAATCAGTTTCAAAATCGCTGCTCGAAACTGTTCCTCTGGTAACTCTTTCGTCTTTCGGAAATTAAATAGAGAGATGTACCACGAAGCGGAAGTAAATTCAATACTACACACTCAAATGTCTGAATTATTTCAAACAAACTGGGTAAGTTTTGGGTCAAACTTTTAAAAAAAGATACAGTCCGATTTTCACAAAATTTATATTTTAGGAATAAAAAACTTAAAATACGTATAGACGGTGAGTTTCGAATCGACACCTCCAATACTTCTCTTAATACTCGAAAATGAGTGAAAATGACAATATTTCGTTGACTGGGATTATCATATCACTAACTTTCTTTGCGATTTCGATAAAAATATTCATTTTCGTGCAGGTAAATCTGTTAGGTCCACCGCCAGGGGCTGCATTCTGTTCTAAACAAATTTCCGACAAGTATCCCCGCTGCCTACGGCACTATATAGCAGACGTGTTGTGTACGTGCTGCAAAATCTTTTAGTTCCCGTTTCCACCACAAGGTGAAGCATTCTATTCTAAATAAACCTCTTTCCGAACGAAACTCGGGCACTCGTCCCCACTGTTTCCCCTTAGTATAGAAGATGTGCTGTGTAAATGCGGGAAATCTATTAATTCCACTTTCCAATGCCAGGGTGTAACAAATGTATGTCTTAATGAGTTATCTATATCTTAATTAGTTCATGTTAGGTTGAATGAATCAATTCTCATCCAAATCGGGCTGATGAAGCCGAGAAAATAAATACCCACCTGAAGTTTACTTAGTACTTGAGAGACCTAGGAAGAATTTTAAAAAATATTTTGTTGGAATCGGACCAATTTTAAATGCAAAATCTTTTAGTTCCACTTCTCACCGCTAGGGGGCGCACTTACTTACAAATAAAACTATTTCCAATTGAAACTCCGTCATGTGTCGCTGCTGCCTACAACATCGTATAGCAGGTGTGCTGTGCACGCGCAGCAAAATATTTTAGTTCCAATATATACCGGCAGTGGGGGGTCAAATCTGTATATTAATTAGTTATTTATATATTAATTTGTTCGTTTTAAGTTGAATGAACGAATTCTCGTTGAAATGGGACCCATAGAACCCGAAAAAATACCCCCTCCACCTCTGGTGATTAATGTTCAGAAATAGTGGTAACCGAGGGCTGAAAAAATTATAACAAAGTTTATCTGGTATCTGGGGGACGTGAGAAAGGCTAGAGAATGTTTCGTTTGAATCGTACTAATAATAAAAAAATTCTGATTTGGAAGGCAGGGAGTTTCGATCAGAGCATTAACGCGATATTAAAATTACGACCAGACACTCCCCACCCCAACAAAACCAACGACCTTTAACATTAGGAATTATAGTTAACTTTTGAAACAGAAACAAAATGACGATTTTTTTGTTTTTACATACATACACAGTAAATTATCGTTGCCAATTTCTGAAATCAAATACATGAATGACGTGACGTACATGAAAATACTCTAACAATCGCAAAATCAAATCACGAAAAACTCACAAATCGCTTTTCGAATTACAATCAACTGATGACCTTTCCATCCGCCAATCATAATTGCCCTGTTGACTTTTAGGTGTGTCTACAATCGTCTCAGCTACCAATCACAACTGACCTCCAATGCTGTTTGACTTCTAATCTGCGATTTGTGGCATCATTTGAAACAAAAAACTCTGCGAAACATGAAGAAACGTTAAAAAAACCCATAAAGAATAAAATTAAAAAAATCTAATAAACAAGTCCAAATCGGGATAATTACTCACCCGCCCTCCCCTTTTAAATTCATGATTTTGTATCTGTAAAACATTATCAACTCTCCCCAATATAAAAAGAAAAAAAATGGCGATTGTTACCATAACTGAGGCCGCAATGGAAGCAACCAAAGAACCAATCAAGCATTCTGGGGAAACTTTATTTGTGTAGAAGGAACATAATCGCCAGAAATTCAAAAATAACTGTCAGGTTTCCGAATAAACTTTATTGAAAAGAGGACAAAATTTACTATATTTGTTTAAAATATTCGATCCGGAATCATGTTACTAATAAGCATAAATCCTAGCAAAACCTGAAAAACACCAAAATATTAAATAAAAAATAATAATCAAAAATTTCAATATCGGGCTTCGAGGTGCAAAACTACATTCATAGAAGTACCTTCCTACCAAATTTAGCAGCTTTGCGTGCAACGGTCTCTTCAGAAAACAGCCGACAGACCCACAAACATTTATCTTTATTATTATAGAAGATATATATATATATATATATATATGTATGTATGTATGTACTGTCTATCTATCTATCTATCTATCTATCTATCTCTCTCTCTCTCTCTCTCTCTCTCTATATATATATATATATATATATATATATATATATATGTGTGTGTGTGTGTGTGTGTGTGTGTGTGTATATATATAACCGTAAAGAAACATCTATATGTGTGTATTTTATTGTGTGGCGCTGAAGGTAATATTTGAATAAAAAGTAATTTGTTGGTGCGAAGTATGAGTGAAAGTATTCATACGTGGTGCACTTCTTTATCTTTATAATGAAGAATTCATCATGAGTTCATTTATCTAATGAGCGGAGACAACAAGCTTGTTTCCTAGACGAACAAAGTTATCATTACTCTGATTTGAAGATTTCATGTAACTCTAGAACGACGGGAAATTTTACACAAGTTTCATAAAAATATTTCACACCAGAATTTTTATTTAGGACTTTTAACTTATTTATTTAACTTATTTTTGTGCGGTGTATATTTAACTTATTGTATGAAGAAATATCCGGTTCGAATCGACATTTTTTTTTTTTTTGGTAGGGACCAAAATGGCCCCTCACCGTCGTTCTAGTGTTAAGGAAATTTCTTACATAAAATGTTATATCTTACCATTCTATATAGAAAGTGCATTATAAATACGAAGTAATCTCATTTCTGGCCATATTGCATGTTTCCGCATATGGAGGCTTCAAATTACAGCGTCCTTTCTCTACCACATTACCGGTAACTTTTTTCCTCAGATAACAAGCTTGAGTCAATACTCACTAACAAAACACACGTAATATCAACAATTGCATACCATGAAAATCATAGGTACCAAGTGTAAATTACTATTTCCCTTATATCTAACACAATCTATGATTTGTTTTCAATCATTACCCTCTGTTGCACCCTATATACTCCTTCATGGTCTTAACATTTGAATGTATATTTTTAATTAAAATATAAAAATAACTTTCTGAAAATATCAAATATAAATAAATAAATAAAATTATTAAGAAATTTATTTCTGGAAGAAAGCTATTTGTAGTATTTTAATTACAGTTGTACAAATATGTATTGTTTCCAGCAATATCAATTACTTATACAACATTATAAGTAGGATATTTTTTTTATACTGTCTGACAAGCTATTTTTAAAAATTATCTTTGCAAATAAAAAAACTATTAAATAATACATCGTTAAGATATCCCTTTGTTTTTTTAATGCTTTTTCTAATTAATATTATGTGTTTCTATTTTCTTTCAGATGTTTTGTTATATATATATTTTTTTTCGTTTGAATTGCAAAGATGTATACAATACTAATTTATTTCATTGCAGAAAACTACAGCCTCATGTATTCTTTAATAAAAAGTGCCATGGCTATAATTAAAAGAGAAGGTAATCTACATTTCCACTTAGTAGCTTAATTATTGACGTTTTAATTATTTTGAAAGCTCTTTATATGAAATTACTATAAATAACTTTCCTATTTAAATTTTTTCGCGTACTTTTGATAAATCAAGCATACATTATGGAATGCATTAAGATAGTTTCTTAAGGTCGCACTTATACGCATTAATTAGACATATTATGTTTTCACAGTTTTAATAAGAAAATGTAACATTTGATAGAAAATTGGAATATTTTAAATCTGGCATCAGTTACGTATAACAGAACATTTTATTTACCTTAATGTTTACATAGATTCATTTTTAATTCTTTCATAGCATTCGGATTCATAAAATAATATTTATTTCAGGTATTTTAACTTCATAAAATTTATTTTTTTAACTTTTCTGCTTTTTTCACAACTGCTTCCAAGATCATTTTTCTTTGAAAAACATGAAATAATCTTTTGCTGAAAATAAATATTTCAATATATTAAAAACGAATATTTTGATGAAAGCAGAAGAAATATTTTGAAGTATACATAATAATATGCTGTAATTCACTAGTAAACATATTTAGTATTATTATAAAATAATAAACTTTCGTACAAAAATAAATATTTTTTACAAATATATTATTTTAAGCATTCGTGTGTAAAAAATGAGTCTTTCGTTTCTTTAAGCTCTTTCTTCCGCCAAAATTTCAATAAACTGTAAAGAAAGTTTGTATGCAAACACAAAATATTTTTACATGTTAAAATTTACAATCTAGCTTTTAAGGAAAATCATTTTTCTTTGGAAAAATTGATAAAACGTTGATTTTTTCTAAGCATTATAGAAAATATTTCCTTATTATATTGCTTTGATTTGGGATATTAAAAAACAATGAATTTCCTTCAAGAAATCCTTTATTGAATGCATAGTGTTAGGTAAAAAATAGCTTTTGAGTTGCAAAAATTTTTTAAATATAGAATTATGATTCTGAGATAAAATTGAATTTATAATGCTCTATTGAAATCTATAGTATTAAACTTTTTTTCTTTTAAGCGATCTAAAATTTTCAGAAAACAAAAGTACAGACTACTAATAAGGTCAATCGGCGCAATTATGAGACAAAATTATAACTATTTCATCTTTCAGTTTGTTGACTCTGGTTCCAAATAAAAAATGCTGTAATTTGTGTTTTGTTTCCTTTATCAGTATATGAAAAGTTTCAGCCATAAAAATAAAGCTAAAAAAATTAAAAACCTGCCTCTTTGTCTCACATTAGCTCCACGTTATGTGCTTCATATGAGAGGGGCTATGGGGTTAAAGTTTGATACCATTTTCTTTAACGTAATTGTAAGTAGTTAGAAAGTGAGAGACAAATGAGACAGATGAGTAACAAATTTGCTTCGGATCAAATGTTTCAGATTTTTTTCTATTTTTTATCTTGCATTTTGATTTCATTTTGAGCCATATTCCATGCGCCTACTCGATTATGGATGAAAACCTACTACAATAAACTGCCCCAATAATTAATTAATGTTTAAGTAGGATAAAAAACTAAAAGCAAACATAAATTATAAATTCATGAGTTTTTAGAAGTAACTTTGTAATGGTGTAATATTCGTTATTGAAAATGAAAAAAAAATCAAGAATGCAGTCTGATCTTGCCTCATTGAATTATATCATTCTTCATTAATATTTGTACAGGCAGAAAAATTACAAGTATTTGAACTGATAATTTATGTTGGTTTCAGGAAAAGGCAGGACAAAAACAGCATCCATAATATCCACTGCAATTAGTTCATCATCGTTATACACGAAATCAGTCCCTAGATCGACTGTGAGAATACTTCAAACGTTTGAGTGTTACTTCCCCTTTGTCTTTATTAACTTTGTTCATGAGACAAGCTTATCTAAAGGAAGTAGACTTTCTAATTCTGCGTTTAACGTGGGTTAAAATAAGTTTTCTTTTAAGGTATCTGACTACGTTTAAAAAGTGACTTTCGACCAAAATGGTCAAAATGGTTTTACGAGTATTACATTTTATTAAAGCCCAACTTTTTACCTTTCCAAAACTATATATTTTTTATTGTATAACAAATAGAACTGGAGTTGTAGCGGTTTTTAAACTACTCAACCCCTGTCAACCAAACCGGAAGTACTGTTAAAGGACCGGAAGTACTATTTAAAAGTACTAGCTTGCAGGGGGAAGCAAAACTATGGCCTCCTAGACATAAACAAAGGCTCAGTACTTAAAAGAAAAATAATTCTCAACTTTAAATTCATTTTTTGGAAAATGTAATTTTTGGTGAAAATTCCATACGCAAAACATGATTTTTCAAAAAGTTATTAGAATATGACTATGAAATGTAAAATGCATGTTGTTTAAACTATTGTGAAAGCAATGAACTAGAGATTTAATTTTAGTTAAATATTTTTTTGTTTTATGGATGTTTTCATGGAAAGACATAGATGAATTTTAAGAAAATCAGGATGTAAAAAGGTGCGATAAGTTATAAGTTTTGAAACATTTAAAATATCTCTTAGATTTTAGTTCATTGCCTCCACCAATGTCATAAGTATGAAGTGTAAAAAGGAAATTAAGATACATACAATACATTTTTCTGTAGCGAGTTTTCCGCATTGGTCCAAATTTCACTAAATTTTACCACAAAATCCCCCATTTACCAAAATTTCATCTATGAATGAAATATTTTTTTACATTTTATCACAGTTTCTTGTCGTAATCTTAATAAAAATAAGTCCAAAAAATAATTAAAGAGTTTTTTTGGAAAAAATTGCTCCGTACGTAGTCAGGCACCTTAAGGTTATCTTGAAATATTGTTGTGTCGTAGAAAACTGGATCAATTTCTTCCCATGTGATGAAACTGTCAATAATACTTTATCACCACCATTGAGGGAATGCCATTCTTCACCGTCTGTGTTGTGTATTTTGAGCAATTTTTTAACCATTTTTTTTCTTTTTTGATTAGGTTTTTGTATTTGTATAAGTCCTCCATTTCAGTTGAATCTAATGACATTTCACCTCACATTTGGGTACTAACTTATGTGCTCGTGCAACAATCCTGCAATTAAAATATATCCAGGATAGTTTTTTACACTTGTATCTTCTTGTGTTCTACTTATAATGTCATGATTTGGCTTCCCGTTCTTCTGAGTATTTTAGGTTTTACTTTTCTTCGTTGGCTGCTCTTATTAAGTGATTTAAATTCTTTTCTTCCTTATTTTCTATTATATATTTTCCCGCCAAACTATCTTCTTTTCACTTGTAATCAATTTGAAACGATTATCTATTATTTTTCTCTACTTCTTTGCAGCAGTTGTTTTCTTTAATATCTGTAAAAGAAACATCTCAAAAGAACATGGAGAAATTGATAAGGCTTCGCTTGCAAGAGTTACGATAGGATATGCAAAAAGTGAACTCTTTTCATTGCCCATAGCTTTATCTAGCACAAACATCATCAAGGAATACTTCGATTTTTATATAAAAACGTAATAATTCACCATTGGATTTTTTTGTCTTCATCTGAAATTCTTTCTCTTCTACCTCTTACTGTTGGTAATTAAGCACAATTTTCAATGTTAAAAACACTCAGTATTTAACATCTAATGACAATTTTAGCTTCAAATGGAAAACTAAGTTTTTAAATTAATTATGTAGAATTTCGTATTATTCAATGAATATTTTGAAGCAAAAAAAAAAAAAAAAAAAAAAAAAACACTATTAGGCTAAAAAGAAATATAAGCGGTGTATGTAAACAAAAAGACAATCAATGTTCATCATTTACTCATTCTGTTTCTTCTTTTTTTAACTTACATTTCTGTATATGTGGCAGTTAAATCTTATTACTTATTTTTCACCCACTTCCTGTTGACATAGAGTTTTGAAATTCGGAATATATATGCATTGCTGAAGGCAATACATGAAATGGACATTGATTTTTTTAAAATTCTATCCCTAAGGTGTGAAGAGGGCAACATGGTCCCAAAACTTTCATTTTCCCCTTAGAAATAACGTTGCGATTGTTTAATATTAATTGAAGAAAAAAAATAGCTCCATTGTTGCAACATTCATCCATTTTAAGCACATTGTTGCCCGCATCATTATGACGTTTGAATTGAGCAACGCACAGATTCGTTCTTTATAATATAACTGGATTTTTTTGTGACTTTTAATGAAAGCATGTTTTAAAAAAAAGAATTTTTACGATTAATTTATTATTCTTGTACATTTTATAACCTTATATGATAAATTAGCATTATCCCCCCGCCCCACCCCAAGTACTGTTTCATAATATCTTCATACACTATATCACATTTACCCACTGCCATTGATTGTTTGTAACTCAGGCTACGTTAAACATATTACACATTTTAAAGCCTAAAAAATACTCACTGTATCCTACTGAATAAAGCTTCTCTTGGAAAAAATTATGGCCTGCTGAGCCAAAAAAACACTCGGTGCGTTTAAACGCGCTCTCCCGTGAATAATCAAAATAAAATCCTCAACAGTGGCTATTTGCTGCACATATTAAAAATAGAGGTAAGTGCAAAATAGTTTATCTTCTATTCTTCATTGCTCTCTTACTGGTAGTTAATCCAACATGACGTATGGCTCGGTAATCCGTCTTGATGTATGGTCAGGGATTGCACTGAAATATTCCTAAGATTCGAATTTGTTGTTTTTATTATTTGAAGAACACATATTAATTGTGCTCAATATTCTTGAGATCTATACAAGATTAACTGAAAAAAATAATATAAAATTATTATGTGTTGTTTTAAACGAAGATAAGGACTCAATTTTGATTGAATACAGATATTATATTTTAAGAGCATTTAAGTGACGATTTATTAAAGCAGTTACATTTTAGAGAGTGGTTACATTTTTGTGTGGCGTAAAACAGCACATGCCACTAAATAAATATACAAATATCGTCTGTTTTCAGTCAGTTATACGCATTTGCTGCGAGCAGTTTTTCTATATAGTTAATTATGTAGTTAATTATCAGTATAGTCATTAGCGCAAAAGCGGCACATACATATTTCACATCTGTTCGTTAAAGTACTAATCGGATTCTTTACTCTTATAATTGGATGGCGTTCTGTAAAATTCATCTTGTTGATTAAATTCAAGAGCTTCTTATTATAAATTAAAGTGGTTTTAATTATGGCACGTCAAAAGTTTTGAAGCCTTACGAGAAATGTTTTCTGTTGAAAAAGTAAAGCAATGTAATTTACATTTTTTAAGATTTCTCTTTTTACATTTTCAGTGTATTTGTAATGGAGAAATAATGTTTTTGCTTATAAAATAAACACAACGCCATTTTTATTACTATAAAATTAATATTTTTTTGTGTGTCTCACATTAACCCTATTTTTTCGGGTGTTTAATATTAGCCCAAATTGAAGCTACTTCATAAATATAAAAAAAATAATTCCATCCAAGAAAAATAACTATTCATATTATTGAGAAATATTTTTTACAGTATTGATACATTAGCATACGTGTGATTTCTTTATAAATTCAATTTCAAATATTTTGTAAGGCACTTTAAAAACAATTTTGCAATATAATCTTTTATCTAAATATTTAAATTTTAAACAATCAAAATAAATAGTAAGAAAACAGTTTTTTTTCTGTCAATTAAACTTTCTGAAAAGTTTAGTTCTCTAAAGTTTTGCAAAAATTTCGAAAACTTTTTTTATTACAGTAGAATTACAAAGTTAACTCCTACTAGTCAGTATTTAAAAATAAATGCAATTAGAGATGATTTTAAAGGAGAAACAATGTGCTTGTGCAAAGTATCTACCACTCTGAAAGGTACATCTCCGTGTCTGGGATTTATACAATTTAGAGCATGTGCACTTCCGCAATTACATGTAAAATAGAATTAAAAGTAAAATTTGATATACAGCATATACACTAAATTCTTAACCACATCCATTAAATTCCTAACGGCAAGATGTGAAATAGGGTGTATCGAAAAATATAGGAAGTTTTTTTTCGAAATTACTGTTTGCGTATGGTGCGAAAGTTGTGTTTTATGTATATAAGTTTACATGTTTTTTTAAATTGAAATCCATTCATCTTCCAGTGTCCCAAGCTCCCCAAAAACAGTTAAAATTTTAAATTTTTATGGAAATTTATATATTTTTTTTGTTTTATTATTGTTTTTTTCATTTATTCCATTTGGCGCTGGGTGAGAAAGTTGTGTATTGGGTGTATTATATAATTATGTAGTTTATCGAAATCCATTTTTTATCGAAATCCATTCATATATTTCGGTGCTCCAAATATAGTTAAAAATTGGCATTTAAAAAATTGTATTGCAAATTTTAAATTTACAAAATTGCTTATAAATTTGGCAAAGTGTTTAGTTAATATAGTAAATTTTTTTATAATAATACATGATGTATAAATTTAAAAATCAAAGCATTAAATTAAATATATTATAAAAATTGTACATAGAAATTTTTTTACTTCTTTTATTTTAAAGATTTACATATTTCTAAAGTTTCTAATTCTTTTCGGTATTAAAATGTTTGATATGGCTTCTTAATTTCATTCTGTTCAATATGAAACCACGTCTCTTTTCTTTTTCAAATACACATTCTTAAGCAACCCCAGTCGCACTCGTCGACCTAACCATTTGGAGTTTTCCGTTTTTTTCTTCGAACCTTGCTGTAAATACGGGTTAGGATCCCTTAAAAAGACCCCCTCGGAGGGCACTCCCCCTAAGGCCTATATCCCTGCAGTAGATAATCGGCTGCGATAAATCAACTAACCATATTCTTAAGCTTCAGACACTAGGTGAATGCATTTTTCAAGAGCTTGGGTATGACATGAGTGTTTTGACCAATCCTCCGTTTTTCTACTTTTACCATGGAATCAAATTATTTCAGAAATTTCAGCTACTGTCGGCTTACGTCCAATTTCCGTCGTTTACACTTCGGACTTAACAAATAAAAACAATAAAAAATATTTTAGCCGAGCAAAAATTGTTGGTAACACTCGTTAAGTTCATTAAGCGATCCAAAGATTGGACACTTGGTTCTTTGCCTCATATTTTTAACTAGTTTCCTTTCTTCCGACATTTCTCCCGTTGTTTATTTTAATGTTTAAGTATTGATGATCTTAACTAAATTTTAAAATAATAAATGCACTGCAATAATTAATATAACACATTTTAACATAAGACCAATCTTGAAACAAACCCCGAGACGCGAAACCAAACTGACAAATGTTCCACCTGCTTCAAAGAGACGCTAGAATTCTCACAATCCCACATTCAGAGGCGAAACTCATTCAAGCAACAAGGTAGGGAGGGATAAAATAATGTCATTTGTCTCAGTTTCCCCCACATCGACGTGTTTTTGTTTAGAAAAAGTCAAGATTGTGAGGCAATTTATCTTTGGTTTCGAAAAACGAAAAAATCGTTCAGAATTGGGAAATATAAACAAGTGGGTAAGTGTGATCGAAGATCGCATAAAGGCTTTCGTTTAATATTCCTTTCAAAACACTTTATCCTTTCTTTAATAAATCCAAATAAACTTCATTTAGTAACAAAAAAGAAGTCATGTTTTTTATAAAGTAAAAATTTACCGGTCTATTTTTTCGTTTTTTCTATTATCTAAACCAGCCCGACAGCGGACGAAGCCCGCTATTATACTCTGTCATAATAATATCTGTCATGTGGACTAAATGCGATATTTAAAAAAATAATTTCAAAATTAAACATTTTGTACCCCTTCAAAATATAAAATATGCTATTGTTTCCATAATCGGGTTTTTACCATGACTCAATACGTTCCTCAAACTCATATATGTACTATTCTCTATTACACATATTGATACTCGCTTTGTATTATTTTGAGAAATCCATTAACCTTCCGATATGACGTCAGATTAATTTTATTTTTAATTCTCTAATGATGTCATATAAATCTGCTTTCTGTACATACACATACTCATACTCCTTGTATTATTGAGAAATATTTGAAAATTTCAGTTTTATTACCAATATGCGTCAATCATTTTTATTTCATATTAATCTTTATTTCAATTTGTGAAAATTTTTATTTCATTTTCATTTTTCACGTGGCAATCTTTCAATACAAAATTAATTATTGTAGAAACAATTTTATTGTGGATTTTTAATTGTTGGCAACCGCTATAACGAAAAATGTTTCAATTTAATAAAAAAGGCTGTTAGAATTTTGGTTTTTTATATCTATTGATTAAAATAATACGATTTTTTCAAATTTTAATATTTTGAGCTTCATAGCAGGTATTCAGTTATATATACACAAAGTTTGAACTCTGTAAGTTACATAGTTACTGAGAATGGCTCTGTGACGGACAGACAACGGAGCGGGAGTAATAGGGTTTCGTGAGATAAACGAAACCCTAAAAAGAATAAAATGTAGTTGTGGGTTCCCAAATAACAATGTAGTATAAAAAAATAATTTTATATGTTTAATAATAAATGATAAACGATTTTCCATCCTCTGGCTCTGTCTTTTACGCTGTACGAATGATTCTTTAACTGTTAGTTTTTACTTATAATTTTTAGATCTAAATTTCCATAACAATCGATTTTCGGTAAATATTTAAGTGTTTTGGGGAACCGGAAGGGGGCAATTTATCGAGATTGAAACTTTTTGCATGTGTGCTAGTATGTTTAAAAGACAGCTTTCGCATCCCACGCCAAAAGTAATAAAAAAATTATAAATTATCATAAAAATTTCAGTTTTTAACTAATTTGGGGGCTCTTGGGAAACCGGAAAATATGAATGAATTAAAAAAAAAAAAATGTGTAAACTAATATACATAAAAAATAACTGTTGCACCCCGCGCCGATTCGATTATCCATATTTCGATTTTACGATCCACCCTAATGTGTCATCATGAGCATGATGTATAGGCATAGTAAATTGCCTATGCGCTACGCGAAAAAACTAATTACGCTGACACCTAGCTCAAAACTGCAGAGTTAGCGTTTTTAACTCCAAGATGATGTGATATACCAGAAAAGTTAATTACAAACTTGCGTTCTCGGTTTCTTATGAAATGTTGCCTTACATGTAGAAATAACTTCATTACAGGACCTGAAATGTGGTTTTTATACTCAATCAACAGCTCATATACATGCCACTAATTACATTCAGAAGTATGGAATTTTATGGAAGACGCACATTTACAAACAAAACTAACACTTGTAAACAAAAAACAGCTTACTTTAATAAGAATATTAAATAGGTATATTCAATGTATTCACCACCACAAGAATGTCTCATAAAGAATTTAGGTGTCCCTATGAGGGACACAATAGTATTTTTAATGTGTGTGATTTTATTAAAATGAATTGCACATCGTTTGCATGTGTAAGTTTTTTATAGAAAGTGTAAGTGAACCTCTTAATAACACACTTCTGCATGCAAGTATTTTAGCTGCTGACAGGATAAAAAAAGTATATTTCAGAAATTTTAAGAAAGTTATTTTTACATGCAACACATTATTTCGTTCTACATGCTTTACAAATAGAATTCTCTAGAACTTTGTAATATACTATTTTTTTTTCTCGTGTGTCGTACAGTTTACAATGCAGCAATTGATATTACCACATTTAATTTCTAAACAAAATTACTAGTATTTATATATCATACATTTTAAAACAAAATTTCGTGTTTCATTAAATCTAAATTAACTGTTTAGGAACAGAGCATCAATCTGGAGTGTTTGACGATTAATTATTTGTTCATCAAGTAGCACAAAACTTACTGAAATGACGATTAAACTTCAATTCAACTTAGCAGATTAATTCAGCGTACACCGCTGAAAGTAAAAAATAAAATAAAAATAAAAATAAAAATAAAAATAAATCGACGAATAATTATGTATCCGTAAAATAGCACAAAACGTAATGAAATAACGATTCAACATCATTTCAAGTTAGTATGTATGTGTTTCGTTAATGTAAAAAAAAAAAAAACTATCTCGGCGATTGGCCAAGGGAAGGAAATTTCACTTACTGCGCTCAATTCCCACGAAAAGAAATACAAAAATAACAATTAAACAAAAAGCCTTCTTTCTTCACAGCTGTTAGTGTTCCCCTTCCCACACTCACACACACTTCAGAACAACAATATATTTCTCTTCCTTACTACACGTGCTTAAATGTTGGGTTTAGAAGGGTAGAAGAAAAATATAACTTTGAAATGCAGGTGAAGTGATAAAAAGTTTCATTGATTGTGTTTCTTTCACAATAAGATATTTTCTATAAAATAAAGATTTTTTAAAAGTAAAGTAGGAACAGGAAGGGGGGGGGGGATTGAAATGTTCCATTTAGAAACAGAGAGGGTGATAATAATAATAAAAAAAATATCTGTTTTTATTGAAATATTGGACTAAGCTTGAGATACTTTTTTCAACAAAAACGGGTGTATATTAGTCATACATTTGCTATACTTTTTAATAAACACTTCATTACCTTTTAAGAAATTTTATAACAAGAGTATGTATATATTCTATACACGCTCTATGATTTAAAAAAAATATTTTTATACAAAGCATGATACTGGTTAATTAACAGTTTTCTACCTCTAAATCAGAATACAAAGTGATTTGTCAGACATAATTAAAAGTACGCGCATCATAAACATACCTGTATCTTACAAAACGTATACCGAGTACGTACATTCATTAAATACACTGATGTCCAGATATTAAGGGGCAGTGACCGATTTCAGACGTTTCGTCGAATATCTACTAAAATTCGTGAGGAAATGCCCGAAATGTCCTTGAAATTTGAGGATGTAAAGAACATGTTTGACTTCATGTTTCTGAGTCAAGATTTTGTCGCTAGAACAATTAGGGGGGGATAATAATTTTAATAATAAAATAATATTTTCGATCACCCAAGTAACAGAAAATGCTAAAAGTGGTCTGCCACTGTACCAAATGACTACGCATGTCCTGTTCAACATTTGTGTAAGCATAGCATGCATAATCGTGAAGAAGTTAACTTTTTTTGTGAAAAATTCAAAAGTTTTTTATATATATATAGCATGTAAAATATTCAACCGAATTTAACACCGCTTTCCAAAAACTTGACAATAAATTATAGAAATAGTATACTGTAATTAAAATATGAATATATTGAATATTTGATGAGATATGTGTATTTGTATGAAATAAACTTTAACTGATCATGAACGAACTGCAGAAAAGATTTTTTGTCATGATTTGATAGTCAATACAATAAGGCAACTCATAAAAAGACCAGTTAAATATCGCGAAATCTCAAAAAGTTACAGTCAATACAGTGAACTAATTGATGAAATGAGGAGAAAGTATATGGGTTTTACTCCTCAATTTATCAATTAGCTCACTTTATTGCCTGTAACTTTTTGCGTTTTAACAATATTTAAATGGTCTTTCTGCATGAGTTGCCCTATAGTATTGACTATCAAATCATGACAAAAAAATCTTTGCTATAGTTCGCGCGTGCGCAGTTTAAATTTATTTTATACAAATATCCATACCTCATCAAATACTCAACATATTTATAATTTAATTGCAGTATACTATTTCTGCAATTTTTTGCCAAGGTTTTGGAAAGCAGTGTTAAATTTGTTTAAAAACTCTGCATGCTATGAAAAAAATCCTTTTGAATTTTTCACTAAAACTCTAAAATCTTCACAAATATATGTGCTATGCTTACACAAATGCACACAAAAGCTGAACAGGACCTACAAGTCATTTGCTCCAGTGATAGTCCATTTTTAGGGTTTCGTTCATCTCACGAAACCCTATTATCCCCGCTGCGTTGTCTGTCCGTCACAGAGCCATTCTCAAAAAGTATGTAACTTACAGAGTTGAAACTTATTGTATAAATCTAAATAGCAGCTGTAAAGAGCTCAAAATATTAAAATTTAAAAAATTCGTATTATTTTAATAAATAGAGATAAAAAACCAAAATTCTAACAGCCTTTTCCTATTAAATTGAAACATTTTTCGTTATAGCAGATGCCAAAGATTAAAATCCACAATGAAATTCTTTCTACAATAATTCATTTTCTATCAGATGATTTTCACGTGAAAAAGGAAAATGAAATAAAAAGTTTCACCAATTGAAAAAAAGATAAATATGAAATAAAATTGATTGACGTCATAGTCGTAATAAAACTGAAAATGTCTAAGATTTCTCAATAATACAAGGAATATGAGTATGTGTAAGTGGACAAAGCAGATTAATATCACGTCATTAGAGAATTAAAAAGAAAATCTGACGTCATATAGGAAGTTTAACTAATTTTTCAAATGTTTGAGAATAATACAAAGCGAGTATCAATATAAATAATAGAGAATAGTAAATATATGAGTTTGAGAAACATATTGAATCGTGATAAAAATCCGATTATGGAAATATTCGCATATTTTAACATTTTGAAGGTGTACAATTTGTTTAATTTTGAAATTATTTTTTTAAATATTGCATTTAGTCCGTATGACGGATATTATTATGACAGAATATAATAGGGGTTGGACCGCTATCCGGCTGGTTTAGATATTCGAAAAAAGGAAAAAATAGACCGGTAAATTTTTACTTTATGAAAAACATGACTTTTTTTTTGTTGTTGTTGCTAAATGAAATTTGTTTGAATTTATTAAAGAAAGGATAAAGTGTTTTGAAAGGAATAGTAAACGAAACCCTTTGAGCGATCTACAATCACACTTACCCACTTGTTAGCATTTTCTATTACTTAGGGGATCGAAAATATAATTTTATTATTTAAATTATTATTGTCTCCCTCCCTAATTGTCCTTGTGACAAAATCTTCACTGAAAAACATGAAGTCAAACATGTTCTTTACATCCTCAAAGTTCAAGGTCATTTCGGGCAATTCCTCAATGCGAATTTCAGTAGATATTCGACGAAACGTCTGAAATCGGTCACAGCCCCTTAATTTCTGGACATCAGTGTATAATTACTATACATATAATTCGAACATTGCATACAAAAACACTGTGAGTAACGAGAAATATACGAATTGGCGTATCTTCCATAATTTTGATTCAAAGAAAAAATCATTAACATACATTTAAATTAAGGAATCTTCAATCAAAATGTCAAAGCGGTTTTCAAAACGTAGAGGTAATTGTTCTGGAGAAAAGGTAATTTATTATTATTAACTTTTGTTTATGTTGCAAAATTTTTTAAAAAATCAAATCTCAAATAAACATTTTAAAATTAAACTTTCTGTCGTAACAAAAGAAACAAATTTCCTTAAATTAAATTAGAGTATGAAAATAATTTTTTTTATGCGTAAAATATCTGACAAAGTTTTAAATATAAAATATTTTAAATTATATTGAGATCATTTTCTATTTTTTATGTTGCCCAATGACCAGGGCTTTCCAAATTTGGTAAAATCTGGTAGCCAGTACAAAATTCTAGTCGCCAGTAACAAAACCGCTCTCCATCTCTCTTGTCATTGATTTTTAAAAACCACAAATGTTTTTTTTTTATAAATTAATTGAGGAAAAATAATAACAAACATACTTCAGAATTATTAGTTACTTAGTCTAGAATAGTATAACTTGGAAAAATAATATAAACTAAGTTTCCTAATGAAACTGATCGAAATTATTTATCTCTTTAAAAAGAAAGACAGAAATACTTTAAATGACCCAAAAATGACCCACTAATCGAATATTATCGAACATGGGACTTAGCCCAATTCTACTCTCGTAATCCAAAATGGTAGCGTACAAAATCTAATCAAAATCGTTTGAACCGTTTTTTAGATAAAATTAGCTTGACCGTGACCCATTTTGACCCAAAACGACCTACTAATCGAATTTTCTCGGACATGTGACCTAGCTCAATGGTCTTCTGGTGCCCTTAAACGGTAGGATAAAAAATTTCGTCAAAATATTTAGAACCGTTTTTAAGATAAAATTTGCATATAATATATATATATATATATATATATATATATATATATATATATATATATATATAATATTAGAAATATTCACATTTTTTCGTGTTATTTTAAATTATCTGTTTATTTTGAGATTTTTAAGATTTAAGCAGAAAATTATTCACTAAAATATAACAAAATACAACAAAGAAAATATGGAGAATAAATATATAAAATAATTTTATGTTTCTAACTATAAGTTTATATAAATATGAAAACACAATGCTGAAATATTTCCAGTAAGTATAATTGATATAAAAACAAAAGGGATGTGAATTGTGACTTTAGTACACAGCGTAAAACTAATAGTGTGAAAAAAATTCCAGATCCGGAATCGAACCCGGAACCCGGGTGTTACTCACCAACCCTCTACCATTTTGGAGCTATCCAGATAAAATCCAGTCTATCATTTTCTCACTTTTATAAGGCATGTCTACAAATCTGCAGCACGACATGGAACGTCAATCATGATCACACAACTTCAGTGGCATGCATGAGACAGACTAATCCCAGTATCGGTGAATATTTATTATTTAATTAAATTTTCAGCAGGACTGAAATTACGCTGGAAATTAATTAATACAAATGATGTGAATTATCCTTTTACTCCATAGCGTACAGCCAGAAGAGTGAAAAATGTCCAGACCGGGAATCGAACCCGGAAACTTTGGTATTACTCACTAATGCTCTACCATTTTGGAACTATCTGGCCAACATCCAGTCTAAAGTTTTCTCACTTTTATATGGCAAGGCTACAAATCTGCAGCACAAGATGGAACGTCAATCAAGATCACGCAACTTCAAGGGCATGCATGAGATGAACAAAACCCAATAAAGGTGAATATATATATATCCAATAAAATTTTCAGCAGACCTGGAATTACGCTGGAAATTAATGAAAACAAAGGATGCGAATTATCACTTTACTACACAGCGTACAGCCAGAAGAGTAAAAAAATGTCCAGACTGGGAATCGAACCCGGAAACTTTGGAATTACTCACTAATGCTCTACCATTTTTGAACTATCTTTCCAACATCCAGTCTAAAGTTTTCTCACTTTTATATGGCAAGGCTACAAATCTGCAGCACAAGATGGAACGTCAATCAAGATCACGCAACTTCAAGGGCATGCATGAGATGAACAAAACCCAATAAAGGTGAATATATATATATCCAATAAAATTTTCAGCAGACCTGGAATTACGCTGGAAATTAATGAAAACAAAGGATGCGAATTATCACTTTACTACACAGCGTACAGCCAGAAGAGTGAAAAAATGTCCAGACTGGGAATCGAACCCGGAAACTTTGGTATTCCTCACTAATGCTCTACCATTTTGGAGCTCTATTGGTTGCACGCTGTGTAGTAAAGTGATAGTTCACATGCTTTGTATCCATTGATTTCCAGTGTAATTTCATCCCTGCTAAAAAATTAATTAGCTATAGAAATATTAACTTATACAGGGATTAGTTCGTCTCATGCATGCCATTAAAGTTGTATGATCATGATTGACGTTCCATTTCGTGCTGCAGATTTGTAGCCTTCCATATAAGAGTGAAAACCTTATACACTGGATGACCAAAGTTCCGGACTAGACTTTAATATCAAAAGTTCCGGATTCAATCCCCGGTCTGGAGATTTTTTCATTTTATTTGTTGTACGCTGTGAAGTAAAGTAATAATTCACATGCTTTGTATTAATTAATTTCCATCGTAATTTCAGCTCTACAGAAAATTTAATTAGATGTATAATGAATGTATGTTTATGTAACATTGAAAACAAAATATTAAAATATTTCCATTAAACATAGTGAATATTTGTATATGTAGTGTTGAAAAAACCAACACTGAAATATTTCCATTAAGCATAATATATATAATTTTGCGTAACATTAAAATTTAATTTTGTAATGGCTGTGAATTCCTGGACATGTAGTAAATGAATGTCAGATTTTTTTCTTCTAAAAATATAGCTATATTAAATTTAACACTGTACCTCGAAATATACTATTGTTTATTACTGCGGAACATTTTAAGGCGTAATCATTATTTTTTCAAGACTAATTTACAATTAAAATAAGGAATGTTTCATTTGTTTTTAAAATTCATAAATTATTTCATGTTCCGAATGAGTTACAAAATCCCGATAAAAAAAAAAAAAAAAAAAAAAAAAAAAAATCTATAAAGAAAAGGTTTTTTTTTAAATTTTTATATCGCAAAGCAATCACATTTATTTTGTATATTCTATTTAATAACGTGCATCATAAGTAATCCTATTTGAATAAAAATATTTTAGAACAAAACAAATAGTTTCTTAAAAATAACTGAAAACTGCTTTTCATCTGGCCGCGGGGCGAGAGATGGCAGGCAAGCGGTCATGGCCTAGGAGTTTTTAATTCGTTTTTACCTTTTGAGTTGGCACTGAAGATGGAGCTTAAGGGCTCTGAAACAGCTGTTTGCCATTAGAAATGATTTTAATTTGTGCTAATTTAACGTTGCACATTTATTTTTAATATAACGGCACAAAGTTTTAATCCACCTTTTAGAAATAGTTTCTTGTCGCGAGCAATTAAAATTATAATTTCTTTCAGAATATTTCATGTATGCTCTCTCATAAAATATACATAAATAATTAATTATTAATTTCTTTAAATGTCTCAAAACATATTCCTGTAATATTGGCATGACAATTGTATCATTTTCAATTATGTTTATAAAATATATCACGCTTAAAAATAAAAGAATGATTTTAAATTACGCTATTTAATTTTAAAACACAAAACAATAATTTTGAAAGCACCAATATAATATGCAAAGAATGTAACATTTAATGATGAAACTTATTATAACTTTGTTCTTGGCATTTCATTGAGCAGTGGGAAACTTAATTGTGTTCTATGCCAGCAAAACATTCTTCGTATGTTCTTCACTCGGCGATCTACATTTTCTATAAATACCTACCTACTCCACAATGAAGTTCTGACACGTAATTATCGTTCTTTTTATGCATATCTACAGCATGTGTTGTTTGTCTGCTTACATGACATTATACCTGTACATAAAATTCTAGTACAGCCTTCTAGTTGGGTAATTGATAACTAGGTGAGAGTTACAGAGAACCCCGCTATTCAAAAATCAATCAAATTCTTGACTAACTTGATAGGAACTGTAGTTATTTCCTGATGTGATGTCTTTATACTCAAATATGCTATAATTTGACGATTGTTCCGAGTCAAAAACTTAAATGGTATTCCATATGGAAAAAAAAAAAAAAAAAAAAAAAAAGTTGAAAATTTTCAAATAATATATATTATCATATTCTAGTTAAATACTGTTTGTGTGTTAACGTCCAGAACACATTTTCTAAAAAAAATAATTAAAAAAAAATTAGAATGTAATTTCCAAATTTCTAGTGTTAAAATTGCAAAAATACACACACACATATATATGTGTGTATATATGTGTATGTATATATGTATGTAATCGAAAGGTAATTTTATTACCTTTTCCCAAAATAAGATTTCTTTGCTTTAATTTTTTTTAAATATTAGAAAGCATTTGGGGAGACTAACGATTAAAAATAAATTGTAATTTTGAATTCACATATTATAAATACTAGGAAATCGAACCCGGGCTTCCAAGGTTACAGAACATACGCGAAAACCATTTTTTAAACTGATTCATTAACAACTCCAAAAAGAATTTTTATAATAAAAATATCAATAATATGGTCAAATAAAATTTTTTAATTTAATAAAGCGATACTTTGTTATTATCTGCATGCCAGGAGTTAATGGCCAAAGAAATCGTTCGAGATTTCGCTGCTTACTGCAAGTTTTTTTATTCTGAAAATTTTAACTGTTTATTATTTATTTTTTTATGAAGTATAATTTCGTTCTGTAAAAATAGCAGGGAATAAATGTGGAAATATTTATATTGTTTTAAATGCAAACGAATTAATCTTACGCAAACGGGCTGTACGTGACAGAGATCGATATAAAAATTATTCATGCTTGGAAATTATTTTATAAACCATAAACAATGAGTAAATAAAATACAGTTTTCCAAGAAATTGTATTTTTTTTTCTAATTGACGGTGTAAAAATTTAAATTTTGCGGTGTTTAGAACTTTAAAAAGATGCAGTAAAAGAGAAATCTATTAGTCAATTCGTTTCTACCACCAAAATGACTTCAGAAATAATCATACATGTGTTAGGTTTATAATATAGAATATTATTTACATTATTATTAACATTATTAAACATATTCTTGAAAATGCCATTTATGTGTGACATGATCCCTTGACATGGATGCGATTACGTAAGATTAGCATCTAAATTCAATAAAATAATTTTATTCTATATGTCTGAATCAAATATATGAAATCAAAATAAGTTTTTATTTCACCATTACTATCGTTTACATATTTAAGACTTTTCAGTGAATATAATGGAATATTTTCTTTTTAGCCTTTTATTTATTTATTTATTTAATATTTTATTTTTGTAATATTTGACAGAATTTTACCAAGTCTAATATGTATATTTTCAGATTCCCCACTAACTACATCAAGCCAACACCTTCGCCAACTTGAATTAAATAATCAGAAAACTTTATATATTGAATTTCACTCGCATGTTAATTATGATATTCCTAATATTAACATTTTTCCAAATATTAGAAAATTTCAAAGTGTCTAAAACAATATCAGCTCAGCTCTATCATTACAGGTAAAATTTGTCTAAAGTCGTCAGCAAATGCAACTATTATTCCACTAAATGGCAACTTATTTTTATCTTCTACACATTCCAATACTGATTTACTCGTCATAGATGCTTCATCGTGGACGATTAACTTCGTTTCTCTTATTAATTCAGCAAGGTCAGATTGCTTACTAATGGTACACGTAGACGTTTCTTTTCTACCTTTGTTCTACCTTGATCTTATAACAAAGCTGCGATCCCAGAAGATGCAACAGCTAACGCAACCATATTATATGATTTCACCTTTTTTAAAACTACATGAAGTAAAAATGGTTTGAAAGTGCCTCCTGGTGCGTCAATAAAATAAACAATAGAATTTGCATTTAAGACAGCAAACGAAACTTAATCATAAATTAATTTTCGATCGTGATTATCCGGGCGCAAACGATAAATAGCCAAATATTGTTTGACTCACATTTTTTACATTGAAAAGTTTTTGTAAGTATTACAAACTTTCTTTTCAAGTTTAAATTAAATAATTTTGATTTATAAAATTATAACTTATCAAAACGTTTATTATTATTATTATTATTATTATTATTATTATTATTATTATTATTATTATCGCATTTTATATAAAATCATTAACAGTGTTTTTTCTTTTACTTTTCCAGGGATCTGTATTATTTTCTAACCAATAATAGCCATTTCAATTCTTTAACCCACGATAATATGCTCTCGCCAAGAGAAAAATAAATTAACAATGGCAATCACCGAGCCCGAAAAAATTGATAAATACCGATTTTTTTAATCCATACTAAACCAGTCAATTTTGATACAGTTTTCAAACAAATTGCAATTGAAAGTAGATTTTATCCCTTTACAACGGTGTAAATTAAAAATGTGCGATGTTTATAAATTTAAAAAAAATGCAGCAACAAATGTCATACAACCGAAATTTCATCGTCAAGTGTTGTCATTCGCAAACTGACGTCAGCGTTACGCACTGACACGTTTGTCCTTTATAATATAAATAGATATACAGGTACATTAATATATGTGATGTGACATGATTATTTATATTTCATCAATATTTCAATAATAATAATAATAATTCAACTTATTATTCTGGTATTTTCCTTTCTTTTCCCAATTTTAAATACTATATATCGCAGATTTGAAATTCTTTTAATTGTAATAATTCTGATAATATTGGTTTAAATACAAATTGTAAGTGCAAACTTAAAATTGTTGATGTAAAACATAAGTTTAAGTTCAAACGCTGGTGATTTATATTATGATATTGGTATATATTTTTTCAACAAATATGCTATTGATTTTTTGTTATTCCAAAGAAATTTATTAGGAAAATTAAAGGCAATTCATATAATGTGCAACTGATTTTAGCATAAAATTTCACAAAATATGATAATTGTTCACAAGAAATTCTTGCGCTTAGAATTTGCAAATTATACTAGTTGCAATCATTACGAAAAACAAGTAATATAAAAAAAAATTAAGTCAATTCCAACTTTTTAATCGCAAATATATAAAACAAACCCGTACAGCATTAATGTCTCACGTTATCTTTATTAAACATTATTTTATAATCATCGTTGCGGTATGTTATTTTTTGTTGGCATCACTAATTTGAAATAAATCTTTCATTTCATTTATGAAAACAATGGGAGATTTTTTTTTCTCCCATATAAAAATTAAAATTAATTAATTAAATTTAATTAATGAATTAATATTTGAAAAAACTGTATTAACATCAATTGTCATCGAGTACAAGTTTAAAAAAATTATTTGAACTTGAATGGATGAATAGAAAATATTTTATTAACGATTGAAAATTCCAACAAGATATATATAGAGAGAGTGTGAGCTAATAGTAGGAATTTAAAAAAGCAGTCGAGAGTTTCTCGATGTCCGAATGGCATTAAATAGCTAAGCCACATAACTTCATTATACCTCGCTTTTCATTTTTATATCTGGAGCCATCTGAAACAAATTCTGCATTATCGGACAATAAGCTACAATATAATTGTTCAGCAACGAATATTGAATTTCCGTATCAGCATATTGCCTGAAAATTTTTTGCTTGCACGAACAACTCATTGAATTGATTCTCAAATTCCTGAATTCAAGTTTCATCTGCTCGTCGTTTACTAACTTCTGATTTTCGTTACAACTAGAAAATGTAGAACATGGAATTTAGACAATCATTTTTTGAGTACATGACAATGTTAATTGATATGCAGAATGACATTCTATTTCAGCAATTTGACGTAGAAACAATATGCCGGATTTCAGGATTGCTTCGATGCGTACACCAAAAGATAAATTCCCTCAACTCTCTTTCGATGAGATCGTCAAATATTCCATTTATTTCTTGTTTAAGAAATCCAATAGACTTTTGATTCTCCCTATATACTAATATTCGTTTTTAACATTGTTCTGTTTTTACCTTTTTTTTTTTTTACTCTTTGAAATATTTAATAAAATAATTTTCTGATATTTTCCTTATAAAATAAAATGTTATATAAACATTGAACTCATTCTTCTAAAAATGCATAAAATTTCTATACCTTAAAATGAGTGAAAGATTTAGAAAGTATTTTATTTTGAATTGATAATTAATCCTAACTTATCATTTTTCAATCCTTTATTAATTTTTATAATTTAATAAGTTTGATAATCTTTAACTATTTTTAATGCAAATACTATCGATTTAATGATGTATGTTAAATCTTGTTATAATTGAATGAAATTATGAAAAAATAAAGATTGCTTATTTCTACATTGCTAATATCTTACAATTATTTTAATTTGCTATAAATTCTTCTCCCTCTGTAATGTTGTTTATTTAAAGATAAGAGAAAATGATAAATAATCCTAACTGAATCATTTTGTGCTTTCTTTGTGAGTTGAATTTTCATTTTCTTCATTGATTTTTAACACGAAGCTCGTTGTTGAAAATTCTAAGAATGGTTTTGAAAGGAACAAAATTGATTTTCTACATAATTATTTAATTCATTTTTTTTTCTAATTCTTTTTAATATCCTTATCTACATTCAACATTTACACATCAAAATATATTTAATTAAATTCGATTCAATTTTCCATTAATGGATTTTGTAAATGATAAATTAAAATTCGACTTCATTTCAAAAACTAGAAGTCGATAATTTTAAACATCATTTTTGTTTATTATTTTCCTAAGTTTTCTTATAAATTGTATAAAAGAACATTTGAATGCATTTAAAAAACTAAAACAGTAAAACTATTCAATTGAATGAATTTATAAAAATATAGTTTTTGTCATGTAATTTAATTTATTATGTAATTTCCTGAAATTCAGAATAAATGAATTAAGCGAATGTATCATTTGAATGGTGTTACAAACATTATTTATCTTTATATATTTTTTTCCTTATTTTAATAGCTGGTTATGAAAACAAGATTTTTTCCTTTATTTTCGTGTCATCTTATTTTACTTTTTCCGGTATTTTTAAATCCGATTTTTACGAAGGATAATGCATTTAAAAAAAATGTGTTTTACATAATTCGAGGAGAGTTGCCAAATTTTGACACCTTCACTTATTTTTAGGTGTAACTCGGTTAATTTTTTGAATCAATTCAAAATATCAATAGACCTGCTCAATTAATCCATCTACTAACTAATTAGTTCTTTAGAACAAGCTCTTTTTGAAATCCTCAGTTTAATTTGAATTTGAAAATTTTGTGATAAGTAGTCCATATTAATCAACTGGTCGCCTAAGTTGGACTCACAGTTCCCTAAATTATATGGAAAAATATTATAATTTTTAAAACAAGTAGGGAATATAAATAATTGTATTAACATCAAAAATTGCGATCAAAACTCGAAAGGTGGCAAGTTGCTTTATACCTAGAAAGACGAAAGGGGCCGATTTTAGCCCTGGATGATTCTTGATCTCTTGACTAAGATAAATTTTAAATAAGAAGATAAAAAATGAGGATAAGTATAGAAAATGCAAATAAATGTTATACTGACCTTTATTTCTTTAAATTTTGCATTCTCCTTTACCGTCACTTCTGTATATAAAATCCAAACATTCAGTGCAGATATATCGAAAACATTATAAAAGACGTGCATAGTCCTACGATGTGTTCCACATTTTGTTGTATACAGGCTTACCATTTGGTCTACAATGTCCACTCCATACTTTGTCTGGTTCAAAAACTGAACTGTCTCGGGTGTCTTTTTCTCATTGTTTTCCATGGTAACATTGGGATGGAGAGAACTTAGTATCAGAACATGTTTCTTATTCTTTACTTGATACGACGTGATCGTTATATCGTTGGCCTACTTAAATAAAGCTCTAGAGTACAATAAATTTTTCCCTATCTTGGCCATTGGTGGCACTTTTTTACGATCTTTTCTAAGTGTTCGGACTAAACTTGTTGAGTTGGCTTTCAATTTTCTACACAGTTTTAGCGATGTAAAATAATTGTCAGTAGTTATGATTCTACCTTATCCCAAATATCCTTTAGTGAGCCTCATCACTACATGTTGATAAACAGCTTGATCTTTAGGTCTGTTGATATCCTGGCCAGTATAGGGGAATCCATTCAGGATATATTTCGAATCTACTCAGACAAGTAGCCAAAATTTTAGTCTAAATTTATCAGGTTTATTTGGAATATAATGAGTAAAAGAACATCTGGCCTTTGATGACAATAATTGTTCATCAATAGTGAAATTTTTCCTGGTTTGTAGCAAGATGAACTGTTGAAAATGGACGAAATCCCCAATGCCGATGTCAATGCGAACTTATATGTCTTCAATCTCTCTGACCTTCCTGTTTTCAAATTAAAACGAAAAAATCAAATGATATCTTTGAAACGATCTCTTGGCATATTTTGTGAAAAGATCCCGGTCGAAAACTGATCACCATAATGTATTTCTGGGAAATTTTTTGCCCGTATATTTCTCTTGCATACATAATGGAAAACATAGCATCCAATTCGTCTAATGATACAGTCCATGTTTCATTTCCAAGTTAATGGTGAGCTTCTGCTTCAGTACATTGTTTTATTTTGGCGCACCATTTTAACGACACGCACTAATCACATTATCTGCATTTATATTCATTTTTGCACACGAGGTAGGCCCTTGAGATTCCCACATTACGTTCTGTGTTGCACGTCGTCCTTTAGTCGCAGAATGTTCAATCACATTTCAAATCATACCGTCGACGGCAGTTTCTTCGTGTACAACTGAATGTGGATCAGGAAGACCAAGAAATATTTTCTGTCAAAGTTTTCGACCGTGCCTACGACAAAGCATTCGTTCTTGTGGCTTAGATGTAGAAGGCTGGGAAAAATGTCTGGAAAAATCACCATCTGGAGCACTTTCAAGAATAACTTAGTTTTCTGACGACTGTAATTTAGATGATACATAATTATCAGAAAAGCGGATTTTTTTCTGTATTTTTTCTTCTTTCTTCTATCCTAATCTCAGTTCTACATTCTTGTGATTTTTGTACAGAAACACTATTTCCAGAAATTTTTTCAATTTTATCATCTCTGGAACGGCTACTTTCCGTGTCTTCTTTTGGAGGAATATATTCCTTTTCTTCATCTAAACTGCTGTCACCATTTTCACCTGACTCCGTTTCTTCCAATCTTTGCAATTCTTTCAAAATCTCTTCTCGAGTTAGACCACGTTTACGAGCCATCTCTTCTGTTCTTTGCCACTAAAGCAACTGCCAATATGTTATCATTCAGGCAAGTAACTCAGTAGTGCTACTCTGGTAAAATCCATTTTACGTGGGAGGGGATGTAAACAGGATGTAAAGGGGGAACATGAACTCGAATTACTGGAATACTATTTACACAGTCATTCCAAGAATGAAATGGTGCAACGCGAATGCGAGAATCCGGATATTAGTGAGGGCCAGTTTTACCCATCTCGTCTTTCTAGGTATATTGTTCGAAATCGGGGGTTCTATGTAAGTTGGGAGTATATTATTTCAGATATATTGACTGGAAGCCAAATAAACAGAAGTCATGAATTATAGAAGAATATAATTCAATAGTATAGGAAATAAAAATTCGCAAGCAGCTATACGGACAATGTTGGCCCTGTCCATCATTCTAGTGTTAATGAAATAATCAAACGAAAACAGCAACAATGAAGTATAATGAGATCAAATGTCTTATGGTATGAGGTGATTGCTATTAATCAAAATGTAATCAAAATACTAATCAAGGTCAAATGTGATAAAGAATAAAATTATGAAACAAGTTTCCAGTTATTTGAATAGCTTATAAGATGCGATGCCCGGTATACACATACATTTCTTTTGTACATTATTAACTCCAGAGCGCACAACCTAAAACCATTCTTGGCATTCCGAGTATTGAAACATCTCTGCTATGTAAATCTCCATGCAAATTAGGCAAATAAAATCATTAGTGCTCTGATTTTTGTTTTCAGCTTCAGAATCATGTGACATTGTTCTAGCAAAGGATGTTTTCTTCATCATTTGGTTATAATTCTTCCCTTCCTTATTTTTCTTTGCATTTGCATTACGCGTATTTTTAAAAAAATTCTGTTCAAATAGTTTTTGTATTTTGAGAGTTTTTGTGCTGTTTTTGTTTTTACTCGTTTTTACATTTCAAAATTTACTCTGTAACGGAAAGATGTTTTGGGGCTCCCTTTGTATTTACCTTACCTGATTTTGCAAGGAAGATAACAATTGTAAAAATTCTTTGGCCTTTCTATACCTCCAACCTTCTTGCGGATGAATCTCTTCTCAACACATTCTTCCATTCTCGTTTTCTAGAGTTTCGACAACTTTTGCTGTCATTGATGATTTCTTTCCAAACTGTTTATCTGTGTTTATTTCATCATTCTTCTTTACTCCCTTAGTTTTAGTAAGTTTCAAGATTACTAACTCAGATTCCAAAATGTTGCTAGTAGGAGAGAATCAACGGACATATTTACACTGCCTATCTTCTTGTAAAGATTAAGTGCAGAAGACGGTATAAAATGGTAAAATTAAAAAATATATATATCTGTTAAGCTAAATACCGCTTCCTTTAAAAGATAGGACGGCGGTTTCAGCAGTCACTGCTCTGTTGTGTGGTCGTATATCTGATTCAATTCACGCAACTCGAATTCGTCCAATTAATGCAATTCTGCCACTTTGTTTAAAATATATTCGTAATACTAAGAACACATTTAGTGCTGTTTTCGGCACACATTGGAAGAAGAAAAACGAATTTAAGTTTTATATCAAATATGATACTTCAGTCGTATATCTGGAGTACATTTGCGAATAGAAGTGACACCACAACAACACAGATAAGCGAAGAGACAAGCATCATTCAGAAAGTGGCTTTTTTGCAGGATGTTTAATAGCAGTTATTGAAGGGCGATTACATTACCCATCGGGAGTGACCCGACCAAGCACAGAGCGCCTTTAGAGGCTACATTTTCCAACGAGATCAGGAACAGAATTGCCAAAAATTATTTCAAAGTCCTTGACAGCTGGTACATATTTGGCGTGCGGTTTATGCCAAATTCCTTTGAAGAATTACCGAGTTGGCGATAAAATATGCAGAGAGATACAGAGCACATCGATGTTAAAAATAACCAAATGAGATATCTATGAAAAATTGCATCCTCAAAGCATACCAACATAGGGTTGCGACAGGGCAAAAGTTAGTCTTACTGGGAACAGAAAATTATCTCAATGATTTAGACAATACATCCGCTGATTGTAGAATCTATGAATTAATAATAGACATATCTAACGGCTACATTTTTAAGTGTAAATGCAGAAGTGCAGACATGAGAAGGAATTATTCTTTCTTCTTTATTTTTTAATTGAGCAAAATTACATCTGCACAAAATCGAGTGTAGGAGGATGATTTTGAAATGAAAGCGATATCTTTTATAATAGAAAGGGATATATTTAAATGCATGGAATGGGATGCACAGACAAATTAAATTTAGAATATAAATTTAAAATAATTAAATTAAATGCATATTGAATACGAAGAGAGGGTTAACCATTAAGAAAAGTATATATAATGGAAACTCCTTTTTATATATCACCCCCCGAACAAGAAAAGAAAAAAATTTTGATACCATAAGGCTTGCGAACAACTTACTGTGTCTCTCTGCATTTACATACCATGTTGCAATGACCTGAACTCCAAGGAAAAATAAAATAAACATCCTATATTTTAATAATATAAGCATCACAAGTATTTGAATAATAAAAGCATCACAAATATTTGAATAATATAGCATCACATATTCATGGCCATAATTTAACCTCTAAATTTCTTTATTCATATATATAGTTGCAACTTTCAATATTTTTTCTTTTTTTTTATAGAGGTATATTTATTTATTTATTTCTATTCATATAAAATGGATATCCTAAAATTTATCATCTGGTGCCAGGAACAAAGGTAAAGTCCTTTCATAATTTTTATAAATATCAATAATGGCCATAAGAATAGAGAAGATAAAAATACAAGCATTATCAATTCTTCTCAAAAACTTTTTTTTGATGCAATTTATATCTTTTAGTAGTGATGCAAGAAGTAAAAACATAGTATAGGTATAAAGCAAAACACAAAAATACAATACAAAAGCTATAAAGTAAAAATATACATACATGTAAAAGACACTATTAAATTGTAATAAATGAATGAAAAAGTAAAACTTTTGGTAAATATATAAATCAAAGTTTCTTTTCTTTAAAAGTGTAATAATATCGTGGACAAAATCTAGAGTGCAGAGAGCGTAAGGTCATAATATGGATATATCTGTATATATATAGTTTACAAAACCACTTCCTAAATGAACAATTTGATATTTTAACCTTTTGTTTAAATTTCCAAAATAACTAAATTATTAAGTTACCTAGAAGAGATTATCTTTACTGAATATTCACATTGAAAGTAAATATAAAAATTTTGAAATAATCACTAAAAAATAGTTGATATTATTTAAAAAAGAAAAATACATTTATATTCTTTTCATTTATCTATTTACTATTATTATTAACAATATCAAAGGAATAGATAATTTTAAAGAAACCCTATGATATTTAAAATCTATCCAATTTTTGTAAATCTCTGAAAGAATGACTTCTGCTTAACGTGAAATGAAAGTGTGGGATGTTATGAGTGTTCGTGAAGAGAGATATATGTGAAGAGGTTACATGTGATAAATATTTAGATTAAATAAATGTATGCTATTTAAACAAGAATCCTGACATGGGAAACCTAAATTCTAACAGGTAAAAATGCGTCACAAATATTAATTACAATACTTTTTGAGAATGAAGTCGTTCTAATAATTTCTTATTAACTGTAAGTAAATTTTCCTTCGCCCGTACATTTTTAGCATGTTCTAATAAGACAACTGCATTGTAATACCTCAAAAGATAATGAAACTGATGTTTCACCAAAGTTTTAAAATCATCTAAATTTTTAGTAAAAGTGTCCTCATCATTAATCTGTTTATACAGACTTTCTACTTCAGAGGAAATTAATTGCGCAGCATTTGCTAAAGTATCTCTAAACAAATGAGACCATGCAATTTCTCTACTGAAATTATTTTGATCAAAAACAGGTGCAGTATTTTCAGATGCATTGGTTTGTTTAGGTGCAACTTTCTCAAAATTGGTCTTAGATTTATTTTTACGCACCTTTTTATGAGCCATATTTATCAAAAGTACAAAACACACAAAATTGGAAGAGATATTGGGAGTAAACAAACCATCAAAAAAGAACTTAAGTTATATTTAGTTTTCCGAAAAAAATGAGAATTTAAAATATGCAGCAAGATATAACCAAAATACACAGGTAAAATGAAAAAAAAAAATGAAAAATATAGAATTCACCATAAGCAGTACTTACCTAGACACAATAACAAAATTTTTAAAGTTTAATTTCAGTTTTTAAAAAATTATACCAGAATGTAAAATTAATATAAAAAGTGCAAATAAAAATATTGCGTCCAAAATATTGTTAAAAACAAGAATGCACGTGTCCTAATATATTTATCTATATTTTTTTTTAACCCAATTTATCACATTCACAAACAATAACACATGCAAAAAGCATACTTTGAGTAATTTAAAAAATGCGTTATTGACAGTGTCAAAAATATTACAGCAAACCAAAAAAAAATTTATATTTTTTATATTTTTTTATAAGTTAAATGAGAAAAATGGGATGCATGATTGTAATCTATCTACCAAAACAATAAATGGAAAAAAACTATCAAATGCATAATATTATTTTCAGAAAACCCATGACAAAAAAGAAAAAATGGATACTTCATACTAATATATAACATGAAATATGTGGAAGGTTATTCCTTCTATTAATATTATCATCTATTTTGTTTCACTCTGTAAAAATGTGTATCAAAGCACAGTAAAAAATATACAGTATTATTACCACAAAAATATCTAAATTATCTAAGCTATTTGCACAGAAAAATGATTTTTAAACCTTTCAAATCTTACTTGACATAAACACACCAACATTTATGCATGAGAAAATAGTCTTTGAATTCTCATTTAAAATGGAAAAAAACAAATGAGAAAAAGGTATGGAAAACATATTTAACTGGTTTTCCTTCAAAATAACAAAAGCATATAAATTTATTTAAAAACACTATTTAAAATGTAGGACAAACACTCTCAGTTTGTTATTAAATAGCAAATACCAAAAGTAAAAAAATATATATTTTTAAAAACTTCTATACCTTAAGGGGTCAGGTAACATTTAAAATGTCCGAAATTTGAAATTTTTTTTATTAACTTATAATTAAATATGATTCTTTAGGAACAATTTAAAATAAACCCCATGCAAAAATTCACTTTAGAAGTGGAGTTATGTCTAAAACAGTCTGAGCTTTTTATATATGATCAAGGGACAGTTTGATCTTTGAAGTCAATTTTCTCAAAACATCGATTTTGGTCATTGCGCGCACGATTTAAGAAAAATGATTGGTTAGAATTTCATGAAATTTTGACTGAATGTCTTAACCAAACAGATGCACAAAATGACCTACGATTATGTTTCTCAAGTAACAAGTTTAGAATTTATGACTACTTTTGTAGTAAAAGAACTCGATATTTCGAATTTCTCTAAAAAAAAATTTTTTTCTCAAGAACTACTCATTTTATTTTTTTCATCGTAGGTCATTTTGAGAACACATTATATATGTACTCATTAAAATTTTTTTTTAATGGTTTTAGCATTTCAAATGTGAAAAATCGTGCGCGCAGTACATGCAAGAATAATTCTTTCGTAAAAAAATTATATTTTAAAATAAATGTAAAAGCTTTATATGAGTGTAAACATTTTTGGAGAATTTTAATTTATAAAATAAACCTTTATTAATATGTATTTAAAATTTTATAATTCAAAGTCAAATAGTTACGGAGTTATGATAATTCTTACAGAGGTCTCCTTTTCACGTATTTTGTGAGTTCAAAGGTTACCTGACCCCTTAAAATATCTGAAAAAAAAAATCAAAATATCTGCGTGTAAAAATTTCTTAAAGTTTACATACAATATAATTGTCTGTACATACAATATAATTGTCTGTACATACAATATAATTGTCTGTATCTATAAATCTTATTTCTATAAAATAAAAATTTACTATCGCTTCTTTTAATTAAACTAAAAAAATTGAGACTGAAAAAGAGAAGCAAAAAGGCAAAAATGCAGAATTTTAAAAGATTTCTAAATTAATTTTAAATCTATAGTTATTTTCTCTGTTTCTGCTCATAAAACAAAAATTACCTTTAGTCTCTTTCTTTTTAAAATAAAAAACAAAAACAAATCCATGTAAGCAAAAAAAACGAAGTGCACTATTATTTCCACTTTTCTTTCGAAAAATCGTATTTTAAAAACAATTTAGAAGTGTAAATAACGAAACGCATCCATGCACCAGCGATAATGTTGAATAATTAATCCATATGTTTCCTTTTGTTCCGAAACTAACTTGCAGAAGCGAAATGAATCGCACAACCGAAGACACTAAGTTTTTCTTGAACTTTGAACTACACACAGACTTGTTTTCAATTTTTTAGACGAACGATGACAGGCTACTTATTGAAAAAAAGGGGCGAAATAGAAAGCGTTGTAGACGAAACACATGGTCACTGGGTTCTCTAAATTTGCAGATGTGAAAGGCAAGGAACTCGGTTGCAAATGAAAATAAAAAGTACACTCTCCGTAGTTTTAGATTAGCATATGGAAAATTTTTTCTTTTTGCGGTATAAAGCAGGAACATCAATTGATTTTGGAGCTTGGATTATAAAAAGCGAAAATGTTGACTTATCAATTCGCGAGAATCGTTCTGATTTTTATTTCCTTTCACTTTTATTATATAAGTTCTTTGGGAATGACGAATAAAATGAGTTTCAACTAGATCGCAACACTTCCGGTTTTCTTGAAAGGGCGGTCAAAAATAAAATATTTATTCCATAGCATCTGAAATACTAGTCAAGTCCACACATAGTCCACGGCATTCAGTTTTTTTTCTTTAAAGAACGTTCAAGTACAATAGGTCCGTTTGTCATTTTAGGTCGGTTTGTGTCAGTTTGGGTCACTCCTAGCCACTATTTTCGATAATAGACTTGTACTCTCCGATTGGTCTCGTAGCACCAATTTATTTAGTGTTGTTTTCGGCACACATTGGAAGAAGAAAAACGAATTTAAGTTTTATATCAAATATGATACTTCAGTCGTATATCTGGAGTACATTTGCGAATAGAAGTGACACCACAACAACACAGATAAGCGAGGAGACAAGCATCATTCAGAAAGTGGCTTTTTTGCAGGATGTTTAATAGCAGTTATTGAAGGGCGATTACATTACCCATCGGGAGTGACCCGACCAAGCACAGAGCGCCTTTAGAGGCTACATTTTCCAACGAGATCAGGAACAGAATTGCCAAAAATTATTTCAAAGTCCTTGACAGCTGGTACATATTTGGCGTGCGGTTTATGCCAAATTCCTTTGAAGAATTACCGAGTTGGCGATAAAATATGCAGAGAGATACAGAGCACATCGATGTTAAAAATAACCAAATGAGATATCTATGAAAAATTGCATCCTCAAAGCGTACCAACATAGGGTTGCGACAGGGCAAAAGTTAGTCTTACTGGGAACAGAAAATTATCTCAAGGATTTAGACAATACATCCGCTGATTGTAGAATCTATGAATTAATAATAGACATATCTAACGGCTACATTTTTAAGTGTAAATGCAGAAGTGCAGACATGAGAAGGAATTATTCTTTCTTCTTTATTTTTTAATTGAGCAAAATTACATCTGCACAAAATCGAGTGTAGGAGGATGATTTTGAAATGAAAGCGATATCTTTTATAATAGAAAGGGATATATTTAAATGCATGGAATGGGATGCACAGACAAATTAAATTTAGAATATAAATTTAAAATAATTAAATTAAATGCATATTAAATACGAAGAGAGGGTTAACTATTAAGAAAAGTATATATAATGGAAACTCCATTATAACACAGACGAAAGCAAAAAAATCTAAGTGAAAAGTATGCTCAAGAAACAAGGATTCAGATATGTATATGAAAATACAACAACTTACCTCAGTTTTAGTGCATTTTGTTTTGTTTAAACGCAAAACGTTGCAACATAACAGCTAAATTCCTGTTGATGTAGATTGTAGGAAACCAGTTCGAGGAAGGCGGATTCTTTTTCAAACCAAACAGGGCGTCAGTATGTTGAATAGAATTTCGGTGATAGAGGGCGCCTTTTACAGAAAGCAACGGAAATGTTGCGGTGGTCCAATTAAAGCGGCGGTCCAAATATGACTACTCTCCCCTATAATCGAAGTGATTATTTTCGAAGCTGATAAATTTATGTGCAGTTTTCTATAAACTAAAATTATTAATTTTTTAGTGTACACTTCCTATTTATTATCTAAAATAAAGCAAATATTTCTGTAAGAAATTCTAAAAAAGTAAATTATATCTTATATGTAAGGAATACAGTTTAAAGAATTTTAAATATATTAATACTGTGAAGCAATTTCTATGTAAATTGTTATGTAAATGTATTCTAATTTTGATGATAAAAGATTTAGAAAAGATCATAAATATGCATAAGCTGCATGTTATTTTGTAAACGATTTCATGTAATTTTGAATAAATTACTATCCACATGATTGCATTTCAAATAATTCAATTTATTTATATCATTGGTAATATCATTCTACTATATACTTGCGAAATGCGTTTAATTTAATCTTAAAATATTTATATGTAATAGAGATTATGTGTGTTAAGATTATGTAAATTAGGATTACATTGAGTAAAGAATTATATAGTATTTCATTCTCAAATATCAGTTTAGATACAAACATATATATATATATATATATATATATATATATATATATATATCACATTTTTATATATATATATACAGCATTTTTATTTTATTTTTTTATCACAATGTAAAAAATAATTTATCATTACAGGGCCAAATAAAAATATTTTAATTCAAAATTCTCTACTTTTTTTAAATTTTATATACATTTTAAAAATTAAATTGTTGCAAACAAACACCACTATATAGATGCAGAAATTAATAATTTCAAAATGATTCCATATTTTGGATACGAAAGAATAGAATATAATTATATAAATTAGAATTAATATACATTTTTTAAAAGATGTATCATTAAAACAAATACGCATAAATCCAAAATGGGCAGTTTTATTAAAGAATCATATTATTTATAGATAATTCTTGAATATTTCGTAGAAACCTACTTCGAATGTAATTTCTATTGCAAATGTTGTAGAAACATACCACGAATGTTTTCTTCTGAAAATCTCGAATTAAATAAGCGAACTAATGAGCATTGATTATGTTAAAGCTCAATTATTCTCCGATTTCTTTTAATATCCATATCCCGTTGCCGGTTCAATTATTAAAATTCAAAATAGGTGCTTAATTACATAAAAATAATCTAGCTAGATTATTTTATTAATAAGAAAATGTATAAAACGTAGTTAAAATCTGCTTATATGTATCAAATTACACCCATATTTTATAACCAGGTGGTTATAATATAAGTATTTCTGTTTGGAGCTGTCTGAAAATTGATGGAATAACCCTAATGAAATCAAAATTGGTACACTTACTATTCGAGAATGGGGAAGAAGAATGGAACAATAAAAAATAATAATTGCAATAATCGCCGACAGATGACACTTTTGAGTGTGAAATGTTCTGTGTAATACAAGAACAAAGAATTAAGGCGTAAAACCGGATGGCATACCTAATTTATTGGAAAATGTCACAGTGAATGCGGTTACGCTGTAGCATGGCGGTGCCGATCATATTCGTGTTCCACATGGCCATTTTCCTGGAGCACACAATCCAGGCGGTGCACGACGTGCTCATCTGCGGAATGTAACGCATCAGGAGTGATGTTTCGCACATGTTGTGATATGCGGTAAAGTCCTTGAGGTTTGCGACACCTTCACGGTACTTAATATTACACATTAAATTTCATGCACGAAAGCACCATCTGTCGGTGATTACGGCAATTAATTTTTTTACTGTTCCATTCTTCTTCCCCCTTCTCGAATAGTGAGTGTACCGATTTTGGTTTCATTCCGATTATTCCTTCAAGCTACAGATAGCTCCAAATAGAGATACTTATATTATAACTACCCTGTCTATTCCATCATTTTTATTTTAACGAAATATTTGTCCCGAAATATTATAAGTAAAACATCAATTATTCAGTCTTTCGGTAAAAGTATGATTATCTAACTATTTATTAAACGTTCGAAAAGAATAAAAAAAAAGAACAAAACATCACGCAGCAGGCATCGATTGTAAAACACGTCCAACACTAATAGAATATTTTTAGGGAATTTAATTTCTTTTTAGAATGAAATGAGAAATCTAAATAAGTAATTTAAATAAAATACTCCATAAAAATAAAAAATAAAAAATGTATTAACTTAAAATTTCAGTCGTTTTAATTTAATTATTTTACTACCTGACCCGCCCGGAGTTTCCTGGGGCCGTGATAATAAATTAAACAAACCTCATGATTTTTTATATCTTAAACCGATTTTGCATGAAATTATTTTTTTAATAACATTTAAAACGATAATGCTTATTTGTTATCAACAAAGTAAAATTTGTAATTGTGATCTATAGTCTTCATTCCCATTGATAAATTAAAAAAATATCATGCATTTATTTTTCGTAATTTATATTCTATTAAAATATTACTTAAAATTTATTAGCAGTTTGCATGCGCAGAGGAAAGTGGAACTAAAATCTCTCAGACAATCGAAATCACTTCGAATGAGCCAAATTCTGTCTTAATCGTGTCCATAGAACGCCAGATAAGAATACACCCCATGACAGTGGTAGGAGGAAATACAATATGTAAGGCAATCGATATCAAGTTAACTGAGCCAAACCCTGTCGTAATCGGGCCCATAGAGCCCGAGATACTTTGATTCGAAATTTAAACAAATATATTTGTAGTTATTATTCGAAATGAGTGGTATATACAACTCATACATTTACTTTAATGTTACAGAGTGTGATCATTATGTTAATTATAATGTTTCGAATCATTTGCATTGAAATTAGAAAGTTAGTTGCAGAGATACGGAAACGGGTATAGTTAGAGAATAAACATCAATGAGGTAGATACTGGGGCGGGGATGTTCGTTCATGTGGTCTTCATTAAATGGCTACTTAGGAGAAATTCTATACATCTTTAAAATTCATTCATTTGGTAAGCTAGGAACATAATTTCAAATTTGATTAAACTTTGTTATCAATTATTAATCTCGTTATTATATATTGCTTTGTTACCAAAATTATTCGAAAATACTGGTAACTCGTTTCTAGAAATACACCCAGAAGCTACGAATGCTGATTTTTATGCTACTTTAGCAAAATGGAAATGGTTTGGAGCGGATCTGAACATTATTAGCCGATATATGGAAATACGCCACAGTTATAGAAAAGCCTTGAGGACCAATGGGACCAATGGGAAAATCACCGGACCAATGGGAAAATCTTTGTCCACGTGCCATTCCCTTTTTGTTTAAATTTTTGCCATAGAGAGTAATTTTGAAACATTATTTCCTGAAATCGAGAAAAGGGTATTCAGTACAGACCAGAAATACCTGCTAGACATTTGCAAATTTATTTCATCAGGATATTGTTTAGAATGACTAGCGAATAGGAACCCAAGAAACTTGTCCAACGCAAGATGGCTCCCAAAGGCGAATAAAATTTTTCGCCTTTATTTAAGCACTGATTGACCATCAGAGTCTGTACGATCACTCACAAAGTATGTAATTCAAGTTTATGAAGCAGTTTAGCAGATAGTTTACACCAAATGTAATCCTCATCTAAAAATAGATCTAAAGACTTATGGGAAATTACTCGGCTACTAAACATCACAGAAAACGGCATAAAACAAATACTAAACAAATTAACTTAGGACAATGGTTGCTCTGCACATCGAGAGCAAATACTTATTGAAACGGTCTCTGACGATCGCCATCTTATTAAACAGCAAGCTTCTCAGCACATAAAAACAAAACAAAATGTAGTGTAAATGATGGCATACTCAAAGAGCACCTAAATGTTGTAGAATGTTGTAGTAACAGAACTCCCAATCACTAAGCATTAACTGGATGCAATTTTGGTGAAGATAGGAGATGGCTGAATAGATACCACTAATTCCGCTGCATTACTCTGCTTGCCTTATCATACACAAGCAGTAGAAATATACGTGAAGGAGTGTCACAGAAGCATCATCCAACGTTTGTGGGTACAAAAAAGCGATGGGCTAGGTTGATACACAGAAAACTTACGCCGGTGATTGATAAAAAATCACAATTCAATATATAAGGTAAAGCCAGGAGAGATGTCGAGGTCGGAGAGATTGCGCACATAGCGGTTAGCGGGGAAGGATTAGAGTGAGCGCGCAGCGTCTCCAGGTAGTTGTTCAACAGCAGTAGTAGAGTGTCTACTTGAAAGTGCACGTTGATTGTTTTGAGTGTCTAAGATAAAGCATTGCTATTTTGTTTTGTTTTCCCAAAGTAAGTGCTTGCATTTTCATGGCTATTCATAAAAATTTCTATACAATGTCTGTAGTACAAAATATTTTAAACTTAAACGATTTCTCATTAGCTACTAATCTAGACTAACAATGTGAACATCAACGGTTCGTTTTAGTAGCGGCCATGTTTAAATAAAAGGCCGCGCAATCGCTCCTACCGAAATTGAAGAGATTGCGCATCTGCTACTTAGGAGAGATGGCGCATTGTTCCCACAAGTTTCAATGCTAGGAAAGATTACGCAGCTTATTGGTAAATTTGCACAAAAAAAATGAAAAATGAAAAGGAACTAATTTTATATTAAACGTGTTATCAAGTAACTTATTGTCATTTTGTAATCTTATCTGGACTTGCTTTTTCTGGTATTTTATTTTTTTTTCCTTTAATTAAAATTTTTTAATCGTTTTTAAAATTATTTCCTTTTTCTTATTCTTTAATCATTAGGTTGAAATATTCACTCCTAATATAATAACATTTGTTTACAAAAACCTTACAACAATGTCATTTAAGTATAATTATTATTGCTAGCAATTTACTTGTAGTTAATATTAGTAACAATCTCTCCTACCCATGTGCGCAATCACACCAACCCTGTGAGGACAGATTTCATAAAATAACTTTCTTGGTTTTATTACAACTGTTCTATTAAACTGCAACATAACAGCAAAATAGCAATGGAAATGCATAAAATACAAATGAAGTAAAAATTATTCATGGATAGTTTAGCAAAAAATTAATATATAGATTTTTTATTGTTATTCTTTTGAATTGTGCGCAGACTATCCTAGCTTTACCTTTAATAAAACGTGCTCAGATGGTAGGGTGGTCGAGCTATGCACTTTTGTGACATGAATTGCAGCCACCTCCAAGTGGTACCTCCTGGGTAGTTTTGAAAGCAACTAGGTAAGAGCTGCATTCTGAACAACAATTAGCTATATGACACAGCAAAGTGGCAACGCCTTTTTTTACCAAAAGTTGTCAGTTTTGCTCCAGTTGAACATAATAAATGTATCGTTTTATCGTTTAAATATGTTAAGTCATTAATAATAAAGGTTTAAATAACCCATTTAAATAATAACCGTATCTATAGAACTATTTTAATTTTTTTGAAAAAAATGTCAAATTTTAAACAAAATTTCGACTTTTGGACCAAAAGCGCAGACTCAAGACATTTTTTTTTTCAGCGGTAAAATTGCACGCAGTTGATGTACTAGTATAAAGGCAACTTTTGTCACCTACCCGTTTTTGATTTAAAAAAAATTATTTTTTTCGCTCCTCCCTAATATGCATCCTATATACGCATATATAAGGTAAAACCAGGAGAAATGGCGCGGTCGGAGAGATTGCGCACATAGAGATTCGGGGGGAAGGAGTAGAGTGAGAGCGCGGCGACTCCAGGTAGTTGTACAACAATATTAGTGGAGTGTCTACTTGAAAGTGCACGTTGATGGCTTTGAGCGTCTAAGATAAAGTATTGCTATTTTGTTTTGTTTTCCCAAAGTAAGTGCTTGAATTTCATAGCTATTCATCAGAATTTCTATACAATGTCAATAGTACAAAATATTTTAAACTTAAACGATTTCTCATGAGCTACTAATCTAGACTAACAATGTGAACATCAACGGTTCGTTTTAGTAGCGGTCATGTTTAAATAAAAGGCCGCGCAATCTCTCCTACCAAAATTGGAGAGTTTGCGCATCTGCTAGTTAGGAGAGATGGCGCATTGTTCCAATTAGTTTATATGCTAGGATCGATTACGCAGCTTATTGGTAAATTTGCATAAAAAATGAAAAATGAAAATGGACTAATTTTAAGTTAAACGTGTTATCAAGTAACTTAATGTTATTTTATAATCTTATCTGGACTTGCTTTTTCTGATTCTTTAACTTTCTTTCCTTTAATTAAATTTTTTTAATTGTTTATAAAATTATTTCCTTTTTCTGATTCTTTAATCATTAGGTTGAAATATTCACTCCTAATACAATAATATTTGTTCACAAAAACCTTACAACAATGTCATTTAAATGTAATTATTATTGTTAGCAATTTAATTCTAGTTATTATTAGTAACAATCTCTCCTACCCATGTGCGCAATCACACCAACCCTGTAAGGACAGATTGCGCAAAATAACTTTTTTGGTTTCATTACAACTGTTCTATTAAATTGCAACATAACAACAAAATAGCAATGGAAATGCATAAAAAACAAATGAAGTAAAAATTATTCATGGATAGTTCAGCAAAAAATTAATATTTAGACTTTTTTATTGCTATTCTTTTGAATTGTGCGCAGACTATCCTAGCTTTACCTTATATTCTACACACTCCTATATATGTCATATACGTCATTATACAAATATTATTTACGTCTTATTTGTCGTATATACATCATATCCACTGGTCATATACATGCATCATATATGCATCATACATGACTAAAACTTGGCCACATACGTCAAAAATTTTTATATATATGTATATATATATATATATATATATACTATATATTATTATAATGTCATACATGCTTTATAATTTTGGGATAAATCTTGGTCGCTTGGCGATTCATCCTTGGGGGCCGCTATAACACGAAAGTACCAAATTTACAATATATTAATGAAAACAGAAACAAAAATATTTCATCCTTGAGGGCCGCTCTAACACGAAAGTACCAAATTTCTACTTTATTTTTCATATTTGATAATTTGCATCTATTCTTTTCGTAACTTTAACATTTTTGTATCGATTTTATGCATTTCTATTGTCTGCTCAAAGAAAAATTCTTCTAAAGTTACAGAATTTTGTTAAAAACACAAAAATGCTTAAAAATAAAGTGACGACGTCAAAAGGTCCATTCTCGACCGAAAATAACAACCATTTTCCCAATTGTTAATAAATAACACCCTGTAGCAGAAAATCAGAAAAATTGAAAATTGAAAAATGGAAACGAATTGTGAAGAAGGACAAACCGTGTGGTTGTATGCAGAATTGGGGTCTATTGGCAGGATGGAGCACGTCCACACTGGCATTTGGGAGTCCGGAACGCAGTGACTGCCGAATTCCCACAAAGATGGATTGGGATCCTCCGTGCCACTCATGGGGCACATGTAGAAATGGTGTGACTTCACAAACAACACTTCATAACTATGTGTATTCATTGTTGTTTCAATCTTCTTAATGCAACGATTACATGTTGTTTACAGATTGCTCAAATGAAAGCGTTTCGTCTCGGACACCCTGCATAATTCCAATCTTAATGGGAATAATCGTGAGAGAGATAGACAAAACAACAAAAAAGGAACGTATGGTGTTATTAGTATATCACATGTGTATATTTGATGATTTGAATATAGTTAAATACTAGATAACTAACAATTACTGCCAATGGGATAGTAAAGTTAAAATCTCGATATTAAAATTCTTAAATTTAGTTGATGCCGTTAGGACATTTGCTTAGATCTTCTTAATTTCTTGATTAATGTTCATTCATGTAATGAATATATAGTTTGAAAAATAATTAGAGATGCTATTGATTAGCCGTAGTTTTAATGAAAGAACATCGACGATAACGTGACGCTTTATAATAAAATAAGTAAACTATTTCAGTGAAAAATGTTTAAGGCATACTTATATAAAAATTTTAAATACTGAACAATATTAAACATAAAAAATTATTGATTAAAGCAAACGGCTCATATTTAATACGAAATTTTTTATACCTAGGTAGACATTCAAACGACCAAAATTTAAAAAAGATTGGAATGTACAACTTTACTAACTTTTTTGTTAATTTGAGAACCATCAAGAAACTAAAATCCAAGAACAATTCTTGTAGATAACTGGAAGCTTACTGAATACCTTCCACTGAAATGTCAGTAAACTTTATATGAAATACCGGGACTATTTCTGTCCATTTTACAGTTTCGGTTGTTAATAGAAACAACCCTTTTATTCAGAGGAAGTTTGCTGATAATTCAGTAGATCGTTGAATAATTAATCATTACATTTTCGGTTATGCTTATAATATGTGTGTGTCGCCACGTTTTAAAAAATATATTTTTTCATTCCAGCGCAAACGTACTCCTAACATCTATAAATTGCCGATATGAACAATTCCATAAACAATGAGAGACCAAGAGCTAACTTTATCTTCTTCATCACGATCTGCTCTAGAACAAGTAGACGTAAATTCAAAAATGCAGGGGAAATAAACATTTCAAGAAACGTTTAGTGAAAACTGGAGGAAAAAGAATTTTTTATTAGAGTAGACAAAGTAGACCAAACTTATCACATCGTAGACACATCCGAAAGCTGTTAAACATTTTATTTATTGAACTGTAAAACAAATGATACTATGGTCCACGTATATTACAGAAACATTTCTCCTTACTAAGCGTCCTGAAAATAATTAAAAGATTCTCTGGAAAACTGTAGTTTTCTGTTTCAAAATATTAATTTCAAAACTTCTGTCACTAAAAAAGTCACAGACTACTATTCGAATATATTAAAGACAGTTGACTCGATCATACTCGGTTTAGACACAGCTGGAATACACAATATATCTCCCGTTTTCATAAAGTAAAAATGATTAGCAGCTTTCAAATTTGTATACGATGTGATACTTTTGTTCTTCTTTTTACTTACCACTAATAAAAAAATCAATTTTCAGAAGTTTACATTAAAAGCACTGTTCAAATATACAAATTATCCTCCAGATTTGGAGTTACGGTTACATGGTACTGTGATATACCAAGGCAAACTCAATATGATCAGTGGTGTTTTATTTTACATCAAAGATTTTGAATGTGCGAAGATTGTTGCTAGGAGTTTGGCAACACTGCGTGATAAACAAGTTGGAAATTGTACGTCAAACGTGACAAACGAGGTGCGTTCGTACTATAGCTAGTTATATATAAATATTCCGATCTTGATAATTTTTTATTCTGCGAAATGAATTATAACGTCTGCAGATTAATTTCTGTCATAAAATAAGTATCTCGGTTGCTTGACGATTCAACCTCGGAAGCTCCTATAACAAGAAAGCACCGATTTAAAAAGAAAAAAATTCAGATTTCTTTATAAATGTTTTTATTAATATCTCCTAAAGTTTTGATTCGATTTTTAAAAAAATTGAAATGTCTCGACAAAATTCTGAAAAGATAATATATCTTAAATTACAAACCATTCGGTTGGGTAGTTTTTGCGTTGTTATATACGGACGGACGGACAGACAGACGGACGGACGGACGGACAGACGGACGGATCAAGCGACGACAATAGGTGCTACGTATTTATATAATTACGAACGCACCCAAACATAAATAGCCTAGCAATGTGTTTTACGAGAATAACAGATATTTCACTAAATATCTGTGGAACATTCCATTGAAAATTTTGTTACATTTCTCTAAAATGTACAGGAACATTTATCATGTTTCAGAGGATGTTTACTGATAATTCTGTGGGACATTTAAAAAATGTTCAGTAATGTTGCTGTTATTTTCAAGAAACGTTCTTTGAAAATTTTTTTAAAGTGTAAGATCACAGATAGCGAAATATCAATGCCTATACGTACGACATATACGTATATTCGTGCCTCTGGGTTGACGAACCCACGGGTCAGCGGACCGGATATCACCACTGCTTCCGAAATGCAGTCTTCAACTTATGAATGACAGAAGTCCCGTGATGAATGCTTCAGAAAGATAATTAGAATTTTCTATATAATTTTTTAATTGTTACAAAAATTATAAAAATAGAAAACAATTTTGGACTGTATGCAGAACTTAACCACATTTGAATAGTAAGTGTAACATTTTTTAAGTATTAAATATTGGAAAAGGAGACCGTATAGAAAAGAAAATCTCACATATTTTAATGTACAGGGTGTCCATAATTAAACGATCCTACTTTAAAGTTGTCTACAGACGAAACTGTTGGTCAGAAAGTTGTGAAATTTTGTGAATTACATAATGAAGCAATGGGAATTTGTTTAATCGAAAAAAATCGTTCAAAACTTCACCACTAGATGGCGTTTTTAATGAATTTAACATACATTTACGATAGTTTACATATTTTATTGCAACAAAATATGTTCCACATGAAGGTCATCATTTTCAGCTACCATCCGGAATCGTAAGATTGCATGTTCCACAGTTGACCGCAGCGTGTTCTGGGAAATGCAAAAAACAAGTCGCGTAAAAAGTTTTGTTGAACATCCTTTGTTATAATAAAATTTATAACCTATCGTAAATGTATGCTAAATGTGTAATTCATTAAAAAAACGCCTTCTGGCGGAGAAATTTTGTACTTTTTTTTTCGCTTAAACAAATTCCCATTCCTTCATTATGTCCATCACAAAATTTAACAACGTTCTGTCCAATAGTTTCATCTGTAGGAGGGACGTTTAATCATGGACACCGTGTATATATTTTCTTGCAAAATAAATGAATATCCGAAAGCTAAATTCGTATACAATTCTTTATTGCAAGAATATATCTATCATTAGTGCCTTAAAGAGTAATCGCTATCGCAAATCTATTATGAATTAGCCAATGTAAATGATATTTTACAGACTTTTTTTTTATTTCATTGCAACTTATACAAAAAAGTAACATGAAAGATTTTATAGTAGAAATAAAAGTGCATCTGATTTAAAATACTCAACACTAATCCACACATTTTTGAAACTCGTCTACTTGTCCATTGTAACTGCAGTAAAATTGATATAAGATCATTAAACGGGATAAAAGTCACGTTCCAACAGCGCAATTTGGATTTCTTTTAAATGCAGGCTACGTGTTCATCTTAAACGTGCTCTGAAAACAAAGTTCTATTTTTCTTTTACAACACGTATACACGAGACTATACTGGAGAAAATAATAATAATAAAAAACTTATAACTTTAATGGCGATCGTAATCTATTCGAAATAATTAATATACATTATATGAAGCGTACTAATTCTTTTTTCAATACATTTAATGGTTGAACAAGCTATTTTCATCAATATTCAATTTACTGATTTTAAAAATGAATATATATATATATTTATACATGCATATATGTAAATAATAGGTAAGACAGTGCGTAATATTAAATTATATAAGAAAACATATTGATTTATTGTTATTGCTAGTAAAATATAATGATATCAACATTAATGGCATTTATATTTCACATAAAATTGCGTTCTTTCCACAAAACGTGATTCCTGGTGACAAGAATGCAGTTAATATTTTAAAAAATGGCATTGATCAAAATGGCATTGAATGGCAACAAAGTTCTACTTTTCTTTTACAACACGTATACACGAGACTATACTGGAGAAAATAATTTAAAAAAAAACTTATAACTTTAATGGCCATCGTAATCTATTCGAAATAATTAATATACATTATATGAAGCGTACTAATTCTTTTTTCAATACATTTAATCGTTGAACAAGCTATTTTCATCAATATTCAATTTACTGTACAATTTACAATATTCAATTTACAAGAATGCAGTTAATATTTTAAAAAATGGCATTGAAACTGCCCCACATTGACATGTACCCCGTTCATAAAAGATTCTTGGTTATTGACAAAATCATATTTCAATGATAATTTCGCAAAGTTAGCCACAATCGCAAAAACAATTCCGTAAGAAATTGTACAAAGTAGAGGCTGCAAGTTGTCGGAACAGTCATGAAACTGGAAGATTTTTTTCTGCTTTTTAAATATTTTTTTTGAACTGGATAATTTCAGGAAATTTTGAGATTTGGTTTGCGATATTTTTGTGTTTTAAGGGAAAAATCAGATTCGTAAAAATTCATTTTCTAATACGAAAAAGTACTAAGCAGCCCAGTTTCCGGTACACCCATGTGATTTCACTAAAATGCAGCTTTAGATAGGAAGATATGAGGTAACTTTTTACTTAGATTGGGGACATTTCTGCATTTTAGAAGGAAGTGGGCAAAACAAAGCGGAAGTTTTGTGTTTCAACGAAATATAGTCAATGGAGTAATTCGTTTAATTCACGGGATATTTTAGAATGTAATTATAGCAAATTTTTACATGTTAATGGCAACTTATCTTTGCAGCCCATTTTCGTGATATTACATCAAACATCACCATTCTGGTTACAATTTGCAACAACAGGTTCTTATGCGTGAATGTATGTGAATGTCCGTTAATACATAAGTAATTACCGTACATAAATAAAATGTGCGTCACTTTGGCATGGATACCAATTCTGAAGTAATTTTAGTTATAGTCAAAATAGGATTTGAATGAGAATATCGCCAAATTAGACAAAATGATGGTAATCTTGATGAAGGCGATTACTCGTGCGTGTTTGAATCTGAATAAATGTCAATAAATATTTTTTGCTGTACATAAATAAAATATGCGTAAATACACCAGTTTTAGTTAACGTCACAGCCCGCATAGCATGCACAGTCACAGTGACGTCATTGTGACGTCACTGTGAGTCACGTACGTCACGTCACATCTGTGACCAAAATGACACAACTTTGTAACGTCACACTGTGACCAAAATGTGAACGTCTTGAAGATCTAAAGAAAACTTAAAATAAACTTTAGAACATCTTATGGCATGAAGAAAATTACTTTTTGACACCTTTAAAATTTTTTGTGACGTTGCAATGACGTCACTGCAAGTCACATAAGTCACGTAAAACCTATGACCAAAATGCCAACACTCTGTGATTTTACGGTGTGATCGGAGAGAGAATTTGGAAAAAAACTCATAAAATATAGAATTGAATTATGTCATGTACCTAAATCATTAATAAAACATTGTCACACATTATTTAAATATATTGTATTTCCAAAATAAAATAATAAATAAATATCTGTCTACATATATGAGGCAGATATTTTTTTACAATTTTCTTTACCATTTTCATGAAATTTAACAAAATATACTACATAATACACAGGTAAAAATCCTTAAATAGAAATTTAGTAACGTAGGAAAGTTTTGGCGGAAAGTAATTCAGAAATAGATCTCCCCCCATTCTAATAAAACTGTTAGCAATTTAGAGATTTGTTAGCATTTTAAATACAAACATTTAACATAACACATAACTCAACACATAACAAACACATAACTCATTTGCTAATTTTGTGATACTAAAAATATTTTAAAAATCTCCAATCTCTTATTATTTTGAGGGGCCACTCAACCCAATCATCAGCTTTCTGTTTAAAATGTGAGGACACCATTTTTGCGAGTTCGACATCGGGGGTGCTCGGGGCGACAGTCGAACGCGTTCAAGATTTTTCTTGTACTGAATAATTAAGGTGGTTCTCAACTGACCTGCTCAACAAGGCGAAGCTTTCTGACATAATTTCTGACTCATTTTTAAATGCAAAGGCATAAAATGGGCAGGACGGACTATGGAAGCAATTTGGAATTGAAATTTAGTTTTCCATTTTTTGATAAATAAATTACTTATCGAGTTATAAGCAATTCGTGTCACGTGACGACTGGTTTTTCTCTTTTCTTTCACTGTTACGTCGGGTATTTGGTTCAAAACGCTGACATTGACATTCTTTTCTGAAAGATCTTCTGCTTTTACTAAAAAATGGAAAACGTCTTTCAATTACATAGTTTCTAAATAAAAACACCAGCCAATTTCATGCGTTTCCGAACAAAAACGAATTAAAAATATGTCTTAAAGTATATGTCATTCCTATAGCAATTTATTCCAAAACTGGTCAGTGCTTAATAAGATATCACCTCTGTTAAATATATTACTCTTTTCAACAGAGTGTAAAAAATGAAAAAATCGTATTTAGGAAATCTGATTGCAGAATAGTATTTATATTTATGTCGTAATTATTTTATAAAGACTATTAAATCCATTTTTATTTAAAATTTATGTTTACTTTGGACGCCTAAAGCAAATGCAACTGATTAAAAAATATATAAAAATTTAAATTTTCACAGCTTATTTCCAAGAATACTAAACTCTCTCATATAAAAACAGAATATTATAGTTTTATTAGAAGTTATTTGTCAGCCATATAAACTATAAAGCATTTGAAATGTCTTTATTTAAAAGTTTTCTTTCTATTCTTTTTCTGGAAACACCTGCTAGATGTTACTTTGTGGTAAACATTACTGCGCAAATCATGATCGCAGTTATTGAGGGCAGACGATTATTTTCATTTGAAAATTCGGTGGTTTAGAGTGTGTGGTGTTCTTTTAAGTTTGTGGAAGTATATTGTGGTATTTATACAGTGTAAGTAAATTAACGTTTTAAAGTGAATCATCCATTTTAACCTATCCTTGTGTCTAGCTGGGTGCGTTATTAAGGTCTGCGTGATATTTGATATCTCAGATCTATGAACACACCTATGCTGGACCACTTTGAAAATTAAAGCAGTGGATTTGAGTCTCATTTTTCAATGAAAAGGAAGCAGTCAACGACCATTAAAACTTAATCCCTAGAACTGGTGGTTTTACTTATAGATCAGCAGGTAACTTTTAATGTCTTCGCAGTTTTGTTAATAGTGCATATTTAGTAATGGTACATTAATAGTGCATTATTTAAAAGTTAAGATGTTTAAATCTTTTTTTTTTAAATCACTTGCATAAAATTTTATCTTTAATCTTTTAAATCGTTTTAAATAGAGAGTTTGTAAAAAAACTTAAACTATTTACTAACAATATATATTTTAAATGTAAAGTGTTATTTATTACGAGGTATTTATTTATATTTTGCGTTTCTCAGTTCAATTTTCATAGTTATTCATTATAATTAAAAACATTGCAATTTTTAAAACTATTAATATTTGATTTACAATTTGAAAATTTCTTAGCTAGTGGAGGTTTCGAGAAATAATTTTCTGGTATATTTGAAGTAATTGCGACAATTTAACTCATTACACATTTAGTTGTCAAGATATGTCAATATTAGGTGCACAAAAATAATGAATATTGATGAAACAATAAAACAGCTATTCAGTTAAGGTAATTTTTCCAGTTGTGTTATCGAATTTTTTTATAGTAAAAATTGATATTTAAGCTCTGCATTTAGTATTCTATCAAAAACTATAAATGAAATAATTTGTAAAGAAAAAAAAATATTTTTTTTTTCTTTGCGTTTATGATCCTAAGTTTTAAATTTCATTTGCTTCGAAAAATGTTTTATTGCTTGATACAATGTTTATTATTTAATAATATCGCACAATAGGTAGATCTATTATTTAAATGGATTCCTAATATAAATTTTTCACAACGCTTATTTAAAAATCTATACTTTTATTTTCATTAAATTTGTAATCAAATCCAAAATAACTAATTTCTGAATTCATTTTTATTCGGAAACACATGAAATTGGCAGGTGTTCTTATTCAGAATATATGCAATAGAATGGCATTTTCCATTTTTGACAGAAGATGTTTCAGAAAACACTATCAAAGTCGGTGTTTTGAACCGAATTTCCGACGCGCAGCGTCAGAAACGGAAAAAACGTGACCAAAATTGCTCTTAAGCATTTCATTTATCTAAAAATGGAAAACGCTATTCATTCCAAATCGCTTTAATAATCTGGCATGCAAGTGCCATGCTTTTAAATAATTTTTCATAAATATGTCAGAAAGTTTCGTGAAACTGAGCGAAGGGAAATATAGCAAAGTATACACATTTAAAAACTTCAACACTTAACAGCAAAATAGCATAGTTTTAATTATTGTCAATATTTTTGGTGGTTACATAAAACAAATGGAAGTAGAAGTTAATTTTAAAAGTTGTTATTTGCACAATAGAATTTCATATTATTGAAATATTTAATTTTATTATAATTTTTAATGGATTCATCTATTATTTTTATAATAGTATGCGTTTTTTACATTTATAATTTTCTTGTTTAACGGCCACTTTAGCCGGTTTCCCAATCAGATGCAAAGTTTTAATTTGAATACGAGTTGCATAAAAAAAAATGATTGCCGATCCAATCCTTATCGTCGATCTTATCCGTATTTGGTGAAATCTTGTTATCCGAATCTATGCGAAATCATTTTTTGTTGTTATTGTTGTTGGGTTAGGGTAAGAATACGGGTTGAATGAAAATATAGTTTCAGTCAACCATCATTCATGTTCAAGTAGACATTCAATCATGTTCAAGAAGTATATAACCGGATTCGTGCATGACTCTAGATCCGAGCCGACATCAGAAATTGTATCGTAACACAATTTCTGATAAAATCTGGTTACTTGGTCGTATGCAAGATTCTATTCCGAACAAGACTTACAGTAAAAACATTATACCAGACTCGGGTCAGATCGGGTTCACGAAAATCAGGTCACACGACAACTAATCCAAATCTATTCTGTAGCCAAACAAATCCAAAAAGATCGATCCGAAGTTTCGGGATTGGATTCGGGTAAAATCTGGTCACCCGACCAGGTGCAGTGTCGTCACAAACGTCACAAACTTGAACAATAAAAAATTTTGATCCGAACAATCCGTATAGGATTCGGGTAAAATCTGGTCACCTTATCCGATGCAGATTCGTCACATTTTTCACATTGAAGTCGCACGGTGACATCACAAAGTAGTCACATTGTGAGGTCACAGAAAGCCTTGAAAACGGCCATAACGACCTCGCATTTAGGTCACAATGACTTCACATCGACGTCACTTGACGTCACGACGACGGTCACAAAGTCACAGTGTGACTTCACCTTGACGTCGCCGTGATGTCACCATGCCTTTCGGGAGGTTTTGTAGCATGCATAACTATTTCAGTTATAAGCGTGGCGGATCACATTAATTCACTGCATAGCAAAATAATATGCGTTGTGTTAAAGATGTTAGTTTTAAAAAAATGTTTCTGTTGTGCTTCTTTATTTCAAATTATTTTTTAATGAGCATTAAACAGACAGTCTTCGTTTGCTTATTCTTTCTTAAAGTGTTTCATTTATTACAAACAAATGGTATTTGTTTTCATGTTAAATGTTCCCAAAATATTGATCTCACAGTTATGTATTATAATGTAAAAAGCTTTTTTATATGTGTGTTTGTTAGTTCGCAATGGCTAGGGAAATCTATCGCACATAGAAGTCTTCAAATTTGGATTCAGGTGGACAAAAACGGAATCGAATGTGCTATAGCCTCAGCTTTTGAATATTTATATGGTGTTTGTAATTCAGTTAACACACTCGAGATGACAGCAATACATATTGTAATTGTTTCTGCGCTAGCGCCCTCTATTTCATTATATGATTGAACAGTAAGTAACGTGTGGTGTAGTCTAGTTATGTTTTCATTTGCGGACAGTAAACCACTTATGTCTGTTTTATCTCCAACTAAGAGTACTCCTATATACTCATTTTCAAGAACGCAAATGTACGCATTTTATTTACAAGCTTTTAAATGTGATACTCCTTATAATAAAGCATCCGAACAGGGAAATGTCGATGCTCTTTCACGTCTTCCATTACGTAGTGTAGATTTGTCTCCACAATTAAATTCAAGTAATGTAAATGATGAATCTGAATTTTTTTCAAATTAAGAAAACTTTAAAATTCAAAAAATGGAGTAGCTGCAAAATTAGATAATTTATTACGACAATTTTTTCACCACCTAATTTCCGGTTCCCCAATTCCTAAAATTTTACTTTTTGGCGGTAAACAAGAAGAATTTACTCTTCAACATATTTTTATTTTAAAGGATGCAGAGTAATGATTACTTTGACCAAGATATTGAAGTTCTTGCACATATATGAACTACTTGCGTCAATTTAACAACTAATCCTCCTAAGGTAGATACACATCTTTGGAAATGGCCTACAGCTCCAGGGTGAAAAATTCATATTGATTATTTTGGTCCAGTTATGGGTCCATACTTTCCATTTTTGTTGATGTGCATAGCGAATGCCAAAAGTTTTAATTAATACTAGAACAACTTCAGAACAGACGATTACTTGTTTTTCTCCACTTGTTGCCAGATGCGGGTATCCTATATCTTTGGTATCTGATAATGCTAAACAATTTAATTCTGCAAAATTTGAGACATTCTGAAATAATAATGTTTTAAAACAGATTTTCTGCTCCAGCCACAATTGGCCAGGCTGACAGATACGTGTAAATTTGCAAATGTGGATTGAAAACTTTATCTGCAGAATCTGGTACTTTACAAATTAAATTAAATACATTTCTTTTTCCAGTATAGAAAAATGCCCATGTTTCAACGGGAGAGCTTCCTGCATCTCTATTTCTGTAAGAACAAAAATATTTTTGACGCTTCCAAACGTTACAAATTTTGTCCCTAATAAGCAAAATGCGAGAAATTAGAAAACTAAAGTAAAATAATTTAAAATTATACAGAAAGTGGCTGTTAGAAATTATACTCCTGAAGCCAAATGAAAAATTGATCGCATTATTGCAATAGAAGGCAAATTGCATTAAAGAATTCAAGTTGGTTCAAATATTTGAAAAGACATGTTAATCAGATAACTAACGTAGATTCAAAAGTACATTTAACTAATGATACAAATTCTGAAGAAAGTAATACAGAAAGATAAAGAAGTGAAAATACAGTTATTAATCAAAGTGATTATCAACTAATGCATCCTAGTGTCACAGATCTTCCACCAGCTGACTCTTGAGTCCCAAATATTCCAAGTCCTAAACCAGATGATATGATACCTCTATTTCCAAAACGTATGGTCCAAAATATTGCAATTGCAGATGTTGTAGATCCTTTAAAGACTAATTATTCTTGAACCCTACAAGTATCTACACGGTCGACAAGAATTACAAAAGCTGCCACCCGACTGAAATATTAATTGGGGGAGAACTATGGTGTCGATCCTTCAATTAAAACACTCTAGATAGCACCACTACAAATTGCAATGTGTCTGTTCGCTAGCGCCGTCTATTTCATTATATGATTGTACTGTAAGTAAGTTCTGATGTAGTCTATTTATGTCTTTATGTTACGTTCTGTGTTGTGAATAGTAATTAAATGTGTGAAAAAGGTTTCCATTCATCCACATTATTTAAATACGTGTTCTTACTCATTATAATTAATAATCAAGACATTAAAAATTTTATAATATATTTTATGTTTTACATCTATCGAAAAAGTTCGCATAATCAATTTTCCAAGTTCGCCATCGATTTTGATCCACTTATAAGAGCGATCATATTAAGTTATGTACCTCTATATAGAGTAGCCTTTAAATATATATATATAAATAAATAAATAAACATATATATATATATATATTAAATTATTAAAGAAAATAAGAATATTGATTTTTTTTTTGAAACACAAAGAAATTCAAAAATTCAAATGAGGAAAACAATTCCAGCGTCTGTTTACTAAGTAACATTTTTATCGCGAGAAAACCGATGCACCTAAACTCCGGTCGGAAGCTTTTTTTTTTTTTAGCGCATGGGAAGTGGTACGTTTGAAAAAAAACGACCAGCGTAACAAAGTATATTTCAATTAATCCTAGAAATTCGTAAGGTAATTTTAAGTATATTTGAAGTTATTATTCCGGGTATATAACTGAAGTAACATTTAAAAAGAAACAGTTTAAATAGGCAATTAATCATAGATCTACAATTTTCATTCATTCCAGAACAATCATTTTGAGTGTATCATTTTCATATCATAATAATATTATAAATGTGAAAGTGTTTGTGAATGTTTTGCTAAAGTCAGTGCGAAAGAGGATGATTTAATATCTTTATATCTTTGCATATAGATGAACTACCCAAGTAGCACAATTTCGTTTTTAAATCGTTGAAAAAACGACAACCGGTGTCGTTGAAACAACGTTATTCGTTGACGTTATAAATTCGAAAATATGTCTCGTTGATTCGATTATTTTTCAACGGTAAATATAGTTGTATTTTCAACGCAATAACGACCGTCTTAAAAACGTTGTTCAAGGTCGCAATACTGACGTTTGTTATACTATTTTTACACGCATTTTAGTGCCGTAAAAAACTTATAAAATGGTAATATGTCCGCAATATGTCTTGTTTGTTTTACTTTTTTTCAACGACATTTTAATGCCGTAAAAAGCTTTTAAAAACAGGAATATGTCCGCAATATTGTCTTGTTAGTATTATTTTATTTCAACGGCATTTTAATACCGTAAAAAACGTTTAAAAATACAGAAAATATAAAATTGGCTTTTTCCATGAAATTTCTTTTTTTTTCTGTTTTTCTTTTTTAAATAATTATAAATAGCAAAATTTCCATTTTTCTTAAATACTTGTTTGTAAAAGTCTTTTACAATTTTCGCTTCCTGAAAAAAAATTACTTTAATTTTTTCTATCAATCAGTTTCCCCACACTACTTTTTCTTTGGAGTAAACATTAAAAAGAAAAAAATAAATAAAATACTGTTTTTTAAACTTTTTATCTAGTAAAATCTAAAAAAAAAGGCTTTTAAAAATATCTCTAAAGACATATAACTTTATTATAATTACTTTTTTAATAGCCATTTTTCAGTAACTTCTTGTTTTTAAAATATAAACATTTCACTTTTAATTTCTATTAAGTTTATAATTTTACTTTTATCATACTTTTTAAATATTTATAGTAATGTATAAATAATATACAGTCTCATTATTTTATTTCTAACTTTTCTTCCATGCTTTTATTAATTGTATTTATTGACAGATCCTTTGATCCAATTTGAATTAAAAATATGAATTATTAATTAATACTCTCAAAAACGAAAGAAATTAGATACCATATTAGTCACTTTTTTACCTTTCCATTCCAATATTTCTAAAAAACAAACTTTATGGTAGAATTAATTTCATAAATGTTGTAAAATTCTACCATGAAGATTATTTTTGGGAAAGAGTGTTAGCCAAATAAGTGACATGTGACCAGCAATCTTTACATACTCATGTCTTTCTCCCTTTCACAAACAGTGACAAAAAAGCTATAGAAAAATTTACTTACATATTTCAAATTTTAAGCAATTTAATTACAAAACTAAGTATTTTAGTTAAATTAGCGCTTTTCTGTCTCACTTCAAATAATAAATATCCTAGGATAAGAAAAAACAAGAAAGAAAAATCATGCAATTCTATAATGGAAGTCTATAAGGTTAATATAGTTTAATTCAGGGAAACACACGCTGAAATCACACTTCCAGGAATTATCATACATAGGCAGCCATGTATTCAGTTCTTTGTGTGGCCCCGTATATGATTTTATTTATATTCTACAAATCTTTTTTGGCATACTAAATATAATTCACGTTCAAAATGCATAACTCGATTAAAAACCCATTTTAATCAATTTACCCTGATGCACCATAATGCTTACAATTTTTTTTTTCTTTGTGTAACCCTGTACATGATTTGTAGCATTTATACATATTTAATAGCATTCAAAAATTTAGTTAAATGCATACCTTACTAAAATCCCACATTCAATTATGGCTTATAAACAACATTTTGGACACAGTACTGTACCCGAAGTATTTCGTGTGTCCCTGTAAATGAACGATAAATGCTATGCACATAGCAAAAACAAGTATCTTGTAGTAAACCTCAATAATGTATATCAATTTCATTATATTTGAAATGGTGTAACATAATTAAAATACGCTGCAAACAGTTTTCTCCCGTAGACCATTATGTAAAAGAATACATTTGTGTGGCACTGTAAAAGAAAGAAATAAAAAGAAAACTGCCCAGTTAAACTGAGGGCATTGAGCTCACAGGCTATTCACACTCATTGTATATTGTACATTTATTTCAAAGAATTTGAAATATGCTCTCGAAAAATAAAGAAATCAACAATATATTAAGGGGGGGTCATCCCCCTGTTACCCCCTCATAGTTAACTAATGAACTCCTTAAACTAATCAGGGAAGTGTCTAATTACAATGAATATGCATACAAAATTTGAAGAAAATCGGATAATTCTGCATGAAAAACTCATTTATCGAAATTAAGGGGGGATTAGCCCCCTTTCCCCTTTATACTTAACCAATGAACCCCCAAAACTTTTCAGAGAAGCGCATTATCACAATGAACCTATATACAAAATTTGAAGAAAATCGATAATTCTGCATGAAAAACCCATTTATCTAAATTAGGGGGATTACCCCCCCCCCCTTTGCCCTTTATACTTAACCAATGAACCCCTAAAACTATTGACAGAAGCGCATTATCAAAATGAACCTATATACAAAATTTAAAGAAAATGGGATAATTCTGCATGAAAAACCCATTTATCTAAATTAAGGGGGGATTAGCTCCCCTTTCCCCCTTTATACTTAACCAATGAACACCCAAAACTTTTCAGAGAAGCGCATTATCACAATGAACCTATATACAAAATTTGAAGAAAATCGGATAATTCTGCATGAAAAACCCATTTATCTAAATTAGGGGGGTTATTCCCCCTTTATACTTAACCAATGAAGCTCCAAAACTATTGACAGAAGCACATTATCAAAATGAACCTATATACAAAATTTTAAGAAAATGGGATAATTCTGCATGAAAAACCCATTTATCTAAATTATGGGGGGTTAGCCCCCCGTTTCCCCCCTTCATGCTTAACCAATGAACCTCCAAAACTAATCAGGGAAGCTCCTTATCACAAGGAACCTATAAACAAAATTTAAAGTAAAACGGTTAGTTCTATCAAGAGTTATCGCGTTACGTACATACATACATACATATGTACGTACGTACGTACATACAGAACCGGCGGGCACATAAGCTCTCAGGCTTTGATAGCCTGTGAGCTAAAAAGCGTTACACTTCATATTCTACAGAAAGCAGGTCTTAGTGCATCTCAGAAATTAATATCAATTTCATTATGTTTGTAATAGTGTAACATATGATTAAAATGCACCGCAAATGATTTTCCAGATTAAACCATAATGTAATGGAATTCCTTTCCTAATTATAAGTTCTTAACATACTATGTTCGATAGTAAGCATCTTGTAGCATATTTCAGTGATGTATATAAATTTCAATATATTTGACACAGTGTCACATCATTAAAATGCACTGCAAAGGATTTTTCCCCCGTAGACCATAATGTAACAGCACTCTTTTGAGTGCCACTGTAAAAAAAGTATAGGGGCTACACATTTCATTTTCAATACCGAACATGTTATAGTAAACCTCAACAACATATATCAATTGCATGACTATCCGGATATATTTACGTGAGTTAGAGCATGGACAGACAGACAAACCGAATTCATAAACACTTTTCAACTATGTTAGAAAGTGTTAAAAAAAGGCTACAATTATACAGAAAGGATGTGCACAGTTTTAGTTAACAACAAAAAAAAAATCTTTCTTAGAATATACATATTTTTAAATGCAATATGTAATTAAAATATATATAAATTTCATTGATAATTTATGAAAAATTGGTGCAATCAGCAACTTTGATAAAAAGTCACTTTTTTTGGTCATCAACTAAAATACTTGATTCTACTAAACATGTGCTTATTTTAATTGCTAAAAGGCATAGAACAAAAACTTTATAAACAGTAAAATAAGTTTCATTAGATTGTTGACATGTTTCGGCTCCATCAGAGCAATTATCAAAACAAATAAGAATATTCTATAATTGCACGATCTATGAAGTTATTATTTGAAATGCCACCATTTAATTTTTCACATACTTTTTCAAATTATGCACATTATTTTTTTATTTTTACTTGGATGTTTATTTCCGCATTTGTAAAATAGGGATATTGGAAATAAACATCTAAGTAAAAGTTAAAATAATGTTCGTAATTTGAAAAAGCACATGACAAATTAAATGATGGCGTTTCAAATAACTTCATAGACCGTGCAATTGTAGAATATTCTTATTTTTTTTTTTTCATAATGGCTCTGATGGAGCCAAAACATGTCAACAGCTAATAAAACTTATTTAAAAAAAAAATACTATACTACAAACTTATGCAGTGAAATAAACAATTTTTTTGAAATTTTTTTCAAAAATTGCATGAAATATGTAGAAATTGTCCAGAAAATCTGAATATTCCGTTATAAACATATTTCAATTTCGTCTTCACACTCTGCAACTAAACTCAAAGTTTGTCAAAACCTGCATGAAATTGTCAAGAAAATATAAATATTTCATTAAACAAATTCTTTTTTTATTTTTCTGGAAAATAAAACTTTTTTACAGTAACCTCCACTACTGATTTACTGCATAGCTACAAATAAAACAAAATATATATTTTAAAAATAAATGACTTTTTGGAAACTATTGCCAACAGGCTACATTTTTTAAAATTCAGACCATTCGATTCCAAACACTTTTTTAAAATAGTGCAATTGGCCTTATTTTTGCATTATTTATTATGTTATTAAAAAAGGCAAATACTTCTACTTCAGAAAGTGGTAGCAATCAAGCAATCTGAATTTTAAAAAGTAGCCTACTGGCAACACTGATTGGAAATATGAAATAAAATACCATTGAAATAATAATAAAAAAATATATATATATATATAAGTTAAAAAAAATAATTCCACACTGCGATCCCATCACTCTGCCTGCAAAAAATACTAAGATTGCTATGCAGTTTTTTTTCTTATAAAACTTTTTATACTTAATATAATTATGTATACATAAAAAAATACTCACCCATAAAGCAATCAAATTAAATGCTGCAACTAAAGATCTTGAAATTATCTTAACCATTGAAATATGTAATTTTAATTTTCAAATCAAAATTTTATAAAGTCTTGATTTTAAATCTATATTAATTTTATCCTTGAGATTCACACTAAGAAGGAATGATTAATAAAAAGTGCTTATGATTATAAGGTATTCTAATCTCATATAGCTCAATGAACTTTGAGGTATATGAGAGACTATAGGTAAATGATAATATTATTCACGAATAAAATAAGTACTTTTTATTACAGTAGAATATCTTAATAAAAACACTATATTGAATATTTTAAAAGTCAATTAAATTAAATTTGAAAATACTTACATATTTCAATTATATATATATATATATATATATATATATATATAAAATAGTAAATAATTTTATTTTGTAGTACATATGAAAAGACAACATGGTTTCAATCAACAATTTATTTTTAAAATTAACAAGTTACAAGAAAATAATCTACAAAATAATTTGAAGCAGATTGCTACCCAGTTGAAAGAATTCACCTAATTTAGCCCGAACAGCATCTGAAAAGAAAAGAGATTGTGATGAGTTATAATATAATGAATAGGCAAGGATGGGGAACTGAATAAATATACTCAACACCCCGGTAGCAGAAAGTTCGAGACGGGCAACGTACGTCGCAGATTTTTTTCCATGGAGCTTTCATTGGCTCACAGATTCTTTTCCCTACTTCTGCAGATTTTTTTTTTACTTCGTCAACGGGCACAGTGCCGCAGCCACACTTTGGCTTAGCATCCGGAGGAGCGCGATGATCTACTGCACGCAGCTCATCATTCATTGCAAGCTATTTTTTTTTCTCCGACATCCCTGCCCAATGGACAAACAGCATTCGCTCATATACAGTGCGTACATCTCGCCAGCAAGTTCAAAAGAGAAAATCTGTGACAAGCGGTTAAGGAAATCAGCGAAAATCGGGCCCTGTCTGTTCCGCTATAGCTGCAAATGCACTCAGCCTGATTTTTAGTTTCGGGTTCGCAAAAAATTGCTGTTGGCCTATTTCAACCTGCGAATTTCAGCAAAGGTCGAGGAAAAATCTGAAAATTTGTCAATCGTCCACAGAAAAATTTCGCAATCAAATGATAATCCAAATCGCCGTCTATGTTTGTCAAACAAATGCTGAAAATATCGCATTTTAAAAAGATTTTCTTATGATAATTTAAAAAAAGACATAAAACTCAAATTTAAAGGATATTGAAAATAAATAAATAAATAAATACATTTTTCTAAGGAAATAAAGAAAATTGTCGAAATTGTAGTAGTGGCGTAGCCAAGGAGGGGGTCCAAATGCTCTAGATGCCAGTAATATGTAAAGTTTTCTTCTCTTTGATTATCGCAGAAAGATCAACAAATTAGAGAAGGCAAAGAAAACTTAACAATATTAGTGGTATCCATGGACTACTACAACACTGAATTGTAGGAAAAGCATAAAAAAGGGGATATAAGCATAAAAGTGTAAAAAAGGACTCAAAAGCATAAAACTAGGCAGGTATGAGAGTTACGAATGGTATTCTAAAATAAAAACTAATAAACCAATTTCCAATACTGAGATCTTTGCGATACTGACGAACTTTGCATTTTTTTAACGACTAATCGACAAACTTTGCATTTTTAAGCGACTGATGGACAAACTTTGCATTTTTTCTGGGACAGATCGACGAACTTTGCGTTTTTTCCACGACTGATCGATGAACTTATGGGTATTTTCGGCAACAGTTCGAAAAACTTTGCGGTTTTTCAGTGACAGATCGACGAACCTTGTGGTTTTTCCGCAACAGATTGACGAAGTTTGCTTTTTTTTTTTTTTGCGACAGATCGACGAAGATTGCTTTTTTTTTTTTTTTTTGCGACAGATCGACGAACTTTGTGTTTTTTTTTGTGATTGAATGACAAACTTTGCATTTTTTTGGCGACAGATCGACGAAATTGGCGTTTTTCCGTGACAGATGGACGAACTTTGCGTATTCTCTGCCAGATCGACAAACTTTGCATATTCTCTGCGACAGATCGACAAACTTTGCATTTTTTTTTTTTTTTTTTTTTTTTGCGACAGATTGACGAACTTTGCGTTTTTTCCACGACAGATTGACGAACCTTGTGTTTTTTCCGTGACTGATGGACAAATTTTGCAGTTTTCGCGACAGATCGACGAACTTTGCGTTTTTCCGTGACAGATCCACGAACTTTGTGTTTTTTCTGTGACAGATCGACAAATTTTGCGTTTTTTTCGCGACTGATCGACAAACTTTGCGTTTTTTAAACAACTGATCAACGAACTTTGCATTTTTAAGCGACTGATCGACGAACTTTGCGTTATTTAAGCAACTCATCGACGAACTTTACATTTTTTCTGGGACAGATCGACGAACTTTGCAGTTTTTCCGCAACAGATCGACAAACTTTGCTTTTTTTTGCGACAGATCGACGAACTTTGTGTTTTTTCCACGACAGATTGACGAACCTTTTGTTTTTTCCATGACTGGTGGACAAACTTTGCGTTATTTAAGCAACTGATCGACGAACTTTGCATTTTTTCTGGGACAGATCGACGAACTTTGTGTTTTTTCCAGGAAAGATCGAAGAACTCTGAGTTTTTTCCGCGGCTGATCGACAAACTTAGCGGTTTTTTCGGCAACAGATCGACAAACTGTGCGGTTTTTCCGTGACAGATCGACGGACCTTGCGGTTCTTCCACAACAGATCGACGAACTTTGCTTTCTTTTTTTTTGAGACAGATCGACGAACTTTGTATTTTTTCCCCGACAGATCAACGAACCTTGTGTTTTTTCCGTGACTGATGGATAAACATTGCGGTTTTTGGCGACAGATCGACAAATTTTGCATTTTTCCATGACAGATCGACGAACTTTGCGTTTTTTCTGCGACAGATCGGCAAACTTTGCAGTTTTTCCGTGACAGATCGACGAATCTTGCGGTTCTTCCGCAACAGATCGACGAACTTTGTATTTTTTCCGTGACTGATGGACAAACATTGCAGTTTTTGGCGACAGATCGACGAACTTTGCGTTTTTCCGTGACAGATCGACGAACTTTGCATTTTTTCTGCAACAGATCGACAAACTTTGCATTTTTTCCACGACAGATCAACGAATCTTGTGGTTCTTCCGTGACTGATGGACAAACATTGCAGTTTTTGGCGACAGATCGACGAACTTTGCGTTTTTTCCGTGACTGATGGACAAACTTTGCGGTTTCTGACGACAGATCGACGAACTTTGCGTTTTTCTGTGACAGATCGACGAACTTTGCGTTTTTTCTGCGACAGATCAACAAACTTTGCTTTTTTTCCGCGCCCGATCGACGAACTTTGCATTTTTTTTGGCAACAGATCGACGAACTTTGCGTTTTTTAAACAACTGATTGACGAACTTTGCATTTTTAAGCGACTGATCGACGAACTTTGCGTTATTTAAGCAACTCATCGACGAACTTTACATTTTTTCAGGGATAGATCAACGAACTTTGTGTTTTTTCCAGGAAAGATCGAAGAACTTTGAGTTTTTCCGCAACTGATCGAGAAACTTAGCGTTTTTTTTTTACAACAGATCGACAAACTTTGTGTCTTTTCCGTGACAGATCGACGAACTTTGCGTTTTTTCTGCGACAGATCGACAAACTTTGCGTTTTTTTGGCGACACGACGAACTTTGCGCTTTTTCTTTCGACAGATTGACAAACGTCGCAATTTTTTTTCCTCTGTGTCCGACTGACAAAGTAAGATTTTCTCCTCTGCGTTCGACTGATGAATTTCACGATTTTTCCCCGCGACTGACTGATTAATTTCACAATATTCCCCCCCCCCCCCCCGACTGAGTGATGAATTTCACCACTCTTTTCCTAGACCGACTGACGAACTTTGCAAATTTTTTCCGTTACTGATTGGCGAATTATTCGGTTTCTTCTGGTGACAGATTGATGAGATTTACTATATTTTTTTTTCTCGTGCCTCACTGAAAAATTTCAAAAATTTTTTCCCGCAACTGATTGACGAATTTCGCATTGTTTTCTTGCGACCGATTAGCAAACTTCGCCATTTTTTCCTTTGACTGATCGACGAATTTAGCGAATTATTTTTCTATGAACATAGACATAGATAAATAATTCTAATAAAATAGCCTTTCGAAGAAGAAAATCGTTTCTTGAAAAATGTTTCAAATACAATGTCTGTGTAGAACAGTTGTATTAGTTCATCTACTTTTTCATATCGTCTGCTTGACAGCTATCGTCTGGTAGGTATAACAGATTTATTCTATGGTATTTATCCGTATGGTTGTTTGTAGGTGGCTTTACCTTACCACAGTTGTACACTGGCTGCCATGTAGCCCGAAAGTCGAAAATTGATATTAACACTTTCGTTAGAAATCCTTATCTATTTCTGTTTATGCGTAAGACGAATTTCATTATTTTATTCCCTCAACCAATTGACTAAATTCACAATTTTTCCAATGACAAATAGACGTATTTAAAGATTTTTTTTTTTCCTGCGACCAAAAAGAGGGAAAAGAACAAAAAAGGGCAGTAAGAGCCATCGGTCGCTGCACCCTGTTAAATTGGCCTACAGTCAGCACTAAACAAATATGAGATTAGAAGAGCTGCAAAGATCTTATTACTTTTACTCCTTGAGGTAAAGAAATAAACCTTAATTTAATCCTTGTGTTTTTTTAGAAAAAAATATGTTTTTTAATGCATATTAATTATATCTAAAATAATTACATTCTTGATGTTCCATTTAAAAAAAATCATGCCCTCCCTCCATTTTTACCCTGTTTGGCCACCATTTTGTTTTTGTCACTTATAGTGGGTCCCAAAACAAAATTAAAAATTCATGCTTCCCCTTTTGGCCTCTAACAGTAATATGATTGACAGCTGACCACAACCCAGTCTGCCAATTTGTTTGTCACTTATAGTGGGATCCCAAAACGAAACTAAAAACTTCATGCCCTCCTTTTTGGGACAACCCCCCCCCCCTCACGTCCAACAACATGCACCCAACACGTTATCTCACAGTAGGCTTTGATTGACAACTAGCCACGCCCCCTTTTGGCTGCTATTTTGTTGCAGTTTATTCATGCCCTAGCCCCCCCACCATTTTTCTACCTCCAACAGTATGATGATTGACCAATTTTATGCTTTAGCGTTAAAAAATTAGTCAGAAATTGTGTCAGAAAGTTTTACGTTGTTGAGAAGATAATTTTAGAACACCTTCACAATTAATTTTACATTTTATATGTCACAGAAATTTCAACTAATTAAACATACTTTTTAAACACTTAGATATTCTGATCCATTATATAAATAATAATAATTTTTAGTATAAATTAGATACTTTTAAAAATACGTATTTTAATATTTCCTATTTAAACATTTAATATTTTACTGCCTATAGAAAAATAAAATCGATTTGAATTTCAGAAAGGAAAAAAAAATATTACTATTTTGCTGAAGTTTACATTCTTCCAAAAATCTTCAAAACTCCTTATATGACGATTTCAAGAACAGACTAACCTTTTTCTGAAAAGATAAAACAAAACAAAAGATTTTTAAAAAAATTTCTTATACAGTTACATTGCATTATATCACAATAAACTTTCATGACATAATCACTATAGTCATTTTTCCGAATACCGAATATTCAGCCTTTAAAGAAGTCACTCTTTGAAAACATAATTCTAACTATAATTCTTATATATTTTATAGTTATAATATATAGTTATCACAAAGGAAATTTTTACATTTCAAAGTGGTAATATATAAGGTAATTATATAAGGTTTTACGATATTGGTATCACATTCCTTTTTACGGCCATGATTTTTATTCTCGTGTAAAAAAAATTGCATTCAAAGTTGCAATCATAATTTTTGACCAAAAAACATGGCTGAATGCCTCGCCTGTGTATTCTGAACAAGGAAGATTGTCGGGAAGGTATCCACTGAAAATTAAAAAAATTCTTGATTAATTTTTGCTTTGTAAAAAAAAAAAAGTTAGACATTGATGGCAAATCACTTATGCATGTGTTATTTCAATGCTAACTTTATATTTGTTAGTTTGATATCTTTTCATTATCCCATCGACCACTTACTTTAAAAAAAATTATCGCCAAATTGTAATGCCAATGGCAATAAACAAATGTGGAGATATGTTGCCATTGGAATCACAAAAGAAAAAAAAATAATGCAAGAAATTTGGAAAAGCGTATTTTTTATAAAGCATCAATTAACTTTAAGTAATAAAATTTATAATTATGAAAACAGAAAAAATAATCCTGGATATTTATTCACAGAAATGTAGCATCCATGTGAAATCATTTTTTTAAATTATGGGAAACAGAAAAAAGAAAAAAAGCAGTAAATATTGTGGAATAATGAAAAATTCACGGTTTTGATTAAAAAAGCAGAAATCTGCCATTCGATGTATCTCTGTAAAATACATGGCCAGATTCACTGTCACCATAATCTGCACATATAATTGAAATGCTTCAATATGTAAAAGCAAAATAAATAAATAAATAAAAATAAAAAAGAAGTTTGTAAAAATAAACTAGTCTTGACAGTGCACAATGCCTGGCGACCCTTTTTGACGACTTTATGTGCTGGTAGCCTTTACTGACACACCTTTTTGGTAAATTTTTTTTAATGTTTTCATTCGCAGGTGGGGGGGGGGAGAGCAAAATACATCTGCTAGTCGTGAAGAAACAATCAGAGAATGCATCAATCAATCATAGTAAAAAGAAATTCTTTCCAAATTCGTTAATTGATAAAGGGAGAAAATTGTGAAGTTTCTCGAACAAGTTGACGCAAAAGAAAAAAAAATAATAATGAATTGAACCAGCCTGTAAAAGGGAAAAAATGCTGGGGAGGGAGGGAATATCACAAAATTTGTCAATCGGCTGGATTAAAAAAATAAATAAATTTAAAAAAATGTGCGATTTGTCCATTGGTCGCTTGACAAAAATTTCAAAATTCATCAATCAGTTGATGATTAAAAATTGTTCACGTCTTATATGTCATACATATATCATATCATATATGAATTACATATGACTAATAACTTGGTTATATACATCACAAAATGTTATATACATCATAGTACATTATCATAATGTCATATATGCTTTATAATTTTGGCAATAAATCTTGGTTGCTTAGCAATTCATTCTTGGGGGTCACTATAACACGAAAATACCCAATATCAAAAGAAAACAAGTTGGAAATTGTACGTCAAACGTTACAAACGAGGTGCGTTCGTACGCACGTTTTAGAATTAAATTCATGATATCCCGTGCGTAGAACGGGTTAAACAGCTAGTTAAGTATATATTTTATGACACTGTTCATACAAATATCTTAACTAGTTATATAAATATTCAGATATATATGTATCAGCTAGTTATATAAATATTCAGATCTTGATGATTTTTAATTCTGTGAAATGAATTATATCGTCTGCAGATTAATTTCTGTAATAAAATAAGTGTCTCGGTCGCTTGACGATTTAACATCCATCGGAAGCTCCTATAACAAAAAAGCACCGATTTAAAAAAAAAATCAAATTTCTTAATAAATATTTTTATTAATATCTCCTAAAGTTTTGATTCGATTTTAATAAAATTTGAAATGTCTCGACAAAATTCTGCAAAGATAATATATTTTAAATTGCAAACCATTCGGTTGGGTAGTTTTTGCGTTGTTATATACGGACGGACGGACAGACAGACGGACGGACGGACGGACAGACGGACGGATCAAGCGACGACAATAGGTGCTACGTATTTATATAATTACGAACGCACCCAAACATAAATAGCCTAGCAATGTGTTTTACGAGAATAACAGATATTTCACTAAATATCTGTGGAACATTCCATTGAAAATTTTGTTACATTCCTCTAAAATGTACAGGAACATTTATCATGTTTCAGAGGATGTTTACTGATAATTCTGTGGAACATTTAAAAAATGTTCAGTAATGTTGCTGTTATTTTCAAGAAACGTTCCTTGAAAATTTTTTTAAAGTGTAAGATCACAGATAGCGAAATATCAATGCCTATACGTACGACATATACGTATATTCGTGCCTCTGGGTTGACGAACCCACGGGTCAGCGGACCGAATGTCACCACTGCTTCCGAAATGCAGTCTTCAACTTATGAATGACAGAAGTCCCGTGACTATGAAAACAATTCATGTTAAAAGTAATTCACGTTAAGCGTGTTCATGTTAACGAGGTTTGACTGTATATCCATTCTTTTTATATATATATTTTTTAAATAATGCTACTGTTTTAAAAATTTGGAATTTTAAAATACTGTTTTTAAAAAGGTACACAATAAATAAAATTTCAAAAATTGTAATTATTTTTTAAAAACTCAAGATGTTTATGAATATTAAACACACACAAATAGAAGTGTTGCCCTTAAGCACACTTCATGTTCGCATCAATTACTTGGTATACTCGATTTCTACTCTGTACTCGGCTACTCAGCCAAAGCACTACTCGGTACTAGAGTTGTATAATATAGACGCAAGCCGTGTGCGGAAAATTTTCTGGAAAATTTGGAACTTTGCAGTAACATTTTAGAAAAGAAAAACGTAATTTTTGTTTTAATACCAGAAAATAAAAAGTACTCTAATTTTATGAACGATTTATTTATTGTTTGCACACAATTGAAAGTTTAAAGATGCAAAACATTGTTGTGACATTACAGACGCTTGTGAAGAGGTCAAAATATTAAGGATTGGGCTTTTTCTAAATGCATTGACAAAATAATTGATAAGAATTCAGCTCTTCCAATCATGGATTTTTAGCTTTATTATTATTTTTAACCAAAATAATTATTCTTTAATATTAATTAAATTTAAATGGTAATTATTTTAAACTACTGTTAATAATTCATATCGTCAAAATGATATAACTTATAATTTTATTAAACATTAAATTAATTTGCAGAAAGTTTTTCACCCAATATTTATGTGCGCGGAAAGTTTTTGTTTTTATACAAGTCTGCTCGGTACACCACTACTTCTAATTATAATGAAAATATGTTTTCATTGCTATGTAGTACAAACAGACACAGATTAAGGGTTATATGATAAATATATCAGAAAAAGACTGAATTGAAGCTGGAGAAGGAGGGAAAGGTTAAAAAATTTGCTATCAATGGGAAAGATTCCTTTATAAACATAGAAGGTGGAAACTGAGGGGGGGGGGGGGGGGCAAAGTGAGCATATGCCCTGGACGCCAGAGAAAAAACTGAATAGGGCACCTAATAAAGGTTTTATCTGTTGTTTGATGGGGGAAAAAAAAGAAAGAAAGAAAACTGGATAAAAGTATCATGCAGTCACTACAGTAATTTACTACACTAAAATCTGTGAAAACAGAATGTGTCTATAACCTGTCTTAAATGAAAAAAATTACCTGATTCCAACAGAAAGAACACCAGCGATAATATGTACCTGCTAAGATGAAAAGTTGTATAAAACGGAATTTTTTTTAATTTGTTTCGATTCAGTTTTAAATTTTAAAATAACGTCATGAATATTAGATGAAATTAAAAAAAATCCTCTATATAAATGTACCTTGCAGAAGAGAGTGTATGGGGAATTCAAAAAACCGTTTGCCCCGGGTGAAAAAAAAAAGTTCGTTTTTGCCCTGTATGCATAATATACAATGTGGCATGACGGTTTATTAGCAGTACTCTCTAATATAAAAAAATCAAACGCAAATTTACACAGACAAGCTATTATAGGGCACAGAATTTATACAACATATTTAAATTATAAGCCTACAAACGTTTTGCCAAAGTGAAAATGATTAAGTATCTCTGAGCACAATTCTTTAAATAAAATCTGATTAAAAGATTCTAAAAATATAATACATTACAAATATTATACATAAAAATAATAAGGCTTGTGATTACTTACGTTTACTAGAAAAAATAGAAGCGGTAGACTGAAATCACACAGGTGAAGCAAGCAATGGCGGCTAATTCACTTGTTTATTTTCGTCTTGCCTGGAAAGGTGGAATGGTTGGACGGTTGGCGCGAAATAAGTAAGAAAGATCCAACGTTGTTTCAACGAATTTTTCAGTTAGGAAAAATATCTATAACTTCGTTGAAAAATCACTCTTTCGGGATGAAGCAAAGGAAAACAGAAAACGATTAAAAGACTTATTTTAAAACGTCGAGAGGAGTAACGCAAATATCGTAACCATAGAACAACGTTTTTTAAAAGTCATTTCTATGACGAATTAAATTTCCAATTTCTTTGGTCGAAAATATTGCGATATAAAGTATATTTTTCAACGGACATAAAACAACTTAACCAATTTTCAACAGTGCTGACTTATTTTCAACGCTATAAAAACGTCTGGTGCTACCTGGGTATAATCTAGAAATGAACATAGGCAAAGTTTTATTTATTTTATTTAAATATTTTTCTTAATAATTGAAAATTTCAATGTTTTCCTAGATAAATAATTAACAATTTTGCTATAAAATTTAATATTTTTTCTTTATGGATTAAAAAAAAATCAAAACCCGAAATAATAATTTTTCTTCAGCAATTAATTTCACAGGTCAACACAAATCTGGTGTTTGTAGAATAGCATTTTTTTCTTAGTAAATAAGTCACGCTGATCACAAATATGATATTAGTTTTATGCTATCACCCACAGTTTTTTCACAAAACAAAAAAGAAGGGGGTGCCTCTTAATAAAATTAATGCGAAATATTTATTAAATAAAATACATTCTTAATAAAAACAAAAATTAATTTCTTAGTAAAATGACATTAATAAATGTGAAAATACAATACTGCAATAAAGGATGTGAGATATAAATATAGATGGCGCCACTTTATGTATTGATATTTGCCTGAGAAGGCGCAATTTTCTCCCGCGCATTTGTAGGGAGAACATACGTTTATTTTGTTCGTTTATTGATATCTTACGTTTGTTTTGTCAATTTCTTATAGCAATATGGCATCAAGAGGTTGTATAAATCCAGGATAAAAAAATGTGATTCATCAGAACTTAGTTGATCCAAAAGAAGTTCTCTTGCCTCCCCTGCACATTAAATTAGATTTAATGAAACAATTCGTAAAAGCCTTAGATAAAACAGGGATAGTTTTCGATATTTAAATGAAGTTTTTCCGCATTTATCGGAAGGTAACATCAAAGTAAATGTGTTCGTTGGCCCAGATATAGGACGGTTAATGATGGACGAAAAATTTGAGGAAAAAATTAAATCAGTCGAAAAAGATGGATGGGTTAGTTTCAAAGACGTTACTCAGAAATTTTTAGGAAATTACAAAGATTCTAACTATGCAACGATCGCTGAAAAAAATGCTTGAGAACTTTCAAAAACTAGGTTGTAACATGAGTTTAAAAATGCATTTTCTGCACCCCCCATCCCCCATCTTGAATATTTTCCTGAAAATCTTGGTGAAATGAGTGAAGAACAAGGTGAGAGATTTCACCAGGACATAATATGCATGGAAAAACGCTATCAAGAACACCGGAATGTAAATATGTTGGCAGATTACTGCTAGGGGCTAAAAAGAGACACTAAAGCAGCTTCAAAATCTAAAGGACACAAGTGTTCTTTTGATGATAAAGAAAAGTAATTTTACAGTATATACTAGAATATAATTTCTTATAAAACATGTACACTCATTTATATATGTATATATGATTTTATTTATTTACCTGATTTTTTTTTTTTTTTTTTTAAATGAATGTTGTCTAAATTGTATATTCTCAAATTCCAAATTCTTAGTTTCTTAATTGTAAAAAATCCTGACGTGATACATAAAAATTGATATTATTTTTGAAATAAGCATAGTAGATTTCTTACAATTTACAAAAATTCATGAAAACCCCAGACAAAAAGTTAAATTTTGTAGGCCTGTGTTTTCAATTGAAACTTTTCCGCGTGAAAAACGAAAATCAAATTTAAAAATAAAGAAATTAAAAATAAGATGAATATGACGTCATATTGGCAATAAAGCGCACATTTTGAAGTTTTTGTAAATAATGCAACGTGCATGAATATGAGTAAGTACGAAAAACAGGAGGATATGTCGATGTCTATAGAAAATAATACGTATATTCTTTGATATTGAAATAAAATGGTCTTGGGTTATTGTATTATTTCTTCTTATTTTCTTTCTTTTCATTCTTCTTTTATTTATTCATTTTGTATTCTACACGAAAGCGGTGTATTTTAAATGTATGTAATATATGTAATTTAAATGTATGTGTTTCAGTTTAAAGTTCTGTATTTTAAATTAAAGGAATGAAAGCTTTGTATTTTAAATTATATGAATCCAATCCGGAAGATCGCTATGGGAACAATACTTGGCGGTTTATCGTCTGCGCATGGTGAACATAAAAATACCATATTTTTAATTTAATTTAATTGCAAGAAAATTTTATAATATACATTTTTTTAACTATAGCAAATTTACCATATGAAAATACTAAAACATTTCTTGGTCATAGTTACATGAAAACATGGAATAAAAAAATGTTTATCAAGTTTTTGTCTCTGTTTCTTTCTTTTTTTTTTATAAATTTATATATGTTTGAATAAAAAAAATAACAAAAGAATAATGATAAAACTATTTTGTTTAAAAAGGGCTTAACGTCGTTATGTTTTATAGTTAGATATTTGTCAATTTCCTCAAAATGGGCACACTTGCCGCGAATTATAGGCTTTAAACAACGACTAAACAGAAATGAATCAGATAAAAATAATGTACATTTTGGTCAAAGTATGGGATGAAGTACTTACAATAGCAATCTTTGAAAGTAAAAATGCAGGGAAAAGGGAAAATAAATTTATCATTATCTTCAGTATATACATTAGAAATATTTCACATATCCTAAATTTAAAAATGAAAGAGAAACACGTTAAATAAGAGTTTTTTTTTTCTTTTTGACACGTTAAATTTTAAACAACTTATTCAGTCATATAAAAATATATAAAGAATCTATAAATAAATTTAATGCATATACTTCAAAAACTGACTAAGTGTTTCTATTGCAGTAATAGAGAATATAGAAGTTCGGAGGAAAATAATTCCAGTCTTTACACATGCCTGCATATTGAAGAAGAAATGAAAGTTTAAAGTGTATAGTATGCTATATCAGAAGACGTAAGCCTTTCTAAAGTAGTGTTAGAAATCTGTACCATTTTGCGGGTGTTGTAAAATTTTACACATGCTTTACAAGTATTGTCGTTTTTTTTTTCTTTCTAGAAACGTAATTTTCACCCCATACACAAAGTGGCAGAATTATGTTTTGCTCAGATTCAGCATATTTCTTCTTAAGATACAGGGATTTTAAAAATAAACTTGCAGTTTTTAAAATGTAATATTATGCAAACCGTAGCTGCAATTAAAGTTATAATTGCAGATTATTAATCTTTAAAGTCCAGAATTTTTTAACGTAATCTTTATTAAAATTCATGAAGATACAACTAAATGTAAATATACTGCTGGAAGGTGTGTAAAAACATACATAAAAACATTTAAAAGCACATCAAAGTCCTTTTTAAAAATCATAATCTTTGTTGTTTTAGCCCCAAATGTCAGTTGCAAATTTTGCTATAATACATCGAGCTGTAACTATTTAAGAACGGAATGTTCTTTTTCTTAAAATTAAGCAGTTATATAGAATTATGATCACAAAAATTAGTGAATTTTGATCTATCTTTAAAAGTTTTGTTTGAGAATTCTTACAGTTTAAGGCAGCTTCATGCTATTTTGCTTAGCTTTACTACTAATACTTAGCTTTAACTAATATGAAGCTCCCTTAGTTTCGGCCTCAGATACTCCTTTTCCTTTTCAAAATTTCTAAATTATAACTTATTTATCTTTCAAGTATTTTTTTACATTGTTCCCAGCTATTAATTTTACTTTCGACTTTGAATTCTTGCCAATGCACCTATGTCTACGGACTAAGTTTTTTGGTTAACTTCGCTCCCCTCCCCTCAACTATTCAACAGTTACCTATTATTGTATCTACTATAATTAATTAATTAAATCGTTTAATCAATATCAAAAATAAAAGCTCGTATTTCAATTAATGACTTGTTAGGCAGTATTTTTTCGTTTTAACAAAAAAATTGTATTATTCTGATTTTTAGTGTCTATTATAGATATTTAATGATCTAATAAATGAAACTTATAGACTACTTCATGCTTTATAAACTTTATATTGACACTTTTATCTCTAAAACGCACTAAAAGTAGGTTATTAAGCAAAAACTAACGTCGTTTGGGGATTTTTGCACTTTTTGCAAATGTTACCCTATTTTCCCGGCTCCGTATCTTACCCTCTATTTGGACAATTTACAAACATGAGTACTGCATGTTCTAGAGAATTTTATGCTCTAGAAAATGGTGAAAGTGCTTTTTCTGTGAAATGCACTGACATTGAGTTATTTAAGAAAAATCGAAAAAAGTGCCGAAAAATATTGGTTTTTTCAATATTGTAAAAAACGCACAAGGTCTAGAAGGCCGAAAACTTGGTTTTTTTATTAGAGGGTCAACCTTTACAACATATCCAAAAATCAGAACTACCCAAATTTTTGTAAGGTAAAGTGCTATTTCTACTGGATTAATAGACATTTAATATTTAATGATAGAATATTAAAAAAAAAGAACTAAGGTTTTTAGAGCGGAATAATTTAAGAGATATGATATTTTAGCATTTAAATAAAGAATTTATAGAGGTTTGACTTCGAGGGAATAATAATAAATTTTAATAGTGGATTAAAAATAAAGATGTTCTATTTAAAGAATAAATTTAAGTATTTATCACCATTTCTAGATTTAAATACTTTGGCATAAATATTATTAAGTGAATTAGGAAAAAAAATGTTTTTACGTATGGATAGTGAAGAACTATTTTAAGAATAAGAATTATTTTAACCCTTTTAGTGCGGGAGTCGGCAAAAGTCGACATAAGAGTTCGAGTGCAGGAGTCGACAGAAGTCGACATAAGGGTTCGAGTGCGGGAGTCTACTAAAGTCTACATCTAGGAGTTGGGTGCTGTAGACTACATTAAGCTTCCACACAAGTCTCCTAGGCGTTCACGGCGTGTATTGTGCTCACTATAGTGCGTCATGGGCTTAGCAGGAAAAAAAAATTCCGCACTGAAAGGGTTAATAAGCTGGGGTTATATACGAAACATTACTAAATGGAAAAAAAATTATTGAATAATTTGGCAGATTTCGGAAAAAAATAAATTTTGTAATGTATATATATAGGTAGATAGATATATAGATAGATAGATAGATAGATTATACCGTTAATACCAAAATTGTTCATGCGATTTCTTAATTTTTAAAGAATAGTATTCCTCTTTTATCTAATTTTATCTCCCTTTTGCCTTTTTTAACATTTTTTGAAGAATTTTCTGAAACGTTTTGCGATAGTTAAATATTCCATGTTTCATTTTCATTTTTTTTTCTTTCAATCGATACATTTTGCCTAAGGTTAATCCTGAAAAGAATGTTATCAAGGCAAAGAAACGATACTATTTGATAGATCCGTCAACCAATATTAATTTTCATTATTTAGAGCTTTTTTTTTTTATTTGTCTAATAAAAAAAACTGTTTTTAGCTTTGATCAGCGGGCAATAATTCTAATTTTCTTTTTTTTTCCAAAGTATATAAAGTAAATTCTCATTTAAATTAACTTTCGCGGAAGTTAAATTTATGTTACATAAGACTTGTATAATGCATCTTACAAAAATTCAAAGAACAAAAAACACATTATATTGTTTTACTTTAATAAATTTAGTTTCTACTCCATTTTTAATTACACTTTTATTACTGTAAATAAATTAATTAATGAAAAACACATCTAAGTTTTGTAATTAAAAAATCCCTTATTACATGAAAAAAATTCAAATTAATTTAAGAAAAGATTTTGACAAACGAATCTCGCACTAATCTAAAGGTAAAAAATTAAAATTTTATTTAAATGATTTATGGTTTATTTTATATAAACAATAATCGGTATTTTAATGATAATGGAGTATAAAGTTTTTCATTTTCTCTATTTTAGCTGTTTTTATTTTTTTAAATACTTCTATTGGAAAATTACTTAGAAAATACTAAATGAAATGACAGTCTAAAAACTCGTGTATGTGATATTTTTAATATTTTTGTAAGATAGAATCTTATATGACCGTAATTCTTAAAAGTTCATTGCATTGAAATTAATATGAATTTTAATTATTGGGAAGTTTAAGAAATATAAAATATAACCAGAGTGCGAAGATTTCGCACTGAAATCTAATATTTTTTAGGTACTTCTCTATTATCCCGTCGTCCACTTTTCATAACAAAAAACTAACGCCAAACTGTAAGATTAAACGCCAAAAATGCAGTCCCATTTACTTGATGTCAGAATCATTATGCGTGTTTGTTACGTCATCTAGTGGTTTTACATTCGACATTTGCGTGTATTTTTCATTATGTTTTACTGATTTAGTAGTTATTTTATTAATTAAAATAACAATTGTGTCCTTAAATTCTTATATTTTATTTATTTATTTATTTATTGATATTCCAATGGCAACGTTCTCCCGTTTATTTGGAGATAGTTTTTTGTTATGAAAAGTGGTTGACGGGATAATAGAGAAGTATCATTTTTTATCAATATGTAATATTTATTAGATGCAGGTTTAAACTTCTAAAGATAAAGCAAGGCTCAAAATATCTGCAAACAACATTTAGTTGTTAGTCAAGCAAGAATATCATCTAATTTATTCCATCAAAGTTAGACTAAAAACTGATCCAAGATTGCAAAATGCACGCGCGAGAAAAAAAAAATAACAATCGTATTTTAACTGCATTAGAGGATGACGTCATCCGCTTCGGGAAAAACATGGAACATAGAAATATAAATCTAAACATTTCAATTTCAATTTCGCTTCTTAATCATAAGTATAAAATAAACCCTGTGCGGTGTTTTTTATAATAATTGCTATGGGCATCATATAATGTGATATTTTATTTTCTTTGGCAACAATAATTTCAGGAAAACCTTTCATTTCTTTCATGAAAACAATGAGGATTATATTTTTAATTTTCAGCAAATTTTAATCAAAAACATGTTTTAACGAATTGTTAAGTGGGCTATGTCAGAAGCCGATTCTAAAACCTTTCATATGGTATCTCATTCGTTGTTCCGAGTTTCATATTTTCTTAGAAAAAGGGATGTTGACAGGAAAAATAATATATATGATATTTTGTGTTTTGATCTGATTTAAATGTACTCTAAATTTTCTGAGTTACTCCGTGTTATCGAATAATTACATTATTTAAACAGAAGAATGCTTTATAACATCATCATTATGATTAGGTGGTTTCCGTTCTATATTGAACAAAAAATTAACCATTTAAGAACATATATTATCCACTAAATATATACGCAGCTGTTAAATACTCATCACAAATTCAAATGCAAACATTTTTTTCTCTATTTCGTGTGTAGAACTTGATACAATAGTCATTTGTAATATTCCAGAATAATCTATAATGTCTAACAAGTCAATACTCTGTATGGTTGCAGAAATATACAAGGAAAAATTATAAATTTTAAATAACTAATCTTCTGACATTAGCATAAAATTTTACAACTACTCACTGTTAGTAATTGCTTCTTTAACATTTAGTAATTACCTCTATACATCTATTCATATAGTTAGGTATTTGTTTTGTATTTTGTATTCTAAGGCAGAATATAGCTCATTATTAGTTTTAGTGTAAGAAATTTTGAACTCTAATTTCTTATCATTTGAATACTTTTATTATAGTTATTTTAAGATACTTTTAATTTTTATAAATTTAATAATATTTACTTCAGTGTAATTTTGTTCAATACCTTTCAATATAATTTTGAATAAATGTAGCACAAAAGTTATCATTTAGGATACATTTATAATTATATATTAAACATTTAATAACTACATTAATATATATATATATATATATATATATATATATATAAGGTAAAGCCAGGAGAGATTCGCACATAGAGATTCGGGGGGAAAGGAGTAGAGTTAGCGTGCAGTAACTCCAGGTAATTGTACAACAGCAGTAGTGGAGTGTCTTCTTGAAAGTGCACGTTGATTGTTTTGAGTGTCTAAGATAAAGCATTGCTATTTTGTTTTGTTTTCTCAAAGTAAGTGCTTGAATTTTCATAGCTATTCATTAGAATTTCTATATAATGCCAGTAGTACAAAATAATTTAAATTTTAACGAATTGTCACAAGCTACTAATCTAGACTAACAATGTGAACTTCAACCGTTCGTTTTAGTAGCGACCATGTTTAAATAAAAGGCCGCGCAATCTCTCCTACCAAAATTGGAGAGTTCGCGCATCTGCTACTTAGGAGAGATGGCGCAATGTTCCCATTAGTTTCTATGTTAGGACAGATTACGCAGCTTATTGGTAAATTTGCATAAAAAATGAAAAATGAAAATGGACTAATTTTAAGTTAAACGTGTTATTAAGTAACTTAATGTTATTTTGTAATCTTATCTGGACTTGCTTTTTCTGATTCTTTAATTTTTTCCCTTTAATTAAAATTTTTAATAGTTTTTAAAATTATTTCCCTTTTCTGATTCTTTAATCATTACGTTGAAATATTCACTCCTAATACAATAATAATTGTTCACAAAAACCTTACAACAATGTCATTTAAGAGTAATTATTATTGTTAACAATTTAATTGTAGTTATTATTAGTGACAATCTCTTCTACCCATGTGCACAATCACACCAACCCTGTAAGGACAGATTGCGCAAAATAACTTTCTTGGTTTTATGACAACTGTTCTATTAAATTGCAACATAACAACAAAATAGCAATGGAAATGCATAAAAAAACAAATGAAATAAAAGTTTTTCATGGATAGTTTAGCAAAAAAATAATATTTAGATTTTTTTATTGTTATTCTTTTGAATTGTACACAGACTCTCCTAGCTTTACCTTATATATATATATGTATATATATATATATATATATATATATATTATACTTATATTACCAAATTTTTTTATATGATTTCCTATTTTTTTAAAGTAAATCCTAGCAAAACAACCATGAGAATTAATGTTGTGGTCAAAATATATCTATTTCTAAAACATTCAAGTTTTTCACTCCAAAACACCCTTTTCTAAGTTATGTGTCAAAACCATAGTCAATACTTTGTGATTGATTTTTTCGAAAGGTATGATATTAGAAAAAAAATTAAAACGTTCTTTAAAGCTTCTGTAAAAATAAATATAAACTCTGTTCCTTCTGTCATTTGAGGTATTTGTAATTTTAAAACTTTCGATAATCTTTGAAAGAATGCACGAATCTTTGAAAGAATGCAACGTACAGTAATTTTATATGTTATATAACTTTGTGTACCTTTTATGAAATGAACATTTTTTTTTCAGTGATTTCCTTCAATAATAATTTTTGGAAGTGTTTATTTTTATAGATTTTTTTCAAGAAAATAAAGATAATTTTCCGATGGTACCAGCCGTCTTATTTTAGTTTAAAAGCAAATAAAATTAAAAATATCCAATTGTGGCATCTAACTTTAGAACTATTAAAATATTCTGTAATTTTCTTCGTAACTTATCCCAATTAATTGCTACCCATTATTTCCAGTATGCGGGCATTTCTTCTAATATGTCTTTTTATTTAAATATAAGTGTTATTTTTCGTTTTAAATAATTCTAATTTAGATATTTAATTATTCTTACTTTGATGAACTAATTTAATTTTTTTAATTAATATTAAAAATATATAAGTAATATTCTTACTTTTAAAATATCTTATATGTATATTTTTTTTCTGACACGATTTAATTATAACATCAACATTTTAAATCGGATTTTTTTAAACACAAGGAAGCTCTACCCCCGCCAACCAACGCACGGACGCCACGGCCTGTAAAAATCTGCTAAACGGCTAAGTTTTAAAAGGATTACCCGGTTCCGGAAGACTGAATGATGTTACCACGAGCGGCGATGATCTTCTGTAATCGGGCTGCCATGCCATTCTATTTCACTGGTGTATTTTTCGCTTTCCATGGCCTCATTCCCCGCTGTCGCAACGGCTGAATGCTGTTTTGGGGATTGATAAGTAAGATCAATTACACAGTTGGAAATCAGCTTGTGTAAAATGTATAAGTAAAAAATGTCGCTGCCTCTCGGACTCTTATAACGACAGTATGGAGGACATTCTTCCTTTGGTTTCGAAGTTACAAAATTTCGTGTGCTCGGGAATAACATTCAGAACCGCGGCATTAAAAGGCACTGTGTATAGGAACTTTATGCATATGTTTTATGTTAATATCAAGTTTTAAATATTTTCAGGAACAGGTATAGCTATCGTATTAAATATTTTCTCAATTTTAAGCATATTTTTCGATGTATTTTTATAATGTAAATTGTGTATTTTAATTAATACGTATATACGGATTTTCTAATATGTCAAATAATAATTCGTACAAAATAAATCTAAAGTATGTTAGGTATGCATTTACATGTTCTCCATTTACGCAGCATCAAATTGTGTAATATATAAACAAACTTGCTAGCCGCGCTATTTTACGCAATGTGATTTCCACTGTGACATCTATGAATATTGCCCACAAAATACAAAAAATAAAAAAAGAAACATTTTATATCTATCTTTTCAATATATGATGTTATTTTCACTATTAAATGCGTTTCACATGTAATAATGTAAATATATTTTGGTTTTCTTTCTTTTTTTAATATAGTATGTTTCCTCATTCTTTGCTTTTAACACGTGATCATTTGCTTATTTTATTTTAGAGTTTTCTTTCTCTTTTTCATAGTCATGTGTAAATACATTTCTAAAGGAAATACATTGAACAGAAGTATTATTCTTCGAGCTCCTTTGCATTTTAGCAATATTTTAAAATATGGTAATTTCTAAATCTATACTAATATTAACAAGAACGAAAAATCATGCGTCAAGCATAGATTATGTAACACTTTCCAACACTTCCAAAATAATTTTACAAATCATTACCGTTTAATAAGCTGAAAGATAACATCTAAGTAAACAATTTGGAAAACGCATAACATATTTAAAAACGTAATTTCAGTAATTTCCAACATATATTTCCAACATATACAATATTCGGAAAAATATCCGAATACTTTTATTCAGCCCTGTGTATGATCTATCGATTTGTATGTATACTACATAGGATGCTAAAATTTAGTTTAGGTAGGAAACACGTAACACAGTTTAAAATTCGCCTTCTGTAGTTTCTGTCAATAAACGGAAATGTGTTCGCGAACTTTTGTGCTGCCCTGTATATGATCTACAGAATTTATACACACCAAGTAATAGAGAAAAAGTGAGTTAAATTTAAAATCACGTTCAGCAACTTCAAACGCACTTCCAGGAATTATAACATACAGTAGAGAATTCTTTTGTGTGTCCCTGTAAATGAACGATGACTGCTATACACACAAAATTCTGTAGTAAGCCTCTTGTAATGTACTTTAGTGATATATATAAATTTCAATGCGTTTAAATAGAGAAACATTATTTAATTAAACCACAAACGATTTTTCACCATAGACGTAATGTAATGGAATTCTTTTGACTGCCCCTGTAAGGTGCTATACGCACCCTATTCCATATTAGCTTCTTGTAATGCACCTTAGTGATATATATCAATTACAATGTGTTTGAAATTGTGTAACATTATTAAAATAAACCGCAAATGATTTTTCTCCATAGACCGTAATGTAACGGACTTCTTTTGAGTGTCCCTGTAGAGAAACACAACTTTTTAACAAAGCTTTATAACTTTATGACTTTATAACTTTTATAAATAACATAACTTTAATAATAAATAATAATAATTTAATAATAATAATAATAATTTTATAATAATAACTTTATAATAATAATTTTATAATAATAATTTTATAATATTAATTTAATAGTATTAATTTAATAATATTAATTTAGTAAATGAATAATAATAAAAATTTTATAATAAATAACAATTTTATAACGAAAAAGCTCAAAGCATTGCTCTGAACTCGTTGTTGTTTTTGGTCAAAAGTCAACACGCGCGGCAACCACTTTGACAACAGCTTTTTCATAGACAAATTTTCATTCAAAATAAAACCTACACATTTCTTGGATATCTTCAGAGTCTGAGCTATCTCCTGCAACTTCACTTTACGGTTCCCCAAAACGATTTTGTGGACTTTTTTTATGTTTTCCGGATTAACCACCTCTTTTGCGTGGTGCATCACTGGTGTCCGTACGACCACGTTTAAATTCAGCAAACCAGTCAATAATGGTTGATTTACCTGGTGCAGTGTCCGGATAACGCTTATCAAGCCAAGCTTTTCTTTGAACGATGTTTTTTCCCATCAAATAACAATTCTTGAAATTCTTGTTTATCCATATTTTTGTTTATCAACAAAGTCGTTCAACTGAAACCACTCTAACGTTTTATCCACACTGCGAATCGTCATGACATTTTTTCTGCTACCTTTTAAAGGTTAGTATTTACTAAAAAAAAAAAAAAAAAAACATCGGTTTGGCGATTGCAACGCCATCTGTGTGCCAGACCGGGAACTTATCAGCCCATGTGTTATAGATAACGCCAATAACATATAAAAATTGCAGGGCAATACGAGTATATTTACGGGAGTTAGAGCACGGACAGACGGCAGACGGCAGACGGCCATACGGAAGACAAACCGAAGTCATAAACACTTTTCAACTAGGTTGGAAAGTGTTAAAAAGGAGTACATATTGTTTTGTTGTTTGTTTGTTTGTAGGGGGTAATCTCTGGAACTAGCGAACCGATTTCAAAAGTGATGGTGGCAAATTAATGGTGACAACCCCTGCTCCAACATAGGCTATATTTTATGTCGGTGCCACTAACCCCAAGGGTTGCAGGAGCGAAAATAATTCTAAAATTGCTTTTTTTTTATACTGAAGGAGCTAGAAATTTGAAATTTGGCATTGTAGTTACTTATAAGATGTAAATGCTCTCTAAGAACAAAATAAAAAAAAATTCGAAATTTAAAAGGGTGAAATGAGCTAAAAGCGTTCTAAAAACATTCTAAATTACAATTTCTATGGAATCTCTGGAACTACAGAACCGATTTCAAAAGTGATGGAGGCAAATTGATGGTGACAATCCCTGCTCCAACATAGGCTATATTTTATGTCTGTGCCACTAACCGCAGGGGGGTGCAGGATGGAAAAACATTCTAAAGTTGCGATTTTTTTTATACTGAAGGAACTAGAAATTAGAAATTAGAAATTTGGCATTGTTGTTACTTATAAGATGTAACTGCTCTCTAAGAACAAAAAAAAAAAAAAAAAAAAAAAAAAAAATCGAAATTTAAAAGGGTGAAATGAGCGAAAAGCGTTCTAAAAACATTCTAAATTACAATTTATATGGAATCTCTGGAATTACCGAGCCGATTTCAAAAGTGATGGAGGTAAATTGATTGTGACAATCCCTGCTCCAACATAGGCTATGTTTTATGTGGGTGCCACTAACCCCAAGGGGGTGCAGGATGGAAAAATGTTCTAAATTGCGATTCTTTTTTATACTGAAGGAGCTAAATATTTGAAATTTGGCATTGTAGTTACTTATAACATGTAAATGCTCTCTGAGAACAAAATAAACAAAATTCAAAATTTAAAAGGGTGAAATGAGCGAAAAGCGTTCTAAAAACATTCTAAATTACAATTTCTATGGAATCTCTGGAACTACCGAACCAATTTCAAAAGTGATTGTGGCAAATTGATGGTGACAACCCTTGCTCCAACATCGGCTATATTTCATGTCAGTGCCACTAACTCCAGGGGGGTGCAGGAGCAAAAAACTTATGGTGTTAACTTATGGCTAAAATTGCGGGTTTTTTTATACTGAAGGAGCTAAAAATTAGAAATTAGACATTTGGCATTGTAGTTACTTATAACATGTAAATGCTCTCTAACAAAAAAAAAAAAAAAAAAAAAAAAAAAATCGAAATTTAAAAGGGTGAAATGAGCGAAAAGCGTTCTAAAAACATTCTAAATTACAATTTATATGGAATCTCTGTAATTAAAGAGCCGGTTTCAAAAGTGATGAAGGCAAATTGACGGTGACAATCCCTGCTCCAACATAGGCTATATTTTATGTCAGTGCCACTAATCCCAGGGGGGTGCAGCAGATAAAAACGTTCTAAAATTGCAATTTTTTTATACTGAAGGAGATAGAAATTTAAAATTTGCTATTGTAGTTACTTATAAGTTGTAAATGCTCTCTAAGAACAATTTTTAAAAAATCGAAAATTAAAAGGCTGAAATAAGCAAAAAGCATTCTAAAAACAGTCTAAATTTACAATTTCTATAAAATCTCTGGAACTACAGAACCGATTATAAAGGTAATGGTGGCAAATTGATGGGGACAATCTCTACTCCAACATAGGCTATATTTTTTGTCGGTGGCACTAACACCAATGGGGTGCAGGAGCGAAAAATGTTCGAAAATTGCGACTTTTTTATACTGAAGGGGAAGAAATTTGAAATTTAGCATTGTAGTTACTTATAAGATGTAAATGCTCTCTAAGAATAAATTTTAAAAAACAATCGAAATTTAAAAGGGTGAAATGAGCGAAAAGCGTTCTAAAATCATTCTAAATTACAATTTCTATTGAATCTCTGGAATTACAGAACCGATTTCAAAAGTGATGAAGGCAAATTGATGATGACAATCCCTGCTCCAACATAGGCTATATTTTATGTCAGTGCCACTAATCCCAGCGGGGTGCAAGAGTGAAAAACGTTCTAAAATTACAATTTTTTTTTATACTGAAGGAGCTAGAAATTTAAAATTTGGTATTGTACTTACTTATAAAATGTAAATGCTCTCTAAGCACAATTTAAAAAAAATCGAAATTTAAAAGGGTGAAATAAGAAAAAAACATTCTAAAAACAGTCTAAATTACAATTTTTATAAAATCTCTGGTACTACCGAACCGATTTCAAAAGTAATGGTGGCAAATTGATGGGGACAATCTCTACTCCAACATAGGCTATATTTTATGTCGGTGCCACTAACACCAATGGGGTGCAGAAGCGAAAAATGTTCAAAAATTGCGACTTTTTTATACTGAAGAGGAAGAAATTTGAAATTTAGCATTGTAGTTACTTATAAGATGTAAATGCTCTCTGAGAATAAATTTTAAAAAATCGAAATTTAAAAGGGTGAAATGAGCGAAAAGCGTTCTAAAATCATTCTAAATTACAATTTCTATGGAATCTCTGGAACTACGGAACCGATTTCAAAAGTGATGGTGGCAAATTGGTGGTGACAATCCCTGCTCCAACAGCCTCTTTAATAAAAAGCTATGCGTTGCTGACGACTGGGTTTTTCGCTCATTGTTGCACCAGATTAATCTCGGAAAATGAAACATTTGAAGTTACTGAAAAAAAATATTAGCTCGAAAAGTATTTGTCTGAAAATTGTTAGGCAAACTGCGTTTGAAAGATAAAAAATGGTATTTTTCTTGATATAAATTTCAAATCTAATGGCTATGCCGTTTTTCAAATATTGAATTTCAAAAATTACCAAATTTCCCAATGGAGTACCATAGCAAAACCTTCACGCGTAAAAAGATAATGATAAGGGCGACGTGCCCTGACGGGTATATTGGCTATAGCACGAGTCACAAATTATAGTAACCTTATTATTCTGTTAAAATATAAAAGTGAATTATCAAATGTCAATATTTTGTTTGATTAAAGGTTCGTTAAAAGAAATTGACCAGCGTAGCTTGCTAGTATCAAATAAATCTATATGGAAATAATGAAAATTTGAAGAACAAGTAGAAAAAACCCTCAAAAAATTAGTCAAATTGAAAAAAAAAACGAACCACTGCACACTGGAAACTTGTCAAGTACGTCACTGCAAAATGTGTTTAAATTACAGTTTTTGGTCTATAAACCTTTTTTTAGAAACTATTTTGACCGACTTCAACATTAAATATTTCTTAAAATAATTCTTCGCTTAAAAAATTATCAACTTCAGCATTTTTCTCGAACAATTCTCTGTAATACCACGAAGCTTCATATTTTTATCTGCAATAGATTTCTTAATATTAGCCTGGTCCACCGGTCACAAAAAAATTCATTTATGGATGTGTACGTTTTTTTCTTTATAAAATAGGCCGTTTTTATAACGTAAAGTTGTTTATCTTAAAAGCAAATTTTGATTTAGATGAATAGAATATGTCTTTGATTGATATGTCGTGAAATATAGAATAATGTTGTTGAGAAACCTTTTAAGATTGGTAAAAACTGGATTGCAAGAAAATAATTTTAATTTAGAGAATGAAAAGAGGGCAGAAAATATCAAATATGCGTAAAGACATAAATATTCTCAAATGCGTCGTGTGAAGATTCTGAAACGGTTTAAAAGTACTGATACTGTATGAAGGTAGCCCGGATGACGTCGACAGAGTGTTACGGTAGAGACTCCGAACTGTTATTTGCCAATGATTGCTAAAAATAATAGACCATTGACGTCAGCCCTGACTGCGAGGGTAATCGCTGCATCTACTGTGCTATAATGCAGCTGATCGACTTTTTACATTTACAGTGAGTGACAGGATAATATAAAGTGTGTGACGTAAACCTCTGATCTCTTTAATGCTGTAAAGTTCTGATAATCACAGAATTACCAATCACAAAAAATATTCACCAATTAAAGAACTATCTTGCAGTGAAGCAAATAACCAGTTAGATCAATCTAATTTTAAACTCGAAGAATAAGGAGGACCGATACATTTAAAATGTCTTACTGAAAACAATTTTCTGTACTTCTCCATTATACCGTTGACAAATTTCCAGTAAAAAGAAAAAAATATCGCCAAACTCTTATAGGCCAAACAATCAATGGAATAATGTTGTCATTGGAATCTAAATCCCCACACACTAAAGTGTGAGCTATCAATAACTTTAAACAGTAAAATTTATAATACATAAATGAAAAGAGAAAAAAAAGTAATCTTAAATATTTATTTATTTAGAATATTTTTCTTAATTATCCCCCTCGGCTGATGAATAAGTTTTAATGACGTAATCAGTTGAAATGGATTTGTTGTGCGTAACTATGCATAGCAACATTTTTCAACGCTTTTTCTATTTTAATATCATGGCGGCACCGTTTAAGGTCCTAGTTATTATTTAAATTAGCGAAATAACTAATAAATTGATAAAATAACCTTAAAAATACAGATAAATGTCGAATAAAAAATCGCTCGATGACATAACAAACAGGTGTAACCCATCTGATGTCAATTGAATGTGACGCCACGGTAATGAACTTTTAGAATTAAATCCTATATTTTTTTTCATTTACGGATAGACCGACGAGATAACGGATAAGTACCCAGTTTATGATAGCATTATTATAAAATTCCCCGATGCAGGACATTTTCTACTTAGCCATTTTACACAAGTTGATTTTCAAATGTTTAATTGATCTTATTTAATCATTCGCGAAAACAGTTGTTAGCTCTTTCGTCAGCAGTTGATTCGGCCTTAAAATCGTTGAGTGAAAGGAAATGAATGGGAACCCGAGTAGAACAGAACGCCACTGGTCGCTAATTATAATTCAATCTTCTGTAAACATTTTAGAGTTGATCAAATTAGTGTGTTTTTAGAGTTTGAGGTGTCAGAGCGGGAGTTAGCGAGCGAGGCTCGTAGGGGCATAATAAATAATCACAAAACAAAATAGCAATGTTATTAGAAGAATCATTTTCTTTCTTCATTTTAAGAGGTCACATCCATAAACTTATCCTGGTCAGTCATTATTGGAAAATAACTTACATTTTATTAAATTAAAGATATCTTTACCAATATTCTTTCTTTTATATTTTCAAAAAGTGATTTTCTAAATAGAAATTTGTAAAACAAATTTACATAATAACTGCCTACATTAGGAATGTCTTTAAACGTTGAAGTGATTTACGACAAATAATAAAACTGATATGTCTTTTCCTCTTTTCATATTTTCATTATTGGAAAACTATATGTATATTTGTCTAAGGAATGGAGCAATATCTAGTTCCATACTACATTTCAGATTTTCATTGAAGTTATTTTCGGAAGCCAAATCTTTGAAATTACTAGCGAAATTATGCACGATCAAATAGTTTGGAGGAAATAATCACAGTTATTGATATTTTAAATTATCGTTCATTCTCTCGTTTAATACATTTTTTTAGTCATGTATAACTAGTAAAAATATTCTTGTCAAATTCATAAAAAAATGTAGTCAATAAAATATTTTAAATGAGTAATATATTTTTTTAATTAAAAACTGTAAAATTAATCTGAAAGTGGATAAAAAAATAGTTGCGATATCAAATGTAAAAGAGTTGACATGCACGTTCACTTTTTGGGGAATTTCTGAAGAACATTCAGCAAATTTTTAATTGTTTTTGTTATTGTCTATAAATTGAGTGATCAACAATAAATATCTCCCTATTCTTAAATATTGCAACTAATGGTGCTGCGGCTGCCGTAAGTGATTTTATAGAGATACTAGGGGGCCTACCCCCTGCGAGCTACGCTCGCCAACCCCCGCTCAGACTTTGAGGCCTCTAAAAACATGACAGCGTGTTTTATTTTTAAAATATTGGTAAATCTGTAATTGGGTTGCCATGCTTTTAACGTTTTAATGGGGCATTTTTTGATTACCATGGTCTCATACAGACCTGTTGCGGCAACTGACGACTGTTTTCGAAATTAATAAGTAAAATCAATTACAACTTGAAAACCAGCTTGAATAAAATGGTTAGGTTTAAATTGTGGCTACCTCTCGAACTTTTATAACAACGATCTGTATTCTATTCTTCCTTTGCGTTTAAAGATGAGAAAAATTCCATCTGCTTGTGAATAAAATTAAGAACCACGGTATTGAAAAGTACTATGTTATACACATTTTCATTAACAGGTTTTAATTTTCTCTCTATTTTAGTGCACCATCATGCATATTTTCATGTTATTTTAAATACGTAAATTATTTATTTTAATTAATATGTATATACGAATTTTCTAATAATTATGTATCATACAAAAATAATTAAATATTTTGTGCATGCATGCCTGCATTTATTCGGCATCAATTGATGAGATATTTAAACAAATTTGCTATCCGCGATAATTTTACACCATGTTATGTCACTTGAATATTGTTCATAAGAAAATCGGGTACTTTTCCAGTATAGGATCCTTTGTTTTTAGGTTTGGCGTAATTCGAGCTTCAAAAAGGGATAGATTCGTTAATATGCATAGATTTGTTGCCAAAAGTTATGAAAACAAACCCAATGAACTTTTGGTGCTTTTCTATTATAGGGGTCTTTGACGCTTTTTTAAAAAGCTTGGCGGAAAAAACCAAGCAGGATAGAAAACCAAGCAGGATATTTTATTCTCCTTCCGTTCAGTTGGGCAATTATTATTTTATATATTCGTTTCAAATATCCGAATTAGTGATTTTATAAATTCGTTTAATTAAATTTTACAAAAAAATAACAAAATGATATCAATAAATATTAATTACTAATAATTCCTTTCCCCCTTTTCTTTTGCGTTTACATAAATGACGTCATTTGGACGAATTTATTCAAAATATTTTCAGTTTATAAATTAAATTAAATGCTGACAGACGATTGAATCCTGACGATAGAAATGTGATTTTTTTTTTTTCAAAATTTCCTGAAAAACAATTTAATCACAATCTTGGCTTCATTATCGATTGAAATAAAAGATAAATTCAATTTCAATTTGAAAATGCCGAATAAAAAGAAATCAATAATCCCTATCGGGATCCTTTTCAATTTTTTTCCCTTTTTTGTCACAAAAAAACTGAGTAATTAGTTGCCATCATTACAGAAAAATCATTAAAATTAGAAAAAAATTAATATCACGAAAACTAATTCCAATTTCAAAATTCTATTACCAGTTTTGACATCCGCAGATTTTTATGGACAATTGGTATTAATTTCACCATCAAGCGTTTAATATTTTATTAAAAATAGCCCTGAAAAATAATCAGTCGTTTAGTCAGTCGTTTCATAAAATCGTTTCATAAATTCGTTTCATAAAATCGTTTCACAAATTCGTTTCATTAGGATTTTATATATATAGGGTAGATTTTCCATTTTCTGCTTATAATGCAAACAATGCAGCATATAATAATGTGAAAAATGACAGTTTTAGATAAATGTACGACAAACAAGCTGAAGCAGACAGTTTTTAAATCGAAGAATTATTTTAGGCAATATTTAACGTTGAATTCGGTCAAGATCATTTCCGTTACCAAGATTTTAGAGCATCAAAAATTATTAATCGAAATTAAACCATATTTTGCAGACATATACGTGACTAGAAAGTGACGTGAAATGTCTAATTATTTTTTAATATATTATTTTTTAATATATTATTTTTTAATATATTATTTTATAATATATTTGTCATATATTATAATATATATATATTATTAATGTAAACATTTTTATTTTATTTTATTTTTCTTTTGCTTTAATAGTCTAAAATTCATTTTTCGAATAGAGAGACTTTTTTTCATATTTTAAAAAAAGTTTTTTTTTTTACCTACTGTTGTCAGATTTTAAAAAAGCCAAAATATTAAAACTTCCAAACATTCTAGTTTTAATCGACAAATATATACGTAAATTTAAAAAAAAATCAAAAATACTTTTAAATTATTAAATTATTACGATTACATGAGAAAAACACTTAATGGTGAAAATTACGTCATATCTAAAACGATATATTTCAAACATCATGCTAAAAACAATTTTCTTATAGGGTTTTAAATAAAACTTTCCTTTTTTTTCTAAAATTCCTTCATGCACCGACACTTTTTATTTAATTATTTTACACTGGATTATTTTTAAAGATGTAATAAGTCTTACTTAATAAAGCACAAATAATCCGTCAGCTATCGCGACAACGGTGATTGCGCCATTCAGAAAAGAAAAATTCTCAATAAAAGGGAAATGAATAGCAATTCGATAACAGAAAATCGCCACTAGTCGTGATAATAACGTTTAATGTTCCATAATCGGATACAGAGCAAATTTTCGTGTTTTAAAGGCTCTGGGGTCGGGACGTGCAGATCTCGTAGGTGATGAGGTCCCTATAGTGTAAAAAAAGATTCACTAGTCATAGAAAATCGCCAAAAATCTGTTTTTAAATCAATTAACGCACTTACTGCATTTTCTCTTTTTATTTATTGTCGAATGATCAGTTTTTTGTTTAATTTATAACAAAACTATTAAAGAAATAAAATACTGAAATATTTTCTTTAGTTTCCCACAAAAAGATAAATCAATATGTGCTCAATTAAATGTGATTCCACAACCCTTTAAGAATTTAGTAATTACGTTAAATATATGTATTGGCTTTATATATTTTATTATGCCATCTAAGCACTTGGTTAAGGATGTCTTAATGAATTACAATAATAGTTATTCAGATAATATAGAAGAGCTTAAATTAAAGCATTAAACAAACATGTATGTTTTCTTCCAAAACTACTTGAGATTTAAATTGCAAAATTTGAGCATATTTCAATACCAAGAAGCAGAATTTTTTTTCCCATTTTGAGACAAAACATAAAAAAAACGTTGCTTGTAATCAACAATATCAGAGCACCGTCAATTAAAGTGAAGTTTAGAGGTAGAGGGATATAAACAAAAACGGATTATAATGGGAAAATATATAGATAAATAATTTCTACGCATGTGTTTAGAAAATACGTATTTTCATATGTAAGCTCATTTAATTTATTATTACTCTGGCTGTAGTTAGTTTAGTTTTGGGATAGGAATTCAGTGAAGGGCTTTTTTTGCTTATTTCCTAGAAATAAATAATACATATATGTATATATTTTTTAATATTCATTTGTTCCTAATCTGTTAAAAATATATCGGTTTTGTTTATTGGATTACAAAACTGAAACTTATACAAATTGAATTAAATTTAAAACAATATATTTTACATTATTTGCATCTTTAATATTTCAAGGTAATGTAAAAAAACTTATTTTATATACAAAAAGCTGCTTTGAAGTTGAAAAATGCTCATATAAGACATACTATGGTCCAATGATAGAATATAAGTAAACGATAACGGAATTCGAAGAAATGGCACCTTTGATAAAACACTTTCCAACATTAGGCATAAACGTTATCTATATTCCAAACAGCATATAAATTTGGTTCCAAAACATACGTTGCCTTTTCGTAAAGTAGAAATATGTTTTAAACTGTTAAAATAACAATAAAACATATGCTATTTAAAACAATTCTTTAAATGTTAAAAAATAATTAATGTTTAAAACAATATTTTAAAAATTCATCCTCTTTTAAACCGGAAAGCTTGTTAGGTTTCTTATGTCCATGCGCATTTTTAGTTATATTGAATCTCAAAATAAACATTTTAGAATATTATATTTCAATGGTTTGTGACGTATACAATTTTTATTTTCATCACTAGGGGGCTCTGCCCTCTACGAGCTACGCTCACCAATCCCCGTTCTGGCACCGCAAACCTTAAAAACACTCTGATTTGACCAACTCTAAAACGGTTACGGAAGATTGTATTATAATTAAACGATCAGTGGCGATATGCTGTAATCGGGTTGCTATTCATTTTCCTTTGACTGAGGGATTTTAAGGTCGAATCAACTGCTGTCTAAACAGTTAACAACAGTTTTGCTGATTGATTAAATAAAATCAATTAAACATTTAAAAATAAACATGTGTAAAGTGTTTATTTAAACAATGTCGCTGCTTCGGAGAATTTTATTACAATGCTATAGAAAATTGGGGACTTCTCCATTATCAGTAAAACATAATAAAAAATATATGTATATGTCGAAATAAAAACCATTCAGTGCCATAACAAACACATGTAATGCCCCTGACGTCAAGAGAATGTGACGCCACGATCATGCATTTTTGGTGTTAAATCCCAGAGTTTTGCAATATTTTTTTGTTATGAAAAGTGATCGACGGGATAATGGATATGTACCATATTGTTAATGATATTTTAACAATCTATTAGTTATTTTGATATTTTAAAGATAATTATTTAATGTAAAAATATAGTTTTTTATTGAGAGGAAATATTATTATTTGCGCTGTTTTAAAATTTGCAATAATAGGTAAAAGATTTGTCGAAATAAATTATTATATCATGTAAATATATTTTTTAATTGAAAAAGTTTGGAAATATTGTTATTTGAGCATTTTAAGTATGACGTAAGTTTCCCTACTTAATGATTTGAAAGCACGTAATAATTTAATTATATCCCTTTTTAATATTCACGCGCAAGTATATTTTTCTACATTTACTGTTTTTAACACATGATCATTTAACTATTATTTTGAAGTTTTATTTCTGTTTTTAATAGTCATGTGTAATTACATTTCTTAATTGAAAGGGAATATTATTATGTGCGCTATTTTACAAATTGGCAACAATTGAAATAATGCATTTTATGAAATTTGAAATAAATCTTCATCAAAATAATGAAAATTTTGAATTAAAAAAATTAAATATAAGCTCAAAAAATTACTCAAATTAAAAATATAATTGAAGTCTGCACACCACAAGCTTGTTAACTATATCATTATAAATTATAGTTAAATTCCTGTGCATAGTTTTCGTTCCTATAAAACTTTTTAAGAGAATTATTTTGACTAACTTTAATATTAAATATCTCTTAAAATAATTCTTCGATTTGAAAACTGTCTGCTTCAGCGTGTTTATCGAACATTTCTTTATAAAACTACCAATTTTCATATTTTATATGCAATAGTTTCCAGAAAGACTTCAAGGCACAATGTCTTCATCGACAGCGGTGACTGCGGCGGTGGCGGTGGTTACTTCTTTTTTTTCAAATATAGAGAGATACTAATTTGAAAAACAAATAAATAAATAAATAAATTGTTTTATTGCATGAAAACCACTTTTATTTCTCTTACTTTTATTTGATGTTACAGTTTAGCGACAGTTTTCATTATTTTTATGAAGATTTATTTTAAATTTCATAAAATCCATTATTTGAATTGTTGCCAATTTGTAAAACAGCGCACATAATAATATTCCCTTTCAGTTAAGAAATGTATTTACACGTGACTATTAAAAACAGAAATAAAGCTTTAAAATAATAACTAAATGATCCCGTGTTAAGGGTTAAGACCAGTAAATGTAGAAAATTACGTAATAAAAAATATACTTGCGCGTGAATATTAAAAAGATAAATTATTAAATTATTACACGTTTTCAAAGCATTAAGTGGGAAACTTACGTCATATATTTAAAATGCTCAAATAACAATATTTCGAAACAAGTTTCAATTAAAAAATATATTTACACGATAAATTAATTTATTTCGACAAATCTTTTACCTATATTTTTCATTATGTTTCACTGATTTTTTAATTATTTCATTAATTAAAATAACAATTGCATCCTTAAACGGCAGTGCCATGATGCGATGAACAGTTACATACAATAGTTCAGTTTCAACTGGACGTCACAAATATTTATGGCACAGATGTCATATACGCTCCACGTTGGCGCGATTTTTTCACCCGCCAATATGGCGAAAACTTTTTGAATATTAGTTACGATTAGCATGCAGTTTTTTATTTCCATATCAAAATAAAATAACGTAATAAATGAAATAGCTTCTATTATTTTAAAAAAAAGGAAATAAAAATAAAGAAATGATAGTTTGATATAAATAAATATTGATATACATAATAAAAAATATTTATAGAATTAAAATAAAAAATAAAAGTAAATAAATATCAATTTTGTTTTCGCCAAATTGGCGGGGAAAAAAACGCGCCAACGTGGTACGTATGTGACATCTGTGCCACATTTATTCACTATCCGAGAGGGATAATTAAGAAAAATAATGTAAATAAATATCCAAGATTATTTTTTTCCTGTTTCCATTAATATATTGTAAATTTTATTGTTTAAACTTACTGATAGTTGACACTTTGCTGAGTGGTTTTTTTTTTCGAATTTCTTGTATTTCATTTATTTTTATTTTATTTTATTTATTTATTTACCAAGTTTCTATATTATCGTTTTAAAATTATACGATGCAGCGACATTGTTTACTTGACCATTTTACACAAGTTAATTTTAAGTGTTTAATAGATCTTATTTAATCAATCTGGAAAACAGTTGTTAGATGTTTCGACAGCAGTTGATTCGACCTTAAAATCCTTCAGTCAAAGGAAAATGAATTGAAACCTGGTTACATCAGATCGCCACTGGTCGTTTAATTATAATACAATCTCGGTCACTTACTGATTAATCCTCTTAAGCTGCTATAACAAAGAAGTACCGATTTTTAAAAATTCAAATTTCTTAATAAATATTTTTATTAATATATTTTTAAGTTTTGATTCGATTTGCATAAAATTTTAAATGGCTCGATAAATTTCTGCAACGATTATATACATGGTGTTCCAAAAATAACGATCTATTTTCATGTAGCATTTTTAATGTAGAAAACAAATAGATACATAAAACAAGGCACCTACACACATAGGAATTTAATAAAATTCAACATGTCCACCCTGCATGTCAACACACAGAGACCAATGTTCTGCCATGGAAAGAACACATCTTTTAGTTGATTAGGTGTGATGCTTTTGACTGTGTGTGTGTGCTTCCACAGTACTTACACGCAGCTGATGCAGACTTAAGACTTTAACCCTGTACACAAATTATTTGATGTAACCTCAAGCGAAGAAGTCAAGGGGCGTTAGATCAGGAGACCTCGGTATTCACATACGCTGTGACCTGTGACCCTCTACCGATCCACCGTCTCGGGAATGGGCGGTTTAGGTGTTCGCGAACATCGAGAGAAAAGTGGGGAGGACCCTTACAAAAATTTCTTATAGAATTCTATAAAAAATATTTATAGAAAATGCATTATAGAATCCTATATAGAATTATGGCCCGTTTTTCCGTAAGCTTGTTTAATCTAAAGCTATAGAGATATCTGTAAAAGTTCAATAGAAATGTCTTTAGAGCTTCTATATAAACATATATAGAATTCAGGTGCTCACCCTCCCAACTACGAACCTCGCTCGATGCTGCTTGACTTCAGTGATCGGACAAAGAACCAATACTTTCAGTATGATACAACAATTGACAGTTCCAAATTTATTATTACACTATTTAAACTTTATTTCTTTTGTGATTTGCATTCCCAATCATATAGAGTCTTGTAAAAAGATTTAAAAGTTTAATAAATTATTTGTTAAAACTGAAACAATTGTTTAAATATTTATACTTCAGATTAAAGTTTTTGAATAAAAATTAAAATACTATTAAAGTGAATAAAGTTTATTAAATTAGATGGATGGCTTTATAAATTTAACAACAAATCAATAAATTATTATAAAATTAATCAACAAATTAAGGAATTATTAGGAAATTAATTAATCATGATTTAATTCAGTAGTTTGACTGATATATTATTACATTGACAATTGAATCGCAATGTATTAGAATTGAATTAAATTATATATATATAATCATATTAAATCTATGGAGTACTTTTATATATTAAACTGATGTATTACAAAATTGATTATTATTTTTTTAATTTTAATGTTTAGTTATAAATAAATTTATTTATAACTATACATTAAAATTAAAAATGAACAGCTTTGGGATTAGCCTGCTATCCGCCGTTTTGTTTTTTAAATCAAAACATATTTGTTTTGTTTCTCATTTTCAAAATAATTTTCATCCATATTTACTTATTATAAACACGTTATTTAATTCCATTGACTAATTTATTTATATTTAATAATAAAGGTTAACTTGATTATGTCAGAAACAAAACAAATGCTCTGATTTATCGCCCGCGGTGAGCCATCTCCTTTTTTAAATCAAAACATTTTAACTTTTATTAAAATGATATTGATTAAAATGATATGATCAGAGCATTTGTTTTGTTTCTGACATAATCAAGTTAACCTTTATTATTAAATATAAATAAATTAGTATTCTGTTTTCTATTTGTGTTTTTGAACAAATGTTTTGATTTATCGCCCGAGGTCAGACATCTCATTTTTTAAATCAAAACATTTTAACTTTTATTATTAAATATAAATAAATTAATCAATAAACTTAAATAACGTGTTTCTAATAAGTAAATATGGATGAAAATTATTTTGGAAATGAGAAACAAAACAAATAAGTTTTAATTTAAAAAACAAGATGGCAGACAGCAGACTAATCCCAAAGCTTAGCCAATCTATAGAATCATTAGTCCATAGAACTTACTATGGACGCACTATAAGATTTATTGTACTCAGGTTTATTGTTGAAAAAAATTCTACAGAACTTCTATAGAAACATTTTCTTTATAAAAATTATTCTATAGAACTCTTCAAAACTCTAGAGTTCTATACAGCTCTATGAACTATTTTCGTAAGGGGAGCCCCGCCCTGATGGATAACAAAGGTATTCAGAATTCCGCCAGACTGCAATTGTTGTTGCAAAAAACTCAACCACATCAAGGTAAGTTGTACAATTTACTGTTTCCTCCGCAAAAATGAATGGACCACAAATCTTAGTCTTGCTCATTCCTAACCACGCGTTGACCTTCGGGTTGTTACTTTGCCATTCTTGCACCGCTTGAGGATTGCTGTCGGCCCATATCTGGCGGTGGTGACGGTTCACTGATCCTCATGTGTGAAATGTGGCCTCGTCAGTGCATAGGATGTGGTCTTACAAGTCCTGATTCTTTACGTCCTTTAAAAGACATTTCTCCTTTATTGAAAAGAATCTCTGATTCTTTTTTCTACATTTATAAAGTACTTTTTAATAGAATATATTTTGTTTTTGTAATTTGTATATTATAGTTCACTTTTTGCTCACATTTTTATACTCATACTGTTCCTATTTCAGCTTACAGCTTGAACCGTGCAAGATTGCTAGTTGTGCTATGATTAAGTAGTCTTTTCATAAAATTTTTAATTACTTTCTTTTATACATTTTTTTCTTATATATATATATATATATATATATATATATATATTAATATTAAGAAATGTTGTGATCTCAACCAGTATTGTAAAAATTAACTTTGTACTAATTTTATTTTAATCTCTAATGTAATATTCAACATCTGTACTCTAAAATATGAATTTTCAAGAAACATTTCTCCTCGTGGAGAAAAGTTCCTATGCTTAACGGCTTTATCTCCACGAGAGGGTGATTTCGTATTTCGTCCTTTAAGAGGTCACTACACATTGCCATACTAGTCTAAGAGCTAGCAACGTTTTCGTCACATGAGTTTAGCAAGGCTCATTTTTCTATATATTCTCCCTCTCTATTGTGTAGTACGAATGCGGCCGGTCTGGCTGGTGGAAGTGGTCGCGTTTACTTGTGCTGGGAGGGGCAATGCAGGTAAAAAAGTTTCTGCTCACTATTTGTGATATTAAGTCATTATTGCCAGACCGTTTTAACGTTGCTAATACCGTGCCAGACAATAGGCAAAATAATTTAATTTATAGGCAAAATAAGGTGTCAAATTCACGTCATTTTAGCAAAGCTGAAATTTTAGTATGGCACACTTTGGCTATCAGATAACCATAATTAATTTGCCAGACCGAAATTTCGTTGCTAAATTACTGCCAGACGCCGACTTAAATCTGGCAGAGAAAGCGCCTATTAGAAGGTTGGCAGCTTTTGTAGTACTTTGGCTACTTTCAATACACATCCAAGCCATGATTGTTGCCAAAGCAACGATCCTTGCTTTCTATAAAAGTATATATATATATATATATATATATATATATGATTTGTCGAAATAAATGCTTAAATAAAAATATTTCTTGCACTTATTTAACGTGTCTTCACTGAAAAATGTTTTTTCCTTGATTATCGCTACAAAAAACACAGGTTTTTCCATTACTAGCCAATGCATTAAATTTCATTTCGAAAACACAGAGAACATGCTATGAACGTATTATTTCAAACCACAAATGACCTATTGACCTTGAAAAGTAGCAGTTGACATTGTCTATTTCTTGCTAGCCACTATAAGTTTATTCCGAAAATTAAGAGAAAATATTATATATTGTATTATTTAAAATTAAAAGCGAATAGTAATAAACCTTAATTATAATATTACTTAAAAATTATGGGAGAAATTAAATAAACATAACGGTTGACAATTTACGCCATGAAGCTTTTGTTTTGCTCTTTTTTCGCTTCTTTGGCGATTTCATAAATCTCTATACTTATAAAAGAACATGTCCTGATGACTCGAAATCAATGCCGAGCTTCAATCGCTGCTCATAGGATTATGAAATTTGGAAGATATGTTCCCTTACACAATATAGGCACTCACTAAGAAAGGATTTTTGAAAATTCACCCCTGAGAAAGTTAAATAGGGGGTCGAAATTTTTAGGTCATTTTGTCTTTTCGCCATATCTCAGCAGAAGTTTTAGGTAGAGCAAGGAATTCAGGATAACAAATCTACTAAAAAAATAGTTAAACATGTATTTCAGCAATTACGCTTTTTCGCCATATCTCAGCAGGAGTTTTTGTTAGAGACGTGAAATTAAGGTTACCCAATCTACTAAAAAAATAGTTAAACACGTATTTCAGCTATTTTGGAAGTTAAACCATTAAGGGTGTTAAATGGGGGTGGGCGAACGTTTTAGGTCCTTTGGTCTTTTCACCATATCTCACAAGCAGTTTTAGGTAGGAGCGTGAAATTCAGGATAAAAAATTTACTAAAAAAATAGTTAAACACGTATTTCAGCGATTTTAGAAATTCAGCCACTAACAAGGGGACCGCCAAACATGATGCGCACAGAATTTGATGATTTTAAAGTATGTTCTAGGGGTCATACCCCTAACTATTCAGGTCAAAGGTTTCCTTCAAATGGGCTTTAGTTTTCGAGAAATTTCGGGTTAAAGTTCCGTATGCATTTCAAATACCCATTAGTGCGCATCCATGAACAAGAACTTCGTGGTGCTGAGGCTCGCGATTTGAGAGCTGGAGTTGAGGGTTCTGTCCTATTTAGTGACTTTTTTAACTTTTTTAATAAATTTTATATATTTGTTGCGTTATAAGTTTTATGCAGAATTATGAATTCTGCATTTTTGAACGTTTTGATATTTTCCTAATAAATTCCATTTACATTTTAAATTTTTTTGTAAAAATGTACATTTTTTTTTAAAGTTTTCAAGTTTTGAAATTAATATTTTTACTGACGAAATTCCAAACTAATTTATGTGTAGATTTTGTTTAATTTTTTTATTATTTACCCTTTATATTTCAATAACCGTTATAAAATAATACTTTATGAAATTTTAAATGAAAATTTATCATTTTTTATAATTTATACATAATATTTTTTATCTCAAATCTTCTAAAGGTATTTATGATTAGGTAATTCCAACAGCATATCTTGAAAGGAGTAATAAAACATTAAAGAGTAACGCTTACATCCAAATTTTAGCCTGTTATATATATATATATATATATATATATATATATATATATATATATATATATATATATATATTATGCTATTTAAATACATTTAACTGTAAAGTTTAAACTCAACATAATTTTTTGATTTGCACAAATAAAAAAACAATATATTACAATTTATTTTTAACAATATTATTATAACAATATATTTTTATCATTCTAACAAGTCGATGCCATACAGAAAAATTTAACTAGAAATGAAAAATCGTTTGTAAATTACAATACATATAAAAAATATCTGAAAAAATCGTCTGCAATGACTTTTATGGAAATATAAGAATAAATAAAATTTTCTTTTTATTCATTTTGTTTAGCTTCCTTTGCATACAATTATAATGTTTGAAATAATTTCTTTTTCAACTTTTAATGCATTTTTAAATGTACTTATCACAATTTAAGTATTTAAAGAAAATATACTAATTTATACATTCTTCCAATATTGTTAAAACAATTTACGTAAAGAATATATTTAACGGCGATTTTTAATACGGAATTTGCTTAGAATATTTTTGCGATATGTATCACACAATTAGTTCCATATTTAATTTAAAAAAAATGTCAATGTCGGTGATGATAAATATTTTAGTATTTCAGAAGTTAATATATTGCAATATATTTAGAACAAATCACATATTAAAAGGATATATTATTTTGTTACTTTTTTCTTAATCATTAATAATTTTTTAAATAGAAAATGCAAATAAAAATAAATGCATTATTTCATAAATACGATATATATATATATATATATATATATATATATATATAATGTAAACAATAATCGTTAAAAGACATAAATTAGTTTGGATTTTCGTCAACAGAAATATTAAAATAAAAATTGCGCAAAAACTATAAATTTTCACTTAAAATTCGAAAATGTAAATGGAATTATTACGAAAATATCAAAAAGTTCAAAGATGCAGAATTCATAATTCTGCATAAAACTTATAACGCAACAGATATATAAAATTTATTAAAAAAGTCACTAGAGAGGACAGAACCCTCATCTTCCGCTCTCAAATCGCGAGCGCCTCAGCACCACGGAGTTCTTGTTGAAGACTGCGAACTAATGGGTATTTGAAATGCATACTGAACTTTAACCCGAAATTTTTCGAAAACTAAAGCCCATTTGAAGGAAACCTTTGACATGGATAGTTAGGGGTATGACCTCTACAACATACTTTAAAATCATCAAAATCTGTGCGCATCATGTTTGGCGGTCCCCTTGTAAGAGACGTTAAATGAGAGTCGAATGTTTTAAGTCATTTTGCCATTACTCAGTAGAAGTTATAGGTAGGACCGTGAAATTAGGGATAACAAATTTACTAAAATTATTTAAATAGATATTTCAGCGATTTTAAATATTCATCCACTAAGGAGGTTAAACGGGGGTCGAACGTTTTTGATCATTTCGCCATTCTCAACTGCAGTTTTAAGTACGAGCGTGAAATTCTAGCATTACAAATCTACTAAAAAATAGTTAAAACACAGTGAGAAAAACACAGGTCATTGTAATTTTTACTACGACATTAACAATTTATGGGCGTGAAACCACACTGCCATGTATCTTAGCCAATCTCATTTTTTTTTATCTAAAAGCTCTCCCTTCCCCTTAGATAATCACGAGCAGGGTCGAGCAGTACTTTCTTAGGGGGCTCATAAAAGAAAATATTATTTTTGTCACGAAATTTTTACTTGCGTGTATTTTTTTTATATATATTCTTATTAGTTATTTTCATATATTTTAAAATAAAGTATTTTATTTACATTTTTCTTTTTGCATGTAAAATGCACTTTCTGGGCCCCAAACAAAGGCAGCGCTGTACGCTGTAAAAGGTATCTGGGCCCCACTCGGAAGCGACCGGCTAGCTAACGATGTACGGCTGAGAAGCACACAAGACCCCGTTATTTTGAACACCGTATTAACATTTTATAGGAATAATATCACAGTGCCCATTTACAACGATCGCCATGTATCTTATGCTATCTCATTTTTGTATATTTTATCTGAAAGCTCTTCCATTCCCATGGCAGTGCCGAACGTGTCTTTGTCAGGGGCTAATGGAGAAAAACGTATTATTTATGTCGCGAAAGCTTTATTTATGTGCTTTATTGATATACTTATTAGTTATTTTCGTATAGTTTAAAATAAAGTACTTTATTTATAGTTTTTTGTTTGCATGTAAAATGCACTTTCTAGTTTCTCAGCGAAGTCCGGGCTAAACGCTGCAGAAGGAAACTTGGCCCCACACGGAAGTGACCGACTGGACGGGCAAAGACAGGCTTGTTAATAAATGTTTCTTTTAAAACAATTAGAAAAAATTGTGGATAAATATTTTATTTTCAAAATTTAACTAAGCCAAATAAGAATTACAATTAATTGATTACATAATTAATTATACATACATAAAAATACATAATTGATAACATTAATTACATAAATTAAGCCTTTTTTGACAAATCATACATATATATATATATATATATATATATACTTCTATAGAAAGTAACAATCATTGCTTTGTCAACAATCACGGATTGGCAGTGTACTGACAATAGCCAAAGCACTACAAAAGCTGACAACTCTTCTAATTGGAGCTTTCTCTGCCAGATTTAAATCGGCGTCTGGCAGTAATTTAGCAACGGAATTTCGGTCTGACAAATTAATTATAGCTTATCTGATAGCCAAAGTAGGGGAGACCGGGGCAAGATGACTATGTTAACAATTTTTGTTGTTTATTAATTTATTTTGAAGTAAAAGTAAAATTAATTTTACATGAACTGATAGAGTATACCTTTGTAGTATTAAATACATTACCATTTAATTTTCCAAATAAAAAAAATAAAGGATAATTTTATTTTTTCATAACATTAACAAATCGTCATCTTGCCCCAGTACTGGGGCAAAATGATTTTGGCCTTGGGGCAAGATGACAACACTGAAAAAGATTGAACATATTTTATCTTTTGACCATGTTACATGGTTTAACAAATGATAACTGTGTTTTTACATCTTACAAAGTATCAAACTAAGCATAATGCATTGATTTTAACGTAATTTTGAAGTGTTTAATTGTGCAGCTAACAATAGTCACAAATAAAAATGCCATTTTCATAATTGGAACATTCCGCATGCCACCACTCTTGGCATTTACAGCACTGGATCCATTCTTCTGTTGGTGGGTCACAATGCCGGAAGTTGGCCTTAAAAGCTTTTTGGATTTTTTGGGAGGAGGAGTACCAGCGGGGGAGGGGGGAGGTCTTGACCCCGTCGAACGGTACTCTCCTCTTACCGATCGGACGCTTGGAAGTGGAGATACGGACCCCGATAGGGTTTTTCTTTCGGGAGGCTAGTGGGGGCTTAGCGGATGACAAAAATGTCTTCCTCTGGTCGCCCTCTTTCGAACGACGCTTCCCCCGATCCCATACGCCCCTTAGCCCCAGAGGAGATAGAAGCGCAAGGTCGTGCGAACAAACACACAGACAAACAAGCGTTTACAGGATTTAAATAGAATAGACAGCTTAGTTCGTTTAATAAATTCCGAAACACAGGGCCAGATGACGAGCTCGTTATCTTGCCCCGGACTGCCTGTTTAAAAATATTCGTTTTCATTGCCATGAAGGAAGGCGATTAATTGACATTTATTCATGGTAATAGGTAGTATTTAAACTAAGTTACTCATAAATATTAAAAAGAAACGATATATCTTACCTGTATCTGTAGCAGAGCTTATTTACACATGCATAAAAGTTATAACGTGGCAGTGGAAAACAATCAAAGCTTCACAACTGACACAAAAATGGCGATTTCAGCATCTCTATAGTATAGTTTAACGAACGGCCGATAGGAAAGCCAGTAGTGTCCGGTTGATGCTGCCACCTAGCGGAAAACGGAAAAATTAAGACATTCGTCATCTTGCCCCACTCTTCATCTTGCCCCGGTCTCCCCTATAACATGCTAAAATTTCAGCTTTTCTAAAATGACGTGAATTTGACACCTTATTTTGCTATAAATGAGGGTCTGGCACGGTGTTAGCAACGTTAAAACGATCTGGCAATAATGACTTAATATCACAAATAGTGAGCAGAAACAAGTTTTATAATCCAAATTCGTGCTAAAATGACGTAATTTTGTCACTTTTTTTACCTGCATTGCCCCTCTCCCCACAGTTAAACGCAACCACTTCCACCAGCCAGACCGGCAGCATTCGTACTACGCAATAAAGACGGAGAATATATAGAAAAATGGCCTTGCTAAAATCACGTGTTCTCTGACGTTGCTAGCTCTTAGACTATACGGGGTGCATAATCTTCCTCCTCCATGTGATGCAATACCTACACGTGATACGCCTTTTTCTTCAGAGTAAAACGAAGAGTACGACAAACAGCGGTTTAAGAAATTCTCAACTCACGGCTCAGCCGACGAAAAGAAGCCCGTGGACTCCTTTCAAGTGCATCACGAATGCTCTTGATGGTATCGTCAGATTTTGATGGTCGTTCAGGACGTTTTCCACCCGCCACATTACCGGTTCGTCTAAATTTGTTCAAAAGTAGCCTGATATTGGATCTTGTTGTTGGCTATTTTCCGTATTTTCGATGGTACAGCTGACGCACCTCTTCATATGTTTTATCACCCAGTTTCCAGGAAACAATGGCTATTCTTTCTTCCAAGGAGAGCAATTCTTTAAACACCTGTGAAAAAAATCAATAGATTAGTGTTTTCATGGAAATAGATCAATATTTTTTAAACCTTACTCAAGCCATTCGGTTGGGTAGTGTTTGCGCAGTTATATGCGAACAGACGGACGAACTAAACGACGGATATAGGTGCTACGTATTTGTATAATTACGAACGCACCTAACAATGGCTTCGAAGTATATGAAATTTTAATGAAGAAAGAAAATATGCCTTTTAACAGACATCATTTGATTTCACCGTCTAAGTAAGAAACAGAGTAATAAGTTATATCATGATTTTGATAATTGAAAATTTTACACTGAAAACAAACCATTTTGAAATACTAACTGTTTCCAATCCATTTATATTTTTATTCGGACTCCTAGAACTATAACTCTTTCAGAAGCACATCTGGAAATTTAGCATATTTCTTTTGAATTATTTATTTCTCATCCATTCAAAAATATTTAGATGAAGAAATAAAAAGTGCATTGAAAATTGGACAAATCTAGATATACATTATATGGATTCTTGTAGAATATGGACAGATTTTGTTACCTAGTATCCATAAATACTAGTAGCCATAAAAACAACTAGTTCATAATTATATACAGTAAATTTAGTCAACAAAACTGGACTGTAAATGAAACATGTATAATTAAAAATAAGGTAAATCTAGGATAGTCTGCGCACAATTCAGCAGAATAATAAAAATACATATAAATATTATTTTTTTGCTAAACTATGCATGATTAATTTTGACTTTATTTGTTTTTTATGCATTTCCATTGTTATTTTGTTCTTATGCTGTAATTTAATAGAACAGTTGTAATAAAACCAAGAAAGCTATTTTGCACAATCTGTCCTTACAAGGTTGGTGTGATTGCGCAAATGGGTAGGAGAGATTGTTATTAATAATAGCTACAATTTAATCGTTACAATAACAATTACACTTAAATGGCATTGTTGTAAGGCTTTTGTTAATAAATATTATTGTATTAAGAGTGAATATTTCAACCTAATGGTACAATTCCAGACATTCAGTTCACCCATCCTCATTGCCCAGTATTTTTTTAACAAATGAATTTATTGCCAAATTTAGTTTCGATAATTATGTGTTTTTCAAAAATTATTTCAAAATTAATTCATTCACATGTTTTACATGTAATTTGTAATGTATGCAAATTTACCATTAAGCTGCGTAATCTCTCCTAGCATGAAAACTAATGGGAAACAATGCGCCATCTCTCCTAAGTAGCAGATACGCAAACTCTCCAATTTCGGTAGGGGAGATTATGCAGCCTTTTATTTAAATTTGGCCGCTTCTAAAACGAACCAGTGGTGTTCGCACCGTTAGTCTATGTTAGTAGCTTAAGGGAAATCGTTTAAGTTTAAAATATTTTGTAATACTGATACTATATAGAAATTCTGACGAATAGTTATGAAAATTCAAGCACTTACTTTCGGAAAACAAAACAAAATATAATGTTTTATCCTAGACGCTCGAAACAATCGACGTGCACATTCAAGTAGACACTGCTCTACTGCTGTTGTACAACTACCTGGAGTCGCTGCGCGCTGACTCTACTCCTTCCCCCCGAACCTCTTTGTGCGCAATCTCTCCGACCGCGTCATCTCTCCTGGCTTTACCTTATACATTGATTAAAAACGCATTTAATGATACAACGAAAACGAAATCACGCGTTTCAATTCGATAATTTAACATTATTTTTCTTTTAATGATCGAATTGTTTTTCTGGTAAATAAAAAGAAAATAATTTTATGATAACGAAACATTTTATAAAGGTATACGTATTCACAATTTATGTTTGTTCAAAGAAAATGATACTATGTATTCATAGTTTATATTTCCCAAAGAATAAAGAAATAAAGAAATAAACACGGGCGAACCAAATATATTTTCTTAACATTATATATAAAGTACTACAAATATTTTATTAACTCACTTTTTTCCCCCTTCCAGTATATTTTATCTTATCTTGGTCAGATATTTTATTTTGTTCTACATTTTTCTGAATATTATTCAAACAGGTTAAGTGTTCATTTTTCAATATTACTTTTATTCCCACATTTGTTGTATGATGTTTCAGTGCTATCTTTTACAGTTATATATATACAACCATTAACTGTTATCCAGCAACTATAAAATATTTATATGTTTATGTACGCTATATACACTTGGAAACATTCTATATAAATATCTCCTTGAGATGCATTATGGAAAATGCCTAGGGGTTATCATACTCATATGAAATGGACTGTTATGGTGATATATTGTATGTATTAGACTTACTTACCGAACACCGAAAATCTTCTATTTGACAAATGAAACTTCTCAAGAAATACATTAACCTCAGAGAAATTGCTATGCCAGAAAAAGGTTATTCCAGTAAATTTTCGTAAATAGCCGTAAATGAGGATTGAAATGTTTCAAAGACACTCAAAAGGACCGTTTATGTTTCAATTTTCATTACGCTTATTGTAAAGTTTTATGAATATTTTTTAATTTAAATTTAGTGTATTACATATATTTAATTTCTAATATTAAAATTCACCTTTTTATTTTTGCAAAAAATGGTATTTTAACTTCAAATATTATATACTTCAACTATATATATATAAGTGAACTTCAAATATTTTACTCGTCTATCAACTTTAAAATTAATAACATTAGTTGCAGAAAATAATGTCAGGAAGCGCTGTCACATACCTCATCATGTAGCACGGTGGTCATTAAAATTTTTTATCTTCTGCAACCCTTGCTTTTACTTTTCAATTAGACGGGCCTTCTATGAAGAATAGCCACCTCATCTCATTGGAACCCACACGCAATATTTTCAGTTCATTTGTAATGTTTTTATGTTAATTAAATAATACAACATTGTATGAATCACCATAAAAACTAAATAACTCACAGGACGCGTTTCCGCCTGGAGGCATTTAACAGCCCGCACCAGCCAAAGTAAAAGGTGACCATAAGGGGACAAGGTCACAACTGAACAGAAGTGCAGAGAGAAGAACTTACAAAGAATGAGACAGGTGGCGCTAGCTGAAAGGAAAACACAAATCATAGAGGAGCACATGCAGAAGAGGAAAGTGTAACCAAAATGCTAGGAAAATAAAAAGGAATAAATAAATCAGAAGTAAATTAAAATAAAATAAAATAAATTAATTAAATTAAATGAATAAGTAAATAAATGAAATAAAATAAATAAATACATAAATAAAATTAAATAAATAAATAAATAAAAATAAAAGAGACAAAAAATAAAGGATAAAAAAAATACAAAAGTAATCTCCAAGCTGAAGAGAGATGATTAGAGATCACTGTCAAGATAATCAGAATTTTTTAAAATAAAAAAATGCTTCGAGAAAATCCAAGTGAGTAGGAGAGACAGGAGAAGAAATTACTCTGGCCAAGGAGAAGTTAAAGCCGTGACTTGAAGTCTAACAGTTAGAGGCAATCGAAGATTTGGAAAATTCTTGATTTGTTATTTACCTTGTTATTAAAATGATTTGTTATTAAAATTCTTACTGACTCAGTAATAATTTTTGCTCCCTGAAGATGGTGGCGATAACCGCCCGAAAGTACTAGGACAGTTTTAAACAACTTTTTAACATCTTTATGTAAACATTTTAACATCTTTGTGTCTTTTAAATTGTCTTATCATCTGTTAAGTAAACAGTGGTCTCTGTATGGTCTCATAATGGAATTTTATAAATAAAGCAAGGTGAAAATTGCATTTCGCCTTATATGTTTTGATCTAAACTTATATTTTTTAAAGTTATTTATACATTTATAAGAATATAAGATTTATTGAAAGTTCCGAAAATTTTAGAAGTATCACATTAAACTCAATTTTATGTCGGATAAGTGATAGGATAAACTACTTATTACTGTTATTTTTCAGAATAAGATTACATTTCTTCAGGGGGGTTCCACCCCCCTGAACCCTCCGTTGTCACTCTAATTTTATATTATCAATTTCCAGTAATTGTGCTATTTCATTATTCGAGTATATGTCCGAAAGCATTCACTATTGTAATTTCATTAAATTAATCATGTCTTTGTACAAGATATTTTATCCTCACCTTAAAATAATACTTATTTTTCTACCTCTAAGCATCATATGTTGCTGAAATTAAATAACATTTCGTGTATTAAACATACTTATACAAATGTAAGTTCCTCTTATGAGACTTATATTCAATTTACACATTCAACTTTTTTATAATTTTCGTTTGGAAAACCGACTTGGTCATCTTTCTTTAGTAGTTAAAATAAATTTTTATCTACCTTATTTGAAAAAAACATATTAAATATTTAAATCACTCGAAAATTAGCTATTTCGTTAATAAAATTTCGCGTCAATGTAATTAACTTTAAATTTATTTTGTTGCTATTCTTTGAAATATAGTTGCTTGGCAACCATTTAATAAAAGAGAGAGAAAAAGAAATGCATTGGATATTATTGTAAAAGATGAGAAATTAAAAATGTTTCATACCTTTCAAATTAATGCATAAAATTTCCTAATAATTTATACAATTTCGAAATTCTAATAAATATATTGGCAAATTGTTAAATCGATAGGATTAAATTAAAATCTCCATTTCGTAAATGTAGCATCCATAATTTAACATTTAAAATTGTCCCAATGCGTGATTTTCTTTTCAGTGAATGTTAAAACTGAAAAATCATATGACTTCCCATTGAATATAGCATTATGACTTTAAATAAAATGCTCTATATTTTTCGAACGAATCAAAGAATTTAATCAAAAACTATACAGTTAATTCCAGGTACCTCACCAACATACCCACCAAACATCAACCTAATCGGACGCTTTTTGCGGCAGTTATCGCGGAACAGACAGAAAAACAGACAAACAGACAGATACTAACAACTTTCCGGGTCTCAACAGTGAGCCTTCACTGACGTTTTGTCAATTAATAGGAGTATTTGAGTAAGGAACAGGCCGTTTATGATTGTTGATTTTATTCAGAGATTTAACTTTGTAAATCAAAGAGATATTATAAGAACAAGAGATCAGAGATAATTAATTTCGTTATTCAGAGCAGAAGAGTCGGAACAAATGCATATCAAAACAAAAAAGTAACCAAAAACGTAACCAAAATTGCTAAATTTTAAAAACGCATACCACAAATGTCTTTTAGAAGTTATCTCTCATGGGCAGTACTATAACCAAAGACTTTTGTGTGTCCCTGTATGTGAATGGTAAATGCTATACACACCATATTCAACAGTAAACATCTTGTAGCGAATCTCAGTGATATATATCAATTTCAATATGTTTTAAATAGTATAACATTATTAAAATACACTGCAAACTATTTTTCGCCATATACCACAATGTAACGCAAAACTTTAGAGTATTCCTGTAAACGAACCATGAATGCAACATTCATTCATTGTTTGTGTTTCAATTCCAAGCATTCTGAATACATCTATCAATTAGAAAGCAATACGACTGTATTTATGCGAGTTAGAGCCTTGAGATATACATGCACAGACAGACGGTCAGATGGAAAAACGGACAGACGTCCAAACAAACCGAATTCATAAACACTTTTTTAACTATGTTGGAAAGTGTTAAAAAGGAGGAAAATGCGCAATTCACAGTGACTGTTTTTGAAAAGAATGAGAGGTCACTGGCTAAATTACGCAGTATCATTGGGAAATAAGTGGGAATAATGATAATGAATTAGGAAATGGAGCTAGGACATGGAAATTTTCAGTATTATGTGAGAGGCGTGTTTGACTTCAGCATTTTCCTTTGCAAACCAAAACTCAACATCTTTTTTTTTCCTGTTTTGATTTTAAACTTTAATTTTTTTTTGTATTACTAATATTACTAATATTATTACTAATATTATTAATATAATTATATAATACAATAATATTATTAATATTATATAATATAATAATATTAATAAAATATAATAACATTATAATATATATTAATATAATTATATAATATAATATTAATAAAATATAATAACAATATAATGCATATTAATATAATTATATAATATAATATACTAATATAATAACTAATATTATTATAGCGTACCCCCTATTGTCTTTTCCCGTAACATAGGGTGGCAATCACTCGTGTAGTGCACAGCCATTTTAATATACCTAGATATCACTTTGTTGGTTTTAGCTAACTCGGATCACCAGTTATTTCAGGTAAAACATACTAAAAGGATTTCTATGTAAATTTGTCATATAAATCATTTTACAAATCTAACAATGATTATTCCACTAACGCTTTTAGTATTACCCATTTAATATGTCATAGATTTAGTTCACCCTGATTCATTCTTTCTAATCTGTGCATTCTGCAAATCCCACAAACTAAGTTTATACTAAAAAAATATATCAAAGCTTACCATACATATTATATTTTTAAATTATTATTTTATACTGGTTTAGTTATATATCCGTAAGAATACACAATGATATTGTACTGGTTTTAAAATTGAACTCCAGAAAACACTTAATTTTAAACATTGCTCTAAATCTTTTTTTTTTTATTAAAATTTTGAAATATTTAATGCATTACAATTATCAAACAATTTTTTTGCGATTTGATATAGTTTTTGAAAAAATATATTACTTTAGACTTAAGCTAATACATAGAATAGAAGTAAACATTTTTTGTAAGAAAATTTAGTAACTTTTTTAATTATTGTAGTCAGGCAGATATTTATATTGTTCGGATTTGCATTTAAAACTTATTATCACGCTATACTAATATTTGCAAAAGGCACGCAATTCAGATTTTATGAGATTGTTTTAAATCATAAAAATAACTTTAATCGATACAGTTGCTAAGTGGTGTAATTAAAATTACAAACGCTAAATTAATATTTAATCTGTTAAAAATACGATATAAAAAATACTTTATAATAATATCATTAATCTTTAAAAAATAATACAACAAATTTTGTATAATTTAATTCAGATTTTTTTTATAAATTTCAATTATGTTAGCGATTATTCTGTACATATATTTTATAACGATTAATATTTTAAATTTATATATATATATATATATATATATCAGTTATTTACCCATTGTGTTTTCGAATATCAACCAGACGCTCTAAGTGGATTATAAAAAGTCTATACAAAAGTCTATGTCTCCATCTGTGACATTTTTTTTGTTATAAAAGACAAAACAACCTGACAAGAAAATCTGCTAGGGCACTTAAGTGTATATTTATGACTTTAGTGCCAAAAAGATGATGGAATCTCGTGAGAAACCTATCGAAAACACTCCCTTCCGTCATCACTTACAGCGGGTTGGATAGTCACGCGTCAATAGGTGTTGGGAAATAACAACGCCCATCACCAATGAACGTTTTTGGCACAGTCTTCCTTAGCGTAAACCCCGTAATTTTTATATTATCTAAGAAACTTATTGAGAAAATCCTCTGAGTGACAACTTGTTATCTTACGTTAGTAATCAGAGGGAAAGAAAACTAGACTCAAATTGAAAATAGTAGTGAAGATGACAAGTTTTTCCTCTCAAAGAAAGATAGAAACATTCATCCGAAATGGCAAGTTGTTTTCTTTCAAGATTTAAAATAAAAAGAAATACCTGTGGTGATAAGATGTTCCTATTTCGAGATGGAACGAATAAAGTATTTGGCAACGCCAGTTATTCCAGAGTAATGAATTGAGAAAAAGAAATAAATATTGCTGAAATCGTGGTAGAGAATGTTTTATATTCCTTTGTGAGAACACTAGAAGCATTCAACATGCCAACAAATCAAATTCTCAAAGAGGCTGAAATAATTTGGATGATTTTTACAAATTAACTTGAGCATTATCTACGTATGGGCTGTCCCACCTGGCGCCCGCTATTCACCAGAAATTTCTTATAAAAATATTTGCCTTATTTATTCGAAGATATTCGGAGATTGAATAAGGCAAATATTTCTATAAGAATTTTTTGATGAATAGCGGGCTCCATGTTGGACAGACTTGACCTACGGAATGGAGAAGATCAGCTAAATCATGACTCAGTATGATCCAGAAAAGAAAAGATATCCAGCAGTGTGTATCAAAGTATCGAAATAAATAAAGAAAAATCTAAAATATTAACCCGAAATTGAAGGACATTACTGAACTATGCTATACAAACTTTACAACTCTTAGATTTTATAATTTATGGACAATATGGATTTACGATTCACGAGTTATAGAAATTATTGTCTTTAAATCTTGTTTTCACTGTTATCATAAAGCAATTTTAGTGAGGGCTATTTCGGTATTGATCCCAAAACTTAAATCTCATAACACAGGTTACAAGTGTCAAATGGGTAAAAATTATTTAGTTAATCCATCTCTCAATGGCTATTTTATTATTGTTTTATATTTTTATTGCATAATCAAAAATATATATACTAGTATATATATATATATATATATATATATATATATATATAATGTATATATATATATAATATATTGAATATATTTCTATGGGTAATTTCAAATTTGATCTTAATTAAAAATAAAGACAAAATGAGCAAAGTTATTATTTGGCATATTTGCCTCATACGTTTTTTCAATGTGATGATCTATATCTATAATTATTATTGGTATTTATGTATAATAAAAACAAGAATTTATGCACATATTTTTGAAAAATTAAAAAAAAAGTGTTTGTTAACCTTTTTGTTAATTATCATAATATTGAATAAATTTCTTAGATAAGAAAATAAAAACCTGGAACAAAAATGCTTTCTACAAAATACCGACATTTAAACAAAAATTTAGTAAATGAAATTTTGTGTATTATTATTTATGTGTTCTTATTTCTTTTCTATCTCTTTTCTATTTATTTGCTGTTATTTTGCATGTGTAATATATCATGCATTTATTTTCAGACGGGCGAAAAGAATGCTTTCCTATTTCCCAAATTTCTCTTTACTCGGAGTACCCCTGTAATTTGTTTACCCTGATCTTCATCCTAATTTATGTATTCTAAAATGACGTACTTTCCTAAACGTTCGTTTTAAATGATTTTGTTAAAAAATCTTTATGTTAGACAATTCCACATCAATTCTTCTCACTTTATAATTAATATTGCAGATTTATTTTTATATTCCTTTTTAACACTTTCCAAATTAGTTGAAAAGTGTTTATGACTTCGGTTTGTCTGGCCGTCTGCCGTCTGTCCGTGCTCTAACTCCCGTAAATATGCTCGGATTGCACTGCAATTTTTATATGTTATTGTCGTTATCTATAGCATGTTCCCAATTTCAACTGAAGTGCGTAGCACATATAGTTTTTTTACAGAGACACCAAAAGAATTCCGTTACATTACGGTCTATGGGGAAAAATCATTTGCGGTTTATTTTAATGATGTTAGACAATTTCAATTACATTGTACTTGATATATATCACTAAGGTGCATTACAAGAAGCTTAATATGGATTAGGGTGTGCATAGCACTTATAGTTACTTTACAGGGACAGTCAAAAGAATTCCGTTACAGTACGTCTATGGAGAAAAATCGTTTGCGGTTTAATTAAATAATGTTTCACTATTTTAAACGCATTGAAATTTATATATATCACTAAGGTGCATTACAAGAGGCTTACTACAGAATAGTGTGTGTATAGCAGTCATCTTTCATTTACAGGGACACACAAAAGAATTCTCTACTCTCTGTTAATAATAATTCCTGGAAGTGCGTTTTAAGCAACTGAACGCGATTTCAAATTTAACTCACTTTTTGTTTACTACTTGGTGTGTATAAATTCTGTAGATCATATACAAGGCATCACAAAAGTTCGCGAACACATTTCCGTTTATTGACAGAAAATCCAGAAGGAGAATTTTAAACTGTGCTACGCGTTTCCTAACTAAACTAAAATTTAGCATCCTATGTATATATATATAAATCTATAGATCATATACAGGGCTGAATAAAAATATTTGACCCCTTATCCCTGTACTAACCACTTCATCACCCAGATCCCTTCTTACACAATAAACCCAACTTTTTACTTTCTTCTGTCTATAATAGAAGAAAGTACTGTATACCAAGGGATCCGGGATCGAACCCCAGTTTGCACATTTTTTCACTCTGTCGGTTGTTCGTTGTAAGTAAAGTGATAATTCACATCATTTGTATTTGAGTAATTTACAGCGTAATTTCAGCTCTGCTGAAAAATTAATTAGTATATAAATATTCACCGATACTGGGTTTAATTTGTCTCATGTATACCTATAGGCGTTGTGCTCATGATTGACGTTTTATTTTGTGCTGCAAGGTTTTAGTAGCCTAACAACTGAGTTAGAGAATGCTAGACCGGATGTCGTCCGGATGGCTTAATTGGTAAAGTACTTGGTGCGCTATATCAAGGGATCCGGAATCGAACCCCGGTCTGAACATTTTTTCACTCTGTTAGTTGTTCGCTTTTAAGTAAAGAGATAATTCACAGCCTTTGTATTTCAATAACTTACAGCGTAATTTCATCTCTGCTGAAAAATTAATTAGCATATGAAAGTATTGTAATCGCAATTTTTATCGACTTCAAGTTTTCGACGGTTTTACACGTTTTAGGAGTCAGAGATCACGAAAAACATGTTTGTGCAGAATGGGTGACTGTCTGTCCTGTTTGTCTGCCCTCGTATCATCGAAAAGTATATGAAGTTATACCTAAAATTAAACTAAATTTGATTTATAGCTTTTTGAGTATGGTGAGCAGGTCCTACTTGAATTTGGAGATATTTTGAAGGAAGGGGAGGAGGCGCTGTGATAGCAATTTTTGGGAGATATTCTCAATTCTTTGTAGTTGTGTTGTACATCGGCTGCTTGTGCAGCGAAACAAGAAGCTGACGTACAACAGAATAACAAAAAAATATTGATTTTATTGGCGCTATGATAGCGAAATTTGAAGTATAAAGATGTATCAGATAGACAAAACTTTTGGGATTGGCACATCCGATTAGTTTCGTCTGATAAAGATCGATCCAACACACGTGTTCGTGTTTATCTTGCCCATAATTTCTCTTAACCAATTCCACTTAAAAATTCAATGGGAAAAGTCCAAATAAAAAACTTAAATATTTCTTTCTCTCTATAAAGTTACATGAAACTTCTTCATTTTTGCATGTGTACGGAATGTTTCAGAATCCAATTCACAGACTTTAAGGTGTATTAGAGTATAATAAACAAGTATTGTGTAAGAAACCAGCGTCGAAAACTACATTTTCACTCAAAATTAGAAGGTGCTTCACTTCAACCTAATCTGTTTTACTTATATTTGTTCAGTGTTTGATAGGTAAATAACCTCAAGTATTTCGATTTTAAAAGTATTTACGTTACGTAGTTTTAAGTTATTTTTAAAATTATTTCATATTTACTAAGAAGAATATTTAAGCGGAACAGGACAGCTTTTTATATTATTTTGTAATTATTTAAAAATAAATGAAAAATATTTTATAGTTGAGACGTGACAGACTTCTTTAGACTTTTCCTTTATTTTTTTATATTATCTTATTATCTTATGATATTTAACTTATTTATTATTATTATCTATTTTTTTTTATCATTACTGGAAAAAAAGGAAAACTTTAAAAAGTTAATAATCCGAGAAAAATTTCATTCAAACCTTTTAGCAGCATTAATTTGGGTTTTAATAACAAACTATATTTCCTCTTCTTTTGTGAATCCCTGTATATGATTTATGGAATGCATACACACCGAGAAATACGAAAAACGTTAATAAAATTTAAAAACATGTATAACTGAAAGCCCACTATCAGCAATCATAAGTCATAGACAGTACTGTAACAAAATTATTTTATGTAATCGTGTAAATAAACAAAATATGCTATGCACACCATATTCTAACTAAAACATCTTGTTGAGCACCTCAGTCATGTATAACAGTATCAATATGTTTTAAATATTATAACCCATTAAACGCACTGCAGGTGATTTTTAGTACCAGACAGTGATATAATATGCTCATTTTAATTGACTCTGTAAACGAACTATAAATGCTACACACTTCATTTGCAATACCGAACATTCCACAATAAGCTTCAATAACATATATCAACTTTATTGCAATGAATATATTGAAATTAGTTAGAGCACAGCAAGACAGACGGCCAGACAGGCAAGCGGATAAAAAAACGAGAGCCATAAAAAAATTTTCAGCATGGCGCATTATTTTTCAACCGCTTAAGAACCATGCGCGCATATATGCAAATTCTAAAGGTTCATACAGGGTAACAGAAATAAGGAAAAATAGTATTCGCCGTATTTATTTAGGTGATGTTCACCATTATATAAGTAAAGGTAACTGTTTAAAAAAAAATTATGTTCACCATTATACACTGCTCAAAAAAATTAGGGAGCAAGCAAAGAAGAGAAAATAACCGTGCGAGACAGCCATGCATGGGTATAAAATGGAAAGTACACGTGTATCAATGAGTAATACAGAAAAAAAGAAGCAAAAAAATTAGTAAGGGAGCTTTAATTCTCTGAAAGGATGGAAAGAACAGGAAAAGATGGTTTAGGGCAACAATTTGGTTACATGTAAATGACAAAAAAAAGTATCGTTTAGTAATGATGCAAGTTGTTTCATACGTCGTGTGGTCTCCTCGAATAGCTAACACTGCTCCACACCTGTTTTCCATGGATGCCATCAGTTTATCGATAAGACTTTGAGGAATACTGTTCCACTCTTCAAGAATTGCAATCTCCTTGTCCCAGACAATAAAAGAAAGCCTTCATCTCGCTGTAATGCGTCGTACGAGTGTTTCCCAAACATGCTCGATGGGATTCAGGTCAGGAAAACATGCTGGCCATGCCATACGCTGTATTGTTTCCGCTTCAACCGTGCTCTCCACCAGACGAGTTGTATTCGGTCTGGCATTATCACGTATGAAAACAACGGAATAACCATGGGTTAAGCGTAAGGTACGACATGAGGTCTTAGTATCTCGTCTGCATACTTTTGGGCCGTCCAAGTGCCATTCCAAATGATATGCAGGTCCGTACGTCCACCTATCCTGATTCCAGCACATACCATCAACCCACCTTGTCTCTAACATGATATTTCACGAACGAATGTAGGGTTATTTCGAGTACCCCTTTCCCTCCATACTAAAAAACGTAGAGTGTCACAATATAGACTGAATAGGGACTCGTCTGTAAACAGCATTTGACTCCAATCCGTTGCCTTCAATCACAGCAGCCCACCTTCTTCGAGCCGCATGGTGGCTTGAGGTCAACGGAATACAAATCATTAGCCTACGAGCATAGAGACCACCCTGATCAAGCATAATTCGCAATGTTTGGTTGGACAGCCTTCGTAATATTGCCAAGAGCTACTGTCCTTGCATCTGAGTAGCATCCACTTTTCTGTCTCAAGGACATGTTAACAGGATATATCGGTCATCGGTTGCTGTGGTGCACGTGCTCGTCCTTGCCCTGGTCGACATCTAACATTTCCTGTTTCTTGGAATCGGTTCTACAGCCTTGCAAGACCATTTGTTGCAACTCCTACAGCATCCGCTACACTTCGTTGTGTTTTCCCGGATTCACGTCTCTCTCTAATATGCCAACCCATGGATTCCAGTAAATCACGTTGTTGTGACATTTTCAAATCCCCTTTTCTCAAAACAAAAGCTGAGCAATTGAATTTCGCAACTGAGACAGTGAAACAGAAATTTCTGAGAAAACCCGATTTCTTCACTTATCTTCTTTTTCTTGTTTTTGACGTCATGGACTTGGATTTACATACAAAGTTTTATTTTTATGTTTTTTGCTAGGCTTTAAATTATGGATGTTTTAATTTGAGTTACTTATTAGTGTAAGTATTTGTGTAATTTCGTTAAAACCATGTGCTCCCCTAATTGTTTTGAGCAGTGTATAAGTAAAGGTAACTGTTTAAAAAAAAAAAAATGGTGCAAACTGAATAAAAATCGTGTAGGGGCGCCGGTCCCAAAAAGGGTTAAATGGCCATGTATTTTATCCTATTCCAAGCAGTAACGTTTGGCCTGTAATTGTTTCGTAGTACTTTACTCTTTTTTCATGTAGAATTCCGTTTAAATGTTTTAAAAAGGAAAAGCTTAGCAAGAAAGGAAATATTACATAAACTTTTAGATTAAGTTGTTTGTTGCACTACAATTAAATGCGTATACACTCTGGAAGTAAAAGAAGACGAAGAAGAAAAAAAAAAAGAGACAGAAAAACTGACACTAACTCTTCCTTAATCCTATAAAAATGTCACTGGAAAAGTCACTGTACCAATGCATTATTAAGGGCGTCTATTTTCCAAGGAAAAAAAGTGTAATATAATGATTTTTAGCTTAGTGCAAGTTATTGACTTTTAGCTAAGGCAAAATTAACTACTTAATCAGATTTCATGATTTCGGTTTGATTTTTAAAGCGCTTTCTTGATAAATTATATTAACTCTGATATATCTTCTGTGTTTTTTTTTTACTGTACATTCCTCCTCAATTTGTCATAAAAATAATTAAAAAAAAAATCTTTTGTGACTGTGGAAAAATCTTGTCATTTTCTAACTTGGGGTATTACTATTTTGGTATATAAACTGTTAATATATAATTTGAAAAAAATAAAGAAATATTTTTTCAGTCTGTTTGCTGTAAGCATGATCGATTTTAGTTTAGTTTTACAGATGAAAAAATAATATATACAAAAGAGATTTTTCTTTTGAAGTCAAACTGTTTATCGTTATTTTTAACGGCTTACAGTTTTTTAAAAGAAACACTATTATACGCATATGCCCTTTAAATTCAGTTATATATTTAAATAACATTTAGTCACTGTTGTATCACTGCTTTCTGAGATTTTATTTATATATTTTTAGCTCAAAATTATGCGTCTCGTGACGCATTTAATTTTCTTAGGAAAATAAATATCAGATATTTTTCTGGCATCAAGTAAATAAATTATATAATGTCTATATGTGATTAAAAATTATTAAATAATACAGATGGGTTTGTTTTGAAAGAAGGTGATTTAAAATATTTTGAACTGTTTACGAACTGTCGTCTTTTATTGAAATTTCAAAAGGATTGAGATGGGTAAATGAAAAAGTTTATATATTTTGTCCCATATTAGTTTATTCCAAGTTATTAGTTTATTCCAAGTTATTAGTTTATTCTTAGATGTTTTGATTGTTTTAATATAATTTAGGATTTATATGAACGACAGGTCGCATTTATTTTTACTTGATGTTTGTTTAAACAAGATATGCAAGATGCAAAACGTAAGATTATTTAGATATTTTTAACGTAACCAGGATAACCAATTCAGGCTTCCCAAGTTAGAAAGTATACTACCCGGTTTACAGCACATTTGTGAGAACCATTTTATTTATTTATTTTTTACATTTCATATATTTTTAATTGCACACTAACAATACCAAAGATTATGTAGGGACATGAATAATAACGATTATTCAAATATGGTTTTGATAACTGTTAAAAGCGATACCTTCGTATTAACTTCATGCCACAGATTAATAGCTGAAGAAATTGCCAAAACATTAACTCTATTCGGCAGATTTTTTTATCCTGATTATTTCAGTGTTTAAGGGCGTAGTTCGACATATCTGTTAAATTTGTCTTTTATTTATTTATTTACTTATAAAAAAAATTAATTCTGTTTTTTAGAGTATTTGCTGGAAACAAATGTTGAACTACTTATGTTGTTTTAAGGGCAAACGGGTTAATATTCCGTAATCGGATTGCATGCGATACAGATAATTAAAAATAAAATATGGTTCAAATACATTTTTAAAAACATCAGTTAATAGAGACACTGTTTTGAGATAAATTGCACTTGAAAATACATTTATTTTCGCATATGGTGGTATAAAAATCGAATTTGTTCAATGGTCAGAAGTTAATATATTTTCGAAAAATGCGTAATAGATTGTTCAGGTCGTTGCCATCATCGTCATGACGTCAGCGTTACTCACGGTTTATGTTTTTGCTTTATAATACAAATTTGATTTTTATTCAATTTAAAACACTCAAAACAGTATGGTAGATTTTACGTATGTTTCGCTTCATTCTTCATATAGTAACATATTTTATAGAGAATTTGTTAAATTGATATAATTCAAAAAAGACTAAAATTTTCTACATAAACATATGTTTTCTATCTTATATGACACAATAAACAATTTTGAAATAAATATCAGTGATGCTTAAACATCGATCCCAAATTATATAAAATGATCAAAAGAGAAATAAATATATATATATATCGAGACACAAAAACAAATATTTATCTATCCATGTTCCTGAGCTTTTTGTAATGTGTTCATATAATATTTGTTTAAAATGTTTAAAAGCTTGAAAAACAATCATGCAATAAAATATCAATTTAGTATTATTTAATAAAAGTCTTTATTTTACAAATACCGAGTTTCATTAAGCAAACACATTACATATTGTGTTACAAGGATTAATAAAATTCCCTTCTTTGAGGAAACCCTAAACGGTAATTAATTGCATAAAAATAACACCACTTACTCCATCTACTAATCAACTATCATTAGTTAAAATCGTTAATAATTATCTTGTCGTGAAAACATTTCTTTATGCTCAAACGAAAATAATGAGATGAAAGATATTTTTTTTTTCAAAATATTCTCATTTTATTTATAATATACCAAAAAAATATATATGTAGAGAAAAATGTAATATCGGCAAAGTACGAGATATGGATCCGCAGTTACTGTTTAATAATAACCTTGATTAAAATGTTAAAATAATAAAGATTGGAACACATTTTTTTCTTCAATTGTATCATGCATAAATTAAATATATTTTGTGAAATTTTGCCTGATAGGAGTCTATAAAAAAGATCAGAATAATGAGACAATATCTATATATAAAAGCCATTGTAGTATGTATGTTCCTTATACAAATCTACAGCATTTGTCCAGTTTGAACAAAACTTGATGTACATATGCTTTAAAACACAAGTAAAATTATTGTCAACTTTAAAAATTTCCCAGACCACTCTTAATTACTTTTCTCAAACATTTCCCATAGTTTATCATTACAGAAATCTTTTTTTTTTCAATTTTAAAGCAATTTCTTTCCTGTTGCCATTAAAAGAAGCTGTGTATATGAACAATACTTTTATAAACCAATAAAAATTCAGATTCACTCACAATAATTTGAAATTCAAAACTGACGTCATTCGGAGAAGATAATGTGATTTTTTTTCGCATGTTAAAAGGGAATAAACAGTTCGTTCAAATTATATAGTACATTTATTTAAATGTATTTGGAGATAAAAATAAATAACTTACCTCATAATTTTACAAAAGTAAATTGTTTCCACTGGTTTGTTTATATTAAAGTAAATTTTCCAAGAAATTAAAACACATTATTGCGTATTCAAACTTCGTAATTCCATTTATTTTACATAACCAAAAATCGTCTGCCAAACATTGACATTTAAAAATCATTACATCGTACATTTTTTGAGCTTCAGCTTCAACCAAAGTGGCATATTTAAGCTCCTTGGATTTAGGTGGACAATAATTGCATTTAAAGAACACATTATAGTATATATCATTAATTGTTCTTTACAGATGGGTGTTTAAAAAAGGGGGATTAAAAGTAAAACGTTTTATGGAAAAAATGACGTAATTTTTTGCATATAAAACATGTATTTTAATTTTAAAAACTAATATATATTTTTATACGTTCAACAAAGTGGCATCAGTTTCATTTCACAAGCTTCGAGAGTATTGTCCAATTCTTAAAACATTTTTTTTTTTTTTTTTTTGAGAAATAATGTTTTGCATCAAAAATCAGATAATTTGATAATTTCAAAACGCAATTTTAGCAAATTCTGTTTAAATTACATTCTAAATATAATTTCATAATTAAGGACAATATTTAATAATATTACTGTTTAAAATCTTAATATGAGTACAATAATATTATATTTCTGTAAGAAATTTCATGTTATAAATAAGTAATTTTCATGTGACGTTGTGTACTCAAGTAAAGACGTATTTCTCAATAAATTCTAGGCGAAAAATAACAATGCTTACAAAGTTATTAATTAATAATGTATTGTTTTCTATACATAATATAATATATCCTAACAATTTGAAAATTACAAGACATTTAGCGTAAGATCAAATGATTTAGCACAAAGTTCTGCATACGTTAATTTGAATGCACACGCAACAAATCAATTTTGTTGATAAACATGCACATTATCTATAAATATAAATGCATGTTTGTATTTGATTCAGGAAGCGAAAGAATTTTTTTACCTAGACAATTATCAGTTCATAGGAAAAACTTTCCCCGGTAAAAGTGTCGTCATATTATAAATCATGTGCCGGTTTCCATTCAGAAAATATTAGTATTTTATAGCAATTTCACAAAGTAGCGTAAATTTCACAGAATGTATTGGTCGACAAAACATAAGTTTAACATCCTTTTACCGTACAGTCTTCCAGAATATTAAATTTTGAAAAAAATTATTAAATTATGTTAAAGTCGATGAAAAAAGTTCTTAGTATATGCAATTTTCATTGGAGAATAGGACTTGCCTTTGACATCGTTCACGTGACATTCAAGAAAGTGTTGATGCCACTAATTAAATAAGAAAATCCATTCTCATATATTTTAAAGGTGCCATGATTAAGGAAAAGCTCAACAGAAAAGACAATAAAAAATCCAGATATTATTAGTTATTATTCTTTGACACTTACATAATTTCTTATAATTTTAAAATTTATATAACTATATTTAAAAATATCTATGCAGGATAATTAATTTTTGCACCTCAGTGGCATATATTCCTGTCAAATTTAGCTACTCCCATAACCCTAAACTACAACACAACAATCAATATGTCAATGTTTATCCATAATTGGGATGTTTTTTTTTTCAGGTTTTTTGCGCCATTTAAATAAATAAGCAACTCTAACAAATAAGTATTTAAGCTTTGAAAGTCTTTGGAAGGTGATAAACATTTTGATATTGTTGGTAGATCTACAGGCGCTCAAACAGTAGCACTGTGAAATAAAAATACAATAAATATATGATGGTTAAATGTATTTTTCCTAATTATTTTCTTTATTTTTAAACTTATATGCTACATCACGTTTTAATTTCTTTTTTAAATATTGTATAACTTCAATTTGTTTTTCAAGATGTGAAGTGTTTTGGAATAGAAACAAAATGTATGTTGATTTTTTAATTATTCTAATCAAACAAAAGTCATATCTAAAGTGACATGTAAAATAACAAATTTCCTCAAAAATATTTACTAATATATTCACTTTAAAAAATATTCTTTGACACGAAAATCTAAATCAATTTCTGTGAACGGAATAAATGTAAAATATAATAAATAGTAAAATATAAAAATTTAATATATAAAATGTAAAATATAATAAAACGTTTTACGGGGAAAAAAATGACGTAATTTTTTTCATGTAAAACATGCATTTTAACTTTAAAAGCCAATATATTTTTAATACGTACAACAAAGTGGCGTCATTTTCATTTCACAAGCTTCGAAAGTATTGTCCAATTCTTAATTTTTTTTTTTTTTTTTTTTTTTTTTTTGAGAAATAATGTTTTGCATCAAAAATCAGATAATTTGATAATTTCAAAACGCAATTTAGCAAATTCTGTTTAAATTACATTCTATATATAATTTCTTAATTAAGGTCAGTATTTAATAATATTACTGTTTAAAATCTTAATATGAGTACAATAATATTATATTTCTGTAAGCACTTTCATGTTATAAATAAGTAATTTTCATGTGACGTTGTGTACTCAAGTAAAGGCGCATTTCTCAATAAATTCTAGGTGGAAAATAACAATGCTTACAAAGTTATTAATTAATAATGTATTGTTTTCTACACATAATACAATATATCCTAACAATTTGAAAATTACAAGACATTTAGCGTAAGATCAAATGATTCAGCACGAAGTTCTGCATACGTTAATTTGAATGGACACGCAACAAATCAATTTTGTTGACAAACATGCACATTATCTATAAATATAAATGCATATTTGTACATGATTCATGAGGCGAAATAATTTTTTTAACTAGACAATTATCAGTTCATCAAACTTTCCCCGGTAAAAGTGTCTGCATATTATAAATCATGTGCCGGTTTCCATTCAGAAAATATTAGTATTTTATAGCAATTTCACAAAGTAGCGTAATTTCTACAGAATATATTGGTCGACAAAACATAAGTTTAACATCCTTTTACCGTACATTCTTCCAGAATATTATATTTTGATAAAATTTATTAAATTATGTTAAAATTGATGAAAAAAGTTCTTAGTATATGCAATTTTCATTGGAGATTAGGATTTGCCTTTGACATCGTTGCAATGCTAAAATAGAATAACAAAGAAATAATGTATTCCACACGTAATCTTATTGAAAAATAACAAAATTTCAAGAAATTTCAAGATCATGAAAGAAATTTAAATGGTCATATAAATATATAAACAAAAATACTCAAATAGGATTATTCAAATTATTTTCTACAATAAAGTATGATAAATAGTTTGTTAATTGTTTATATTGCATAATTAATGCTTATTTTTTTATATATACATGTATTTCGTGAATGAAGTCATGGATAACAGCTAGTCTTTAAAAATGTAAGGTCTTTTAAAGATAATATATTAATACTATATACATATAAGTATTTGTTTTTAGTGAATCATATTTTAATTGAGTGATTGGTATCAAGTTTAATTCGGAAAATTCGAATAACACTAAATAAGTCGTTATAATTTTGATTTTAATATCAATTATATATTTTATATACACTGGTCTCCAAAATGTAAGGTACAACCAGCCTTTTGTGTTTAATTTGAAAACTAATAAACACAAAAATATGAAATTCTGAAGGATTATGCCTTAAACGGTTATTTATAGAATTTGACGTAATCTTAATATCAAGCATGATTTATAAATAAAAAAAATCATTTTTAGCAAAAGTCCACTGTTTGATAAAAAAACATAAAAGGCAGTTTTTTTGTGAAAAAAATAAATACACCGATTTTAATAAGGTCCTTCTTGTAATGCATTTGTGGCATCGACATTCCGTACTGTAGAATTAAGTTGTTGGACTCTGGAAAAGTAAACAACGCCCGAACATGGAGTAACATTTGTTCCAGCTCATTTAAAGATTTCGGGTGAGGACTTACAGCAGTCACCTGTCAGCCGAGACAGTAATAAAGATGCCCTGTCAGATTAAGGATCAGAGATTTAGCTACCCATTACATTCAATCCAAACCTTGATCCTTAATATATTTATCAATGACTCTAGACCAAAGCAATCGGGCGCGTATTATCTCTTAAGATTAATTCATCACCAATAGCTACACCATACAATGCGACAAACGGATCAAGGATCTCGTACCGATATTTCACAGTAGTCAGAGTTCTTCCATGACACACATTGGGGTTACTGTGACCACTAGAGAGATTCCAGCTCAAACCATGAATCCACTTCCTCTTAAACTGCGTCTTTCAATAATGTTATATAGGTAAAATCTGATGCCTTGTTCTCTCTAGATCAGCACACAAACTGAGTCACTCTTCAAAGCAAACCGGTCTGTTCCATGTAACGTGCTCTCTTGTCCAACATAAACGGTCACTCAGTGTTGTCGATTAAGAGAGCTACATACAAAGGGTAGTCTTGAATAGAGTTTTTAATTGCGAAAACGTCTCTACACCGTAGTAGCAAATATTGTCATCCCTGTTGAATTACATTGATCTAAAATAAGTTGAACTACATTAGGATCCTCCTCCTGTGGGCCAAAAGTCTATGAAGCGATTTTGAGAAGGGGTATTTAACCCGCGATTGGTCTGTAATAAGTCTTCTTAGTACTGAATTTTCGGATTCAAATTGATCCCACAGTCTTTGGACCAAACTACGAGACACATTCAGATGTCTAGCAGCACCAGCTTGCGATAACCATCCGATTGCACGGCATCTTAACGAATCAGGCATACGACATCTTCTAGATATGTGCAACTCTATTTTAGCACCGACAATTCAACATCAACAAGCATAAAAAAATCACACAAATTTGCAAAGCGGGATACTCTCTGTTTCTCTCGACTGGAATATAAGGGTTCAATTCTTAAAAAAATAGAGATGGGTATAATTGCTTCATATGTTTTTTTGAAGTTACTTACGATTATTCATATAAATCATACTTTTTACCTTTATTTCCATTCTTTTAATAGTGAGTGTCAAATAACTGGTTGTACCTTCCGTTTTGGAGTCTAGTGTATTTCCTTCTTTGTCTATTTACATATTTTTTAATATTAATTTAAAACTATATCATAAAATTGCTTAAACTTTTCATAAGAGATTTCTAGATAATATTTACTATGATGTGCTCCATTAGTAATTTGTTTTCTTATCAAGAAGAAACCAAATATAAAAGTAACATCAATATCTAATTTAAAACATAAAATAGGCGAAAATATATTTTTTAATTTTTCTTACAATGTTACATTAATTGTTTTTCTATAAAAAATGTGAATTTTTATTCATCGAGTATTTTTATTCTGAATATTATGTTATGCTATGAAAATAGCATTAAATCTATTGTGAAAAGTTCTATGAGAATTGGGATTATTCAAACACATGTTTTCCATTCAAAGGAAGCCTGTTTGGGACACATTTCTCTCGACTTTTGCGAAAATTTGTATTGCAGAAGAAACATGAATGAGCCAAAAGAAAATCTGCAAAGTAATCTTTTAGGTTTTGTCAAAAGAAGTAAGAAAATTTTAAAAGTATGTACATTTCAAATTTCTATGTATAAATATTATACATCTGAATTTTTGTAAGTTTATTTCTTTGTCATGTCTATTTTAGGAAGCAGATTACTGTGATATTTTGCGCACAAATCATTTATTGTCGCTAGTAGCTAATTTTTTAAGCTGAATATACAGCTTATATAAAGTTATATACTAACTTATTTGAATAAATAAATGCTTCATATTGTCTGTTAAGAAAAAAAAAGAAATATATATGTTAAATTAATTGGATTAAATTAATTTAATTTCTGTTGTAAAATCTTAAAAGAAAGTTAAAATAAATATTTAATAAAAATCTAAATCATTTTTGTATTTAAATTAAACAGAATGTACAGCTTTTGTTAATCAAACACAGATAAAAATTTCATACTAGAAAGTAGTTTTTACTTATAAAATGTCATCTTTAAATTCACTGAAAATAAAGCACACTATTGGAAATCGAGACAAAATTTTGTCCCTGGAAATTTTGTTATGTCGGGTATCGCGAATCCAATTGAATTAAACGTATTCTTGGCTCCTACTAACAGGAGATGTTTTCATAAATGTATCTTTCTAAGCTGTGTGAGAAAGATGTTTTTCGTTTTTGTAACTGTATCTTTCCAAGCTGTGTGAAAAATATATGTTGTTGTCGAAAAATGGTTTTATAGAATGTTTTGTCGGCACGGAAGTGAGAGAATAAAGATATTCGTTATGTTTTTAAGAGGACTGTTTTTCACGTATTAAAGTATTATTTTCCTTTGTTTTAAAAATGACGAAAGTATTAAAACGGGTAGTTTTAGTGTTTCGAAAATCGCTATGTATGTAAGTTGCGATAAATTGGCGCCCGAACAGAAGGACATAGGATGTAATATTTTTTAAGTGGAAAACTGTTCAAGTATGGATGCGTTAAAAATAAAAAGAACGCCGCTTAGAAGCGCATTTACTAAAACTTTAAATGCTTTAAACGAAGCTCTTAACCAGTCAAGCCCAGATGTTAATCTAATAGAAGAGCTATTAGATCAACTAGTAGACAAGGCATCTAGATTACGTTCCACAGATGACGAAATATTAAATTTTATGTTGTCGAATGGGTCTGCAGAAAAGGATTATGTAAAAGAATTCGAAGCATGCGAAGAATACCATGAAAAATTAATAACAATGAAGCAAAATGTAAGACATTTTTTCGTTAAGCCTGCCGTCGAACATCAACCTCTTTTACCTTATTCGATAGAAATCGAAAGAATGGGATCCAGCACACTCAGATTGCCTGAAATTAGTTTGCAGCCGTTTGATGGGGACTCAAGATCGTGGCTAACGTTTTGGAATACCTTCAAGAAAATTCACGAAGACACTGTGTTAGACGATCACTCGAAGTTCGTATATCTGATGCAAGCAATTACTCCGAAATCGAAAGCGTCCCAAATTGTGAACATATCGGCTGAAAATTATCCTAAAGTAATTCAACATCTAAAAGAAAGATTTGGAAGAGAAGACACTTTAATTCAAATTTACGTTCACGATCTGCTGCAGCTGGTATTATGCAATAATAATACATCCAGAAGAGAGTGCAATTTGAAATCGTTATATGACAACCTAGAAACCAAACTTAGATCGTTGGAATCTCTTGGGGTTACAGAGGACAAATACACGAGCATTTTATTCCCGTTGGTGGATACGTGTTTACCTCATGATATTCTCCGAATTTGGGAACGGGATCGTGAAAAGTCTGCTCAAGGTAAGAGTGAATTAAATTCTATACTTAATTTCTTTAAAAATGAAGTGCTGTCTGAAGAACGTATTTTATTGGCGCGTACTAGTTTTGGTTTTGATACATCTAAGAATTTTACTAGATTTAAAAATGTTGAATATAATTCTAGGCCAACTGCTACTGATTTATTTGTAGGTGATAAATCTAAAGATAAACATTTAATTAAGAAATATGATGAAGCATGTATATTTTGTGACAAGTGTCACTTATCAGAAAAATGTTTAAAGCTAATTCGCTTTCTTTTGAAGATAAACGAAGTATAAATTTGAAACAGGGGGCTTGTTTTGTCCGTCTTAAGAAAAATCATATTTCACGTCACTGTAAATCGGAGATTAAATGTTTAAATTGTGGTAAAAGGCATTTTGCTGTAATGTGTCAAAATGTTTGTAATGAAGAGAGTAATACGGCGTTAGAAAATCGTAAACATGAGTCAGGGAGTAGTGATACTGTTTTGACTACTCAAGGTTCCGACCCAACTATGTTATTACAAACTTTGCATGTATGTGTAAAGCATTGTACGTGTAAAAATTGTACGGGGAGTTATAGATACGGGCTCTGAGCGTTCATATTTATCAGAAGGTGTAATTAAGTATTTGAATTATAAAAGTATTGATGAAGTTAAATTAATTCATAAATTATTTGGTGGTGTTGAAACAAGTGAGACAAAACACAACAAATATAGAATTCATTTAAGTAGTATTGATAATAGTTATAATAGTGATATGCATGTTTTAGATGTTCCTGTTATTTGTTCTAATATAAAAAAGAACGAAAAATCATGCTTCAAGCATAGATTATGTAGCACTTTCCAACGCTTCCAAAATAATTTTACAAAACATACCGTTTAATAAGCTAAAAGATAACATCTAAGTAAACAATTTGGAAAACGCATAACATATTTAAAAACATAATTTCAGGAATTTCAAACAGATACAATATTCGGAAAAATATCCGAATACTTTTATTCAGCCCTGTATAGGATCTATAGATTTGTATATATACTACATAGGATGCTAAATTTGAGTTTAGTAAGGAAACGCGTAGCAGAGTTTAAAATTATCCTTCTGGAGTTTCTGTCAGTAAACAGAAATGTGTTCACGAACTTTTGTGCTGCCCTGTATAGAATCTACAGAATTTATACACACCACGTAATAGACAAAAAGCGAGTTAAAATTAAAATCGCGTTCAGTAACTTAAAACGCACTTCCAAGAATTATTGTTAACAGATAGTAGAGAATTCTTTTGTGTGTCCCTGTAAATGAACGATGACTGCTAAACACACACTATTCTGTAGTAAGCCTCTTGTAATGCACCTTACTAATATATATAAATTTCAATGCGTTTAAAATAATGAAACATTATTTAAATATACCGCAGACGATTTTTCTCCATAGACGTAATGTAACGGAATTCTTTTGACTGTCCTGTAAAGTAACTATAAGTGCTATGCACACCCTATTCCATATTAAGCTTCTTCTAATGCACCTTAGTGATATATATAAATTTCACTGTGTTTAAAATAGTGAAACATTATTTAAATAAACCGCAAATGATTTTTCCCCATAGACCGTAATGTAACGGAATTCTTTTGAGTGTCCCTGTAAAAAAACTATCAGTTCTACACACTTGAAATAGGGAACCGTTGAAATAGGGAACATGCTCTAGATAACGACAATAACATATAAAAATTGCAGAGCAATCCGAGCATATTTACGGGAGTTACAGCACGGACAGACGGCAGACGGCAGACGGCAGACGGCAGACAAACCGAAGCCATAAGCCCTTTTCAACTAGGTTGGAAAGTGCTAAAAAGGTGCCAAATGGACCTTGGTTAAAATAATTAAATAAATATGGTATTAAGATTTCGGATGTTGAAAATAATGTATGTAAAACCGAAAATGAAATTAAATTGTTAATTGGTTCCGATGTGGCTGAAAAATTACTGACCGGAAATATTAAAGTTTTAAAAAGTGGTCCGGTTGCTGTAAAGACCATTTTGGGGTGGACTCTCATGGGGAAAATTCCAGGTATTAAATCTGAAACAAATGACTCTCTTATGGTTATTTCGTCTCTTTGGAACGAAAGTTCTGTTGCTAATTTATGGAAGCTAGATATTCTTGGTATAACTGATCCGGTTGAATCTAAAACTAAAAATGAAATTCATGAAGGAACTATGCAACATTTTAAAAGAAACTTAAGAATAGATTCAGATGGGAGGTATGAAGTAGCATTGCCTTGGGTACTAGACAATGCCCGCTTACCTAGTAATAGAGAATTGGCCGAAAAACGGCTTGCTGCAACGAAGAAAAGGTTATCAAATTTGAATAAAACTGAAGTTTATAATGAAGTATTTGATACATGGTTAAATGCAAGAATAATTGAAAGGGTGGTCGATAATAAAAAATCCAAAATACATTATTTGCCACACAGGCCTGTATTTAAAGAATCGAGTGAAACTACTAAAGTAAGGCCGGTTTTTGATGCTTCGGCTCATGTGAAAGGTTTTCCTTCATTAAATGATTGTCTGGATAAAGGATTAAATAACGAAATGAATTGAAATGATTGAAATGATTCCTTCAATATTGCATCGTTTTCGGAAATTTCCTGTTGGTGCAGTATCTGATATAGAAAAGGCATTCCTACAGATAGGTATTACAGAAAGTGTTAGGGAATATCTACAGTTTTTATGGAAGGATAATGTAATTTACAGACATAAACGTGTGGTTTTCGGAATCAATTGCAGCCCTTTTTTAGTAGCGGCTACTCTGAAACACCATCTGGAAAGTACACCTGACAATTTTGTTTCTACAGCAGAGACTTTGAACGAATCTTTGTATGTACCCAGGTAAAAAAGTCAGCAAAAAACCTTTAAAAAAAACCTTAAGGAAAACTGAAGGTATTTCGGACAAAAAAACCTGCATCTTCCCTTTAGGGAAAAGACCTGTACTTTCCCTTCACTTTTTTGTCCGAAATACCTTCAGTTTTCCTTAAGGCAAAAAACCTATACTTTCCCTTCACTTTTTTGTCCGAAATACCTTCAGTTTTCCTTAAGGCAAAAAACCTATACTTTCCCTTCACTTTTTTGTCCGAAATACCTTCAGTTTTCCTTAAGGCAAAAAAACCTGTACTTTTCCTTCACTTTTTTGTCCGAAATACCTTCAGTTTTCCTTAAGGCAAAAAACCTGTGCTTTCCCTTCACTTTTTTGTCCGAAATACCTTCAGTTTTCCTTTAGGCAAAAAACCTGTACTTTTCTTTCACTTTTTTGTCTGTAATGCCTTTACTTTTCCTTTAGACAAAAAAAATTTGTACTTTTTATATGCAGAATTTTTTTTTTTTTTAAATAAGGCAAAAATACTCTTGCAATCATTTGCACGGTCAAGGTTAAAATAAATAGCACATTAGCATACAGTATTATGTTGTTGGTATAGTTGGAAAGAACCTAATTTGTGAACATTTCCAAGTATTTTAAACATTTTAGAAATTTCCTTATATAAAAAATCTTCAAAGGGAGAAGTAGTAATTTTCAAACGTTTCTTTTTTAAAGTTTTAAAATTTAAATTTAACATTTAACCTTAATTTTTAGGGGGTTTTTTTTCCCATTTTGCTAAAGTATTTAAAAAAATGTATAAAAATGTGTCAGCAAAATTTTTGCTAAAATGAAAAAATAGAAAAACAAATTATAAAAGTTAAAACGTTCTAATTCTTATGCAAATGTTTGCAGGGCAACAATTATGTAGTGTTGAATTCAGTGGGTGACCTGGGGGGGGGAATCCCCCCCCAGGAGCATTGGGATTTGGAGCATTGAAATGTCCCCGTCGAAATATTTGAGATTTTATACTTTCAATGGTTAAAAAGTGCAATCGCCCCCCCCCCTTGAAGCCCAGAAATCCTTCCCGGGGAAAGATGTCTAAATTCAACACTGATTATGTAACATCTATTGTAATTTAGATTTCAACTTTTCTGAAAGTACTCATCCCCCCCCCCCACACACACACACACTCTAAAAAAAAAACTTCTTTTTAGCAGAGCAGCAGAGTTGATGGAAAAAATGATTGACTCCGGGATGGTGAAAGTACTAATATTGCCTGTTGGTTCCTACTATTATTCAGATTGCTTCATTGCTGACATTTGTTTTGAAATAGTAATAGTCGCTTTATTAAATTTGCTATTAAATAAAGGAAATTTTACTATTTTTAAAAAGTGGCAGCAATCAATTAATTGGAATTTAAAAAACCGTAACTAGCAACACTGGAACTACTGGTACATTCCTGTTTGACCTTGAAGCATATGATATACTCATCAACCAATTTTTTTTCTCTCTTTTTTCCCCCGTTTTATTTATTTGGATATGGGTGTAAGCTATGATGATAGGTAGTCAAGACCAGGACCCAGTTACTGCAGTGGCAAACTTCCAGCAATATTTTAGTATAAGTGTCACTTTTTTAAATGCAGGATTTTTTAAATTTTAAATAAGGCAAAAATACTCTTATAAAATGCCTGCGGAACTTTGTCCCTGCATTAATCGGCACTGATCAAGCCTGAAAATATTTTGAACATCTTATTTACCTCTTATCAGATAATCCATCACACTCACACAAAAACACAACATGCATTAAATTTTTTTAATTTAATTACGTCAAAACTGTGCAACAACTGTACGTAAAATATTTTTGTATGTGTAAATTACAATCAAAAAGTTAAATTTGAAGGTATTAGATAGAAACTAGAAACAACAGTTGAAATCTGATAAATCTCCAAAATTTACTTTGAACAACACACACAAAAATCTATCAGTTGAATCCAAACATATTATGTTGATATGTCGACCAAAATATTTTATGCCAAATATGGGGGGCAATATCAAATATATATTATACCAAAATATGGGCGAAAGGATGTTTAATTTTGGCTCCATATCTATTTCTGCAGACCCCAAAAATAGAAGGCAGAAATTTTACAGTTTAAGTATCATTTGGGGTCTCCAGACTGAAAAATTATGAGGGAACACAAGAAAAATAAAAGTGAAAAATCTACTATTTTGGCATTAATTCTGTTCTTACAGCTTCATAAAAAAAGGCAAAAATTTTATATTTTCAACATCATTAATTGTACAATTTTGGGTTCTGCCAGGTGCATAAAGTTAAAAAAGGATGTTGGCACTGCACCGTACCCATATGCTAGAGTCAATATTATTCTAGAGAAAGTGATACTTTTTGACAGGCGAGAATGTAAACAATACAGAAATTGACATGAAAATAAAATTTATCTACACTTCTACACATAACAAAACATATGAATTTGCTTAAAGCATAGAAGATTCTCACCCATATACAGAGCAATTCTTTTTAATAATAGCTTTGTATACATCAATTACATTTAAAAAAATAAAATAAGTTACTTACAATGAAATGGTATATAACAGCCCTACATTTAAATAATGAAATTACACACTCAAGGGGTTGATCCAGGAAAAATTTCGGGCCTGTTTAGCACGCTTTCACATAATTCTTCTTAATAAAACACAAACTTTATTATAATAAAAATAGCAACTTCACAAAATTTCCCATAAAAACATACTCTTCATTTTTAAAATATGTAATTAGCAAACAAAACAAGTTCACCTAAAAGGAAAACTTTAGCAGAAGGACCACTTCAGTTGCTAGGGTGATGCTGTTATGTTTCCATGCACACGTGTGGACCCAAAGATGTGATGCATAAAAGACTTTCTGCTAAAGGTGAAAATAAGCACTCGCCCCAGTGGCAGAACTATCTTCAAGTGTCTGCAACGCTAATAATGTTTTCAAAAATAGTCTGCAATACGCAATTTATCATATAAATCTATTCTTGCTGCTGTTGTAGTTGTAGTGCTAATTAATTAAGGCATCAGCATTTATCAGCCTTTCCGTGTAAAAAAAATTTCTGAAATTCACAGCAAATATTTTAAAAGGTTACAGCAGAGGGGTTAGGGGAGAAAATCCCCTCTCAGCAATAATTATTCCTGTTACAGGTCGGATTAACTCTGCTTTTCATTAGAGTCGATTTCAGGCTGAGTGTAGATCCTTGCAAATTGGGTTCGGATTAACCCACTTTTTCAAAAGTTAGTTCAGGATATTGTTTCAGATTAAAAACTATGCCTATATTAATAAGCATAGAACTTTGTACGTCTGCTGTTTTCTAAAGAAATGCTGCATCCTTTCTGGGACTATTTCACAAAATTCACGTTTTTTTTCGTGAACCTTTGACGAAAATAGCGTTTCTTTTTTCTCCTGTGATCCTTTGACGAAATTCATGGGTTTTTTTTGTTTGTTTTGTTTTTTGTGGCTCTTTGACGAAATTTGCATTTTTTCTGTGTTTCTTTGACGAAATTAGCAGTTTTCCCCACGATTCCTTGATGAAATTTTGATGAAATTGGCATTTTTTTCTGCGACTATTTGACAAAATTTGCATTTCTCTGTGGCCCTTTGATGAAATTCGCTTTTTTTTCCACGATCCTTCAACGAAACTTTTTTTTTTTATATTCTTTTGATGAAAATAAAGTTTTTTCGCAGCCCTTTGACAAAATTTGCGTTTTTATCGCAATCTGTCAACGAAATTAGCCATTTTCCCAGATCCTTTGATAAATTTCATCTTTTTTCTTTTGGCCTTTGGACAAAATTCGCATTTTTTCTGCGATCCTTCGACGAAAATTGGCAGTTTTTTTTTTTTTTTTTTGAGATACTTTGCTGAAATTTGCCGTTTTTTCGCAATAATTCGACGAAATTTACCTTTTTTTTCGAGATCCTTGGATGAAGTTTTCCGTTTTTTCGAGATCCTTCGACAAAATTTTCTGTTTTTTCGTGATCATTCGACAAAATTTTCTGTTTTTTCGAGATCCTTCGACAAAATTTGCCATTTTTTCGTAATCCTTCGACGAAATTAACAGTTTTTTCCACGATCCTTTGACGAAGTTGGCGTTTTCTCCGTAGCCCTTTGGCAAAATTCACATTTTTCTGCAATCCTTCAACGAAACGCATGTATTTTTGACGGCCTTTTGACGAAATTCACGTTTTTCCACAGCCTTTTGATTAAATTTGCATTTTTTTCGCGACCTGTCAGCGAAATTAGCCATTTTTCACAATCTTTAAATAAATTTCGCATTTTTCTCGCAATTCTTCGACGAAGTTTGCCGTTTTTAGTCTGCAGGTGTTCTAAAAAGTCTGCGGCGCCCGCCGTAGCGGCGCGTACATTCTGCCACGAGGGCACCTGCCAGTCGCCACTCGTCAATTAAACTTGAAAAACTGGTGATTAAAAACATGAAAAGAACCGGCCAAATGCAGGATTTTCTGATATCCTTACTGTACTCTAAAATTCGTGAATTTTTCGCCCCCGTTTGACAAAATTCATAATTTTTTCGTGCCCGATCGCAGAAATTTATGATTTTTTTTGCTCCCGTTCTTTGAAATTCATGATTTTTCCGTGTCTGATAGAAGAAATTTATGGTTTCTCTACGTCCGATCAACGAAATTCATGATTTTTTCACGTCCGATCGAAGAAATTTATGGTTTCTCCGCGTCCGATCAACGAAATTCATGATTTTTTCGCGTCCGATCGACGAAATTCAGTATTTTTCTTCATCCGATTGTCGAAATTCGTGATTTTGTTGCAGCCGATCGCCTAAATTCCTGATTTTTATGCTCCCGACTGACGGAAATTCATCATTTTTACGCTTCTGACCGACGGAAATTTAGGATTTTTACGCTCCCGATTGACGAAGTTTGCAATTTTTTCCGGACTAATTGACGAAATACACAATTTCTGAAGATGTTGGCCACTTTTGGTTCACAGGCCACTCAAAAAAATGACTAGCTTGTCGAGGTCCACAATCATGTTAAACAAAATTCTCAATTTTTACGCACCTTATTGATGAAATTCGCGATTTTTATATGCCCGATCGGCGAAATTCACAATTTTTGCATGCCCGATTGGTGAAATTAACGATTTTTGCATGCCCGCTTGACAAAAATCACGATTTTTATGCACCTGGTAGGCTAAATTCACGATTTTTACTCGTTCTATCGGCTAAATTTACGATTTTTACACATCCCATCAACGAAATTTGTGATTTTTACCTGCTGATCGGCTAAATTCACAATTTTTACATGCCTGATCAGCTAAATTCATGATTTTTTACGCACCTTATCGGTTAAATTCGTGATTTTTATGCGTCTTATCAGCTAGATTCGCATCTATTATTTTCCGTAATTTGTTTTAACTTTGACAATATAATAATTAACACCTTAATTTATTTTTTAAATGTTTATACATTGCCAAAAGATGACTGAAAATATATACTGACAGACACTTCTTCAAAACTGGTCTCTCTTTTAAAAAATTAGATAGATTCAACGTATTTATAAAAAATACCGAGTCCTCAGTAAAAAAAAATATTTCAGAGGATATTTGTATTTACAAAGTTTCGTTCACATTATCTTATTTTAGACTTTTTTTTTATACCTTAATAGCGATGCAGTTAATTTAAAGTTTGTTATTGGGAATTCAAATAACTCATATTTATTATTTGCATTTTCAATTACTTTTAATCATAAATAATATACCAGGAAGAAAATAATTTTATAAAAATTATGATTTAAAGTAATACTATTTTAAATATTGTCCACTTGAATGATGGTATGTTACATGAAATGTTATTAAAAGCTTTTTCTTCCTCCATTATATTGGTGTGAGTAGCGCCCTTTCTTTTTTTTTTTTTCTAGATTGAACACTGGGTAAGATAGGGTAAAATAGGCAGGTTTCAAAACTAAATTTATAAAAAACACAAACTGTAATTATTTGCAAAAAGTAAAAAAAAAAAAAAAAAAAAAAAAACTGCGGGGTAAAATAGTTACAAACCTTTCATTGTTTAAAACCCGCAATATCATTTGAAAAGTTATATATATATGCATATTTCTTTTAATACTATAATTTAATCAATAAAAAGTTTAAATTGATTCTTCAACCCTTTACTTTTGACATAAATAACATCTCATGTAACATACCATCGTTCAAGTGAGCAATATTTAAAATAGTATTACTTTAAATCATATTTTTTATAAAATTATTTTTATCTTGGTATATTATTCATAAACTTAGATTAAAAGCAATTGAAAATGCATGTAAAAACCTTGAGAAATCATTAATTGGGTTGACAATTAATATTAACACACATGCGAAGTAGAATAAAGATCAACCAAAACGATACTTTAAATTCCACTGTAACGATACAAGGCCCAAATATTAAATTTAATTTTGTAATAAATATGAGTTATATGAATGTATAAAGTTATGAACTTTAAATTAACTCCATCGCTATTAAAGTATAAAAAAAAGTCTATAATAACATAATATGAACGATACTTTGAGCTTACATATCTCCTCCGAAATAATTTTATTTTAGTAAGGCCTCGTGGTATTTTTTATAAATATTTTGAATCTGTCTATTTTTTTAAAAGAGAGTCTAGTTTTATAGAAGTATCTGTCGGTACATATCTTTATCCATCTTATGGCTATGTATAAACATTGAAAAAATTAATTAAGGTGTTAATTATTATATTAACAAAGCTAGCTAATTACAGAAAATAACAAGAGACAAACTTTACTACCGCTTAACGCCGGGAGTCAAAACATAAACACGCTCAGCTCAGAGTTGAGTTGAGTTGTAGTGTTTCTTCTACCATTGGAAAATCACTGTGGAGTCGGAACTGCCGTGTCAGTTGCGAAAAAAAAAATCGAATGTTCTAAAGGAAATTTTAAATAAATTAATAAGAATAATACATTTTTCATTTGTTTTTTGAAGTAATTTTCATAAAAACTGGAAGTCACGTCTGTAGTTAATAACCCCAAACTTAAAATAAAATAACTAAGAATTTTTCGCACGGATGCACTATTTCCTGAATTCGGGAAGTGGGGAATTTCCCCCTAAATCCCCATAAAAGTTATTTATTTATTATTTTTTATATTTATGTGTTAAAAACTTATCTCAAAGAGGTGGTTCAAAGCAGTGTTGAATTAGGGTAGGGCTGGCCCGCGGGATTCTTGCTCTCCCCCCGGAGGATTTGGAAATTTGCTAAACAAAATTTTCTTTTTCCTTTGAAAGAAATTGTAAAATTTATTGGTTTTTTTTTTTGAGTAACTTAAAATAATTAAACACTAAGAGAAAGAGGAACTAAAAATTTTTTGTTAAGGGAGGGCTCACCCCCCCCCCCCCGTGTAAATCCCCCATGGAAGTAAATTTTTAACTCTATTTTCGTTTATATGTTTGTCTTTAAAAGTTATCTTAAGCGGATGTTCGGGGGAGTGTTGAATTCAGTGCCAGATGGGAAGGGGAGCACCCCCCCCCCGGATTTTAAAATTTAATTAATGTAATTTTCTTTTTCGCTGATTTTGAAAGAGATAGTAAAATTTATTCTTTTCGAGTATGTGTTTAAAAAGTACCTTAAGATTCAGGGAAGTGATGAAGTCAAAAAGAAGCCCCCCCCTCCCCCGCAGATTTTATAATTTTATTGACATAATTTTCTTTTTCTCCAATTTTTAAAGACAGTAAAATTAGCTTTTTTGAGGAACTTAAAATAAATAATTAAGTATTAGGAGAAAGATAAATTATGAATATTCATTTTGTAGTGTGCGTGGGGGGGAATGGGGTGCTCCCCTTAATCAGTCATGGCAGTTAATTTTTTGTCCTGTTTTTCTTTTTACTTTTATGTTCTAAAAAAACCCTTAAAATAGGGTATTTCAGGGCAGTGTTGATTTCAGCCCCCCCCCCTTGAATTTTGAACAATTAATTAAAATTTTAACTAATTTTCTTCTTTAAATTTATTATCTTTTTGAATAACATAAAATAATTAAACACTGAGAGAAAAAGGATATAACCAACATATTTTTTTTCTTCTGTTCCCCCCCCCCCCCCACACCCCTGTATGTGGCCCTGGCCTTTTCCAGTAAAAAGCTATTTGAATATGAGTTAGATACTTAACCATTTAAGCTCTAATAAAACATTTAGAAAAATATTTAAAATTTTCTGCATGAAAAGCAGTTTTTTTTCCTTCAAAATACCTGTAGTGATTTTAGGGCAGATTTGTTAAGTCACTGAAGGTAATTTGTAGGCCATAAGCTTGCTGAAATAAACCTGTATAAAACCTTTAAAAAAACCTTCATATTTCCTGCATGAAAAGCTGTTCGCGTTTTTCTTCAAAATACCTGTAATGATTTTAAGAAGATTTGCTAAGTCAGTGAAGGTACATTGAAGGTTATAAGCGTGCTGAAATAATCCTGAATAAAACCTTTAAAAAACCTGTAATATTTCCTGAAGGAAACCTGCAGTTTTCATTTTCCTTCAAAATACCTGTAGAAACCTTCAAAATACCTTCAAAATCATTAAATTTTTAAAGGTTTCTTGCTGATTTTTTTACCTGGGTAGATAATTGTGTTTGTAGTTTCAACACAACTGAAGAACAAGTTAAACAAGTTCAACAAGTTAAACAAGTTCATAATTGAATCGAGAATGTTACTGTCCTCCGCGAAATTCAATTTAAGGGGATGGCTGTCAAATTGTCCAATTCAAATTATGTCTGAACTTCAAAAGTTAACATAACACCAGTACTAGGCTTAAACTGGGATCTAGAAAACGATACCCTATCTTGCAAAATCGGCCCTATTGAGGAAGAGCAAATTATTCCTACAAAACGAGCTCTACTTTCATTGGCTCAGAAGGTTTTTGATCCCCTGGGATTTGCCTCACCCGTGACTTTGCTCCCTAAACTTATTCTACAAGAATGCTGGAAGTTGAAATTAAAGTGGGATGAATTAATTCCAGAGAATTTAGCTAAACAATTTTTGAAGTGGTTGCAAGAATAAAATTAATTTCTGACATCAAACTTGAGCGCTGGATGAATCTAGATAACTTTGAAAATTATGTAAGTCTTCACATATTTTGTGACGGATGTAAACACGCATATGCTACTCGTATTTTTCTGAGAGTAAAGAAGGAAAATGAAATTTTGGTGAGTTTTATACAAGCACGCGCAAGAGTAGCTCCTCTTAAGAACCTAACTATACAGCGGTTAAAGCTTTTATCATGCTGCATTGGAGCCAGGTTGGGTAGTCGTGTCATTGCTGATTTAAGAATTCCAAATTTGAAGATCTGTTATTGGTGTGATTCAACCACAGCTTTAAGCTGGATAAAGCGAGATGATAGATGGGGAACATTTGTCTGATATCGTGTAGAAGAAATCAGGTCTTTATCACACAAAGATCAGTGGCGACATATTTCAGGAAAATTTAATCCGGCTGATCTCCCTTCCAGAGGTTGTTCCATTGAATAGTTCTTGCAGCTAAAATGGTGGGAGGGACCAGCCTGGCTGGCTGAGCCAGAATTTACTTGGCCTCAAAATATCGAATCACCAGATGAAGAAGTTATTAATGCTGAGAAACGGAAAAGTGTCATTTCAGCATTAAACAAGAACACGAAACCTAATGATTGGTATTATCGACGATTTTCATCATACAAGAAAATAATAAGATTGATTGCATGGATTCTAAGATTCATAAGTAATTCAAGAAAACCGAATTCAAAAGAAGTATCTGAACTTACATGTTTTGAACTAGAACAATCTGAAAGAAAATTAATGATTTTGATCCAGAAAGACAGCTTTGATGAAAAGAATAATGAGAAAATTCGTAGCCTAAGACCAATCCTAGATGAAGATGGTATCATCAGAGTAAACACACAAGCCATCTATCGAGAAGACACTGTCAATTTTAAGTACCTAATTCTTTTGCCGTCTGACAATCCTGTAGTCCAGCGCTTGATCTCCTGGAAACACCAAGAGCTATTACATGCAGGAGTGGCTCTTTTGATGACATCTATACGAGAAGACTACTGGATCCCGAAAGCCAGGAAAACCATTCGAGCAGTAGTTCAGAAATGTGTGCAAGAACTAATTTCTGAAAAAGATGGTACCCGAGAGTTGTTCAAGTAAAAACTGACAATGGTGAACTTTTAAGACCAATACAAAAACTGTACAATCTAGAGATTCCAAAAGAACACTCTTTAGAACCAATATTACGAACAAGAAGTGGCAGAACAGTGACTGTTCCAAAACGTTATCAGTCATACGACTATTTTTTGATCATTGAACATTATAAACCTTTTTTCCCTTATTTTTAGTATATCGCATTTCCTAGTGTTAATTTGAATTTGTAATAATATGTTGAATTTTTGTTTGAATTTTTGCAGGGAATTGTATAATTTGTCTTTGGAAATTAGTATTAAGAATATCTATCCTTTGGCCATGTAAAGTAAGTATAATGTTACACATATTTTGTGTTATTTTGAATTTTGTTGTGCCTATTGTTGAGTTTTCCTGTTGAAAACTCAAGGTGGGAGATTGTGGGGAATCCAATTGAATTAAATGTATTCTTGGCTCCTACTAACAGGAGATGTTTTCATAAATGTATTTTTCTAAGCTGTGTGAGAAAGATGTTTTGTTTTTGTAGATGTAAATTTCTAATCTGTGTGAGAAAGATGTTTTTCGTTTTTGTAACTGTATCTTTCTAAGCAGTGTGAAAAATATATGTTGTTGTCGAAAAATGGTTTTGTACAATGTTTTGTCGGCACGGAAGTGAGAGAATAAAGATATTCGTTATGTTTTTTAAGAGGACTGTTTTTCACGTATTAAAATATTATTTTCTTTTGTTTTAAAAATGACGAAAGTATTAAAACGGGTACTTTTAGTGTTTCGAAAATCGCTATGTATGTAAGTTGCGATATGGGGTGTTCGGAAGTGATGTCATTACGAACCAGTTTTTGTCTCTGTTTCGGTCGCAAAGGCACTCTTTTTTTTTTCTTTACCTGTAAATGGGTGCATATTTCTTTTTAGTTTATGTACTGGGTAAGTATATCTAGATGTATCAAGCTCATTTCTGAGAGAGGCAGAAACTGACGGAGAATGATTAATCTTCGTCACTGTTACGAGTTTTCGACAGCATGTGATATTAAAGGAGTTCCCACTAAAGGCTGGATGTACATGTAAATACCCGTCTTATTTTGGTTTATCATTTAAGTCGAATGAATAAAACTAGATAGAACTGAACTGTTTTCTCACATAATTTTTTTAAGCCACACCAAACGCCTTAACCGCTGTAGTTAATAATCTGCACAAATTCATCCCACATTTTTATTTAATTATTTTCTTCCACAACATACTTATTAGTTAATTTTTTTAACAACCATTAAAAGTATATTAATTATATATGAGATGCATGCGCGAATAATTGAATCATTTATTGTAGAAAGAGCACAAGTTACATTTGTTGGAAATGGATGATTTGATAAAATTTCATTCTATTAGGGTAGACACATTTTGGTTTAAAAGGGCACATTTTTTACTCAACACCATTTTCAGTACTATGGATGTTAGAAAACGCGTTTATTTCAGAAAGAGCACTTAATCTGTATATGTGCCCTTTTCCCAATCACTTTTTGTATCACTTTTCACAATGAACAAACCTTCGAAGACAAAAACTCTATTGACGAAAAACAAAAACTGAAGATAGCAAAAACGTTCTGGAAAGAAACGTAAAATCTCCACTTACGCAAATATCTAAGTGAAGAGGCAAAGTCATTCTCCGACACCATTGTAAATTAAGCAACTGAATCTGAAAAGCGTGTGTATTTTATTAAAGTTCCTAACATGCAATTTAAAGAATTGCAAAAAACAAAAATTCTTGCCCTATAAACAGTTTTCTATTACTAGTGTAAAATTTTAATAATATGACTTGTGCCCTTCTAAAGGTTGTTGTTGTTGTTGTGTTGTGGCTTATCCTCCAACTGTCTGACGAAGTCAGACAAGATCCAATATTCCGTTAATCCTTAGAAATTCCAGAACCAGAAGGGGGGAAGCATATAAGTTTTCTCTGGAAAGACCTAAGCAGTCCAGGATGTGTTCAGCAGAGGCCTGTTGAGCTTGACATTTAGTGCAGATTTTAAAGATCTTTCTGCCCTCAAAGAACGAGAGACTTTTTGTGCGTCCACTTGCCAGTTTTGAAATCGCCGTTCGAGAGGCTCTGTCACAGTGGAAAGCGGACGAAGAGCCCGGCTCTTTGCCCGCGTACCAGTGGTAGCTGGGAGGGACCTTCCACTCCTTTGAAATTTCAGATATAACTCTAGATTGATGCTCTGAGTAGGTAAGGGCTGAAGAGGAAGATATAGATTGACAACAACCCTCAATGGCCAAGCGATCAGCTTGCTCATTGCCATAAATGTCTATATGGGATGGAATCCACTGAAAATGAACATCTTGGAGCTTTGAAATAATTTTAAGTTTAAGAAGGATGGAAATACTAGTTTTATCTCCAACTGTAATCCAATTGTGAAGGTGTTGAGAGCTGCAACTGTCTGAAAGAATCCAGAGGTCTCCGAAGTCCCGCTCGCTGAGAATAGCCTCGAGGCCTTGTTCAATCGCAATAAGCTCGCTCCTTCTAAAGGTAAACGATTCAATATACAAATTCAATGATATGATGTTATTTTAAATGGAAAAATGACAAAGAAACAATATTTATGAGTTCGTGTACACATTCGTGTTAGTAAAAGTACAAAAGAGATAAAATGATGTAACAATTTCTTTAAACGAAATTTTTGTTATTTTTTAGCAGTTTAGTTATTAAATATCTTTAACGTGTGAATCAATTTTAAAAAGTTCTTATGGTGTTATTCATCTTCAATACATTCAACATTACTATAGTTATTATTAGTTACTTGCAGTTAAATTTGTACATAAATATAAAGTTATACATACATCGTTATTATGAATTTAAAACACCCAATGTATGAAACAAATTGAGATGTATTAATCAGTTTAAAAAATTTCTTTTTATTCTGATTTTCTAAAAATTTAGTACAGAAAATAAAATAAAAATTTCATAACACAAAATGTATTTATTTATTTTTAAAAATATAATTTATTCTAAGCACAGAATCAATTGCCTTTAATATACCGGGTGGTTATAGTATAAGTATCTCTATTTGGAGCTGTTTGTGGCTTGAAGGAATAACCGGAATGAAACCAAAATCAGTGCACTTACTATTCGAGAAGGAGGAAAAAGAATGGAACAAGAAAAAATAATTGCAATAATTGCCGATAGATGGCGCTTTTGAGTGTAAAATGTAATGTGTAATATTGTGTACCGGGGAGGTGTCGCAAACCTCAATGGATTTACCGCATATCACAACATGTGCGAAACATTACCCCGGATGTGTTACATTCCGCATTTGAGCAGGTCGTGCACCGCTTGGATTATGTTTTCGAGCACAATGACCATGTGGAACCTGAACATGATCAGCACCGCCATGTAAAAGCGTAACAACGTCCACTGTGACATTTTCCAATAAATTAGGTGTGCCATCCGGGTTGACGTCTTATTCTGTACTTAAAACTTCATTAGCAGATCCTTTTGCATGAAGATTGTATTGAGCCGAAATCTGGTTGAGGCTCACCAGGTGTGAGCTGACTCACAGACATATCACTTGTTATTTCTAGGCAGAATAGAACTGCAGGGTCTCCTATACCTTTCGAAATTTGAGTGGTAATAAGAGTTTTGGTGTAAGAGTTAATCATTGGAAAGTTAAGTTATAATTTGTATTAGAAGCATTAATTGAGGAAATTATAGTTAAAGTATTTGGTGATGCATCTCCTCCAAATCGTCGTCAACTGGTGAGTTCATATTATTCACAGGATTTTGATTGATCATAGAGAAATCACATAAAAATATCTTTTATGAAGGTTTGAGGTGCAACAGGTGTCAAAAGTCTATTATCATACTCGTCTATTGAAGAACTAGGAATTCCCTGAAATTTTTCTATATTATTGACCTTTACTATAGCATGATCTCTATTGAAAATGAAGTGCGTAGCATTTATACTTTACTAGCTGACCTGCACGGCGTTGCTCGGGCCCGTGATATTAAATTTAAACAAACCTCAAGTTTGTATGATTTTATATCTTTAACCCGATTTTGTATTAATTTTTTAATGATATTTAGAATGATAACGCTTATTTATTCATCAACAAATTAGTGTAATTATGATCCGCATTCTAACTCATTGATAAAATGTTAAAATTCGTGTATTTTTTTAAATAATTTATATTAAATTCAAATGTTACTTAACATTTGAATGCGCTTCCTGGCGATCGGAAATGGAACTAAACTTTCTTAGGCGATCGAAATGAAGTCGAATGCGTCAAATTCCGCCATAATCGGGCCCATAGAACGCGAGATAAGAATGCGCCCCTGGTAGTGAAAGTCGGAACTGAAATATGTAAGGCTATCGAAGTTGAAAGAACCAAACCCCATCGTAATCGGGCGCATAGTATCCGAGATAATTTTAAATGAAATAAAAAATATCTGAAATTATTATTCGAAAAGAGTGGTATATACAACTCATGCATTTACTTTAATGATATATAGGGTGATTATGAAGTTAATTATAATGTTTAGAATCAGTTTCGTTGAAATCCGAAAGATAGTTGCTGATTTATGGAAATGGACCATAGTTAGAGTAAAAACATTGAAGGGGAAAGGGGAAGTGGAAATGAGACAGTTTTAGTCAAATAACTAATTAAGACTACCGGAGTACTTGCTCAAAGAATGGAACTCGTAGAAAAGCTTTGAACTGAAAAAACAAATTGCTGAAGTTACATAATACAACAATAGTGGTAATTATCTATACATAACAACACTTAAACGTTACAGATAAACTAAAAATGTTAAATTTGTTATGAAGTTTGTTCAGTAGAAATCGAGCAGTAGATATGTATATATTAAAAAGGATGTCAAATAACAAAAAAAAAATGCCTTCAGGTGGCGCGCGGTTAGGTACAAATAAATGCGATATTTTATAAAAAGTCGTTAACCCCACACCCTTTCCATTCCCGCAAATATAACAAATAAACAGTTACCGAAAACTTCGATATAAATTAGTGGCCCAATAGCGGGCGAAACCCACTATTCTGCTCTATCATAATAATCTCTGTCATGTGCACTAAATCCGATATTTAATAAAAAATGGTTTACCAACCCTTCTCCTTTTCTTTATTAATAATCCCTAATCGCATTTGGCAATGTTTCTTTAAAAATTACATCATTGTCTATCAGAGTTTTACTATTTTTTTCATACAAAAATCAGCATTTTGCTAAAATGAAAAATTACCAGCCGATTATTTTTTTTTTTTTTTAGAAAATGTTAATCCCAGTCGATTTTAAACAAGGATTCATAATTTTCCAATCCAAAAATCGAATATTTTTAAGAATTTTATTATGCTTATAAAAATCCCACTCCATTTAAAGTACTTCCTTTTATCTCTCTCAATTCAAAAGATGAAAAGACAAAATATCTGTCATAAAAAATTAATCCTTTTTGTGTGCTCAATTCTATCAAACATTAATAAAATCTGGTATTGTAATTAGCTGATTTTTATGAAAATTAGATTTCTGGGTTCATAGTTACATTCTGTGCACACATGTGTAATTTTCAAATCGGTACGTTCAATAGTTTTAATAATAGTATAGATGTTAATATATGCCTTGTCGACATTTTAATTTTTCAAAAGAGAATATTTCGTTGTCTGGAATTATCAAAAGGCGTGCAACTGTAGTGCATCTGTTCTCTTGAAATAGAAATAAAATCATTTACTATTTTCATTCATGCGTTTTAATTAACATTTCGAAAAGTTACTGTTCGATTTTTATGAATTTTAATTTTTTTAAATCACATTTTTTAATGTCTTTGTGCCTAATGTCAAATCAATATACGCAATGGTTTTATTTATTTGAATAGGTCCACAAAACTATGAGTTGATTTTCAATCTGGCAGCTTCCATTGACAGAAACCCTCTTTTTTCGCTGGGTCCAATTCTCAAGTCTCGTCAGTTTTTGGCCGAAAAAAAAAAAAAAAAGTTGCATTCCGGTTTTCACAAAATTTGCAATTTTGGAATTATAAAAATAGTTTACGCATATACTGTGAGTTTCGAAAAGATACCTCTAAAAATTTTTTCTTAATATTCGAGGATAAGTGAAAATGGGGAATATTTTATTATCTGGAATTGTCAAAACGTTAATTTATTTTGCGATTACGATAAAAATAGCCATTTTTGAATCGCAGTTTAATGAGATTTTGATGAGACGTTTAATGATTATTAATTAATATCTAGGCAAATTTTCAAAATATTAAATTTCTGAGTCTCAAGTGCACCAGGATAGACCTTCAACCATCCTCACCGAAATTCTCAGACTTGTATGTGCGCTAGATTTTGCTAGACAGCTTACACATACAGACAGACAGTCACACCTACACATACCGAAACTTTCTTCTAGTAGTATAGTTTTACAGGGGCAACCAAAAATATTCCATTACATTACAGTCAAATGGAAATTAAGTGCATTTTTATGATGTTACGCAATTTGAAACATGAAATTGATGTACAATTATGTTTGCAATAGCATATGCTTTTAGTAAAATATGGGGTGCAAAGCATTTATTATTAACTTACAGGGTCTTACAAAAGAATTCTGTTACATATTGTTCTACTAAAAAATATCGTTTGAAGCGTAATTTAATGATAGTTCACTATCTCAAACATAATGAAATTTATATGCTAAGATTTTACAAGAAATTGCTCTGTTCCAAGTACGGTTTGTGTAGCATTTACCGTTCATTTACAGGGTCAAATAAAAGAAATCTGTTACGCATTGTTCTACGGAGAAAAATCGATTGCGTTGTAATTTAATGATGATTCAATATTTCTAACATAATGACATTTATATGCATTACTAAGGTCACTATTTCATTTACAGAGACACACAAAATAATTCGTTTGCAATCTTAGTACGATAATTACAGTCTATGTGTGATAAGTGCGTTTTCAATTTGGCGTTTTTAAGTTTAAGTAAATTATAGCATAATACGTGGTGTGTAAAAATTCTGTTGACCATATACAGGGCTATACAAAGTAATTCGCAAATATTACTGTTAGTGGAAGTTAATTGTTTAAGGTTATTTTTATTAGTGTTACACAATTTACTGATGAACTATATTTAGTAGACGAATAAACGTTTTTGGAATATAAATAAACTTAGATACGGGATTACTCAGAGAACAAGATACATTGTCGTTAATGAGTAGTAATTGCTGGAAGTGAGTTTTCAGTTGCCTTGTCGGATTTTTATCTGAATTAAATTTTAGCTTAATATGCAGTGTGTACAAGAGTCTTTAGATAATATACAAAAGATTTCTATACAAAAAGTTTATTACAAAAGGGTTATTCCATCGATTGACGAAAATTACTAAATGCCATGCTATGTAGTATATATCCAAATTTAAAGATCATATGCAGGGCTGCTAAAAATAAATTGGAATTAAATATTTTGGAATGAGTTTTATTATCTATGGTGGATGCATACTTGTTCGGTCTTGTTCTATTTTTTGATGAAGTTTTAATTCTGCTATGGAATAGGGGATATAGGGAATGAATGGGACATTTTCACAAATATATTCATTTTAAATATTTTATTTGAGCTATTATTAATATTATATATCGCATTTCATACATTAGGTGTTTGTCTACAATTTATGCACAATATTTATTCAAGATTTTTATTTAAAAATATATTATGCAATAAAAAATGTTTCCAATCATCCCCACAGCAGGGATGGATGGGACACAAATATTTTTCTCTCTGTATTCAATTATACCAAATTAAAATTTATAATTATAAACTTATATGTAATTATATTTGTAATATATGAACTTATATGGCTCTTATATATTAGTGTTAATAATCTAAGAAGTGAAATCAGAGTTAATTATGCATTAAAAACTGTAATTTATATCACATATTTTAACTGAAATTATGATTAATTACAAAGTTAGAGTTGCACGTATGCGCAAATATCAGTACCACAATAAATGTGGTCGGTCTAAAATGTTCTAAATGTGGTCTGTCAGTCACATAAACTGGTATAAAATCAGTTTCAGTGAATGTATTGCTGTTAAAAAGAGAAATGGCAGTTTTCCTAAACATGACCACTGGTCATGATTATGTTGCTAGTACTAAAACCTGACAAAAATGCCTCCTTGGGAAAAACTGAGAGGTTATAAATTGTAATATGCTCTGCAAGATTATTTGTATACCAATCATCGTGGACTGATCTCAGCTTTGCCTCTACAGGCCTTTAAACAGAAACATCCAATTGCTGAAGACGACGACGATGGCTACAATGCGGAGGAAATGTTAAAAGAATAATTAACATAAACTATTAATTTATCAACTTATATAATATTATTTAGTTAATAAAAAATTGTTCAGTGTTCTCTAGGAATGAATGAAGCAGTCCCAATCATTCCCATTTGAAATGTCCCAATCATCCCCTTGATGCATATATTCAATTGTCAGCCATTTTGACTCAGAAATTATTTTGTCCAATGGTTAATATTCATTCATTTTAATTACCAATATTGAGCCTTGAAATAAATAACTACAACATATCTTAATTGTTTATAATGCATAAAATATGTAAACAACTTCAAATAAAAAAAAATACTTTTAAGCAAAGTTTTCAGAAAATGCAACTTTGTAGGAAATTGAAAACAGCCATGTGGTCTTGCTTTGGGTTCTGAAGCACACTATAATACTGTCATCTATTCGGATAGGAAGCAACTAAAAAAAATGTTTATTTTCCTTCTGATATATTGAGAATATTCCATTCATCCCCCAGTTCCCATATTAGCCTAAAATGTATGCTAAATATTTTTATTACTTTAGCTGCATCCGGAATAATATTTTGTAATCAGGCTGCAGGCAAAAACATACATTTTTTAAAACAATCATGCTTGAATAAACCAAAAAAAAGTAAGTTGAGATAATTTTCAAAGTCATTGCATTTGAAAGAAACATTTGTTCAAATTCCATAGTGTAAAAATCAAAGCTGTGCAATGTTTAGAAGTTTATATAATTGTATCAAAAGCGAAATTTATTGGTTCAGTGTTACCAACGGTTAATATGACGTCATCATTAATGACATGTCTTTGTTTTCTTAATATACATTTTAAATGAAATGTAGATGAGTAGAGGTATAAACTTTTATTTTTAGAACCATATTAGTTTATACAAAGGATGTAAATTATCACATACTACACATCGTACAACCAACAGAGTGAAAAAATGGCCAGAAGAGGGATCAAACCCGGAACCGTTGGTATTACGCACCAATGTTCTACCATTTTTTAGCTACCCGGACAAACCAGTCCAGCATTCTCTTACTCTTATTTGGAAAGGCAACAACAACACACGATGCCACGTCAATCAAGAGCACAAATTCAGTGGCATGCATGAGACAAATTAAACACAGTATCGGTGAACATTTATTTATCTTATTTAATTAAATTTTCAGAAGAGCTGAAATTACGCTGGAAATTAATGAATACAATGTATGTGAATTATCACTTGCTACACAGAGTACAACCAACAGAGTGATAATATAACTATAGTAAGTGATAATCACTTCCTTTGCGTGATGTGAAGTGTATTAACTGATATTCACATCCTTTGTATTCATCAATTTACAGCGTAATTTCAGCTCTGCTGAAAATTTAATTAGATATATTAATATTAATTTATACTGGGTTTAATTTGTTTCATGCATATCACTGAAGTTGTACTCATGATTGACGTTCCATCTTGTGCTGCAAAGTTGTAGCATTTCCATGTAAGAGTGAGAGAATGCTAGACTGGATATCCGGGTAGCTCAAAAATAGTAGAACACTGCTGCGTAATACCAAGGGTTCCGGTTCGAACCCCGACCTCTAGTAAGTGATACATCACATCATTTGTATTCATTAAATATCCAGCGTAATTTCAGTTTCTGAAAATTTAATTAGATAAATAATTATTCACCGATACCGAGTTTAATTCATCTCATACATGCCACTGCAGTTGTGCTGAATATTGACGTTCCATCTTGTGCGTAAAAGTTGTAGCCTTTCCATATAAGCTTGAGATAATTCTATACTGGTTGTCTTCCGGATAGCTAAAAAATGATAGAAAAATTGGTTCGTAATACCAAGGATTCTGGGTTCAATCTCTAGTCTAAACATTTTTCCCCACTGTTGGTTGTACGCTGCGTAGTAAGTCATAATTCACATCCTTTGAATTCATTGATTTCCAGCGTAATTTCAGATCTTCTTAAAAATTATCTACACATATAAATATTCCCTTATACTGTGTTAAATGTTTTTCCATACATGCTACTGAAGTTGTAATCATAATTGACGTTCCATCTTGTGCGACAAAGTTCTAGCCTTTCCGTATAAAATGAAAGAATGCTAAACTGTATGTCCTCCGGATAGCTCAAAAATAGTAAAACATTTGTGCATAATACCAACTGATCCGGGTTAGATCCCCAATCTGGACATTTTTCAATCTGTTGGTTGTACGTTGTGTACGTTGTGTACTGTGTAGTAAATGATAATTCAAAACCTTTGAATTCGTTAATTTCCAGCGTAATTTCAGCTCTGCTGAAAATTTAATTACATGTATAAATATTTACCGATATCGAGTTTAATTCGTCTCATGCATGCAAATGAAGCTGTGCTCATGATTGACGTCCCAGCTTGTGTTGCAAAGTTGCATCTTTTCCATATACACTAGTACCAGAGTACACTAGATCGGATGTCGTCCGGTCAGCTCAAAAATGGTAGAACTTTGGTGCACTCTATTTGTTGTACGCTGTGTAGTAAGCGATAATCCACATCCTTTCTAATCATTAATTTCCAGAGTAATTTCAGCTCTTCACAAAATTTAAGCAGATACATACACATTAGTTTATTTTAAGTTATTAGTTTTTTCATCCAAATTTTGATTGTTTTAATATACTTTATGATCTATATGCACGACAGGTTTAAGTTTATACTTTTGTTTACTGTTTGTTAAAAGTGTTATACAACATCAGAAATATTTGGTTATAAACAACTTTTTAATGTACTTGAATTATATGAATTTTACTTTTTCGGTAGCTTTCATTACGAAAAGTAAAAATCTACCTATTGCAGACGTTCTATGAAAAGCAATTCCAGAAACATTTGGCATATTTTCAAAGTTCATGACACAAAGATCACTAAACCACCCTCCGTTCAAATGTTGATATATATATATATATATATATAAGACATTTGTCATGCTGTAAATCTCGTGTTTATCAACCGATTTGGATGTCACTGAGTATGCGTATAGGAAATACCAAGGTCCCGACAAAGTTCGTTGTCTAGTTTCATTCGCCATCTCATTTCAAAATGGCGGCCAATTAATATTTTTTTAATTTTTCAAAACTCAAATAGGTGTACACAAAAAAAAATAAATTGAAAAGTTGTTTACATTAAGAGTTCGATAGTGATACAAGGATTTCAGAAAATTTTTTGTTTTTGCTTTATCTTTAAAAATGCCTGAGATATCGCATTTCGCATTTCTAGTGTGGCTGACATTTTGAATAAATCTGATTTTTGTTATGCTGTAACTCTTGTATTTTTGTACCGATATGAATGTGACTGACCAAGTTCATTGGCCAACTTCATACGCCATCTTGTTTCAAAATGGCGACCAGTTTTTTTTTTTTTAATTTATTAAAAATTCAAAAAGACGTATTAAAAATTAAAAATTGAAAAAGTTGTTTCCGATAAGTGTCAAATCGTGATACGAGAATTCCTGAGAATTTATTTGTTTTGGCTTTATCTTAAAAGAGGGCTGAGATGCAACTATTGCATTGTTTTAATTGCTAGGTTGACTGATATATTGAAATAATCTTATTTTTATTTAACTCTTATACTGAAATTCGCATTCGAATACAGTATTAACGAAAACCGCGATTGAATCTTCTGTAATCGAATTCCAAGAATTTTAGCTTCCGGTGTTTGAGTAAAATGGAAGCTACCTTTTCCTCCCGGTACAGGCTGGAAGGACATTTTCACATGTAGAACTCATAACATCTTGGTAGTTTTTATATATTTTTTACTTTATTATCTACATGTTAACAAATCGTATAGAAAAATATTCAAATTTAAATAATTTAAATAAAATTAAAATTTTCCAAATAAATGTGTGTTTCCTACTTTTTATAACATATTTAAAATCTTTTCAAATGAATATATGATAGGCAGTAACTAAAGACCCAAAACTATATTAAAACAATCAAAATATCAAAGACAAATATCGAGTGGCTAAAAAACAGTGTATATCTATCTCCTTAAGTTTGTTTTTCAATTTGTTTTTATATTATCCAGAAAAAAAATTAGGCAATAAAATTTCAATTTAATGTTATTTAATAATACCAATATTTTATAACTCTCATATCTCATTAAGAAAACACAATATATGATACAGATTTCAAGGATTAATAAAACCATTTTTTTGCAAAGATATTCAAAGGTAATTAATTGCTTAAAAATAACATTACTTTTCCATCAACTAATCCACTATCATTAGCTAAAATCATTAATTATTTTGTCGTGAACACATTTCTTTCTGCTCAAACAAAATTAATGAGCTGGAAAAAGAAACTGGTTTTTTTTTTTCAAAATATTCTTATTATATTCGTAATATACTAAAGAATACATTTGTATAGACAAATGCAATAACTGCAGAAAAAATCGTACAAGCTATGGACGCTATTGCGTTCATTGTATGTAAAAATGTTTGTTAATATGTTACAATGTTAAAGATTGGAGATTATTTTTCTTCAAATTGTATCATAAATAACTTAAATATATTCTGAAGTTTTCTCTTATATGAATCTATAAAAAAAGAAGAAGAAGACAATATCATTCAAAATATAAGATTTGTTTTAATAATACATCAAAAGTAAATATAAATAAATATTTGTTTATGGTATAGAATATTTTAATGGATATAATACACATGTTATTAAAATTAAAACTATGCTAGTCGTTACATGTTTGATTTTAATATAAAGTTAAATGGTATTTTGTATATGTTTATGTTTGTTGCTTGTGTATTATGTATTCCTGGTAATGAAAAGGCTGATGAATTGGCCAAATAAAGGTTGTTCTGTTAATCAGGCTTCATGTAACGTAATTAACTATAAGTCTGGCTCTTCAGTGGTTAATCAAATAATTAAGACATCACATATATCACTACTAAAGAAAGGAACAAAAGAAAAATCGTGGAGAAATACCATCTTTAAACTTCCCGATTGTCCAAGAAGCAGTGCTGTAGCTGCCTTTCGTCTCGCGACAAACCATTATTGTTTATGTGCTCATCTTTTCCGTCCCCAGATAGTGGATATTCCTGTCTGCCCCCTCTGCCGCAGTGGTGCGCCGATGACTGCTAACCACCTCTCTGACTGTTCAGCACTCACGAAGAACTGCATTTACTCCCGTTACTGGGAGGACAGAGACTCTTTACAAAATTTAACTTCTTGATTTTATGTGGTTCTCATGTTAATTACCCTTTACTTTGTTCCTGTGTTTGGTGTTATCTTTTTATATATATTTCTCTTTTTTTTTCAGGATCTCTGTTCGGCGTAAGGATAATGTCTGTTTGCCTGCTGCATTGGAAATAAAAAAATTAAAAAAATTGTCCATATTATGGTGTATCAATATTCATGTAGAAATAGTTCAGAAAATTGGTGGTGAACCATTTTGATGTCGCTGTTGGAATTAAAAGTTTCAGCAATCTTCTTCATCATATATCTCAAATGACCGTTAAGCGGGATAATCTCTGGCGAAATCTCAAATGGTAGTCACCAAAACTTGATTGGGCCTGTTTACTGACAAAATTCAATCAAGTTCAAGGTGAATAACATTGGAACTTTAAACAGGGTTTTCACTTTTTTTTTTTTTTTTTTTTTTTTTTTTTTTTTTTTACCGGCAGATAAGGTAGATGGTGGATACGAGTGCTAGATGCGTTTCCGGTCCCCATATATGCACACTATTCTTATGGCGGTTTATCTACATGTGTTACGCAGAAGATGAATATTGGATAAAATAAAAGCATTAATATATAGATAATGAATGGATATAAATATATACTAATGGAAACTTTCAAGTCTGTAGGATAATATATTGAAACGTCCAGTAAAATAAAGAATGGTAGAATGACAGAAAATGTCCTCTTTTTCCATGCTGACGATAATTTCAATATTTTACCATATATACTTTTATTTTGAGAAAAAAATATATTGATAAAAACATTGATTCCAAATGAGAAGGAGGTGGGTACTGTTCAAGTATCCCTCCATGTTTAGTGAGACAATTTGAGAATAAACATAAATCTATTTTTTCTGTAAATTTTTGGAAATTTTAAAAGTTTTCATCTAAGAACTAAAAAACAAATGCAGAATTAAAAAAAAATAATTTTGATCAATCCTTTATCCTGATCGGTAAAATGCAATTATAACCAGAATCATATTTATACATACATTTTTTTTTTAATTCCGTACAGTGTGAGGCAGATTTACGGAACTTCCGAGTTAAAATATTAGACATCATTTTTATATTTAAATATACTGTAGGATTTTTCTCGATACACTGGACAACAAATTGGAACTTTTTCTATGTCTCAAAACCAAAATTAGTTGTTTCTTATTTAGGTTTTTTTTTTTTTTTTTTTTTGCGCTGATTCCGAATTAAGTTTTAGATTTTCTCCAGTTTGTCTAGTTTTTGAGATATTTGCAAATTCTGATTTATGCAATTTTTGGAATTTTTGTTCAATTACATACAAATTTAAGGCATAAAGAATTATCAGACTGGATTTTTTGGTTTTATTTTATGATTACTGTCCAGTATACTTTTTTAAAATATTGTGTCCGGGATTATACTGACCGTGAAATATTGTGCCTAATTTACATTTTTTTAATTTTTTCTAATAACATTTCTTGACGTCCAAATATATCTGCCACATGAGTAAGTTAATATGTTTCTAAACCAGGTTTTAAGCTGATTTCAAATCTCTTGTCCGTTTTCTTTTATCATGTCAAGTTTTTTAAAAAATTGAAAATTTATTTTTTGGTCAAAAAAGGCCAGAAAATGCTTTATAATATGTTACTTTGTGATGGACTTCAGCTAATTCGGATAGATTCTACTACTTTTTTTCAATTGTTTTCGATTACACCTATTGATGATTATTTCCCTTATTCGAATCTGACACTGTCCACCCTTTTGACAATGAGGTACACACCCCTGAAAAGTATTTCATATCATACGTGTGTCAATACAATACAAAAGTAGAAAATCATTTTACTCAAAATCTAGATGTGATATAAGGAAACAGTTTGCAGATTCGGAATCGACATACAAATCTAGTCTAGAAAAACAGTACGTGAATTGTCTGGTAACTACTTTAAAGTTGAAAGTAATGTAAACATTACACTATAGAAAAATACACAAATCAGGATTAGTAACTGTCATGTAAATCATAAGTATACGCAGACTGCGACATTTATCTGAAACAAATGATCCAGTATTCATAATCTAAAAAAGTCACTTCAATCTGACATTGATTGTACCTAAAATGTCTATAAAATGGCACAAAAAGCTTAAATTTTCATAAACTTTTATATTCAAGTTTTTTAAAACCTTTACGACCTAAAAACGGAATGTATATTCGGAATCAGCGCAAGAAACTGATCTAAGATCAACTAATTTTAGTTCTGGGACAGAACAATTGTTGTCCAGTGAAACTATTTTAGAATATCCCACAAGTTTATCTTTTATTCGTTGAATCTGCTTTGTGTGAACAAGATTTGAGGTGAAAATTTCTAAATAAAGTAAGTCAAAATTATTATTATTATATTTGTTGCTTTAACGTTAACTATTTAATGTTCAGTTACTAATGTAACGCTGATTTCCATGTTCTTCTTTATTTTCTGCTCAAAAATGCAACTTGCAATTTTTTTTAATATATATATACAGGGTGATTCATAAAAGATGGGCAGAACTTTAAGGGGTTATAGTACACTTAAAGACAAATAATATTAAATAGGAGACTAAGGGTCCCAGACGTATTCCCAAGGAGATAGGGGGCATTAAAGTTTAGGGTCCGAAATTTCAAATGATTATAAAACATGGAAAAATTGGTCGATTCGTTTGCGGTTTTTGCAAAAAATTTTCTTTATGCCAGTATTTTCTTGAAATAAAATTTTAAAGTTCAATTTCAAAAAATGCCGATAGGGGGCGCTTTAGACTTTGGAGTAACAAACAACTATTTTTTAACGTTATTTTTTGTATTTCTTTAAATGATTTCGAAAGCTTAGACTTAAACTTAAATTTTGATCTAAAAATCTGAGTCCTAACGAGTAGTTAAGTAGCGTAAACTGAAATTTGAAATTTGAAACCCTTCTCCCCCCAGAACAAAAATCAGTTATTCCCGATCTTTGTGTCGTAGATTAGGCTCTAACTACTGCCGCGTTTTGCTAAAATTATTCTTTATGTCAGTATTTTCTTGAAAATAAATTTTAAAGAAAATTTTCAAAAAATTCCGATAGAGGGCGCTTTAGACTTTGGAGTAACGAACAACTATTTTATACCGTTATTTTTTGTGTCTCATTAAATGCTTTCTAAAGCTTAGACTTAAATTTTCAGCCCAAAATCTGAATCGTTAGACGTGGTTAAGTTTCTGGGGAGAGGGGTTTGAAATTTCTACTCCTGAGCACAGTTCAGTTTACCATGTCCACACATTGTGTGCTGTGATACGAGGTAAAAAGACACAAATTAGGATTATGTTACCAAAGCATATTTATTAACATGTAATCACAATAAATGTTCAAAATTGTGACCACCAGAGGTCATGCACGCAGAACAACGGCGACGAATGGAACGGCGAACATTCGCGAAAACATCAGGCTTTTCGAGCACTTCCCCTACAGCGGCGGAAAGTCTGGCGACCAGTTCCTCGGGGGATTCAATGGGTGTCTCATACATAAGAGCCTTCAATCGTCCCCAAAAAAAGAAATCGAGGGGTGAAAGATCTGGCGAGCGAGCAGGCCAAGCAACAGGACCACCTCGACCAATCCATCTGTTCGGAAATGTGATGTCCAGATAGTTGCGGACGTCTCGTACGTAATGGGCTGGCGCTCCATCGTGCTGGAACCACATGACCCGCCGGATGCGTGGAGGAACAACGTTTAACAGGTCTGGCAGCACATGTTGCAGAAATGTGAGGTATGTTTTACCGTTGAGGCGTTCAGGAAGAAGGTACGGTCCGATTAGGTGGTCTCCCAGGATTCCTGCCCAAACATTGATGGAAAAGCGTCTCTGATGAGCATGTGGATACGTAGCATGTGGATTGACATCCGCCCATACATGTGCATTGTGTGTGTTAAATGTACCTTCACGTGTGAAGGTACATTCATCGGTGAAAAGCACAGTTCGTCCAAAATGTGGATTTAGCGCGTTCTGCTGCAGAAACCAGCGGGCGAATTCAATACGATTTGGATAATCCCCTGGAGACAGTTTCTGGACTCGTTGCACATGAAACGGGAGCAAATGTTCATCCTTCAGTACCCTCCAAGTCGTGGACTGTGAGGTATCCACCTGGCTAGCCACTGTTCGTGTACTTGTACTTGGCTGCGCCGCTACTACATCCAGAATGGCTTCTGCAACAACTACTGATTCGTCCTTTTTTGCACGACCTGCATTCGACCGGGAAGCGAGAAATGATCCCGTCTCACACAACTGTCTGTGCAAGCGCTCGAAAGTTTTGCGGTTAGGCAACCGCCTGTTAGGAAATCGCTCTCCGTACATTCGTTGTGCCTCTGCACCATTTCCATCTGCCGCTCCGTAAATTAAATGCATCTCAGCCTTTTCCTTATTCGTGAAGGGCACCATCTTCCGATTCATTACTACAGCGACTTACACTTGACTCACCGTTCAGTGGTTTTTTTGCCTGAATCGTGTCGAAATTTTGCATACGTGTTCTTCTTCTTCCCCATTTGACATTTGCATACTTTCTGTTTCCTTCTTCACCCGGTGACTAGCGTCAGGAATGGAGCTTTAACGTTTGCATGAGCGACGTTTCCAACTGTGCCAGTGCCTTTATGAGTGAATTCCGACTATGCAGTCCTTGACGAAAGTTGTATTTTTGCCTCGTATCACAGCACAGAATCGTTGGGCATGGTTAAGTAGTGCAAACTGAACTATGTTCAGAAGTTGAAATTTGAACCCCCTCCCCTCGCTACTGAACCACGCTCAGCGATTCAGATTTTGAGCTGAAAATTTAAGTTTAAGTCTAAGCTTTAGAAAGCATTTAATGAGACACAAAAAATAACGGTATAAAATAGTTGTTCGTTACTCCAAAGTCTAAAGCGCCCTCTATCGGAATTTTTTGAAAATTTTCTTTAAAATTTATTTTCAAGAAAATACTGACATAAAGAATAATTTTAGCAAAACGCGGCAGTAGTTAGAGCCTAATCTACGACACAAAGATCGGGAATAACTGATTTTTGTTCTGGGGGGAGAAGGGTTTCAAATTTCAAATTTCAGTTTACGCTACTTAACTACTCGTTAGGACTCAGATTTTTAGATCAAAATTTAAGTTTAAGTCTAAGCTTTCGAAATCATTTAAAGAAATACAAAAAATAACGTTAAAAAATAGTTGTTTGTTACTCCAAAGTCTAAAGCGCCCCCTATCGGCATTTTTTGAAATTGAACTTTAAAATTTTATTTCAAGAAAATACTGGCATAAAGAAAATTTTTTGCAAAAACCGCAAACGAATCGACCAAGTTTTCCATGTTTTATAATCATTTGAAATTTCGGACCCTAAACTTTAATGCCCCCTATCTCCTTGGGAATACGTCTGGGACCCTTAGTCTCCTATTTAATATTATTTGTCTTTAAGTGTACTATAACCCCTTAAAGTTCTGCCCATCTTTTATGAATCACCCTGTATATATATATATATATAAGGGTTTCTTGACTAAAAGAATATTAATAAAACAATAAACAACAATCTTATCAAATTCGTATATTGAATAATACTATATCGGTTTCAAAACATGGAGCACTAAAATAAATCCCTCTGACGCTTAAATTCGCGCACTTTTATCTAGATTTTGTAGATTTTGAAATGATATATAAGTTTTAGCAATGTCTCATTTTTTATATGTTTCCACTTACACAACAAAGATTTATACAATTCAATTTTGAATTAATATTATTCTATAATAGCACTATTTTAAACTTTTATACTTTATATAACAGAAATCCTATGCCAAAACTTACCGGTAATAATACGAAAATCTATATTTCTAAATATTTCATCTAATTAATTGTTTAAATATAACATCATTTTAACATCTAATCCAATATCATTAGTAAAATATATTAATTAATTTGTCAAGAAAGCGTTTCTTTACGTGCGATCGAAATAAATTAAATGGAATAAATGCTTTTTTATACTTCCAGTCATCTTGTACTAAAAAAAATATATATGAAATAAAATGGAACACCCGCGAAACACATTTTTAGGATATGGATCAATTTAAGGTTAGATATTTTTTATAGAAATGAATCCTGATTTCTAAAATATAGGATAGTTTTCTTACTGTAACTGTTTATGAAATAAATGCACAAAATTTAACCAAAATTTTGCCATGTTGGACCATATAAAATAGTCCAGCAATAATTAAACTATATATCTAAATAAGGATAATATATATTCTTTAGAAAAAAACGCATTTTCAATTCACATTTGAAATCTGTAATTAAGCCGAAATATTAATTATATATGATATTTAAAGTGATGTAATATCTATAATGTTAAATTTTGGGCCAAAACTGTATTAATCGTTACAAGTTCCATTTATACAGACGGTCGTTCGCACTTATGAAAACAATTTTCACAATTAATTACTGAAAGTATATGTCATAATCTTTGCGACAATTTTAATCTACTGTACAGCCCTGACTCTTAATTATAACTCTGGATTGAAATTTCCATCATAGTGGATTTTTCTCTTAATACAATTATATCAATTATCACCCAAACCTCTTGGAAAAATTTCCAAAGTCTTCCAGTGTGTTGTGGATAGCGCTTTCTAACGCACACTTTAATAAACACATAGGTGGAGATATATAAAAAAATATCGCAACACTGGATGAATTTAAGTGAGTGTATCAAACGAAGAGCAATTTTTATCAATTAATATAAAAAAAGAAAGAATTGGGTTTGTGAATGTAAAGAAAAATTTCTAAAAGAATTCACGATTGTTGCTGGATTTTGTTATGAAATTAAATTAAAGGTACAAAATGCAGTAAAGCTAAGGTTATTTCACTTTATTATCAGTATAATATTTTAGAACACATTTTTGAAGAAGAAATTTCATCTTTATATGAACAAAGTCTCCCAGCAATTCTTCCATAATTCAACTCACACATACTTAGCTAACAAAGAATACCAAACGGAAATAAATTGTATATCAATTGAAGAAAGCTTGTAAAATCACCTGACGCACCCTTTTCTCCCTCATCAATGGCCTTGCATTTGGATTGTTCAAATGAATTCACGAACATGGAGAAGACTTTGGAAAGTTTTTACAAGAGGTATCGGGAAAAACTGACATGACTGTAAACAGCAAATTATATTATCATAGAAATTTCGAGCCAGAGCTATAGTCAAAAGTCAAGCCTATCGAACAAAGTCAAATTGCTGCAATGAATATGTCATTTATGCGTAGAAATTAACTTTTAAAATCGTTTTCAAAAAGTGCGAACGATCGTCTGTATACTAGAAGTTCAAAAGTCAGCGGTCACTATCGATTTTAGACATTTTATGAAGCATCACGTATATTCTTGAAGAATTATAATTTGGCTGGGGAAATTTATAGAATACGTTTCACATATTTTCTATTAGTGCAGGTTTAATCACGAGATTTGCTACCAAGTAAAAAGTTAATATAAATAATAATACTTGCAACTGCAAAATAATAATACTTGCAAACTCCAACATAAAATGCTCTAAATATTCAGCATCTTTAGAACATGCTTAACAGGATCCTGATCAACATTTGTATGCATTTGTGTAAGAATAGCCCATACACACTTGAAGATATAAGAGTTTCTTTTAAAAATTCATAAAAATTAAACACAAATATCTGCATGTTTTTTGTTTATAGCATATAAACTTTCAAACAGGTTTAACGACCCATTCAGAAAACATGATAAAATGCAATACAAATATTATGCTGTATTTAGAAAAAAAGTATATTGAATATTCACTGATATATACATTTCGGTATGGAATATCTTTTATTTACACATGCGCGATACGTCAATTTTTTTTTTCAGTTTTCGGTAGACAACTTCTTAGGTAACTTACATAAAATTATCTGTTAAACATTGTGAAAATTATTTACGATTTGTGAGCTGAGTTGCAATTACTATATAAAAATAGCTTAGTGTTAAAATACTTTATCCAAATTGTTATTTTTTATTTAACAAAGGAGTATGTATTTAAAGTCTTCACTCGTAACTTTTAAACGTATGCTGCGATTTTGATAGTTCATTTTTTAGTTGTTTAAATGAGTATTATAATATTCCTTTTGTATACTTAAAATAAACCAACGGTATGTTTCTGGTGAAAAACTGCAATTACCTTTACCGCAAATCCCTTACCATTCAGCCGCTATTAGAAAGCAACTCAAACTCAGCTCACTACATCACCTTAAATTTCTGAATTTTTGAGTTATTGGACTGGTTTTCTTATATTAATTACCCAATATGGTTGACAAATTGAGGTATTTAAAAAAAATACCAAGTCTCGTTTTTATAACATTCATTTTTCGAAATTATTTCATAAACAAAACTCATATATAAACGAATATTCAATATATGCATATTTTAGATACACTGTAATCTTTATTATGCATTTTGTCAAGTTTTCTGACAGTGGAGATGAATTCGGCTGAAAAAAACTCAACACGGGAGACTTATTTTACATTTTTAAAGAAACGTTTGTATTTTCCTTAATATACGTGCTATTCTAACGAAAATGTTTACAAACAATATTTAATGCATACGTCATTTTCTGGAGCAACAGGTCATTTCGAGTATTTTATGTTACAGGATGATCGCAAACATTAATATTTTTTTATACACTAATGTGCGAATTAATTGGGACAAACATATTTTTAAAGAAAATTGTTCCTTTCTCGGGGATTTTCTGCCTCAAACCGGTTTCAACTGCATTTTCTTACAACGCGCGACTGCCTTTGACTAGTCTAAACCGGTTTGACCACGTGATCACGACATGTCGAAAATATTTCCCTTCAGTTGTGCTTCAGTTGCTGTAAGAAGTGGTAGATTGTGTGAAATGTTTGCCTCTGACGTTTATTTAAAAAATGAATATCACTCCCAGGAAAAGAACTAGAATTGTTACCTTTAGACAACATAACTTTATGACTGTGATAGATATTGCTGCAGCAGTTGGAGTTGGAAAATCCAGTGTTTCTAGGATTATTAATAAGCAAAAGAATTTTGGGACAGTGTCTCCATAACGAAAGAGTAAATCTGGACGCAAACGCAAGACTACACCTCGAACAGACAAATTTCTTGTACGAAATAGTAAAGTGCATCCTCGCAAAAGAAGTACACATCTTCAGAGAGAATTATTAGCTACTGGTGTGAGCGTGGATTCATCGACAGTTCGACGAAGGCTTATCGAAGCTGGGAGATTTGCAAGAAAACCAATCAAAAACAGTTATTAACCCGTGCAATGAAGAGAAAACGTTTGGATTGGGCCAGGAAATATCAATCCTGGACTGCACAAGACTGTAAAAATGTTGTATTCAGCGACGAAACGCATTTTTTTGTTCAAGAGTTTCGACCAAGATTTGTCAGGCGAAGTGATGGAGAACCCATCAGGGAACAAAATCTTACACAAACAGTTAAGCACACTCAGAAACAGATGTTTTGGGGTTATTTTACTTCTGAAGAACCTGGCAGCTTAGAACCAGTTGAAGGGATTATGAACTCGAAAAAATACATCTCTCTAATAGAAAGAAAAATTGTGCCTATGATGCAAACGTTCGCTGGCGGTGTCGGTATCTTTCAACACGATCTTGTTCCATGCCATAATTCTAAGCTAGCAAAGAAATTTTTTCAAGAACAGAAATTAACGGTTTTGGATTGGCCTGGTAATTCTCCGGATTTAAATTCCATTGAAAATTTGTGGAGCATTGTAAAGAGACGTGTGAGTAAAATGGACTGCTCAACAAAGAAAAGAATGATTGAGAATGTTATAAAAGTTTGGTTTCGTGATGACGAGATCAAAAATATATGTTCTAATTTACTGGAATCCATGCCAAAGTGTGTACAGGATCTCATTCAAGCCAGAGGTGGACATATTTCGTATTAGATTGCTATACAGTGCATGTAAGTTAACCTATACCAATTAAACAACATTTGTGAAATTTTTTGTCTTTGTCCCAATTAATTCGCACAGTAGTGTATATTTTGCTAATCCAGCAATTGTTCTTCTGAGTAAACCTTCAATGAAAAACGTGAGAAACAATTTCTTTACATACCCAAAGTTCAATGACAACTCATCAAGTTTTTCTTAAGATATTTTACAACACATATAAAATCCTAAGCTCCTGGTGTCTTTTGCCCATACAGTATGTATCGGACAATGTGATAGTTAAAAAAATATTTTCGTTTAAAAATATTTTATCTTGCTTAAAATTCAATACAAATACAATGCCCTTCAAAATTTATGCTATCTCAGTGACAGTTACATTTTTAATGCCTTCTTAGTCACATTCCCGCACCCCAAATGTAATGTCTTTTTGTATGTGATTTTATTTATATGTATTGCGTTTAAGATGCACATTGCATAAAAATCACTCTAAAAATACAGGGTGATTATAAAAAAACTATCCCGACATTTGGGCCCCTAACTATCATACCATTCACAGAAACTAAATGAAAATTTGGCAAAAGGTATTTTGAGATATGCGCTCAAGAATGATATGGAAAACAACAGTGTCACTCAAACAGTTACGGTTACAGCGAGAAAATTTCAAAAAAATCAAATGGCAACACCCAGTTTTTTGTATTGGAATATGATCTCCATTGTGAAAAACCCTAAATAGCGTTGGAACGGCAAATGTAGCATGAAAATCACCGGCGGTAGATAGGCTAAAAGTGAGGACAACCAATAAGGAGAGAGAAGTAGCATAAAATAAAGCATTTTATTGTGTTTCACAAATTTTCCACATGACCTCCTTCACACACGATGACACTTTGCATGCGGCTGATGGTGGATAGCAGTACAGCACGTATCATGGCAATAGGAATCTCTTGAATCTCAGTTCTGATGGCATCTTTCAAATCAAATGCAGTTTGAGGACGAAACTGATACACTTTGGATTTCAGATATCCCCATAGCCATAAATCCATTGATGTCAGATCAGGAGACCTTGGTGGCCACGGAAACGGGAAAAGACGGGAGATAACTCTGTCATCAAACTACTCAGTTAAGACACGTTTGACTGAAGACCCGACATGAGGAGGAGCGCCATCTTGCATCCACACAACTTCAGATAGAGCATTTTGCCGTTGCAATGCGGGAATCGCGTAATGAGTTAACATGTCCAGATAGCGAGCACTCGTTACTGTACACGTTTGCAGATCACCGGCAGTAACCTCTTCAAAAAAGTAAGTCCCGAGGATGAACGTACTCGTTATACCACACCACACAGTCACTTTTTCCTCGTGTAATGGACGTGCATGCACATCATGTGGATTATTCTCTGCCCAGTGCACGCAATTTTTCGATTTCACGTTACCCGTTAACGAGAAATGCGCCTCATCTGTCCACAGAATGCGTAAAGGCCAGCTGCTATCTTCATCGTACCGGATAAGGAATTGATTTGCAAAATCCAGCCGTAATTGGTAGTCTCCCGCTTCCAACATCTGGACACGCTGGAATCGATACGAAAACATGTTTAGAACAGAGCGCAGAATCTTGCGTACACTTGAATTCGGCAGATCCAGAACACGTGAAACACCGCGTCCAGTGGCGGGACGAACTGTGCTTATCCTCTGATGGACTTCTGCAACAGCTTCCACAGGAACGGAAGGTCGCCAGACCGAGGTCGATCGCATGTGCAACCAGTTTCTTCAAATTTATGAATCAAGTCCCGTACAGCTTTGACAGTGCACGGGCCTCGCCGTAATCCATGGTTTCTGCGGTAAACACGCAATGTCTCTGCGGCATTTTGCCCATTCAGGTAATAAATCTTTAAGATTTACACAAGTTCTTTCCCTGAAAGCGGCATCTTGTTCAGAATGGCTGAAAGGAACATACGCGGCTCGCATTTCGCAGTGCCTTTTATTTCACCTAGCGTGACGACGTAAGTGATGACTGTGTCTTACGTATAACCCGAAATTTGCGTTTCTTGGTTTCTTCTTCTCGTTTTGTGCAGAACTAATCAGTATGGGATATCAGCCGAAGAAACGGTGTGACGTGTGTCGTAAATGAAACGATAATTAATGCTCTGGTGCACGGCAAGGTCCTTTTCCCTTGCCTAGTTCCGGTGATTTTCATGCTACAGTTGCCGTTCCAACGCTATTTAGGGTTTTTCACAATGGAGATCACATTCCAATACAAAAAACTGGGTGTTGCCATTGGATTTTTTCAAAATTTTCTCACTGTGACCGTAACTGTTTGCGTGGCACTGTTGTTTTCCATATCATTCTTGAGCGCATACCTCAAAATACCTTTTACCAAAATTTCATGCAGTTTCTGTGAATGGTATGATAGTTAGGGGCCCAAATGTCGGGAATTTTTATTTTAATAATCACCCTGCATATAAACCTTATAAATATAGAAGCATACAAACTAAAACTCTGAAATGTAAAAGTTAACTATTTTTGCTTACATTTGAAATTCCAGGAATATAAGTAATGATAAGTTGACCAAGAATGTCGTCGTGGGATTATCAATATGTTGTCCACGGCAGTCTTATTTTAATAAAACAAGATCAGATAAATTTTTTCCCCTTCAAAACAATGTTTTACGATCTGTATATGACAATCCTAGAGTTAGTTACTGGTATAAATTTACAAATCGCATGCCGTTGATAAAAGGATTGATTTCTTGTAATTGAAATTAGGTATCCGGCATAGCAGGGAAAATGCACAGAAAACGAGACAAAAACGAACTTTTACCTTTTACACAGTGAAAAAGTTAAAATTCATATCAAATTCAAAAACAATCCAGGGTTTCTATATTTTAGTAAATTTACTTTAATGATGTATTTTATAAAAATATAATATTGTTATAATTATATAATTGATATAATTATAATATTTATAACAATATAATATATATTGGCATGACAAGCAGGGATTATAATTACAGAAAAATGGAGCATATAACTGATATTAAGTATAATAGAAAAGCCACATGTAAAATTATATCAAGAAGAAACCATCCAAATAAATTTCAATGAAAGTAAAATAATTTTTCCTTCTATTCTATATAATACATCCATAATACGAGAAACTATACAGATAGTACAATAATACAATATGTACAAAAATACAATATGTAACAATGCTGCATCTTTTAACTCGCCGAAATTGTGACTTGAATTACTCCATGGTTACAAATATGAAAATAAACAACCAAGTAAAAATAAAAGATAATGGGCATAGTTTTTAAAATGTACATGAAAATTAAATGATAGCATTGCAAATAACAACTTCAAAGACCGTGAAATTGTAGAATATTCTTATATGTTTTTGAAAATGCCTGGAAGTGGGCCGAAACATGTCAACAATCTAATAAAAATTATTTTACTATATATTATGTTGTTAATTTACATTTTTAAGCATTTAAAAGAAATGTGATATATTTTATAACATTAATATAGGAAATAAGAAATGCACTTGCTGTAATGTCATTTTCCCAGTTGGGAATATTATCTTAGAAATTCAAGATGAGTTTGCTATGAGAGGGGAAAATACAATAGTTAGGTTATTTTTGGAGTGTACAATAAAAGAGAAGTACAAAAAACATTTTATGACTTTTTTTTTTTTTTTGGGGGGGGGGGTGAAAAATATAATATTTTATGTTTTCAAATTTTCAATTTATATATATATACATACAGGCTGCCCGAAAAGTATATCCTTGTATGGTTACAAAATTTATTCATTTCCTCTCTACACAATTTTTTTGTTGTTATTGTTGTTGTAGGTTTCCATAATGTGGCTGTAGTGTAGAAGTATCAGTGCCTAGAAATCCAAATCACGTGCAGAGAAGTGGTCAAATAGCAACCTCAGCCGAAAGAGTCGAAGAAGTGAGACAGAATTTTATGCGATGTTCAAAGAAATCAGTGCATACGAAGTCACGCATACTACGCCAAACATGTCTCGTGATGCGAGGAGACATGCCGCGATTTTTCCTGATTTAGGAACGTTTACGGTTTCATGGATACTGGCACTGCTACACTGCAGCCACTTTACGAAAACATGCAAAAAAAGAAAAAACCTTGGTTAATTTTTAAAATTTTAGACACCCGTTACCCATGTCTGTCTCACATGTAGCATATATGAATAAATTTTGTAATCAGGGAAAGATTTTTTGTTGAACCTGCGTAACTTCTGAAATTAAAACTAAATGTTTAAAATATCTTAATGCATTGCTTATACATTAATGTACTCATCAATATGTTACATTTAGTAATTTAGTGCAGAGAGAATAGCTAAAAATAACTAATGTTCCCACTCTATAAAATCAAACGCGAAAAGCGTTTTTCATCATTTATATTTAAAATACATTAAAAGGCAAAATATACATAGAGGAATTCCGTGTATTTTCGAATAGTCGTTATATATGGAAGTTGCCACGAAGCGGCTATATCGTAAAAAACTACAGAACATTCCCTGGGCCCATCAGTAAGTGTCGTTTGTCGACCAGTGTTAGGGTAAGTTGTGTGAATAACGATTTCTTTTTCAATTTCGGAAAATTTCGAAAGGAATGTTTTCAATACATTTTATTCGCTATAGGATTAGCAGTATCTTTTAAACCGAAATGTCTATTTTACCAGTATCTGTTGTACCAGCCCAGGATATATTAGACATGAAATTACACTGTTTCATAAAATCAGACGCTATATTTAAAACTAACTTAATGAGAACAATACTTTTACAAGTTCGGTTGTAACAGGAAAGTGTAATTTTCGTCCTTCCAAGTGTAGAAATGATAACGTTTTTAAGGTTCAGTAAATATTCTTGATTGTGTCTTACATGATTGTACTTTTTGGTCGAGATTACAGTGTTGTTCAGCATCGCATACAACATTTAACTAATTCAAAGTCCCGTGTATATACCTTCTATAGGAATGCTTTTTGCAGTGAAACTTGCGTCCTCAATAACGAAAAGCCTTAACCAGTCTGTAATATTAATAATTTTGAAAATGCTTGAGAAGCAATGCCTAATTTGATGGAACATGCTCCTTCTTCATATAATAGCCATGAAAACAGTTTTGTTCGATCCTCGTAGATCTCAAGCCCACTATAAAAAAAGAAGCTTCAGGGGTACAACACTTGGAGAATCATCTGTTCAAATCCTTCCCTCCCCCACACCGAAAAATAATACATTTTGAAACGAGCTCGTTGCGAAGCATCAGACAAAAGTGATAACGGATTGGGAGTGAAACAGCAAAAAAACAAAATCCGTTATATCTGTAAGAAAAACAGACGATTTCTAAAAAAATAAGAGGAATTGTGAGGATGTACACGAGAGTTGATGAGGAAATATTCCATTTTTATAGATCTTCTGAATTGGATCTCGCGCCTCTTCTGCACTAAACATTACGAATGCAGACTGTCTGTTCTTCAATGGGGAATTTTCCTATGATAACGGCGAAAAGATCTTTGTGACATGTTTTGTTTGTTCTTTGTAAACCCACCTTGATTGTGCTGATATAATAATCATAAATTTGTGATTTGTGAAAATAAACTGAACAATATTGACTGACTCAGCATACAGTGGCGGACAAAAAAACTGCATTACCTGCGAAAAAGTGGAAAACGCTGCAAATAATATTTTTCAAGTACAGGTATTATGGAAGGATGATATTTTTACAATAAAAAATAGTTGCGGGATTAATATCAATTAAATTTTATTGGAATTTATAAATTATTTACACATAATTATTTGGAAAAGTGGAAAAAAGTGAAAAACGCAATATTTAAAAAAACTAAGTAACACATGCACAAATTCTGTAGTTAATGTAAATTCTACATAACTGCAGTCATATTATATATATACTTAGATGTGTATACATGCATAAGAATCACTTTAGTTTTTAGTAGATCCTCCACGAGCTGCGATGAGAGCTTTGTAGCGGTCCGGCATAGAATATATCAACTTCTGAATGTAAACCTGGCCAATTTCATCCAACCAGACCCTAATAATGTTTTCCTGTAGTTTTATCTTAGTAGCAGGCTTCTGAGCAGCAATTTTTGTACCCATTATATGCCAACAATTTTCAAAGGGATTCAGGTCAGGACTATTCCCAGGCTATTCCAGAACTTTAATGCCAGATTTTCTCAGATAGGCCGTCACCTAAAGAGAGAAAATTGGGTAAAAATTACTTTTCCAATATCCTTAATGTTATGGAGATTAAAACTTGTAAATTAGGCAGTAAAATAATTCATGAATAAGTTAGATTGTGCTTTTTATACGATTTCGATGTATGTCAGGGTGCAGAGTCCTGTTGAAAAATACAATTTCTAGCAGCTTTAAAATGATCCTTAATAGCTGGTTTTAAACACTTCTCCAACATCTCAGTATAACTGGATGAAATCACAGTTCCAGTAATAAGTTTCAGACGTCCAACCCCTTTGCTGGATATACATCCCCAGACCATTTGGCTGACTGGGAATTTTACAGTAGGCGATATACAGTCTGGATGATAAGCTTCACCTTCATGTCTCCGAACATACCGCTTACCGTCTGATCCATGTAGGTTGAACTTACATTCGTCCGAAAAAATTACTGAATCCCACTGAGCCTTTATCCATGAGACATGATCTTTTGCCCAAGAAATTCGTTTCTGCATCAATTTTTTTGTAAGTAAAGGATTTTCTTTGGGCGATATGCATGAAACCGCATTCCACAAGGCGTCTTCGGAGAGTTCTTGCGCTTAAATTAACACCACAGACTTTCTCAAATTCGACTTTTAAGTCAGGAGCACTTGCATGACAATTACTTAGAAACATCCGTTTCAGATATCGATCATCAGAATTTGTGGTCACCCTCTTTCGGCCGATCCAGCCTTACTGTCAACATTACCAGGTTCACATTCTAATTTAATCGTCCTCCAAACTGTTGATTGATTGCAACCAATTTTTTTAGCGAGCACACATGTCGAATATCCTTCTTTAACTAAAGCAAGTATCACACATTTTTTTTCTTGCGTCAATTGAACATACGAAGCCATCATTTGACCACTTAAAGAACAAGAAAATTGACCGTTTTTTTCTTTTGCCGTGGTGCTATTTTTAAAAATTTGATGACGCAATACTTCATAAGGGGTATATTATCTAACAGAAATATAGAATGATATCTTATCTTGCTTTGCAGCAACTAAGATTAATTTATTTGAACAAAATAACTCATTAGCATTACAAAATGTTAATTTTTCTAGGTGATGCAGTTTTTTTGTCCGCCACTGTATATAGATTTTCCTTTATTTGTTTCAATTTTTCTCCTTTAACGTATCATATCGAAAGACCGAATAATTTTTAAATATCGTAACTCTTAATTATACTAACAACTATCTATGCTGACATACATGGCTTTCGATATGATGAAACACAAAATTTGGAAGATTTTCGCTATTAGAACCACAGCTATAAAACAAGTGGGTTATAAATTTACTATATTAAAGATAATAAAATATATGTGTGGCGGCGCTAATTCGCCTTATATGAAAATGGAAGAGGCATAATTCACTTAAGTTTCTCCAGCGGAGCAAAAAGAGCGTTCTCCCATTTGGCGAAAGTTTGGCGTCGTTTTGCCAAGCATGGATTGACGGTGGATTCGATGAGAATCTTTGACACTTGCTCTTCGGCAGTCTACGTTGGTGCTTCGTCGTTTGGAAGAGCTGCAGGACAGCTGTAAACGGCTGTTATTATATTTATTTAGTAATTATGTTTATTTGAATATGTTGAATTATTTATATATTTTGTTGCAGTGTAATAAAGTTTTGTATAGTCAGTTATGCCGTCGATATATATCCACAGCGTAACCTTTCATACCTACATATGTTTTCAAAATCAAGTGTTGCCCGTTTTTTATCCGCCACTGTATACTATATTTTAATTATGCTTCCTTGAAACAATTAAATCAGTTTTTATGACACATTTTGTTCGTTTATTTATTTCTAACTATCTTTTTTATATGATCAGACTGCCTCATAATCTCCTTCAAAAAGGTTTATTAATATTATTTTTTTTTGTATGTAATGATAATACTTAAGAAAACAATGACTAAACAAGTAACAACAGAGCTTTGATATTTGTAATTGTATGCGGTTTTTAGGTTTCAAAGAGTAGCGGGGCGTGTTATTTAATAAGATGCAAATGGTCCACTTCATATATAGCATCTAATAAATATTACACAAAAAATCGTTCGAAGCGAAGTCATTTTAAGAGAAACGTAAATTCCTTTATATTTGTGAAAACTCAAAACAAAACAAAACTTTTAATTCTGCATCCTATATATATAAAAAATATTGAAATAATGATTCATTTGTTTATTTATTAACAAATGCAAAGTTTTCATAATTATTCTAGCTTTCAGCATGTATAATGCAGTTACATATTTGTCACATCACATAATAGCACGGACATATATCGTAAATAAATCACAAAACAATTCCGAACTGTGAAGCAAATTTAGGGGAAAGGAAAGAAAAAAAAGCAATCGTTAATCAGTCATGTATGACACAAAATATTTCATCCTTATGTTGTGATTTAGTGAAAGGACAAAATAGAGCCTTTTGTGCACTAAAAGAAAAATTTGTCACATCTTTGCAGAGTATTCAAAGAATAAAAACTAGAAACGTAAATAATTGCAACATTAATAACTGAACTTTTTTAATCATTTATTTAAATTTATGTATTTAGTTTCTTTCAAACATGATATGAACAACAAATTGAATAATAAACCAACAATTCAAAGTCTACATGTAAAACAAATTTCATGCGTTTACAGTGTTTCTTTATTGATTTTTAGGCATAATTTCGAAAGATTAACTGATGCTACAAAGTAAAACATTATTGTTCAACAGTGGAATGCAGTTATTTCATTTAACATGCAATAAAATGATTATTGATTTGCAGATTTGCAACCACTTAAAGTAGAAATGAAAGTAAATATTACCATTTATATCTAATTCTTATCGCATTATTGAATGAATAATCTTATTTGGCATTGATTTGACAGCGCCTTCGGGCGTTTTATTGCGTTCTTGTGATTAAATAATGTTATACAGCAAAAAAAAAAAGTAAATAAGCTTTTTTATGCGTTATTACATACAATTAATAGCTGAACAGACATTTATTTCTAACATTAATAACAAATAATGATTGTTAGATACTTTTGCGAAGCCTCATTTTTGTAGTGTCCTGGAACAAAAAACGCACAACTGTCTGTGTCACGATTCATCGTATAAAAAATTAAGTTTTGCTTACAGTTCATCTATTGGGTCGTCCGGAAAGTTCGTGCCGGTTGGGAAAATCAATTCGTACCGGAAAATTCTGTACATTAATTATTAGACATTAGATTTAAATCAATGTCTAATAATTAAATGATAGAATTTTCCGGCACGAATCTATTTTCTCAACCGGCAGAAATTTTCTGGACAACCCAATACATATAGAATTTAAACCATATTATAACATTTTGAAAACAAACACATAATTTTGACAACATATTTGGATTTTTCGGTACATTTTACTATCGTACATCAAGCGAGGAGGCATTTTGTTAAGCACTTTAAGCAGGATTCAAAATTTTAAAAACATAATTCCCTTTTAGTTGTTTCAAAACAGATTACAATGCGAGTAGTTTTTAAGCATAACTCAAAAACGCCTTGGAAAATGAGCTGTAATTCTGGATTCTATAATTCGATTTTCAAATTTTATATAAAACTATATGTTTATACAAAATTAATTTTCGAGAAAAAATATCACTAGTGATTAATGAATTTTGTAACTGTAAACAAATTCTAGAAGCTGAAAACATACAAATTCAAAACTGCTGCACATTCAGCAAAGTATTTTTTCAGTTAGGATATAGTTGACTACATTGAAACTGTTTTTGCAACGATTAACAATGAAGTTAACATCAGGATTTCTAAATTTATAACCTGTAAAATTCCTAAACAATTTAACCCACTAACTTTCTGGTTCCAACACGGAAGTAAAACTAACCGAAATATCCAAATATGAAGTCAAAATTAGGTGTTACTATTGAAAATTTTTCAATTTTGGTACAATTTCTTTCTGTAGATGACCCCCTACAGCATTAACTAGCAGACGATAGTACTAAGTTACGGGTACTATTCACATTTGTACATGATGACTTGCAACAGATTTAGTAAAGGAAGATGCATTTTGTCCTCTTTCTTTGACTATTTTTTTTAATTGTAAGGTCAAAATAATTAAATTACATAGTAATCTATAAAGGAAATTAATACAATATTTTAGCTAAAAAATGTATAGATTATTTACGCAAAATCGCATTCTCAAATTTAATGAAAACCCTTAAAAAACTATAAAACTGAATCAAATTTATCATTACTTGTTACAAATATATATATATATAGTATTTTTACTCTTATAATAAAGTATTGTCTATCAAATATATTGAGACATTTCACGTGATATACATTTCACATATTTTATAATTAAATTAAAAATCAAGCAAGTGACGTACTTGAGTGCAGTTCGGACGAAAATACTTCCACTGATCTAAAGATTTGTTAAGCAATTAGAGAAATGATTTTCAATAACTGTACTTAGATAGCGCTACGCCACGCCGATAAGAATGAAAAAAAAATGCATCAAAATCCTAAGCAAATCAAATACTTCATTACAGATGACGTCACAAGATGGGCTTCTAGAGAAAAATTTAAACTAAGCAGCTACAGCTTAAAATTAAATTGCGTTTGTGTGAGTCACGTACCTAGAAATAAATCGGAGATAATTAAAAATAATTTTTTATCAAAACTGTCTAAAATTAAAAAGCATTTAAAATAATAATTACAAAATTAAACAATAAATGACCATTACAACGAACAAAAACTAAAACGCTCATTTCTAAAGAGTGCCAAAAATATGACTATTAATTTGAGAGTATGCGACCCTTATTTTTCGTTAGTTTTGTAATTGAACTTTTTATCACATTTGTACTATGTTTTAACTATTTTAATAAAAATCAAATCTCATCATAATAACTAATTCTCACTCATCATTAATCTGATTTACTTCCCTATGATTCACACAAAATCTGATTTTAGATGTTTTTTCTTAGTTTAAAATTTTCTCTAGAATCCCAACCTTCTGAGTCATGGCGACGAAAGTTTTTAAAAAATAAAAATAAAAAGCACATGTTAAAAAAAGAAGAAAAAGAAGTTAACGCAAATGCTGGAATAACTGGCGCCATCTGTTATAAATTTCTTGCTTTTCCTATATTTTTAAGGAATTTTTCGCTAGCCTTGCAGATGTAACGCCCTCCACAGGCAATAACTGTAACTTATTGTTTTCTTTGCTTGAACAAAACATTCCATTATGTGAAGAACTTTCTACAAAACGGCACTTTCGTTTGATTACCTGATTTGTTATTGAATTTACAATGTGTCAAGGGTTTTTGGCCTACGTATGTATTATACAGGGAGTTTCAAAATTATATGTCAGAAATGTAAAGGCAGGTAGAGGGGGCCTAAATAAACAGATTTCTTATAGGAATGTGGGTACGGAAATGCAGCGTTGAGGCAGTAGAGGGCGCTATTGAGTTTGGCGGTTAAAAGCGCTTCGTTGACTTGAATCATCATCCTCCTCACGGATAATCGTCAGGCTGCAATGCTTACACATTTCAAATCATACGGGTTCATTCCGTCTTCATCTAAAATCCTCCATACAGTATATGGTCGTATGATGTCGTCACGTCATCATAGATTTTTAGCTTGTCGAAGGACTTTTCTCTACCGTGCGTAATATTGCTTCTTCCACTCTAGCAATTCTACGATATCTTCCAGTGTCTGTATCACGCCTGAAAGCGTAAACTTATACACTCGAGCTTAACTCCCGGTGAAGACGCTCGCATGTTCGGTGATACGGCAGATTCCTACATGGGAATCATTCAATGCACATCATTTGAGCACCCGATCCATTTCCTTGGGCAGTCGTATACATGAAATGCACGTCGGCAAGCTGCGCATTGGTATAACAATGCACTTTGCTCGAAATACGTGTGGGGAATGACAACGCACTCTACTGCCTTTCACTACATTTCCGCACACACATTACTTTACGAAATCTGCTTTTATAGGTCCCCTCTCTCTGCCTTTACAATTTTGTCAGATAGTTTTGAAACATCCTGTATATACTCATATATAGATTGTTTTACCCAGGGCCTCCACGTATCTATGAAAACTGTCCTTATTTTATATAATACTATCTGAAGTACCCGGTGCTAGGTGAAGTACCCGTATTATTTTAACAAAATTATTATATTTTACATAGTTTCCAATTTTAAATATGCACATTTTTTCCAATAAAAAGTTCTATAAACATGCATGTACATTAATTTAATAGTTTAAAAATGATTTGTAGTGCAGTTCTTATGAGTTAAAAAAAAAAGCCCGAGATACAAGGATATCATCTCTACTGTAACCGTAGCTTAACTTATTTATATTTATTCTGTTACTATCATTTTTACCAATCAGCACCTATTATTGGGTGCATTAGGGTTATATTTAGCTTTACCTTTAATAATTATCTTTAGTTTGATTATTTTGAACAACTAGTGGTAAATAATAATTATAATTTCTTGATTAAACAAATAAATATTTTCTATGAATTGCAGATTTCGTCGTTATAATTAGATTTATTGACTAAAAGAAATCCTTAAAAAATGAAAGATAAAATTATTTGTGAAACTAATAGAAGTAATATACCGATAGAGATGATTAGTAAATTTCATATATATAATCTTCGATACTTTAATTAAAATTCCTCAGAAAATCCGCTATTCTTTGGAGCAAATTCGCAGTTCAAAAGATGTGACATTTTCATACTTCATTCCTAACAAATAGAAAAAAACTAAGACGAAATCGAAATAAATGTGAACAGAAATAACAGAATTGTGCAACTTCGCGTCAACTTGCGTATTATCTGTATATTTTTAATTAATAGGAATGTACACTGCTGAAGATATAAAAATATTTCAAATAACAATAAGTCATAAAGACAATCAAAGAAGGTTTCCCTTTCAATTATTTCTATAGAATGGTGCGAGAAAAAATATATTACATAAATGCCTTCCCGCCAAAATAATTTAAATCAAAGTAGTTTACAGGATTTAAAGATAGTTTTAGAGCTAAATTGAAACATTACAAATATGAATTACGATCAAACTGAAAAAGCTTTTCATTATACATTAATATTAACAAATTGTGTGTTATTGACAAATGTTCCACATTATTAAAATATATATTTATATAAAATGCAAAAAATCCTATCATTTTTCGCATAAATGACATTATTCTTTACAAAATATGTTGAATATAGTTTATCGAATTGTACATATGCAGTCTTAATTTAATAAATTGCATCTGTGGTGGAAGGTTAATTGTGTTATTTAAATGTAAATATCTCTCACTATCTTGATATTTTACTTTGTAATTATTAAAACATATGTTTAACATACATATTTATTTTGCCAGCTGATCCACCTGGCATTTTCAGGCCCCATCAAATATCGCCGCTGAAAACGGAGAAATGTTAAACTTTGATTAAACATTTTCTAAAAATTATAAATTGCGGAAATGCAAATTTCACTGCAGTTGGGTAAAAGTTTGAAAACAAATTTCTTTTTTTAATGTTAAAAAATCGCTGCAGAACGCGAAAAAACTTAATCACATTATAAAAAATCTGGAAAAATTAAAAAATCTTTTATGATTTCCGAATAAATTTTACAGAAAAGAGGTCAACACATTGGACTAAAAAATTAAAACGAGATTCATTTTGCTAATCTCGAAAAATCGTTGTTAAATTCAATGAAAAAACTCGCGAAAAATAGCATAAACATGTAAAACAATTAAAAAATCACAGAAAACAAAATTTATTATTTTAGGTTAAAACACTGTGACCACAAGTATTTCACGAATGACAAACAATCGCCGCAAAACGCTTAAAAACGCCTAAAATCGCATTAAAATCGTTAAAAAGTCAAAAATCGCGGAGGACAAAATTTACTATAGCAAGGGGAAAGTATGCAATCAATTTCTATTTACGATTGTCAAAAATCTCTTGAAAGTGGCTAAATGCTAATAATTGCATTGAAAATCGCATTAAAATGTTGCTAAAAAATCAACAATAGTGGACGACACAATCTATTTTATTGGGCTAAAAGTTTGAAACCGAATTGATTTTTTAGATGTCAAAAAATCAACGAAAAATGCAAATAAATTTTTAAAATCGCATAAAAAATTTGAGAAAATTCAAAAATCGCTGTACGAATTCCGAATAAACTTTTTGAAAAGAGGACAACTTTAACTATATTAGGGCTAAACTATTAAAACCGGATTCCTTTTACTAATGGGGAAAAGTGGCTGTAAAACACATAGAAAAAAAAAAATTAAATATTGCATAAAAAATCACAAACAATTCAAAAATATTTAACAAAATTTACTACATTAAGCTGAAAGTTTGAAACTGGATGCATTTTATGGTTGTACAAAAAAAAGGTCTCGAAACACAAAAAAATGCAAAGTTACACATTAAAATTGTTAAAAAATCAAAACTCGCGTATTACAAAATTGACTATTGCAGGTTGAAAATTCAAACGGAATTATTTTTTCAAATGTCAAAATACATTTTTTTTTTACCGATGAATTATGATACTCCTTTACTGATTGATACTGATTATACTATTGATACTGAAATAATAATAAAAAAAAATGTTTAATTCTACTCTGAAAGATTTTTTAAATTGTCTATATAAGATGAATTTTAAATTATATATTAAATTGTGTAGCCAAAATAAATTTTCCTGCATTTGTGCTATTGAAATGAGATAATTTCGAAAAACTTTTGTCTGTAAATATAAAAGTCTGAGTAATTTGTCAGTAAACTTTTAATGTACAGTCGTAGAAAAATAAACTAAACACCCCCTACTAACTCTTTAACAAATTATTGTAGAAGAAAGTTACTGGTACCAAACGATTTTAAATAAAGTCCACTTTTAAATTATGTATATACAATTTTCTTAGGGGGTCATCTACATATCAAAACAAATCCAAGCTTAGTTTTATTCAATTGCAAAAGCCAATTTTGACAAGATATTTTAAATCTTCAGTTCAAACTGTGCCTAGATACCAACTTCCATGAAATGCCTATGATTAGTTTCAGAGAAATTAATTATTTTAAAATTAGAATATGTTACGGGTTGTGTCAGGCTTTCACTGGCAGTTGCAGGCTTAGAACTATTGTTATGTGATATTATCTTTTTGTGTGCTTATCTACTGTGTACTGTAAAGCTTTAAACTAATATTCCTTTCCTATCTGGAAATCTTAATCTGAGTAGGTGAGTGACATGATCTGAGTTGAAAAAGGGTTTATTATAGTAGAAGGAGTTTTTCGATTGCAAGTCCATAGATAAGACAAATTTCACCCATTCTCTAAGAAGACAGATCCATCATAAGGGGATTACGTTCTGTCAAGGAAACGGAACACGTGTAAACAGGGGACGACCCCGTTTACAAAGAATTCTCTGGGGTTGACCGGAGAGAGAGTTAGTTTTAACCTGGGGGTGAAACGTGTTGGTTGGAGCAGAGGTTTGTGCGATTAATAGTAATCTCTGGTATCTGAGTTAATTAGCGTAGTTTAGCAGTACACAGAACGTATTTTCTGTAATTTATTTAATGTGGAACCGGATCAACTATATCCGAGTTTGTAATTGTAAATATTGTCTTGTTATTTGTAAAGACTGTGTAAATAAATTATTCGTTTAAGTTTAATTGAAAGAGGTTGTCTTTTTCTCAATATACCTCTCATAACGTGACCGATATCACGTAATCATATCGGTGGTGGCAGCATATTAAAATACCGGATTATTCTTCAAAGTTGGGTGGACTTAGAGGGAATCCGACAGGTTGTATCCAAATTGAAGTTCAGTACTTGATTATTGAAATGCTGCAGAATGACTAAGTCACTTCTATTATTGTATTATTTCTTATCAATGTCACTATTTTACTCATTTAATACAAGGGATGTTCAAATGAAAAGGTATGAAACGTCGTAACAACCAAACCGGTTGAAATTTGAATATGTCTCTTTGGGATAAAGTAGTGACACATCTAGGGATGCGAATGGAGTGTCTGGCGTGGTTGTGCGCATGCGCAGGCGCCTGTGCATGAAGGAGGAGAGAAGCAGACAGTTGTATGCCCCGTCCAATCGAAGCAGCATTGCGTGTGAGGACATCATGGATTTTCCCTCTGTCTATGAGTTCGGCCGTGATTACTGTGTTTGTCTGGCTTGGTCTCAGGTCGTCACTCAAACACTCCCGCCCTTCACGAAAACGGGTACTCCACTTTCTCACTGACTTGTAGGACACAGTTTCCCCCGTATATGTCCTCCTTCCGGCGATTAATATCAGCCTGTTTCACCCCTTTCGCATTCAGAAATCTGATAAAACCTCGCTGCTCATGAATCCTCAATTTTTACCATGGGAACGCGATGATGTCATCACAGGCACTGCCGCGTCAATTGGACGGGACACATAGCTGCCTGCTTCTCTCCTCCTTCATGCGCTGGGGCCCGCGCATGAGCATAACCCTGCCGGACACTCCATTCGCGTCCCTAGATGTCTCATTACGTTATCCCAAAGCTGCATATTCAAATTTCAACCGGTTTGATTGTTACGACGTTTCGTACCTTTTTATTTGAACACCCCTCGTATGTTTCGGCTACTGTTATATACGGTAAAATCGTTTTCAATATTCATTTTATAATGTTTACAAGAGTTGAATTATCCGATTAAATATATATATAACGTTATGTGTGATTAGACTATTTTTACTTTCTTCTATCTATAATAGAAGAAAGTATTGTAATCGATATTCTTTTTTACTTTCTTCTATCTATAATAGAAGAAAGTATTGTAATCGAAATTTTTTTCGACTTCCGGTTTTCTACGGATTTACACGTTTTAGGGGTAGGAGATTCCGAAAAACACGTTTTTAAAAAATGTCTGTCTGTCCGTCCGTCCGTCTGTCCGTCTGTCCGTCTGTGTGTCCACATTGTATCATCGAAAAGTGTATGAAGTGTATGCTTCAAATTGAACCTATTTTTTTTCTATGTTTTTGGCTATGGCAAGCAGGTTCTATTAGAATTTGGAGATATTTCGACGAAAGGGGGCGCTGTGATCGATATTTTTGTTCCATTTTCACTATTGTACCATCTAAAAGTGTATGAAGTTATGCTTCAAATTGAACCAAATTTTTTTTTTATCTTTTTGGCTATGGCAAGCAGATTCTGTCAGAATTTGGGGATATTTCGACGAAAGGGGGCGCTGTGATCGATATTTTTGTTCCATTTTCACTATTGTACCATCTAAAAGTGTATGAAGTTACGCTTCAAATTGAACCTAATTTTTTTCTATGTTTTTGGCTATGGCAAGCAGATTCTATCAGAATTTAGGGATATTTCGACGAAAGGGGGCGCTGTGATCGATATTTTTGTTCCATTTTCACTATTGTATCATCGAAAAGTGTATGAAGTTATGCAGATAATTGAACCAATTTTTTTTCTATGTTTTTGACCATAGCCTGCAGGTCCAGGTTGAATTCGGGGATATTTCGACGAAAGGGGGCGCTGCCATCGCGATTTTTGTTCGATTTTCACTATTGTATCATCGAAAAGTGTATGATGTTATGCAGATAATTAAACCAAATTTTTTTAATATGTTTTTGGCTGTAGCCAGCAAGTCCTACTAGAATGTGGGGATATTCCGCCGGAAGGGGGCGCTGTGATAGCCATTTAAAGATTTCAAATTCAAAAAGATGTATAAAAAAATTAGAAATCCTAAATGTTTCTTCCGTTAAATGTTCGGCCTTGATCCGGAGAATCCGGAGCAGTTTTTGTTTTGTCTCTATATTAAAAAATGGCGGAGATATAGCTGTTTGAAATTTTAGGGTGGTTGACATTTTCAAACAAGACAGCAGAATTCATCCATAAACGGGTTTAATTTATGAGTTTTAGTTAACAGGGTTTCAGCAAATTTTCTTTCATTGTTGTAACCATTGTTCCCATTCTTAAATGCTTAACACTATATATTTATATTCGCCAACGTCAAATTTTCGCCAAGCTTGGCGGCAATTGAAAAAATATCGCTAAATTTGGCGACAAAAATAGGTTGCCACAAATGAAGCCAACTTGGCTATAGAAGACTAATTTGGCGATATTCTCATTCAAATTCAATGTTGACGAGAACTGGGAATGAATCTTCTTCAATTGGGTTCCACGCATTTTACCTTCGTGTTTTCCAGTAAAACTAGCTAAATTCGTAAAACCAAGGAATAGGGAGGCTATCTGTTCCTGTCGGTTCAGGCCAGAAGGACTTTTCGTAGTTTAGTATACATCGGTTGTTCTCATCCCGGTAACCCGATGATTCGCAAGCAGCTGACGTACAACAGAATGACGAAAAATATTGATTTTATTGGCGATGTGAGGATGAAATTAGAAGTATTAACATGATTGAGATAGAAGAAAGTTTTGGGATTGGCACATCCGACTAGTTCGAATATGTAGATGTGATTGAAAATTTATAGGTGTTTTTATAATACGTTTTCCCAGATTTTGAATTTATTTTACGCGCTCTTTTCTAAATTTATATGTGAAGAATATCGGCAAATATGAAATTCATAATAAAAAAATAGTATGAAACAGTATAAGGAAACGATGTAGAAAAAAACGTACACGGATTTCTTTTCAATCTGAATAAGAATCTTAACCGTATTGCTAATGACATATTTTAAAAACCTTTTCAGCAAATTCACAACACATATAATTTAGCTTAAAATATATATACCGCAGAAAATATAAATTAGGTTTATTAGACTGAAGAAGAAGTCAGAAATTCAATTAAAGAAAGGTAACAAAAATAATGAGTAAGATATTTTTTTCTAAGGTTTTTCTAAGGTTCTCTGTTTACTTTTAAACAATGAACTTTGTTAATTGAAAAGTAAAAACAAAAATAATTTACATAACTGACGTGCAACTATACCTCATGCAAATACGATTTACGTAATTTTAATAAAAAATTTAAAACCAGACACAGAAAAAGCAATATATATATATATATACATATATATATATATATATATATATCTTATTCTAATCAGCAAGGAAATGTGTAAAATATTTCTTCAAATAATGCTTTTCTGCATATCATAAACGCTCATCATTGTTTTTTAAGCATAATATAAACACTACTTGGAAGACAAATTTGAAATTTCGAATGCACATAAAACAGGACATAATAAATATAAATCCATAAAAAAAATTGTACGTTGCAATTCATAATGTTTTCGAATATTAATTTCATAATTTATATTATAAAATTAAAAAAAATACAAATTCAACGTATTTATGTTTATGTTTTTTAGTATTATAACCAAACAAAAAATTAGCACAATAGGATTATAACTTCAAGAGATATTAATAAAAATAAGAAAACGTAATTAAACTTAGAAGCACTAAATTTTGAATGTTTATAATGCAAAAGGTTATCGTCCAAATAACTCTAAATTTGGTATCTAGGCATAGTTTGAACCAAAGATTTAAAATATAGAGTCAAAATTGAGTGTTTCCATTGAAAAAACAAAGTTTGAGCTTATTTGATATGTAGATGGCCTCCTAAGCAAATTGTATATAAATCATTTAAAAGTAGACTTTATTTCCAATCATTTCATGCCAGTATAACGCCAGAAACGTGTTCTTCTACAATAATTTGTTGTAGAATTAGTAGGGGGTGTTCAGTTTTTTTTTTTTTTTTTTTTTTTTTTTTTTTTTTTTTTTTTTTTCCATGACTGTACCAATTCGTATATATTGAGACGGCTAGTATAAAAAATTTAACGCATTGCACTCATTATTTTTTTTAAATATTTTTCTTATTAAGTTAAATATAATTTACTTAAAATCGGAATAAATGTTTATATAGCAAACATAGAAATAGTTTGCTTATTTTAAAAATATATTAATTTTAATGATATTTTTGAATTAAATCCAATATACGTTCTCAAAAACTATAATATTGTAATATAAGGAAATATAATTATATCTTACGAAAATTCACATAACCTGACCATATAATGAATTATTAGATAAACTATTATAAGAACATTTTTTTTACAATATACATTTCCAATTATAACTATCTATAATATATGTAGAATATCGTGTGTAAGCTTTAATAATAATATTACAATAAAATCAGTGTAACTCATAATGTACACAGTGTTATATTTTTGGATGTCTAGTAAATATATATTTTTTTATTTTTGCTCATTAATTTTATGAGAATTTTCTCTTAGATAATTTCACTATGCCCTTAATTGAATCTGAAATGCATTTAAAAACTTTGAGATATTTCCTAATCATTTAAATATTTTATGACTTTCAAAGAAATTTTAGGAAATTCTATTCACTATAGCTTAATTAAATTAAAATAATTTTTTTTAATGCCAAATGAAAATTTTAATAACCTTATAATATAATTCATAAATAATATTAAATATGAAGAAAATATTTTTTCCTGTGATTGAAGCAAAGATATTTTATTCATAATTGTTAAAATATTTCCTTAGAATATATTTTTAATAAAATATATTTCCTAAATAATTATTCTTTTATATGGAGAATAAGGAATGTAAAATCACAGTAACTCATAATGTACGCAATCTTATATTTCGAGACGCCTAGTATATAAAAATTATCACGAATTGGCTCAGTAAATTTATGATAATTTTCTCCTATTTAATTTCATTATACACTTACAGTAGTGTGCTAATTAATTGGGACATGCTCAAATTTTCATGAATTGCCTTATTTCACAAGGATTTGCTACCTGTATCCCGTTCCAACTGCTTTACCACATTGAGAGAAGTTGATCTTGTGTATCCCAAACTGATTTGCTTACGTGATCATAATACATTGATTGGAGAGGGAGTATTTTCGATTAAGTTCGTTTCTCCCGCCTTTGGAAGTGTGAGAATATTTGAATTTGTCGCGATGAATATCTCTCCCAAGAGAAGGGCTAGAATTGCAACTTTAAATGAACATATACACTGCTCAAAACAATTAAAGGATATTGCAGTTTTAGGTGGATTTTGTATCTGGGAAACTTTTTAGCTGATTGATACATGGTCGACAGACATAGTAGGTTATATGAGAATAAATTACACATGTTTGGCAGAAAAAATGCATTTTATTGCGCATTTGTGTACAAAAGGAATAAAACACAATTTGTGAATATGAGAAAAAAAGAATAAGAAAAGGTGTTTTCTTCAAAGAAAATGACTTTCAGTAGGGGATATGGTTTCCACGGGCGGCCAGCAACGTTGAACACCTTTGAGGCATGGACTCAATGAGGCTATTAATGACGAGTTGGGGTATTCTGCCCACTCTTCCAGAAGAGCTCTTTCCAGTTCTTGGAGAGTTTGTGGGGGTTGTTAGCGGCCAGAAACTCGTATTCCTAGAGCGTCCCAAACGTGCTCGATTGGATTCATGTCTGGAGAACACGCTGGCCATTCAATTCGAACGATTCCTTCCTCGAAAAGGAAATCCTCCACCAGGTTTGCACGATGTGGCCTGCAGTTATCGTCCATTAAAATGAAGTTATCTCCGATTGCTGCAGCGCAAGGGACTACAATAGGTCTGAGGATCTCATCCCTATATCGGCGACCAGTCAGAGCTCCATCTCGAATGATATAGAGGTCAGTGCGCCCGTCAATGGAGATGCCACCATACACCAACACTCCTCCACCGCCAAATCTGACACTTTCGTGCACGAACGCAGGATTATTCCTACTGCCACGGTCCCTCCAGATGAAAATACGCCTATTATCCGGATGCACAGAAAAACGGGACTCGTCAGAAAACAGAATATTGCCCCATCCATTTCTCCTCCAGTTGACATGCTCGGTTGCCAACTCCCTGCGGTCGCGACGATGCCTTGATGTTAATCTAACACATACCATCGGTCGGCGAGCATACAGACCTACTGCATGGAGCCGGTTTCGGACAGTCTGAGTTGAAATCGTGGTGCCTGTAGCCGAGCGAAGGTGTTGTTGGAGAAGAGTAGCGTTCATGTTTCGGTGTCTCCGAGCTGTTAACGCTAAATACCGATCTTCATTGGGCGTTGTTGCCCGTCTACGACCTTGCCCTGGTCTTCGGCCTGCACATCCACTCTCCAAAAAACGGTTCCAGATCCTGGAAATGACACTTTGTGACACTCCAATGGCTTGCGCTACTTCGGCTTGAGTTTGGCCCCCTTCTAACCTACCAACAATTCTCCAAGCTTCTGAATCTGTCAAATGACTTCGCTGAGACATCGTACTCATCGAAACAAAGCAATCACTGAATGCCGATCATCCTTGTCTTCATTCTATTTTATCCAGTTGAAAGTCAAATTTCATTCGCTGCCGCTGAAGCGACGTTTTTGACGTCGAACTCAAAATTTGCATACTCCACAGTTTGAAAACCAGAAACATTTGCATTTGTGATTCTCTTCTTCTATTTTCGGCAAAAAAAAATTCTTTTATATCTTTATTTTATATAAAACTTCAAATATCCTTTAATTGTTTTGAGCAGTGTATTTGTGAGAAATATTGCGGCCACAGTTGGAGTTGGGAAAGTAAGTATTTCGAGAATAATTATTTATCAGAAAGGGGGTTTGGGACAGTTCCTTCAAAATGGAAGGGAAATTGGGGAAGAAAACGTAAGAAAACACCTCGGAAATACAAATTTATATTACGAAATAGTAAAATACATCCTCGCAAGTCATGTACAGATGTTCAGAGAGATTTGTTGGCTACCAGTGTGAATTTGCTTAATCAACAGTTTGACGCAGTCTTATTAAAGCGGGAAGAATTTCAAGAACACCAGTTATTCATTAACACCTGAAATCATTAACACCTGCAATGAAGAAAAACGTCTCGCGTAATCTGATAAATATAAATCCTGGAATGAGTGACTGGAAAAAAGTCATTTTCAGCGACGAAAAGTATGTTTTAGTCCGAGTGTCTTGAATGAAAACTGTGAGGCATAGCATTGGAGAACCCATCAGATCAGAACATCTTGATCAATCTGTTAAACACCCTCCAAAGCACATATTTTGAGGTTATTTTACATCTACACGACCTAGAAACTTAGTGACAGTTGAGGAAATGATGAACTCCATAAATTCAAATACTACAAGACAAAATGGTGCCTTTTATGCAAACGTTCGCTAACGGTGCCGATGTGTTTCAACATCACCTTGCACCATGCCATAATTCTAAAAAGGTAAAGCATTTTTAAAAAATAAGAAATTAGAGATTTTGGATTGGCCTGGCAATGTAAACACAGTGGAAATTTGTATAACATTTTGAAAATACGTATCAACAAAATGGACTGCTCAACCAAAAGAACGATGATCGAGAATGTCATACAAATTTTATATCGTCATGATGATGTTAAATATATATGTTCTTCATTACTGGATTCACCTTCATTTTTCTACGTATTTAATATTTATTTAATATTTATGAAAACTTATTTCTAAAGCAATGTTCTTCTGAAATACTTTAACAACAATAATTTAAATACTTCTCTTTCAATGACTGAAAGAATTCGTTATTTATTAGTCGATAATTACAGTATAGGAATAAGTTTTATTATAGTAAATACAATTATAAAAATCCCAAAAAATATTTCTAATATATTTTATGACTTTCAAAAATAGTTTAGGAAATTCTGTTCACTATACCTTATTTCACTGCCTTAATTTAAACATCACCTTCATTTTTCTACGTATTTAATATTTATTTAATATTCATGAAAACTCATTTCTAAAGCAATGTTCTTCTGAAATACTTTAACAATAATCAATCTCTTTCAATGACAGAAAGAAATCTTCATTTATTAGTCGATGATTACAGTATAGGAATAATAAGTTTTATTATAGTAAATACAATTATAAAAATCCAAAAAAATATTTCTAATATATTTTATGACTTTCAAAAATAGTTTAGGAAATTCTGTTCACTATACCTTATTTCACTGCCTTAATTTAAACATCACCTTCATTTTTCTACGTATTTAATATTTATTTAATATTTATGAAAACTCATTTCTAAAGCAATGTTCTTCTGAAATACTTTAACAATAATCAATCTCTTTCAATGACAGAAAGAAATCTTCATTTATTAGTCGATGATTACAGTATAGGAATAATAAGTTTTATTATAGTAAATACAATTATAAAAATCCAAAAAAATATTTCTAATATATTTTATGACTTTCAAAAATAGTTTAGGAAATTCTGTTCACTATAACTTATTTCACTGCCTTAATTTAAACATCACCTTCATTTTTCTACGTATTTAATATTTATTTAATATTTATGAAAACTCATTTCTAAAGCAATGTTCTTCTGAAATACTTTAACAATAATCACTTTCAATGACAGAAAGAAATCTTTATTTATTAGTCGATGATTACAGTATAGGAATAAGTTTTATTATAGTAAATACAATTATAAAAATCCAAAAAAATATTTCTAATACGTTTTATGACTTTCAAAAACAGTTCAGGAAATTCTGTTCACTATACCTTATTTCAATACCTTAATTTGCACATCACCTTCATTTTTCTACGTATATATTATTTATTTAATACTTATGAAAACGTATTTCTAAAGCAACATTCTTCTGAAATATTTTAACAATAATAATTAAAATACATCTCTTTCAATGGAAGAAAGAAATCATTATTTATTACTCGATTGCTACAATATAGGAATAAGTTTTATTATAGTAAATGCAATTATAAGAATCCAAAAAATCCTTTTTTGAAGTAAATTTCACACATATTATATTTTATTGAATATTATATAAATAAATGAAAAAAATCAAAATCTATTTTCAAGCTATCAAGCTTTTACATTAAAAAATACTAATACTAATGAAAAAAAATTAAAACAGGATTTTCTGATGCCAAAACAGTATTTGCACACGGAACATTGACAGCTTAAAAGGCAATTAAACGTGAAGATTATGCAAATTATCAATACACCAGTCCCACACTACACTATTCTCGCACTTTGAAGTCACATAATATAATAACGGGAATGGGGATTATGACAGTTTCTGTTGCCAAGGCGCCGAAAACGTGTGGGTTGACTTTCTATAGCTATTCGTGAGGATATTATAACTCTTCACGATTTTGGATTAAGTTACCGAGAAATAAACAAACAGTCAAATTTAAACTTTTATAGTGTTTGTTATTTTATAAAGAAGAAAAAGAGACTGGTACGGCAACAGATACTCTGCGAAATAGGCGTCCAAGGAAGCTAAATTCAAGTAAAACTAGTCGTTGGGGGCCAACGTAATACTTACCCATCATGGATATGCATAATATGAAATATGAAAATAAAACATGTGTAAACTATTTATAAGATGCATTCAATTCGAATAAAATCATGGCTTGATGACGTCATAAACTTTAAATACTCTATTACTGAATTGTGTAAAAGAAACATCCTTATAACTCCTAACTTGATAATCATATTAACTAACGGCTTACTGCATCAGATTAAGCGTCTCATTTCCAATTGAAATGTATCTTTGAATGAAACACAGGGTCATGAAAAATCGAAGAGTGTGGCAAATAGGATTGCAAATATCTCGGCAACTCATTATCCGGTCGACTTCATTTTTTTATTCAAAATTTATGGTTCCTTATTGTCTTTTATATTCACTCCTTAAAATAAACAATTTCGAAAAATTTTACAAACCTTATATCAGAACGACTATTTCGAGAGTCCGAAAAAAATAGTTCCGGATAATCGAGGTTACTGAAATTCAATAAGCTTCTTCCCATTATTACATACTAAGTACATACCAAATTTCAAGTCTCTATCTCAATTTGTTCGGGAGATAGAGCGTTTACAGACGCACACACACACACACATTCGGACGCATTTTTTTTTTCTAAAAATATGCTTTTCGGAATCTCTAGTGTCTGAAGCGTTTAAATCCGTCAATATTATTTTTTCGCTTTTCAAAACGATTACAAGACTTACATCATAATACATATGATGCGTAAGTAATAGAAAACTGGTAGTTTTATAGGAAAATGTATGATAAACACATTGAAGAGGACAGTTTTTAAATCAAAGAAATATTTTAAACGCTTTTTAATCTTGAAGTAGGTCAAAATAGTTCGGTTAAAAACGTTTCACAGGAACAAAAACTCTGTATAGCAATTCAACCATCTTTTGCAAACATATAAGTAACTAGATTGCTGTGTGCAGTGTCCAATCATTTTAAAAATTTGTCTAATTTTTAGAGTTTTTTTTTTTTAATTTTTTGTTTAAAATTTCAGTATCGGAATGTCTAAATATAACTAGTCATTGGGGGCCACCGTAATACTTACCCATTATGGATATGCATAGTATAAAATATGAAAATTAAACATGTGTAAGCTATTTATAAAATGCATTGCTATTCGAATAAAATAGTGACTTGATGACGTCATAAACTTTAAAAGCTTTATTATTGAATTGTGTAAAAGAAACATCCTTATAACTCCAAAAATGATAATCATATTAACTAACATTTTACTGCGTCGAATTAAGAGTCTCATTTCCAATTAAAATATATCTTTGAATTGCAATTTGAATGAAATACAGGGTCACGAAAAATCGAAGAGTGTGGAAATATGATTCCAAATATCTCGGCAACTCATTATCCGATCAACTTCATTCTTTATGTAAAATTTATGCTTTTTTATTGTCTTTTATGTTCACTCTGTAAAATAAACAATTTCGAAAATTTCTATATACCTTTCATCAGAACGAATATTTCAAGAGTCCGTAAAAAATAGTTCCAGATAATCGAGGTTACTGAAATTCAATAAACTTCTTCCCATTCTTGCATACTAAGTGCATACCAAATTTCAAATCTCTGTCTCAATTTCTTCGGGAGATAGAGCGTTTACAGACAAACAGACGGACGGCAATTTTTTTTTAATATGTTTTTAGGAATCTCCAGTGTCTGAAACGTGTAAATCCGTCAAAAAAAAATCGGTTTTTAAAACAATTGCAAGACTTACCCTATATTACGTATGATGGGTAAGTAAATTAGTTGTTGGGGGCAATCGTCATACTTATCCATCATGGATATACATAATATAAAATAGGAAAATAAAACATGTGTAAACTACTTATAAAATGCATTGCAATTTGAATAAAATTGTGTCTTGATGACGTCCTAAACTTTAAATGTTCTATTACTGAATTTCGTAAAAGAAACAACTTTGTAACTCCAAAAATGTTAATCATATTAACTAACACTTTATTGCGTCGGATTAAGCGTCGCATTTCTAATAAAAATATATCTTTGAATTGAAATTTGGATGAAATACAGGGTCATGAAAAATCAAAGAGTGTTGAAAATAGGATTACAAATATCTCGGCAACTCATTATCCGCTCAACTTCATCCTTTGTGCAAAATTTATGTATTTTTATTGTCATTTATATTCACTCCTTAAAATAAACAATTTCGAATATTTTTATATAACTTTTATCATAACGAATATTTCGAGAGTACAAAAAAAATGGTTCCGGACAATCGAGGTTGCTGAAATTCGATAAGCTTCTTCCCATTATTACATACTAAGTACATACCGATTTCAAGTCTCTATCTCAATTTCTTCGGAAGATAGAGCGTTTACAGACACACAGAAACACAGACACACAGACACGCACACGGACAGACGGAAGGTAATTTTTTTAAAAATATGTTTTTAGGAATCTCCAGTGTCTCAATCGTGTAAATCCGTCAAAAAAAATCGATTATCAAAACGATTACAATATTTACCTTATACTTGATGGGTAAGTAAAAGATCCATCATAAAGGAATCTACAAGGAACCTCTTTTTAAGTACTCGACAATTGGCTGTTGATATCGTGTGAAATTCAAAAACAATAATTACACCGCGAACTATTAGAAATATCTTTTATGATGCAAATATTCGAGGCAGAGCCGAGCGAAAAATAAACATTTATCAGTGAAACAAATAGGTTGAAAAGACTACTTGCTTTTACCAAATGCACTCAAACCACCAAAGTTTTGGAAAATATTTTTTTTTCGATGATAGTAGGTTTAATATTTTAGACTCTGATTGAAAAAAACTATGTGGCGAAACCCAAATACGCCCCTTCAAATAAAACACTTGAAATCAACTGTAAAACATGGCGGTAGTCGTATAATGATTTGGAGAGCCATGTATTTTAATGGAGTTGTCGGTGAAATGGCCTTTAATAAAGGCAATATAAATTAGTATATTGCGAGATAATTTATTTAATAGTTCTCTGAAATTGGGAATTGAAATCTAAATCCTATTGAAATTGTGTGGCATATTTTGGAAATGCAGGTACGGACAAAAAAAAAATTCTAACAAAGCTGATCTAGGAAGCAAGCTCCTAGGCAGAATAGCCAAAAATTAGCAGCCAAACGTGTCACAAATTGATCAAATCAATGCCCAGATGATTACACTCTGTAATTAAAGCAAAGGGCATGCATACTAAATACTAGTATTGTTTTTAACTTTTAAATATTTACTATATTTTTATCCTCACTGCTAGTGTGCAAATACGTTTTGGAATCACAAATGTTACTGTTTTATATTTTCATACTTTTTAATATAAATATCAAGTAAAATATTAAATATGTTTATTTGTTTTATAAATATTTTTTTTATTTTTCATTCGCAGTTCATTTTGTGTTTATTTATGTGCGAAACAATAAATTCACCTGGTGTGCAAATACATTTTTTGCTCACTGTATATCAAATTTTAAGCCTGAAAATCATTGCTTCTTTTGTTTCTTCTTTGTACCTCCTAAATTGTGTAGAGTTTCAATAACACAAAGTAGTGAAAGGGCGAAAAAATAAATATAGTATTTGGAAAGATCCTTTAAAAACTGTTTTATTGAGACATGAGGAATTGCAACACAAAAGTTTCAAATCTGACTTTTAAAAAGAAATAACAAAAATAAATTCCCAAATACCTTTTCGATAAATTATGCTTAGTTAAGATAAATATCAAGCGCTAACATTTACCGTTACTAAAGACAGTTTTTTAAATTTATTGAAATATACATAACACTATATTATTAATATTCATTTAAGAAATATCTGAAAGTCTGTATCCACTCATACTGAAAATTTTCAACTTGTTTTTGTAACTTTGTTTACAGAGAAGTTTTTAGACTTTTGAATACCAATATTTTGGTATAAAAAATTGGTATAAAATTATAGAGGCTTATCATTTCTGTGTTTATCTTTCAAAGACGGCAAATAATTCTTTTAGGGAAAAAAAACACTTGAGTATACAAAAGTTAAATTAAATAAAGAATATTCGTAATATTTTGAAGAATTCTTAAAAAGTTACAGCGTTATCCAACAACACATATTTATTACTTTTACATATTAATAACTCATGTTCCAAAAAATAAATGCTATTGAAAATATTTCTGTGTAAGCATTCATGAATAAAATATTGAAACGCTCGTTCTTTTCAATTCCTTATTCCTTCAAATTTTAAATAAAGTTCTAAGAAAGTAAGTATATGTCAATACAAAATAATTTTAGATATTAAATGTTGCAAACATGGCTTTCTTCGAAAAGAAACTGAAATGGTTATATTTTTTACTCATATTCGAAAAACAAAATTCTATGATATTAGCAGTACAGCATTTGAAAAATAAGGAGAATTTACTTCAAAACATTTTCCGTTTATGAATAAATTATCAATTGAAACGCGACTAAAGTTTACTACTTTTAGGAAACTTTATGTAATGCATTGAATCTATAATGTTTCATTCAAAACTACATCATTAAAAATTAAGTATTGTTTAAATAGTTTCAATATATTTCAGGACAGAAACTATATAATAATATTTATAAAGGTCAACAAATAATTTCCTACAAAAAAACATTTAATTTATCTCTCTGTGAAGAAAAAAAATACAGAATGTATGAATTTCAAAAAGTTCAAGTGCTTTTCAAATTAGATTGTAAAAATATCGTAATATGAGATGTTAATTTCCCAACTAAGCGAAAAAGTCGGGCCAGGATTCGAACCAATGATCTCTTGGCTGAACCAGCCAATGCTCTACCAACTGAGCCATCCCGGCGAATATGGCGGATCTAATTCACACAGTTATCATATTGATCATAGCATCTGCAGCTTCAGCCAAGAGATCCCTGGTTCGAATCCTGGTCAAGACGTTTTCGCCCAATTCGCAAATTGCATCTCATATGATCTTTACCAATTTGAATAATTGTGACAAAATTAATATAGCATATTGTAATAGTTTTAAGTATCGTTTTGCGTTTCAAACTTGAAATTAAACTTTATTTTTTTTAATCAATACTAAATATAGTTAATGTTATAGTTTACATCAGGATGTGTTACGCTGTACAAAATGTGTATAATTCTAAAAATAATTGTTATTCCTAGGAATCAGGAAGTGTTTTTTTAAAAGCTTATAAAACTCCAATTCCTCATGCTTTCGCCAGAAAAGCAGAATATATTACACCGTAGACACATGCAATTATGCATGAGATTTATGAAATTTATAAACACGAAGATCATTTTGAACTTTCGTACTTTCGTTAGGAGGGTTCATTTTGAAAAATGAAAAACACGAAAAACATGAATACTGAAGGTTAAAATTATAGAGAAGAGAAACGCGTGGAATGAGCTTTCCGTAGAGAATTCCCTTGAAAAGTGGTACCAACATGACAGGTCCAATTCATGTAAATGTTTCCAGATTTGGCGCGTTATCGCTTTCTTGGCAATTTCAAAAATGTTGCCGGTAGTTAAAAAATTATAAAAATAGTCAATACCCAGAATACACATGTGAAAAGCAAAACAATTAGAAAAATGATGTAATAATTTGTTGATTTTTTTTTTCGTTATTTACTAATATACTCCTGTCAATATAAACCCAATTTAAATACGTGAGCCACATAAATACAATTTCGTTTTCTAGCCAGTGTTGGGCGTTAATTAAATTTTCAATCAATTAAGCATCTGCTAGATTCAATTATTTAATCATTTTTTCACGATGTTGTCGTTTAAATTACATTAGCAAATATATATGTTGATGGCTGCAATAGCTGCAATTTGTGGAATCTTTAACACATAAAAGTAAAAAAAAAGCCCCTTTGTTGTAGAATTCAGGAGAAAAAGGAACCATACAATATTATAAACGTTTTTATCATTTACATTTCATAATTTATAGACGGCATGCTCAAGGGAAAACAATTTCAGTTCACCCTTTATTAACAATATAAATTAAAAAATATACCAAATAAATAAACTAAATAATAACCAAAAATATACCAATAAAAACATAAGCGGAGTAAAATAAACAACTTAAAATCTGTTTTAAAATAGTATAAGAAGCTATTCATTTTAAATTAACAATACTGTAATTTGTTTATTTTATTACAGGCCTTGGCGATAAAATCAGATGCCAAATTTCTTAATTTCGTTTCGTCAATGAAAATAATACAAGAAAAGAAATATATATATCACGTGACTAAGTCACGTGACTGTGGTGTTGAATCCATTTTAGGGTTACCAAAGGTCTCTCCACGCATATCTCTTATCTATTTTTGAAAAAAAGGATATTCTTGTCGGTTAATTTTGATAATCATTGACCGCATACTACAAGCCCAATGGCACTGTTGTAGTAATGACCGATTTCGATAGCATAAAAGTTTTTAAACTATAAAATATAATAATAAAATATCGCATATATTAAATAATGTAAACAAAAAAATACAACAAAAGAACAAAATAAATAAAAAATAGTATGGTTTTGGCCTGTTCCCTCAGCATACAGTCTAACTGTTGGTTATTTTTTAATTCAAAACTGGTTACGAATATTTACTTTGTTATTCGTTGAAAAGAGTATTTTTTGTTTCATTGCAGCTAAATGAGTATTAAAGCACAGAAAGCGTTCCTACATTAAAAAAAAATATATCAACACTATTTACCGGGCAAACGGCCAACGGAAGCAAATTCCATTGACTTGTTGGCTGCATTTCATACTCACGAAAGAAATACAAAAAATATAAAAGCTACTTTCCATCACAGCTGTTATTGCACCCCCTCCCCTTTCGCACGCGCACGCTAACTTCTGAATGTGAGTAGATTTCTCTTCCGTACTATGCATGCGAAAAAATTGTGTTTAAAAGGGTTGAAAAAAAGAAAGAAGCTCTTCAAGCATAGGAATGGCATTTATTTCCCAGTAACAGAAAAGAAAAAGAAAACTAGAAATATATATATATATTATTTGAATATTAAATTCACAAAAAATAACTTAACATATAATAATAATTACAGCACTTAACAGAGAACTATATGTAAATAATGAAATTGCAGACTAAGCAAAGTGTGGATGCGTAGTAGTGAGATGTGCCACAATCCTACGACATATTACGACATACTATTTCTACGACATACTGAGATTAATTGTATCGTACAAGTATTACTTCACGATACAATTAATCTCAGTTTAATAACTTTCTTTTTTATTCATGTGCATGTAAGACAAAAATATTTTTAAATATTTTAAAAGGTAATTTTTAAATTTCTTCATTCGATATAAGTTATTAAACTTCAATCTACCTGTAAATCAGATTACAAAATGATATTTAAGTTTAAACTTACGCCTTCAAAAAATATAGTTTTATATTTATATAAAAAGAATATTACATTTTAATTTTTCAAGCATGAATAAAATTACACACTTACATGCAATTTATATATCAGAAGAATGTTAGAAAACGTGCAACATCTATAACAATTTACATTAAACATACTTATGATACAAAAATTCATATATTTCGTACGATACCTGTCTGTAAATAATGAGAAATATTCCATAATTCTGATTTATCTGAAAATTCCTAAACATACATTTAATTTAAGGAATCTATCAACGGTGTGTCCTGATTGACTTTCGGAGTACAGATATTTGGCATCCGAAGGAAATATAATTTTTATCCTTTAAGAAAAGTATTTTAGAAATATTATTTTTATTTATTTTTTATCATGCAACGAATAATTTTAGTTACAATAAAGATGTTTTTAGTGATAAAAATAATTGTTAATAAACAGAAATACGAACTTTCAAAATATTAGATAATATCAAGTCATTTAAACATTTGCCCTGAAACTTATAAATTAAGTAAAAACACTCAATTAATATATCTGAATGTTCCACAAAGCAACAAGAATCATATTTATATAAACATTCTTACGTTAAACTCGCTATAATAAGATAATAATGCAAAAAATGAAATTAGTATAGGGTAATAAATACACTGTTAAAAATTTGCAGCAAACTGTCCAGTCATTTGACCGTTTTTGTAGAAACGGTTACATATACATAACCGTAATTTAACTATATTCTGACCATAAAATGAGCAATAATACGGTCAGAATATAGTTAAATTAAGGTTATGTAACCGTTTTCTACGAAAACGGTCAAATGACTGGACAGTTTGCTGCAAATTCTTAACAGTGTACCATTATGTGTAAAAGATCTGGTAAAGGTTACAAAAATAAAATAATTTAAATTATATTTGGATCACTTTTCAAATTTTATAGCTGCTACAGGAGAGATTTTTTGGCTAAAATATCTTGAAATGAATTTTAAATGAGAAGAAAACTTTTATATAAAATTAAATATACCCAAGTAATTTTATTTGACATCTTTATAAGATTCTAAGTTAAAATTTAAATAACAGTAAAACTGCTATTGAAAATTTGCACTTTTATTGACACAATCCTTTTGAAACTATACCGTTTTTATTATATTTGGTATTCATTTATCAGTGAATTAAGACTAAAAATGTTTTATTGTATTTTAGAAATAAACAGCACAAGTTATTCACTATATGCTTTTGTATAAGATACACTATTTTAAATATATATATATATTTATTACTTCAAATCTTTGAAAGCAAACATTCATTTAGAACTGTTATATGGCAGATAAAAAATATGTAACAAAATCGAGTATTTTTGTTTTCTGATTTTCTTTTTTCTTCATTAAAAGGCTTTTCACAAAAGAAATACAAACGGTCTGCTATACACATGTCTCTTACTAAATGGGTCAATGTTTGAATGCTGCATTCAAATAAAAAAAAAAAAACAAGAACAAAAATTCATGCGTCAAGCATAGATTATGTAATACTTTACAACGTTTCCAAAATAATTTTATAAACATTACCGTTTAGTAAGCTGAAAGATAACATCTACAATTTGGAAAACGCATAACATATTTAAAAACGTAATTTCAGGAACTTCCAACATATACAATATTCGGAAAAATATCCGAATACTTTTATTCAGCCCTGTATATGATCTATAGATTTGTATATGTACTACATAGGATGCTAAATTTTAGTTCAGTTAGGAAACGCATAGCACAGTTTAAAATTCTCCTTCTGGAGTTTCTGTCAATAAACGGAAATGTGTTCGCGAACTTTTGTGCTGCCCTATATATGATCTACAGAATTTATACACACCCAATAATAAACAAAAAGTGAGTTAAAATTTAAAATCACGTTCAGCAACTTAAAACGCACTTCCAGGAATTATTGTTAACAGACAGTAGATAATTATTTTGTGAGTCCCTGTAAATGAACTATGACTGCTATACACACACTATTCTGTAGTAAGCCTCTTGTAATGCACCTTAGTGAGATATATAAATTTCAATGCGTTTAAAATAGTGAAACATTATTTAAATAAACCGCAGACGATTTTTCTCCATAGACGTAATGTAACGGAATTTTTTGACTGTCCCTGTAAAGTAACTATAAGTGCTATGCACACCCTATTCCATAATAAGCTTTTTGTAATGCATCTTAGTGATATATCAATTACAATGTGTTTGAAATTGTGTAACATCATTAAAATAAACAGCAAATGATTTTTCCCCATCGACCGTAATGTAACGGAATTCTTTTGAGTGTCCCTATTCTGTAAAAAAACTATAAGTGCTATACACTTCCGTTGAAATAGGAAACATGCTACAGATAACGACAATAACATATAAAAATTGCAGAGCAATCCGAGCATATTTACGGGAGTTAGAGCACGGACAGACGGACAGACGGCCAGACTACAGACGGCCAGACAAACCGAAGTCATAAACACTTTTCAACTAGGTTAGAAAGTGTTAAAAAAGAAATATTGTCGATTCACCAAAAATTAATCACCTAAATAATGGAAGTCTGATATTAACAGCTTGCATTGATATTCTATTAAGGAAAAGGCATATATTGTCAGAAAAACTAAAAGTAAGAAAAGGGTATATCTCAGAAGATAACACGTGGAATATTTAAGATAGAAAATAAATTCCTGAACTCATTGAAAGAATCCAAATTCTTGTCACAAGAATGATTAAGAGAAATATGTATTTAAGAAATAGGGAATGCAAGCTAACAAAGAAAGTTAATCGTTTAATAAAAGGTGGAAGATATTTTTATATTTGTTTCTGTTATCAATTTCTGCAAACGATTAGAAAGGCTGTAAAAAAAACTTTTCTAAGACAGAATGACGTTTTTAATAAAATAATGGTCCTAAAACAATTCTGTATGCATATATATATATATATATATATATATATATATATATGTGTGTGTGTGGGTGGGTGGGTGTGTGTGTATACATACATATATATATATATATATATATATATATCCACGCACAGGGTTATCAATTAATGCGGTACATATTGGGAACTGTAGTACATAGTGCAGGTAATTATTATTTTTTAAGAATTCATGATCAAATTCACTTATTTATTTTAAAAAATACAGGTTTTCTCAATTAGAACCAATTTAAATTTTTTTATCCTTAACGTAAGAATAATGAACTTAGTATAACGAGAAATATGTTTTGCCATAAATTCAACAAAACTGCTAGACTGCCTTATACTGTGAAATCTGGAGATTGGGTAAACGGATGCATAGCTGTAGCGTCACAGGATGGAAGTATATATAAGAAGGCATAACGAACGCTGGAATGCAACGAAGGTATGGCAAAAGGTAGAAATTCAAGTACAACAATTTTCAAAGCACAGTCATTTATTATAGCAGTTGACTCGGTGACAGGGTTCGTTAAACAGGCAATAATCACTGAAGAGGAGGCGTACAAATTAAGTTAATACTGAGACAGTCGAGGTAAGAGTGATACAAATTGTTTCAAACATAATTTGCACTTTTTTTATTTTGGCGTGCGGTTTCCGTTATCAGTCGCCAACATATACAATGACTTTGGCGATAATCATGCAAAGGAACAAAGTATTTTGGAGAGTTAAAGGAGTAAATTTGAAAATTACAGACCGGCGCAGCATTCGTGGGAAGAGAGGGTTGTACAAATTTTTGTAATTACTGAGATGCTGACCGGGCCTGTATGATTAAAATGGAATTCATGAACGTTAGAATTTAGACAATACTAAGTGCTAAATTTAGATGTTGGTTGCATATGAGAACTGAAAATTCGTTAGGAAAATGACGGCGTAGGAGGAAGTACAAAGAAAGCAGTTACTTTATCTTTCTTTTTCTTTATTTATTCGCAAATGCCGGCTGGTGTGAAAAGGAAGAGAAAAATGCAGTATGGGTGTGAATACATATTTCTTTTATATCTGCAGGCTGGGAAATGAAACTGACATGACAAGAAAAATGCGCAATATAAATTAAGTGAAACCGCACTGAATAAAACGGATATTAAAATTTAATAAGCAAAAATGGAGAAGGGTAGAATAAAGTTATTTTACTGTTAATAAAAATAGGAAAAGTTACACAAAGTAAATAATTTTGAAACAACAAAGGGGGGAGGATTAATTTTAAAGAATAAGAGGATATGTAATGAGAAACGTCATTACATATCTCACCCCGCGAACGAGAGTGAAATTCAATCCTTACCTAATAGCGCGAGAAAATACCGTGTCTCTTTGCATGAAAATATAAAAAAATACAATAATACAGTAATAAAAATGTGAAAATGCAAAACAAACCTGTAATGAATCAACATGCAATACTGGCATCATAAGCATCATAATTATTTTGACCATTAAAATTTTAACCTCTGTATAATAATCTTTTTTTTTTTTTTTTTATAGTTGCAACTTTTTATTTAACGAGGTTTTCTTTTTAACATGGATATCCTTTCTTTAATCATCCGGTACCGGGAAATTTATAACAGTCCTTTTTTTTATTTTCTTTAAGGACTTCAATATGGTCATAAAATAGAGAAGATTAAAGCAGACAAATTATCATTATTCTTCTAAAAAAAAATGATTCATTTGAATCTAAACTGATGCCAAAAATTTAAGTTCACAAAATAAACAAACACATACAATAATAAAACACACTACAAATGTATAAAAATATAGAAGAAAAGGTTATATATATTCAAGTATAAAATGTAATAATGAATAAGCATAATTAAATGAGCAGAAAAAAATATATAAAAAGAAAATATTTCGTGCATAGCACGGGACAGAAAAGAATGCATGTGGCAAACTAATAAAAATCTGCCCTAAATCTTGTCATGTGACAAGTATAATGTCTCAAGCTTAAGTGCTTTACGTCCTATGGAAAATATTGACGTGATGAGAGTCCATATTATGGTTGTTCTTGACTACGATGTTAATTTTCTGCTCCACCTTGAAGACCAGAAGTGATCTCCAACAAGGAGTACTAGTCAATGCCTTGTATGAGTCCTTTTCATGGAAAATTGCTACACCAATTGATGAATGTCTCTCCGCTTTAAGAAATTTGGAAGCCTAGGGCACAAAATTTTGAGCCGACCCGAATTTCGAATGGTAATAATTAGTAAAAAAAATAAAATTAGATATATATGTATCTTATTTATCGAACTGAAAATACTATCGGAGAGTGTAGAGAGACAGTTTGTCATTATCGTGAAAATGAAAGTGCAAGTATGTCCTAAACTTAGCTTAGTGTAAAAAAAAAAAAATGCATTTATTTATAATATTGAAAAGACAGAATAGAATTGACTTAGGTAATTGAAGTTGGGATTAATGTTAATGTGTGAAATTTTGCATTAAAAAAAAACTTTTTGTGATTTTTAGAGTGACATATCAGTCTGTGAAAGAAATAAAACGAGCCTTTTTTTTAATAAACACAGTTAAAATGTTCAATATTGAGTAGAAATGTTTAAGACATACATTCTTATGTGTAAGCATACAAAATTAAAAGTTAAGTTGAAGTAAGATTAAAAAGGTATTGTTAATCTAATATTATTTGTAGAAGGAAATATCTTATGAATTGTGTGATGTGTATATTTTACTATAAAACAACATAAGCAAAAGAGAAAAAGTAAAGAGATATTATATGGAAAAGCTTATTTTATATGTAAAGAAAAACAAAACAAAAGAGTTTTTTTTTAGTCGTTTTTGTATCAAGACTAATGTCATAACTCTAACATATAAGAAGAAGAGTGCATGACTCAAGATATCATCTGAGTATTAATGTGTAGAAATGTGCTGACAGGAATCTTTGTTTACCAACAAAGTGAGGGTGGCCTTAGAAAGCCTTGAAATTACACAAAAATTGAGTGTAAAATTATTTAAAAAGATGAAAAAAGAAAAAAAAGTGTGTATACCTAATAAAATTAGACATGTAGGAAGGGTAAAGGAAAGGAAAACTCAACGGTATGTGTGTACAAGACTCAGAATCTTTATGAAAAGATATCGAGTCACCAATGAACCAAGCACAATATGGCAAACGCTATGACATGATCCAAGGATGTGTCGTGTAATTGTGTCAATGAGAAAACTATGAACTAACCTATGAGTAAACAATGAGTAAAGGTTTCCATATACACTAAAAAAAACTGAAAGTACAATGAACTATACGCAATAAGCGTTTTTTTTTTTTGCATAATACACACACAAAAAAAAAAACGAAACAATGATCTATTCAATGAGTAAACAATGAGTAACTATGAGCAGCAGTTTTCCGTGTATATAAGAATCCTCAAAAAAACAATGAACTATATGTGTTAATGTTGCAATGAACTATATGTCTAAAAAAACATATAAAAATACCGTTGACAATAAAAAAACTATTGAGAAATAGAAATTCCAAGTGGATTTATTAAAGAATAAATTAAAATAGCAACGTGGAGTAAAGTAAGAGTATATTTATGTTTCAATGCAAGTGGTGTAAAACTGAAAAAAATTAAAGTTAAAATAATATAAAAGTTTGTATGTTTGAGTGTAAATAGTAAATAAGCGAGGGAAAAAAATGCATATGTGTGCACATAACCAGTTAAAATTACCTTGTATGAGAAAAAAAAATGACGACCCGCATCAAGAAAAATTATCATACAAAATAATACATCAGATCATTTAACCATTTCCGATCGTTAAAATAGGTAAATGAAAAGATGAACTAAACTGTACACAGAGATGCTTAAAAAAAATAAATTCTAAAAAAATTATCTATAAATGAATACAAAGAAATGTAAAATGTAATGTTGTGTATAGAAGTATTAAAATAAGTGTATACAAACTGATATGCATGTAGTAGCTGATTTACAAGAAAAAAAAAATCGTATGGAATGTGTTTTTAAGTGAGAGGGCAAAATAAAGCATGTAATTAATTCTTTTTTTTTTTATTAACCTAAGTGTACTTGTAAATATGTTTCCGTTCTTCATCAATGTGTCGCTTTAGTGAAGGACAATCATGAGCAAATGCAGGGTGACAAATATCAAATTGGGTGTTGTTATTATTATTATTTGTAATACAATTAATGCATTTTGGAGTGTTTGCACATTGAGGATCATAGTGTGGACCTGAGCAGACAGCACATGTGAAATGGTTACAACACCCTTTTGCAAGATGTTGATATGTCTGACATCTAAAACAACGTTTAATGTCTATAAATGGTTTCACTGGGTAAAATTTTGAATGAATGGGAATCTCTTTACGATAGAGTAATTTTTTAGCACTTTCCGGAGAAATCTCCAAAATCCAATTAAAAGCATTTATGTATTTGAATTTGTATTTTTTTATAACTTGGATAAAAGGGTCAGGTGACTGTAAAATGTCAGAAATTCCTATCAAAATATCAGGGATATTGTATTTTTCTGGTAACTTACAAATTATAATACGAGTTGGCTTAAGTTCTTGCACATTAGAAGGCTCGATAGACATATTTTGCGAAAATGTGGCAGTTTCTGTACATTTTGACTGACACTTTGTAATATTAATATGAGTCGTGGTAAGTTGTGAATCTTCGTGACATATTTCCCGAGATGCTACCTTGTGTAAATGTTCGTCAACAAAAATTTCAGTTTGTGTGCATACTTCATGCATAAATTGACGTTTTTCATTTTTAGGAAACCTTATATTACCAATTTGTGTTTCTTCAGACTTGAGTTTATGTTTGTTTTTCAATGATAGTGTGTGAAGTCGTTCTAAGATTTGTTTGTTTACAGTAAATAAATTATCTTTCTCTTTCACTATTTCGTTATGTTCCTGTAAAACAAATTTATAATTTTCTATGAGAAGTTTAAACTGTACCTTTATTTGATTTCTTAAGGTCAAGAATTCTTTAGACAAAGTAGGGTTATTAATCGAAGTGACAAGTTTGTCAAAAGCTTCGAAGTCAGTGGAAATAATTTCAGCATCACGATTTAGTGTCTCTTCAACCAGATGGGTCCAAGAAATTTTGAAAAGGGATTTGTCTAAGATAGAAATGGGTTCGTTGTTCTCAATTAAAGGAGCCTGTTCATATGACGTATGAATATCTTGAATAGATTTCTGTTCATTTTTATTTTTCCTAGGCATTTTTTTTCGTTAAAAAGATAACTAATGATCAATAATACTGAAATAAGCTATAAATTAAAAAAAATTAAGTGAGAGAGAAGATATGTGCAAATAACTTCGTACAAAAATGCCTTTTGAAAATACGCACTACATAAAATAACGATGGTTAACTGAAACAAATGCTATTCTTTTTTTTTTTTAATTATGAAAGAAGAATAAAATCCGAAATATGTGCAGAGAGTTTTTTTTTTAAATTGAATTAAAATGAAACCAAAATCGAAAACTTAGCCTTTTTTTTATAAATACTATCGAAATGCATATGCGCGATCACCAAAAAGTATGTATTGTGCCAGATTACTTCATCAAAATTCAACCAAAATAAGATAAAGTCACAAAATATTTATGCTGGGTTCTAAGTATATCTTTTTAAGGTAAAGGCAAAAACTATAATTTCACAAGAATTCAAAAACAATATATATATAGAAATGCAAATAATTTCTTTTTTTATAAACGTACTTACCGTCACCATCACTATTAAACACAAAAATCCTATCTGTACTCTTCAATTTATTTTGATAAACATCAAAATTATGCAAACATATTTAGATACAATATAGAACTGATCTTCAGTATCTTTGATTATATTGGAGGTAAAAAAAAATGTAAAACAAAAATAATAACTAATTGAGGAGTTCTCAAAAAAAAGTGAAGGAGTACAAGAAAAAAAATAATAACTAATTGTTACACGAGACAAACCTTTGAGGTAAACCAAAAAGAAAAATTACGTCTATTTTTTTTTTATATTGTAACTTCAATTTGCAAAATGACAACACATAAAAAAATATATATCTATATATATATATAGGATATTTCAAACTATTAAAAATGTCGCTTAAAATAGTATTTTAATAATATGAAAATGAAGAAAAGAAAAAAAGTGATTTAAATATTCTGTTAAAAATATTAACCAAATATTGATAATGGTTAAAAAAATCTTGAGCATGAAAAGAGAAGTATAGGGAAACAATGCATAATTATTTTAAAGCAACATTTTTAATTAGAAATTGGGAAAAGAATCCTTCTCTGTTTATGCTCTGAAAATCCTAAACTCTTATACGATGTTGAACGTTCAACTAATTTTATTTATTTACTACTTTTTTTTGCACTCAATCCATTATCTATTTGTTTATTTATTCGTTTAGTTATGAGAGAGAAAAAAAAAATATATTGGATTTGGAGACACAAAGTGCCTCATTTTTTTTGTTATTATACGTTGTTATACGTGTGTCACCAATTATTTCAATATGTAAATATTGAACATAATCCACAGAAAGGAGTTTCTGTTTTTCTATTTATATAAACTGCTGTCGAACACAATCCGAGAGTACAAGTTGTCACATATCACTCATATGATTTAAAATCACACATATCATTGAAAATCACTTAAGAAATTGTAAATATTCTTTCACAAAGCCACGCACATTGAAGTTAGAGAGACCCGCAAATTGGATCAACTATTGGACCTGCAATATTCCCAAAACGAAGAGCGCGGAGAAAATTTTCGACGCACAGGAGAGGGAGCGGGAATAGGCCAGAGCGAAGAACCGGGCGAGCGATTTCTTTTTTTTTTTAATATCCCACATCAGTAAGGAAGGCACACTGTTTGTTGTGATTCACTGTTTGTTGTGTGACGGAGCACAGAAAAAAAAAGGCTGGCACATTAGTGGCGAAAAACAGGGCGAGCTGAGGAAGGAACCGTACTGACAGATGAGGCGGCGAGGGTGGGGTGTTTACGAAGTCAATCCGAACACGCGAAGATATTCTGCCGCTAACACATTGGAGAACTCTTGATTCCGCAGTCAGCAGGGATAAAACTGATCAGAACTTCAGTCACCGGTCTAGATATCCGGGTAGCAAAAACAGGAATCTGACAATATAATCCATATATAGTTCCCATAATCCACAGAGTCTTGTTATATATATATATATATATATATATTTTTAACTCGAAAGAAGAAGCAGTCATTTCATGGAACGGACAGTTTGTAAGAGATGTCATTTTTTAGTCCTTGTATAAACATATTTGATCCGTCATATGATTAAATTAAAAATCCCTCCTCTCCAGTGACGAAAAAATATTGCCTGTACCCTAGATGCACCAATTGTTTATACTGTAGAATTCGGATTTCTGGTAAACGGAAGCATAGCTGCGGCGTCACAGGAATAATATATAGTATATATATGTGGAAATACTGCTAAGCTGGAATAAACGTTAGATGTGGGAGAGAATAGTTTCATTACAAAATTGTCCAAAGCACAATTTTATTTTGCAGTTGATTTGGTATCCAGGTTCGTGTTACAGGCAATAATCACTGAAGAGGAGGCGTACAAATTAAGTTAATACTGAGACAGTCGAGGTAAGAGTGATACAAATTGTTTCAAACATAATTTGCACTTTTTTTATTTTGGCGTGCGGTTTCCGTTATCAGTCGCCAACATATACAATGACTTTGGCGATAATCATGCAAAGGAACAAAGTATTTTGGAGAGTTAAAGGAGTAAATTTGAAAATTACAGACCGGCGCAGCATTCGTGGGAAGAGAGGGTTGTACAAATTTTTGTAATTACTGAGATGCTGACCGGGCCTGTATGATTAAAATGGAATTCATGAACGTTAGAATTTAGACAATACTAAGTGCTAAATTTAGATGTTGGTTGCATATGAGAACTGAAAATTCGTTAGGAAAATGACGGCGTAGGAGGAAGTACAAAGAAAGCAGTTACTTTATCTTTCTTTTTCTTTATTTATTCGCAAATGCCGGCTGGTGTGAAAAGGAAGAGAAAAATGCAGTATGGGTGTGAATACATATTTCTTTTATATCTGCAGGCTGGGAAATGAAACTGACATGACAAGAAAAATGCGCAATATAAATTAAGTGAAACCGCACTGAATAAAACGGATATTAAAATTTAATAAGCAAAAATGGAGAAGGGTAGAATAAAGTTATTTTACTGTTAATAAAAATAGGAAAAGTTACACAAAGTAAATAATTTTGAAACAACAAAGGGGGGAGGATTAATTTTAAAGAATAAGAGGATATGTAATGAGAAACGTCATTACATGCCTGGAAATGCAAGTAATTCGGTCTGTGACACCGTACATCTATTGAGCAATTCAGCTAAATTTCAGAATATGCCTAATGTATTATGCCTTATTGCCTAATGTATTTTGTACACGGAAGGTGTCCTATTCCTTTATTTTTGTCACATTAGAAAAGCGGACTAGATGCTGACGTATGTTTATGAGGTTGCGTAGTAATGCGAGTCTGCTGAAAATTTCTAAATGTATCTTAGCATATTCTTCTAGATTCTATTTTATTTTTCTTCTGAACTTTTATATTTCTTCTATATTTAAGAAATTAGGAGTTTGAAAATGAATTTGTAGAAAATTGAAAAAAATAGATTTCATATTTTCCATTTCATTTTCTGTTTTTTTTTTTCTCATTTAAACTTTCTTTTCATTTTTCCTAAAATTAGAAATGATTTTTCTTTAGTAAAATGTATGAAAACAAAGCATTAAATTGTATGACTCTATTCAATAAAGATTCGGGAAAATAAGCTTAATAAAATATTAAAACGGTAAATCAAGAAGCATTTCTAGTACATTTAAATAGCATATATTATTGCAATTTTATAAATTAGTTTTCTTATGATTTTGAACTCATTTAAATACAAACAATGTATGCAAAGAAAATTACTTTTTTCAAAAAATACTAGGAAATTGGAATTTATATAAGTAGGTCTTGAGGGGGCCGTGTCCTGTAAGAAAGCTTGTGATGAAGGGAGTTGGGTGGTGTAATTCTAGAGTAGTCTTGGGTTCTAGTACATATGTATGCATGCCTTTGTCTGTTTGTCATTGAAACTCCTGCCATTCGGAGATGATCCTGGATTTCAGAATCCTCTTGTTCAATGTCGTATGCAGTGGGAGATCGTGGTCGATATTCGCGTGTGTGGTGGCTTGTTTTGCTAGTTTATCTGCTTACGATTGCGTATTTCCAAATGTGCCTTGATGTGCTGTGACATGGTTTAGTTTTGTTTTATAGAGAATAACTTTTTGTTTGTGTTTGATCTTGAGTACAATTAGATATGTAGTTCTAGATGAGTATACATGGCTAGCAGCTGATAGACTGTCGCTGAAAATAAGGATCCTAGATCCCGGGTGTTTTGCTATCCACTCAAGGGCAACGATATTTGCAAACAGTTCTGCCTGGAAGGCATAGTTATTATTTTCGCGTGTGCAGGCTCAATGGTTGGACAACTCACTTCTCTCGTGACACAAAAAGTTACCACCACGGGACCCATCAGTGAAAATGGTGCGACATTTGACAAGGGTGTAGCTGTTCCTGAAAATACGATGTCTCCTCCGCAGGATGGATCTGCCAGCCATCGACTTTGTGTTGAATGTCAGTATTAGAAAATAGAGTGTTTGTATTGTTTTCCTATTTAAGTTGAAGTATTGATGTTTTATTGCATTCATATTATATTGTGATTGCTATTGGGCGAATGCCAGTAAGTGTGTTAAGTGCATATGTGGAGATGGTTCTGCAGCAGCGTTAGATTTGTAACTGAAAGAGCCTTTGCATTGAGGATAGTTTGATTAATTCCTTTTCTGTCAACATCCCCCCCCCAGATGTCTGTTTCATAAGTTATTATGCGTTCTACTATATTGAAGTACCAGGTGTATAAACGTTTGTTTTTGACACCCACCCCCCAAGTTTATACGTTAATTTGAGTGACTTGCTGTTGTATGATATGAGTTTATGTCTTAGGTTATTAATATCTGGTATCCAATTATATTTAGAATTTACAGTTAGTCAAAAATTTATTTACTTGTGCATGGTGGATGCTCGTTCCGCAGATTCGCATCACAGGTGGACGTCTGGAGTCCAATTTGAGCGCTTTCTTCAAGACTAGTGCTTGCGACTTTTTTAGGTGAAAGGGCTAGGTATAAGGTTTCCAGAAGCTGGCAAAATACGGAGAGCGCTGCGGCGAATACTTCCTCCAGATTACAGTGTATGTGTCTACGTAACATGAAGCTGAAATTATCAGCAAATACGAATAACCAGCCGGTTCAGCTGAACTAACAGCACATTCGCAACCAGCAGCCAAAGGATTGACTCAAGACAGGAGATTTGGAGGCAGCCCTTCTGTAGCCGGAGGGTTGAAGGGGCTGCTCCCCAGTTTATAAGGACACTCCTTTGTTAGAGGTACGAGCTGATGTGTCCAGCTATGTTACCAGGACAGTTTAGTGTGCGGAGTTGTATGAGCATGTCGTGCCATTCGACATTGTCAGAAGTGCCCTGGATGTCGATGAGACTAGTGAGGTGTAATTTTCTTTGGATATGCTATCGCTGCATGAATTCAACAAAGCGTGCAGTGCTTTTTCGCGAGATTTGCCCTCTTTGACACCAAATTTCCTTGGATGGAAGAGGTTGTTTGTTTCTGAGACTTGCTAAAAGCTAAATACAATGTGTTTCCCTAATTATTTGCCTAAGTAGGAAGTAGGAAGATCGGTCTGTGTGATTTGGGTTCAGAGGTTGACCTCCCACGCTTTAGTAAGTATACAACCTTACCTTGCTTCAGGGCATTTGGGAAATAGTTAAATTTAAGACAGGGATTAGCTAATCGTGTGAAAACGTGTAATAATTTTGTGAGTAAGTTTGAGACATCTGAAGTCGGGTCCGGGTGCTTTCTTGTCTTTAAATTTATAGAGGAAGTTTTCGCTTCTGCTTTTGTAAAGTTTTTATCATGTGCTGCATCAAAGTGTATATTCCTGTTTTCTGCAGAAGAATAAGCTGATAAACCAAAAAATTATATATATTGTCTCATCAAGTGAATACAGCCTCATAGATATATGACGGACTAATGGACACGGAACAAGCCTCACTCCAGTAGTGCGCCAAATTTCTCAAATAACAAATCAACAAGTTGCACAAAATTCAAAAGCAGTGATAACAGCCATTAGGATTCGATGCACTGATCGCATAAAGCGTATTCACGAATGAAAAAAAATTAAAATCAAAACTCCCAGCTATAATGCACGGTGAGTTAAAGTGACAAAAACAAAAAAAGAGTGTGCAACATCCAGAAATGTGACAACCACCAGTAACAAAAGTTACAATGTGACAATCACCAGAAATAAAAGTTACAATGTGACAATCACCAGAAATAAAAGTTACAATGTGACAATCACCAGAAATAAAAGTTACAATGTGACAAAACCCACGATAGTGACATAATAACCAGTGAAACTCTCGAAAGAAGACCAAGTTTCAAAATGTGAAAAACAGCTCTAGCACAAGATTAAGGTATCAATTTATCAAGAAAGAGACAAAACCCAACGAATGATAACAGACAGAAACAACCCACAACAGGGGTGAGCTCATAAAAACGGCAAAAAACCCTGTCAGAGACAAATAAAAACGGAAAGTGAAATCAGCCCCCTAAAAAGGCGATAAACACTACAGCCACAATCCACCATGAGCGTGAAAAGTCAACAGAGACGACAAATATGTAAATCTATGTACGCTAAAGGCGCCTGGTGCAAGTGAAATCCGCCTTGGGTGCAAAGTTCTCCAAGTTACCTGCGAATTATACCTCTGGGGGTGCCTAGTCAGGTGGAGGTCTCTTCACCTGATCAAGGTTCCAATTAATTTATCTTCCTTAATGTTTGCCTTTCTTTTAGAATATGTCAATTCAATAAAGTTAAATAGAAACCTTGAACCGGCAAACAAAGAGAACTGTAGCAAACCACTAGAGAGCAAGCACTGCAGCGATGGCAACAAAAATATAGTCAGGTAGATCACAGCCATGTTGTTATCAGGCGATTTCCGCCCCGCTCCCAGGTACTAACTCTTCAAGCTAGGCACTCATGCCGGGCAGGTATGGGCCTGGTTAGCGGTATAAAAAAATAAGCTGATAGGCCAAAGAGCTTAATAATCTAAAAATTTTATATTATATTGTTTAGATGTCGAAATTGCTTGCGCTCAATTCTGATTTCATCTGGTATGAAGTATTTGCCTGACAAGAATTTTTGTGTGGGTCCGAAAGTGTTAAAATCACTGCTGCAGAAACTATCCCATGCCATTTTTTTGCCGTCCGGACATTGTTCCGGTGCAAGGCTGCAAGCTTTGTACGTTTAGCTTCCACTATTTTAATGGCATATGAGGAGGAATATTTTTTACTTGTAGTTTTTAATTTTCGGCGAATTTCTGTTAGTTGGTTTCTCCATGCGCTGAACGTGAAAGTGTGTGATACGCACTATTTTTAAGCAGAAATTAGGAAGTGTTAGTGTCAGGTCAGGCCAGCCTGTCGGTATAGCCTTGCTCTCGGAATTAAGTTTTTCAAAAGTAGTGTCTGTGTTATTCAGATTGGCAATAGTTCAGCTGTGAATGCCGAGGAGTTCTGTGAGGAAATCACCTTAAAGATTTTCGCGCCGACAGCTCCAAAGAGAGAAGTTGGCATTAAAGCCTTCGCCACAGATGAAATCCTTCTTCTGTGTGAAGATGTGTTCCCATTACAACAGCGTATCCTCGAAATCAGCGGAGGAAACAGCATATATGGATCGGATGATGATTTCCCCTTCCTATTGAAAGCACATTGTAAATTGATTATTTAAATGAAAAATCATATCGCTGGAATCTATGCCTGACTATCTATTTTCAATCGGAACAATCAACATGGGCCAAAGATTTACCCATGAAGTATTTGAAACAGAGCTCATTCTTGCTCTGTTCCCTATTACGAGAAACAAAAAATTACAACAGCACAATTGTAAATCAAACTTCTGCTCACAACTAGTCGCAGGTTGCTCTAAAGCCAATTGTTTAAAATGAGTTTTATGAACCTCCATAAAGGTGTCTGGAACGCCAGCCCACGTACTGCTAAGTATGAGTGGACAGAAGAGTTTGTCAATTTCTCATATTTTTCCATAGTTGTTTACAACTGTGAAACTTTATAATTATTTATCAATATTTTTAAAACTTTTTTTTAAACTGTTGAAACCAATGGTCTAAAATTTTCAATTCAATCAAAACACTTTTTTCGATTTACTGAGTTTTAATAGATATTCATAAGGATCCTAAAAATAAATTTTTCTTTCATCATTATTACAAAATAAAGTATATATCTTATTGTTTAGAGTTTAATAACATGCTTCATAATTATAAATATCCCAAGAAAAGTACAGAGCTAGCAAGAAATAAGTTTCCTAATTCAGAAGGCTCTAGAATTCGTTCTATTGGTCCAAATGAGATAAAATTTGTCCTACAGATAATTCAAATGATGTCCTCGACATTTAGTAAATGAAAAAAATTATATGAAACTTCACCAATAGATAGTGTTGCAGCACAAATGGTATTTATTTCCATACATTGAAAATGTGAAACATCAATTGCGATACAGCGCACGTCTATTAACATTATTCTTTGGATAAAAAGTAGGCGGATTCTGAACGAGCATTAATTACTTCTCTGCACATCATATGACTTCATGTGTACTACGAAATATGATAAAGAAACTTGAAACAAATGGTCTACTCAGGGGCGTAGCGAGCGGGGGGGCAGGGGGGGCAGCTGCCCCCCCAATGTTTGGTAAAAGGATTCAGTCGGCTCATTGGCAGATTTAATTAGTGTCTCTGTAGTATGTCAATAGGCCGATTAAAAAAAACAATTCGGAAAAATTCTGGTTAGCAGGACTTTAAGTCTTCAGTATGCATTTCACCACACCCTTACAATCATATGGCAAAAGCTAGTCGGTCTGTCAATAGGTAGGTTATGAGTAAAAAAAGTAATGGTTTCAATAGATCTATCTGGTCAGCCGGTATGAAAGTCACGTGTTCTGTCACATTTTCGAATCACGTAAATAGCTAGTCGGCCTACCAACTGAAAAAAAATTATGTATAAATCTTGTCTGCAGAGCCGGAAATGTTGGACATATACTATACCTTATACCCATACATGGAAAAGCTAAGTCGGCCGTCGGTACATAGGCCAATAGGGGAAAAAAATGAATCTGATCTATTGATTTGAAAATATCAGAAATTTGTCCTACAGTAACACTCGCAACTTACATAGATGAAAACTATCAATATATATAAACCAGGTCGACCGAATGCGAAAGTCGCTTAAGAAAATTCAAGAAATTTTATACCTGATACATAGTAGGTTCTAGCAACGATATTATGTTTACGCCCTTTGGAACTGTTTTAGGAACGTTAGGAAAATAAAAACGAAGAATTTTTAAAACTATTTAAAAAAAGAAAATGAATAAATTAAAAAAAATATCTGTGCATTTAACATTTAATACCTAAAAAACTTCTTACTTTTTTTTAATAAAAATAAAACTAAATTTATATGCTTGTGCCAACATAACATAATTACATAATTTTCACCGATTTTTCACTTGTTATTATAAAAATTAGAATTGGAGCCTTTATTAATTACTTAATATTTATTGTATACCCTGATTATCGTAATTTCCGGCGTATAATTCGCGGATCAAACAATCATGTTTCGACCCAGAAATTTTATTTTATATAATGGAACATACTAGATCGCTGTAAATATTTTACTTCAATTATTAAAGAAAATTTCTGGGTCTAAACATAATTGTTTGATCCGCGGATTATACGCCGGAAATTACGGTACATGTTAACGATTACTTTTTAAAAACTAAATCATACATAAAAGGAATTATTTTTTTAAATAAAGAATTCAGAAAGTAGACGATTTCAGGAAAAGTTAAATTATTAAAAGTAGTTTTATGGTACAAAAAAAACAAACTTGAAGCGATTGCGAAACATTAACGCGTTTGCACTTAAAACAATATAAATAGTTCAGCGTTTCAGGTCCGTAACTACCGCCGGGGCACTGCCCCGGGGCCCCAAACTGATAGTTAAAAAATTATTGTATTTTAATATCTAATCTAACTTCCTATAAAATACCCAGCACCTAGCTAAAAGTTAATAATAAAAAAATCCATCAAAGTGCTCGAGTAAATGTTTTTGCGTGTCCGTTCAAATACTCCATACGCTTCGCATGCAAAAGCATCTCTAGAGCAGACAGCAGAATGTCGAGTCGAATGTGTCATAGCAAATTGTCGCTAAGAGGACTTTTTCCGACCCGTTTCAGCGTTCCGATAACACCAGAATACACTCCCAGAATACACTCTCAGGTGCCTGCCGAGTGATGAGTTAAGTGCAAGCTAGGACGTGCAATGAGCTAGTGATGAGTCATTCGTTTACTAACTGCTCATCAATATCGGACTGTCAGAGCAGTTGAGAGTCTCATAGTAGCGATAGTACGATAGTTTATTACTTAACCCCTTCGTGACGAGCGTCCTTTACAGAATTTTTAATCTTTTACCACCGGTTTTTCAAAACAGAAATTTTCGCCTAATTGAATCGGAGAAATGCTGTCATTAAATAAGGCAAAGCTTACAATAAAAATTAACTGGTGGGAATAATCGAGGATTCTGAGCATCTTATGCGTCACGTATACGTGTCGCTCGTCCCCAAGGGGTTAATCTTACTTTGCTTGTGTTGAGATAATAGTTTATATTATGAAACGAATTCGGCACCAGCCAAGTGGAAATAAAAAAAGACAGACTCTAAAAAGAAGAAACTTGAAGGCTGCAAAAAGTTCGAAGAAGTTATCAACATGGCTGTACAGTGGAAACCACTCGACAGGGAATGGTGATAAGAAAGGTATAAATGGTTTGCTTTATTCACTGTGATGTGTAATTCATGTAAACATATTACAGTCAAACTTGAATAATTCAAACGTGTATAATTCGAAATCGTGGATAATTCAAATGTTTCTGTCGGCCCCTTGACATTCCTATAAAACACAATCAGTGGTGGATTAAGTACTCAAGAGGCCCCAGGCGCAATTAAATTTTGAGGCCCCTCCAAATATTTTCAGTACCCCTATAGTGTGCATTTTTACTTTCTTCTATCTATAATAGAAGAAAGTATTGTAATCGAAATTTTTTTCGACTTCCGGTTTTCGACGGATTTACACGTTTTAGGGTTCAGATTCCGAAAACCATGTTTTTACAAAATGTCCGTCTGTCCGTCCTCATTGTATCATCGAAAAGTGTATGAAGTTATACTTCAAATTGAACCTAATTTTTTTTCTATATTTTTGGCTATGGCAAGCAGATTTTATCAGAATTTGGGGATATTTCGACGAAAAGGGGCGCTGTGATCGATATTTTTTTTCAATTTTCACTATTGTATCATCGAAAAGTGTACGAAGTTATGCAGATAATTGAACCAATTTTTTTTTCTATGTTTTTGACTCTAGCCTGCAGGTCCAGGTTGAATTCGGGGATATTTCGAAGAAAGGAGGCGCTGTAATCGATATTTGTTCCATTTTCACTATTGTACCATCGAAAAGTGTATGAAGTTATGCTTCAAATTGAACCTAACTTTTTTTCTATGTTTTTGGCTATGGCAAGCAGATTTTATCAGAATTTGGGGATATTTCGACGAAAGGGGGCGCTGTGATCGATATTTTTATTCCATTTTCACTATTGTGTCATCGAAAAGTGTATGAAGTTATGCTTCAAATTGAACCACATTTTTTTTCTATGTTTCTGACTGTAGCTTGCAGGTCCAGGTTGAATTTGGGGATATTTCGACGAAAGGGGGCGCTGCGATCGATATTTTTGTTCGATTTTCACCATTGTATCATCGAAAAGTGTATGATGTTATGCAGATAATTAAACTAATTTTTTTAAATATGTTTTTGGCTATAGCCACCAGGTCCTACTTGAATGGGAGGATATTCCGCTGGAGGGGGGCGCTGTGATAGCCATTTAAAGATTTCAAATTCAAAAAGATGTACAAAAAAATTATTATTCCTAAAAGTTTTTTCCGTGAAATGTTCGGCCTTGGTCCGAAGAATCCGGAACAATTGTCTGTATCTTAAAAAATGGCGGAGATATAACGGTTTGAAATTTTAGGGTGGTTGACATTTTCAAACAAGACAGCATAATTCATCCATAAACGGGTTTAATTTATGAGTTTTAGTTAACATCGTTTTGGCAAACTTTCTTTCATTGTTGTAACCATTTTGTTCCTATTCTTATATGCTTAACACTATATATTTATATTCGCCAACGTCAAATTCTCACCAAATTTTGCGGCGATTGGCGGAATGTCGCCAAATTTGGCGACAAAAATAGGTTGCCACAAATGAAGCCAACTTGGCTATAGAAGACTAATTTGGCGATATTCTCATTCAAATTCAATGTTGACGAGAACTGGGAAAGAATCTTCTTTTATTGGGTTCCGCTCATTTTAGCTTAGTGTTTTCCAGTAAAATTAGCTAAAATCGTAAAACCAAGGGATAGGGAGGCTATCTGTTCCTGTCGGTACAGGCCAGAAGAACGTTTCGTAGTTTAGTATACATCAGTTGATCGCATCCCGGTAACCCGGTGATTCGCAAGCAGCTGACGTACAACAGAATGACGAAAAATATTGATTTATTGGCGATGTGAAGACGAAATTAGAAGTATTAACAGGATTGAGATAAAAGAAAGTTTTGGGATTGGCACATCCGACTAGTTTAGTTTTACAATTAGAATTACTGAAAGTGTATGTTGTTAATTCCATACGATATTATCTCTAATTGGAATATGAAGTTCAAATTATTTTCTATCGCATGCTAATAAAATATTGAAAGTACTTCCCATTCATTACATTATCATAATTTCTAGAACTAAGAAATCACATTTTTATTTAGCTTTTATTTTGAAAATCACTACGTTCTATTTACTAAACTATCACTTCATTCTATCATTCTAAACAAATGTGTTTTTCACAAATATAACTGTAGGATTTTTTCTGATCAATACATATTCTTTTTATTCCAGTAATGTTCTTGGTAAATCTTTTAAATAATTACTGAGTTATATCAAAGAAACATTTTAGTAATACAAAATCATATATTTTATTTTTAACTATCAATTATAGACCAGGGGAAATGTACATGTTACCTTGCAAAAGGTCGGGTAGAAGATTTTATTTTTTTGACTTGTATATAATAAGGCCAGCATGGAAAAACCGAATTATCCAACAAAATTTCTTAAAGGAGAATTTTCTATGGCCAAAAAACACCAAAATTTTGGGACTTTTATTGTTGTTTTTTAAATATCTCGAGACCCGTTGTCGTAGCGTATTATTTTTTAATTACAATGTTAAAGAGGACAAAATTTTCTACAACTTTCATATTTACAACTTTTTTAGACACTCAATAGCAAGCGCAGTACAACATTTCAAAAATAAGAGAATTTTTTCAATGTCTTTAAAAACCGTGAAAAACGTAGTTTTGTCCCGACGCGCGACGTTTCAAATGTTCCCCACGGATGTAATGATGTATGTCAACTTCTACAGATTGACAGCAGAAAATTATCTATTATTTGCACACCCTCTGCTTCATTTTCATCACAACAGACATATTTTAAATTCAATAAATCTATATAATTTAGTAAGTAGGGGAGAGTGTGGATGACTAAGACAATTTTCATATCTAGACAATAACTTTAAGTATATACAATTGTTAATTTTAAAGTATTGTTTAAAATAATACATCAGTATGTAGTAACTTACTGGCACGACAGTTTCAATAAAAAAATTCTTGTTTAATTTTAATAATTATTTTTATAATGCATGCATATGTTCATTTTATTCCATAAACATTTTATTCTATAGTACAATGGTATATTTTATTTACCGATTATTGATGACATATGTTTTAATGTTTTACTGTTTTAAGTATATCAAACATTGGAATGTAGTTCTATATAAAAGGAGGGACTCAAAAAATAAATATATCTTATGTAACAAATATTTTTACCTTATAAAATATCTACAATAAAAATGACAACATATTATTTCATTAACTAATATTGTGCATTTATATCTCTTGTAAAATTTAAAAATTCGATCAATAAAATATTTGAGATAACTATTTTCATAAAAATTTTCAAAATATTAGTTTTAGTAAATATTGTCAATATTTTCCCACTTTTATTATATAATTATAACAAGAAATTATAACATTTTAGCGTGCAAAAATATATAAAATTTTACGATTTTATCTATTAAATGCTTTAAAGCTCAAACAGAAGAACTTGTTGTTAAAAAAAAATACACTTTGTGGAATATTCTAATCTTCTGGAATATGTGCTGTTTTGAAACTATATCTGTTGAATTATCTCAGTGATACCATCTATCAAATGAAATACCGAGTTATTTATGATTGTAGACCATATAAACATTTTTGTTGTTATACATTCATTCCCTATATTCCCTATCTCAAGTCTACTTTCCCTACACAATAAAGTAAGATACGCAATATGACTGCATAAGCTAAATGAAAAAAATGTATTTTAATAATGATAATTTCTACGGGATATTTAACAATATTTTTGTCTCTTTGATGGGACTGTTGTAGGATTATTAGCGTTCAGTTTCTGGATAGAAGATGTATCAAGGATCATGGTTCTTCTATAGCAGGGGTTCCCAAACTTTTAGACCGACGTACCACTAAATCGAAGTTCATACTTCCGCGTACCACCAGATAAAAAATGTAAAGCTAATATAAAAAAACCTGTAAAAAGGAACCTGCCTAAAACGACATATCTTCGGTCTTTCCTGTTTCCGTCATAACAGGTTTTATTGTATTTAAAAATGAATAATTACATAACTAAATTGGTACTAAAATAGGCTGCTTTGTAATAATTATTACCAAGCAATGAATGTTAACATTCAAGTAAAAAGTAGTATCACCATTAAATTTTAATAATGCATAAAATATAAAAAAAAAAGTTTTGGTATAGGAAAAAAGGAAATACTTAATGACATAATGGCGCACACTGATTCATATACTGTTACAGTAGGCTAATTTGCTTCTATCGCTAATAAAAAGGGTGGACTTGTTTTATCAAGCACAGCTTCCTCATGTCTGGCTCAATATTTAGGTAGTTTAGTCATAAGTCACATTGGATGTTTACTTTATTCGTGTGTTTGTTTTTGATGTAACGAAGGGGGAGGGGGGAGCACATTCACAGATATATGTTGTGCTAAACACAAGCAGACTTTGACGATATCACACACACACACAAACGGTACTCTCATATTCTCGCCAATAAAAAATCTGTGACGTTCATCCTTTTGAATGTGGACTCCAGTAATCCATCACAAGAGAGCTGAATAAGTTCACTTCTTTCCTCTATCGTGAGATACAGTGGCAGGGTCTCATATAATATGCTGCTTTCTGTGTTTTATTCCACGTACCAGTATCGGATTTCTGCGTACCAGTAGCCAGAGCTTCCTGTATCAGTACTGGTACGCGTACCATAGTTTTTACCAATCCGTGTTCTAGATGCATCTTTTCTTTTTTCCTGGCAGTTATTTGTCACACGTCCCCTCTTCCTCATACCCACTCTGTATAATAGAGCGGGTATGTAAGTTGGAAAAATAGCCTTATTTTCGAAAAGCCGTACTGCACTTAAGAATAGGGGGGGGGGGTGCAAGTAACAGATAATTTACTGCTATAAATATGTAGAAGATGACATCCATGATTAAATTCTTGGAGAACATTTGAATCACCGGGACAAAACTACGTTTTTCACAGTTTTTAAGGAAATTGAAAAAATTGTCTTATTTTTTAAATGTCGTACTGCGCTTGCTATTGAGCGTATAAAAAAGTTGTAAATATGAAAGTTGTAGAGAATTTTGTCTTCTTTAACATTGTAATTAACAAATAATACGCTACGACAACGGGTCTCGAGATATTTAAAGAACAACAAAAAAAGTTCCAAAATTTTGGTGTTTTTTGGCTACAGAAAATTCTCCCTTAAGAAATTTTGTTGGATAATTCGGTTTTTCCATGCTGGCCTCATTATATACAAGTCGGAAAAAAAATCTTCTACCCGACCTTTTGTAAGGTAACGCCTTTTTTTGGTACATTTCCCCTGGACTATTATAATTAATCAGTTAAAATTAATTGTAAAAACTATTAATAAAGAAATAATGCGACAGATTGACTATGTTACATTAGTCGGATTTGAAACATTTTTGAGTCGGCCAATCTTTGCCTTTTGCCACCCCAAAAATTTTCTTTCGCTACGGCCCTGGGTCTACTTGGCATTTTTCGAGGAAGAGGACGAAAGCAAATCCAGTCTTCTAGCGTCGAAAATGTAGCTAACGTGGTCTTTGAAGCCGGATATCACCCCTGCGATTTTTGGTTGCGGGTTTTCCAGAAGGACAATATCTACCGTAAAAGGCCAGAATCTGTGCCAGAACCGAGGGACAACATTCGCCACCATGTTCTTGATATTCCGGTCAGCTGTGGAAAATATGGTTCTGCGATTAAAGCACATTGTTGAAAATGAAGGGGGGCATATTGAGCAGTTTTAATGCTACCTTTTTATATTCTTTAACATTTATAGAGCATATTAAATGTTTTTATGTGCATTACAGCGCCACCTATTGGCGAATTTGTACTATTTTGTATTTAATAACTGTCAAGCGCATCATTTGAACTATCAGTAGTTAAATTTTATCTCATTTGGACCAATAGAACGTATTCTAGAGCCCTCTGAAGTGGGAAACTTATTTCTTGTTAACCCAATATTTTGAAAATCAAGAAAATCGTTTCTTGTTATGGAATGTACAATTGTATGCATTTCATTTTATTTTAAGTAGTGGAGATAATCAGTAAATATTTTCAGTATAGATTTTTACAGATAAATAAAGAAAAAAGATGTGGTTTTTGATAACACACCATAAATTAATTTGCAGAAAAGAGATTTTCCATATTAATTTAAAATATACCCGCTTAAATTTGCCGTTTTCTAATATTTCAACAAAATTTGACAAAGATATTTTTGAAGAGGTGTAGACCATTCTTATTCTAATATGTCTTATTCTAAAAGCGTGTACGTTACTTTATATATTTATTAATACTAGCGTTAATATGTAATAAATAATGTTAGAGATACAATTAATACAAAATATATATTAGCATAATTTTGCGACCTTTACAAATTTAGATTATTAAACACAAATTAATGGAATACATGGAGAGTTGCAAAGTTTCTGGAATTCTTCTGAAGTGTAACCAATGTCAAATAAGAATTTTTTGTAACAGATAATCTATTTAATAAAATGTTTCTTTTTTCTGTGTGGTCCTTATTCGATTTCCTAAGCCCATTAGGGGCCATTATTCATTTTGGGAACATTAAGATTTTTTTTCTAAAGTGAGTATTTAATATATTGTTAAAGGTTCATGTTATTTGCATTTTGAATGTATAAGATGACTTCTGTATTTTTTTTTTAATTTTTCATTTGAATTTTCTATTTTTTTAAAACGTGTTAAAAAGGCAAAATTTAGCTTTTTGGCTACATTCGAAAGAAATATTCTTTCAAATTAACTTTATAAAAATATATAATGTTTAGTTAAAATATGTTTAAAACTGTTTGTTATACAAAACAACATTAATCATTGCTTAATAAAAATAATAGATCAATCACAATTATCGAAAGAAAAAGTTCCCGAAATGGGAGCATTAGCGCCTTCGTTATTTTTCACAGCTGTTCGGAATGCCCAAGATTCGGAGTTCCCACAACGGTGCTTTTGTTACACATTCTTTACAAAACTTCTTGCAAATGTTGCTTTTTTATTCCTAGCAAACTTTTCTTGGCGTGTTACTCATAAAATCTTATTCTTACTTTGTCAGACATATTTCTATTTGAAAAACGATATTTCTGTGGTAGATTTTTCAATTTATTCGTTACATATAGTTCGATTTTTAAGAAATTATAGCTGTGAAAATTTTAACTGTGGCTCAAGCTTTTGTTTGCTTCTAACAATTACATTCGGATGACTTTTCGCATGTTCCAAAAATCGTTTATTTACCACCTGATCCCAGTATTGTAACATATAAGGAAGATGTTATAGAAAATATTTTATACGACGATTTACCCTATTATATATCTAGACAAGTAGAATTTTCCGTAAATTATACATGAACAGATAATCAACAAATATGTGAATTAGTTTTTTTAAAAAAAGACAACGAATTAAACGCAGACATAATATTACAGATGAAATTTCAGACGAATCTTCAAATCGGGATATAGAAAAAACTAAACAAAGTAGAAAACGAAAAAAAAATGCAATGCAATGCTGCATAAAAATTGTTCAATCACCGTTCATGTTAAATAACCAAAAAAAAAAAAATATGTAATGAAGAAAATTAAGAGATGAATAATAAAAATGCTTATGGAATTGATTTTTTTATTCTTATTGTAAATGTAGATATTGGGCTAATTTATATGAATTATTCGTTAAATATCAGTTTCAGAATGATATAATCCCTTTTATAGCTGAAGAACTGAAAAATAATTACCCTAAAGGCACAGAGGCATATGTAAACTAGTTGGAAATGCCAATCCAAAAACTTTCTTCTATCTCACACAGGTTTCGCATACACTAAAAACGAAACAGCACCAATTTATATCAAGGTGTAACTGAATCAAAAGTTTAATTAAATTCCGTGCATTAGTTCTTAAGATATGACTATCGCTAAAATCGTGTAAATCCTGAAAAATTCAGCATAGCAGCGCCACCTGTTGGGAGATTTAGATCAAAACCTAATCAACAACAACTTATGTCAACGTCTAACTGAATCTGAAGTTTGATGAAAATCCGTGCATTAGTTCTTGAGATATTGATATCGAGAAAATCATAAAAAAAGTAACTTAGCAGCGCCACATGTTGGTCTATATACACTAAAACGTAATCAGCATCTATTTATGTGAGGGTCTAACAGAATCTGAAGTTTGATGAAATTCCGTGCATTAGTTCTTGAGATACAGCTGTCGCAAAACTCAATAAAAAAGTAGCATAGCAGCGCCACCTGTAGTGATATCTACACCAAAAGGTAATCAGCGTCTATTTATGTCAAAGTCTAACTGAATCTGAAGTTTGATGAAAACAAGTGCATTAGTTCTTGAGATACAGCTATTGCGGAAATCACGAAATATGCAGCATAGCAGCGCCACCTGCTGAGCGATTTTCACCAAAAACTAATGAGCACCAATTTATATCAGGGACTAACTGAATATAAAGTTTTATTAATTCCGTGCATTAGTTCTTGAGATAGAGTGCCCACAATTTTTGCTTGCCTACCATCTCTCGCCCCGCGGCCATTTCATCTGGCCGCGGGGCGAGAGATGGTAGGCAAGCGGTCATGGCCTAGGAGTTTTTAATTAGTTTTTACCTTTTGAGTTGGCACTGAAGATGGAGCTTAAGGGCTCTGAAACAGCTGTTTGCCATTAGAAATTATTTTAATTTGTGCTAAGTTAACGTTGCACATTTATTTTTAATTACTTTCATGTGTTTGGAGAAGATGATCAACTAAGAAAAAAATAAATCGTTTATTTTTATTTACAAAAACGATTCATTAATTAAAAATGTCACTTATGCATAAACTTACTTCTACATATTTCTTATAGTTCATGTTCAGATTTTTCTTTTTTCATTTCATTTTGCATACTGCATGTTCCTTTAAATGATATGCATGTAGAAAAAACATTTATTTCGTAATCACTCGAAACATCGTTAGCGTACTGTTTTAATTTATTACTTTCTTCTATCTTTGTAAAGATTTTCATGAATCCAATACTTTCTTCTTGTAAGAAGAAAGTATTGGATTCATGAAAATTTTCGACTTCCGGTTTTCGACGGATTTATACGTTTTAGAAGGTCCTGAACACGATTTGACTATTTTTATAAAATGTCTGTATGTGACAAAACTTTTGTGGGTGCTCTATCTCAAGAACTAATGCTCGGACTTTAATAAAACTTAATATTCAGTTATTCCCTGATATAAATTGGTGCTGATTAGTTTTTGGTAAAAATCGCCCAGCAGGTGGCGCTGCTATGCAACATTTTCGACATTTCCGCCATAGCTCTATTTCAAGAACTAACGCTCGTCATTTAATAAAACTTTATATTCAGTTAGTCTCTGATATAAATTGGTGTTGATTAGTTTTTGATAAAAATTGCCCAGCAGGTGGCGCTGCCATGCAGCATTTTGCAGGATTTACACGATTTTAGAGATAGTCATATCTCAAGAAATAATGCACGGAATTTAATAAAACTTGAAATTCAGTTAGACCTTGATATAAATAGGTGCTTATTCTTTTTAGTGTATGCGAAACAAATGTGAGATAGAAGAAAGTTTTGGGATTGACACATCCGACTAGTTTTTTCATATTTTATCTGTTACTAAATTTTATAACTTTATTTCAATTAAAAAATAATAATATGAGATTATTAAGGATTCTGACTATATATAATACAATGAAATAAAAAGTACTATCAACTAAAACAGTTTAATATTTTTCTAATATTAAGATAAATATTTAGTAAAACAAATTACGTGTGTAAACGCCTGTTATCTTAATTAAAATATGTGGCATATTTTGTATATATGTTTTTTTTTTCATCGTAGTTACTAAATTTATCAAGAATTGTCAAATTTCTATCATGAGATATTTTTCTAATTACTATATAATTAAATTATACAAAATTACTCTAGTAATAAATAATATTTTACGATTTCTATAGATATGAAACGCTTGAAAAATGATAAGTTATGTAAATGATAAATAACCCACTTTTTATAGAAGTGGGTTTAGAAGTAATTGTAGCTGACAAGGAGACCGCCAAACATGATGCGCACAGATTTTGATGATTTTAAAGTATGTTGTAGGGATCATACCCCTAACTATTCAGATCAAAGGTTTCCTTCAAATGGGCTTTAGTTTTCGAGAAATTTCGGGTTAAAGTTCAGCATCCATTTCAAATGCCATTACTTCGCGAACCTTGACATGGTCTCCGTGGTGCCGTGGTAGCGTTCGCGATTTCAGATCAGCAGATGGGTGCTCTGACCTCTTCTGTGACTTTTACCTTTTTTTTAACAAATTTTATATATTTGTCGCGTTATAAGTTGTATGCAGAATTATGAATTATGTATCTTTGAACTTTTTGATATTTTCCTAATAAATTCCATTTGCATTTTCGAATATTGCGTGAAAATTTATAGTTTTTGCGCAATTTTTATTCGAATATTTCTGCTGGCGAAAATCCAAACTAATTTATGTCTTGATATCTCGTCTTTTTAAAATGATTATTGTTTACATTTATGTATATTTACTTATTTATTTATTGTATTTATGAAATAATACATTTTTTTTAAATTTACATTTTCTATTTAAAAAGAAATTAAATGATTAAGAAAAAAATTAACAAAATAATATATCCTTTTAATATTTGATTTGTTCTAAATATATTGAAATATGTTAACTGCTGAAATACTAAAATATTTATCATCACCGACATCGACATTTTTAGTTTATGGAACTAATTGTGTTAAATATGGAACTAATTGTGTTATACCTATCGCAAAAATATTCTAAACAAATTTCGCATTAAAAATCGCCTTTAAATAATTGTTTTAACAATATTGGAATAATGTATAAATTAGCATATTATATATTCTTTAAAGACTTAAATTGTGATAAATATATTTAAAAATGCATTAAATTTGAAAAAGAAATTATTTCAAACGTGATATTTGTCTGCAAAGGAAGCGAAACGAAATTGATAAAAAGAAAATTTTATTTATTCTGATATTACTGTAAAAGTCGTTGCAGACTATTTTTTTTTCAGATATTTTTTATATGTATTGTAATTTACAAACGATTTTTCATTTCTAGTTGAATTTTTCTGTATGGCATCGACTTGTTAGACTGAAAAAAAAAATAATTGTAATACATTATTTTTTATTTGTGCAAATCAAAAATGACGGTGAGTTTGAACTTTACAGTTAAATGTATTTAAATAACATAAAAAAATATATATATATATATAACTGGCTACAACTTGGATATAATCGTTATTGCTTTAATATTTTATTATTCCTTTCAAGATATGTTTTTGGAATTAGTTAGTTTGGAATTTCGTCAATAGAAATATTAATTTCAAAACTGCACAAAAAAAAAAAAAAAAAAAAAAAAAAAAAACGTAAATTTTTACGAAATATTCGAAAATGTAAATGGAATTTATTAGGAAAATATCAAAAAGTTCAAAGATGCAGAATTCATAATTCTGCATACAACTTATAACGCGACAAATATATAAAATTTGTTAAAAAAGGTAAAAGTCACAGAAGAGGGCAGAACACCCATTTGCGGTTCTCAAATCGCGAACGCTACCACGGAATCACTGAGACCTTGTCCAGGATCGCGAAGTAATTGCATTTGAAATGCTTGCTTAACTTTAAAACGAAATTTCACGAAAACTAAAGCCCAATTGAAGGAAACCTTTGACCTGAATAGTTAGGGGTATGATCCCTACAACATACCTTAAAATCATCAAAATCTGTGCGCATCATGTTTGGCGGTCTCCTTGTTAGAGAAAAATATTTCAGTAGCGTTAATTTTAGATCTGAATTTCCGATACAAATATGATTATTGATTACAAACTAAATATCTCCAGAGTCTGTTGTACACATCAAAGTTACATATCAAACACAAAAAGACAGAATTCGGCCATTGACTGGCGTTTTTACTTTTTCAATTTTGGTTACAGTTTTTTTATATAAGGGTACTTTCACTTTCAGAACCGGTTTCAACCGGTTCCAAAATTGAAAATGTCCGTTTATAAAAAAACTGTAACCAAAATCAAAAAATCAAAAACTATCAACGTTAGAGATAGACCTCAGCTATCTTATGCAAAAAAAACATTTAAAAATATTAAAATGCGAGTGAGAAATCACGCAAGAACCTTCTCATAGACTTAACTTGGCTTGAGCGTTTCTTCCCGTGACTAGTGTAAGCTCTTAAACACAGTTTTAAAAAAAATGTTTATTATTGTAATTTTTTAGTTAGATGGCAATTTCTTTTTCATATTATATGTTAACAAATGTTTAAACATTTTAATGTAATCTAAACAATCAAGTTGGTTTTTCGCTTAACAGCTAGTAAATAATTTAAGCTTTATTAGACATTTAAAAATCTTTTTTTTCGGAATTTAAATGGCACAAAACAGAGCTAAAACACTATTTAAGAAAAAAATCTATAACATGAACTTTAAAATCACTATTTTTCAGAACGATTTTCTTCATTTACATCCATTTCTTAAACATTTTTCATGAAATTAATTCTTGAAAATAATTGAAATAAAAAATAATTACAAAAATATTATTTTATATTGTGAAATTTAAATCAAAATATTCCATGTATATTGAAATATATTGAACACTAATTAATTTGTAATAATATATAGAACAATTTGTTTTATCAGTAAGCTAGAAACCATTATGATATAATAGCAGTTATATAGCAGAGATAGGAGATAAAGTAATATATCACAGGGTTGATCGCATGCAAGTCGTAGATTTTAGACATTTTCTATAGTTTTTTTAATAATAAAGAATTAGAAATAAATCGAAGAAATAAATAATTTAAAAACGTAACATTTACTTCTGTCTGAAAATTTAATAAAACTGCACATTGCATATACAAGGGAATATAAAAAAATTCGCTACAAAAAAAAAAAAAAAAAAAAAAAAAAATATATATATATATATATATATATATATATATATATATATTCTGATTTCGAATACTCTAGTTCAGAAAAGTGGCCGGTGTTAATTGGATGACTAAAGCACTAGACAGGCAACAATGGAAAAATCTGGGGGAGACCTACATCCAGCAGTGGATTGAAAACGGTTGATGATGATGATGATGATGATATATATATATATAATTTTCTTTCTAAATTTATGCCATTCACTCCAACTGTTTTTCAAGTTATTTATGAAGATTATAACAATATATAAATTAATAAGTTAACCCACTTTCGACGTAAATATTCCAAAATCTCTGAAAATACGGCTTGCAAACGAATATAAGTACATTATTTTAAATTAAATGTTAGATGTTTTTATAATTAAATGTTAAAGTAAATGTTTAAAATTGCCGCTTATGAAAATACAATAAACTAATATCATACCCGTTTTTCACTCAAAAAACTGGAGCAAAGATTGCTTTTTTAAAACGTTACAAACTCTAGCAGAAATATGACATAAAAACGTAATTCCCAAAACAAGTATTCTTACGATAACAGATTATTTTAAGTACACTTTGTTACAAAATAACAATTCCTTCTTGTTTTCCTGGTTAATATGGCTTCACTTAAATTCCAGCTCTCTCCCCTGTTTTCCGCTTGAGATCACACGATTCCTTTATGTAAGATTATAGAGCGAAAACACTTTTTACTAAGTGGCGATCGCAGAATAGAGAATTCTTTGTGTACTTATCATTATCCTTCTCAGGTTTCATGGAATGTTGACGCTTGTTAGTGGCATTTTTTTTTTCTGTCACTTGCAACCGGGGGATTTTTTTGAGTTTTCTAGATCAATGCTTATCAGATAATTTTTTGAATATATATATATATATATATACACTGTAAAAAAAAAATTGCAGTAAAATTACGAGCAGAGGCCGGCAGCAGAGATTCCAGTCATACCCCGTAAAAAAAAAAAAAAAAAAAAAAAATCCATGCCCACAATTTTGTGCAGCCCGTAATTTTACGGGACAAAGTAATATAGCATTATAATGCACAGGATATAATGCACTTTAAAACACAATAACACTTTGCTTACTGTTCCGTAGCACGTAGCACGTTAGATAATCATCACAGAGTCGCTGTTTTGGGGGGTTAAAATTTTCGAAACACGAGTAAAGTGAAAGGGTTACACCCTAGCGGAGGACAATGTATGGGGTCGTACCGTATTTTTGCTAGCCTATGAGCTAGAACTGTAAGAATATGTGGATTGCTCTTAATTTTCTAAGTATCTAAGGGATAAGGCAGCTTATTTAGTGGATCAGACCGTTTTTCATGAAATAAGGCTGTTGCCCGTGAAAATTGAAGTGCAAACGCTCATAAATTTACAGTTTTTTCTGAGAGTGTACCGTAAAACCTCCATAACGGACTCTCCCGAATAGCGGAAACCTTAATTTAGCGGACAACTTCCCAACATCTATAAATGTGTACTATTTTATTTCTGAATAGCAGACACCTCCAAATAACGGACAAATTCCGTGCTCCTGATGTGTCCCTTATTCGGAGCTTTTACTGTAAATGCATTTTTTTTTTTTCATTTTCAATAGGCACACAGATTTTGCCATATGTTTTGATGCAGTAAATTCATGATTAATTGTTTTAGGCTTAATTCTGAAATTAGACTATTAATTAAGCAATCTTGTGCCCAAGTTGTGCTTATACATATTACTTGTCACTTGCTGTGCCATATTGAATTTCTGTGAGTACTGAAAGGAGAAATTCGCAAAACAAACCTATTCATGGTACCCAAAATAAAAGTTGCTAAGCTGATAAGAAAGTATGACTTGATGCATTTTGAATCTACAACTCTTATTATACAGGGTCATTCATAATTCCCTCCGGGGTTTCGAAACGTTATAGTAAAAAAACGAAGACGAATATGAAAAAAAGAAACATATGAAATTATTCCGAAACTATTCAAGTTTTACTTACATACATTACAGGTGTTCTATGTGTGAACCCTTGGTCCCACGGCTTACATCCATGCGATAGTCCAGTTCCTGCCATACTCCGTTTCTTTAAATTTCCGGTACCACACATGAATTGTTTTGTCAGTTGATCCCTGTTTTCGATATTTATTACGAAAGGCCCGTTGAACTGACACCACTGATTCAGATTTAAAGAAACGGAGTATGGCAGGAACTGGACTATCGCATGGATGTATGCCGTGTGACCAAGGGTTCACACATAGAACACCTGTAATGTATGTAAGTAAAACTTGAATAGTTTCGGAATAATTTCATATGTTTCTTTTTTTCATATTCGTCTTCCTTTTTTTACTATAACGTTTCGAAACCCCGGAGGGAATTATGAATGACCCTGTATTTACAACCACTTACATTTACTTTTCACAATACGCTTTGTCTCCCCTTTATCTCCCCTTTCTTTTGCTTTATAAGATTTGCTTTATAAATATTAAATTTTTATTTCTCCAATTAAAATTATGAAAACACAAAACTTGTGTATATGTATCATAAATCAAAATCATGTCAGGGAGTAACGCTGGTATCATATTGACAGCCAGAATAATTTTCGTGACAAGTAAATTTCGCTAGATTTTAAATATCCCACAATTTCTATTTTTACACCGTCGAATAGAGACAAAAATGTTAAATTATCTGCTTGAAAATTGTACAAAATTTACAGATTTTTTATGGTATTTAAAATAAATTTCAAGAATATAATTTTTAATTAATCTCTACAGCGTGCAGACTGATTACGAAAGATAGGCCAGTTTGCACTTAAAACATTATCAAGAGTTAAGCATTTATTTTCGGTTAATATTCCGCAACGAAATTAAAACTTCATCAATAATTAAATAAAACAACAAAATAAAATGAATAAAACAATAAAATAATATAAATAAAACACAAAACTAAGAGACGTGTAATTCAACTACGCGTTCAAATCACCGAAATTATAACAATAAACAAGAACGAAAAATCATGCATCAAGCATAGATTATGTGACACTTTCCAACACTTCCAAAATAATTTTGCAAATCTTTACCGTAAGTTGTAAGATAATATCTAACTGAACAATTTTGAAAACGCATAACATATTTTTAAATCCAATTTCAGGAATTACCAACAATATTCAGAAAAATATCGCAGCTATTTTCGGCATCCCTGTATAGGATCTATACATTTGTATATATACTAAATAGAATGCTAAATTTTAGTTAAGTTAGGTAACATGTAGCACAGTTTAAAATTTTCCTTCTGCAATTTCCGACAATAAACGGAAATGTATTCGAGAACTTTTGTGCTGCCCTGTATACAATCTATACATTTTATACACACCAAGTAATAGACAAAAAATGAGTTAAATTTAAAAACGCGTACAGCAACTGAAAAAGCATTCACAGCAATTATTATTAATAAGCAGTACTTTAACCGAATTCTTTTGTGTGTCCCTGTAAATGAACGGTGAAAGATTTGCACACAATATTCTGTAGTAAGACTCTTGTAATCCACGTTAGTGATATCTATCAATTTCAATATATTTGGAATAGTGAAACATTATTAAAATAAACTGCAAACTATTTTTCTTCATAGACCGTAATGTAACGTCATTCTTTTCAGTATCCCTGTAAAGGAACTGTAAGTGCTATGCACAAAACATTCTATAATTACTCTCTTGTAGTGCACCTCAGTGATATATATCAATTGCAATATGTTTGAAATCATGTAACATCACTAAAATAAACCGCAATTGATTTTTCCCCATATACCGCAATGTAACGGAAGTCTTTTGAGTGTCCCTGTAAAAAAACTATAAATGCTGCACACTTCATTTTCAATACCGAACAGGCCACATTGTGACTCAATAACGTTTATCAATTGCATGACGATCATAGTATATTTACGTGAGTTAGAGCACGGACAGGCAGACAGACAGCAGAAAGAGAGACAAACCGAATTCATAAACACTTTTCAACTATATTGAAAAGTGGTAAAAAGGCTGCTGTAAGTAGCAAAATTTTTAGCGATTTTTTCGGCTATAAATTCCTGACATGCAGCAAATACAATAGTATCGCTTTTAATAAATTTCAAAACTTTATTTGAATACATTATTGATATTAAAAAAATTTTTTTTGGTGTTTGTCAGTGGATAATATAAAAATGTATTAAATATAAAACATCTATTAGATTTTTCAATTAAAAAACTATTTTCACCTATGTTTTTTTACCCGGGAAGCCTGTTGTATCTCTTCGTTTTTTATAAATATAATAAAGATAGAAGTTTGTCAGTGTGTCCGTGTGTATGTTTGTCGACTGTGTTTGTCGACACTGGTTTGATTTTAATAAAAAAAGAGCTATATGAACCTTTTTGCGTATAAGAATAAGTATGTTTCTATACTTAACTAATATATTATTATGGGGCATTCTCGAAAAAAGTTACAATTCAGAAATTGATTACGACTTGATTTTTTTTTTTTTGAGTTCATATATTTTTTAATTGTAATTACCTACATTAGTATCTCCTGTTATGTAAACTGAAAGTTTTCTTTTTATTAATATAAAAAGTGGTCATTTCTTGTCAAACACATGTGCAAAATGTTTAACACTTTGATCACACTTAATGATAAACACTTTATTACATTTCTTGACATAAAAATTATTTTTAATTTTTCAAATTTATTTGTGGGTACAATGAGTGGACAATAAATTTATAAGTGGCGAGAAATATTATACAAAAGATATATTTGTTCAAATATATTACCAATTTGGGTAAAAAACAAATATATGTCCACTTTGCTACTATGGTTTAAAACATTAGACATATCAATTCTCTAAAACAGAGGTTCCCTAAGTGTGCTCCGCGGAGCCTTCGGGGCTCCGCCTATACTGTTCAGGGGCGCCGCGCGTTCCAGGAAAATAAACAAAACATGAAAGAAATTAGCAAAATGGAAAGGAAAAATTTTCGAAAGTATGCAGGAATTTTTGTTCGTGTGTGTGTCAAAAATAACTGCATCTATCACTGGGTTGAAAATATGTATCTTTTCTTTATAATATTTTTGGTTTGAACTACTTTTTTTTATGTTTCTGCGTTTAATATGTTTTAAAAATTCGATTCAAAATAAGCTACAAGAAATAGTATTCTGAATCGAATGCACAACGTGAATCAAAAGGCAAAGCGAGGCTAACGAAAAAGAAAGGCTACCGCGGTGCTTTACGCGTATCTTTTTTTTACAGACCGCGAGAATCACATGATGCTCGAATCCACCAATGCAGGTGTACTAAAAGAGCATCACGTCACACTAGCGGTGGTCTGTAAAAAAAGATAATTGGAATGCACCGCGGTAGCCTGTCTTTTTCGTTATCCTCGGGCAAAGGCGCTGTTTATGTTATTTCTATAAATTTTTAGTTATTTAAATTTCCTATACTGTTTTTCATAGTAAAACAATGTTTGTCGCTTAAACATCTTTTTTAGCCCTGTAAGGGTCGCTTAATATTTGAAAAAGCCATCAAAAATGTACCTATGTTTTCTATTACAAAAATTGAATAATTATAAAGTTTCTAAATAAAATATGCAATTAGTTTTTTTTTTTTTTTTTTTTTTTTTTTTTTTTTTAAGGCAAAAAAAAAAAAAACCCAATATGTTATAGAACAAATTCACATTTTTAGAAAAGCCATCATGCGAGAATTCTGTGTCGTAACACCTTAAATGTCACCCCCAATACCTGTACGCTACTTTTTTTTATAAATCATATTATTTGATTCCCATCCCTTTTTTTATGTAGAAATATTCACCGTAGTTTACGGCAGATAAAATGATGCGAAAATAAAAACAATTACACTATTTAAAAAAAAAAAATGGTGGGAGTCAAGCAATTTAAATAAAAAAAAAGTACACTGCCCGTGAAATTCACGGGCGCGAGAATTAAGGGGTTAAATTTTTCTGGTTTCAGAAGTTTTTCCAGCAGTTAAATCTAGAGCCCGGAAATATGGCAGGCACGAGAAATAACGAACGACACCTCAGCCCGTGATATTGACGGGAGTGAGAATTAAGGGGTTAGAGCATCTTGTATCATTTAAAGCCCCTCATTATATTCATTTTACATTTGTGTATATTGTGTATATTGTGTACTTCTTTTTATATATATAAATTTAATTTCTTTAATCTGCTTATGTTACTTGTATATTTAAAGTTCCTATGCTGTTTTTCATTGTAAAACAATTTTTGTCGATTGAAACGCGTCTTTTTTGTAACATCTTGTATCATTTAAGAAATTCCTCATTAGATTCATTTAATATTTGTATACGTTGTGTATATAGTTTTCTTTTTTCTTTTTGTTACTTTAATTACTTTAATCTGCTTATTTTATTTTTATTAATTATTAGTTATTTAAATTTTTACTGCTGTTTTACATAATTGTACTTAATTTTTAAAGCAATGTATGTTGCTAAAAACGCCTTTTTTAACATCTTGTATCACTCTAACAACGCTTAAAAATTTTGTTTTAATTTTAGTATCGGCATTAGCTAAGATTCCTATGTTATAATGTCACATTTTCTTATCAGAAATAAGGCTGTAGCAATTAAAAAATATATATGAGTTCTTTACATTTGTCATCACACTAACAATCTAAACTTTTGCTCAGCACCACCCCTTGCTTAGACTTTTCGTCAATGAGTACCCACCCTGATATAAATTTAACCCCACCCATACATCCCGTTTTGTTAGTAATATTTTGCTACTAGTTGCAGTTCTTTTAACAAGTGTAGTATTTAACCGTACATCTATTTTGGGGCAAAAACAATGGTGAAAGAAAGTTTCTTTCAAAACTATAATTAATAGCTAAATATTTCAAATAAAACTAAAAAAGTGAACGATTCTGCATCTAATAATACAGGTTATATATTTCGCCCCGCCCACTTAAATATTTTTAATGTTCTGCTTAAATGCTTTTAATGTTCTGCTTCTAAATGTATTTTTAAAAAATGGTTCAAAAGAAGAAGCTCCGAGGCGAGTCGTTTTCGTTGCATGTTTAGAAGTACTAGAAACGTAAAGAAGAACGAAAATATAATCGCACTGATTCTATTACGGGTGGGCGGGACTAGCGTAAACGTGTTATATAATTACTCATGGGCGACTGGGCCTACGCATTTTCTTTCTTTGCGCGAGTAGCCTATTGGGATTATACAGTAGTGTCCTTTGTAAATGAAAACTGTACAACTTATCTTTTTTTCTGTGCATGTGTAGTTTTCACCATAAATAATGAGAGTTTCACGTAATCCCCTATTCAATGCATGGCCCAGACAGGGTTAACATTTTCCGAGTTCATACTGCAAATCCCGAAAGAATATTTTTTATTTTAAAAATGGATGTCATTAACCACTTAACAATATTGCTGGAACGTCGCTCGGGTAAGAAGAGTTTGTTTTCTTCGTTACTAAAAGCTTTCAGAAACCACAAATTTTTAACCATAATTTTCGCTGTAGTTGGCGGACATATCTCGATTATACAAAGCAGCTATTTTAATACAAAAGAAGTGTTTTTTAGTCCTTATTTTTAATTTATTGTGTCCAATAATAGTAATAATAAATAAAACTGTTAAGGGGTTAAATGATAGAAAATTTGAATCTCATAATTTCTAGTATGAATTCAGAATTTCTGTATCAAGAAAGAGCCAAACTGAGAACCTTGGCCCCATGTTGGAAACTACTGGTTCGTACTCTTATCTAGCAGATATTTATCTGCTCCATAGGCATAAAAAACATTAATTGTAAACCATAGAGTACTGTGGGGTTAAGGGGCTCCGCCAAAGAAATTCTTCCCAAAAAGGGCTCCGCGAGACCAAAAGTTTGGGAACCACTGCTCTAAAATATTCATTACAATAATATGAATTGTTGCCCTAGTACTTAATTCACGTCATTAAAACTACTCTAGTAATAAATAATATTTTTACGATTTCTATAGATATGAAATGCTTGAAAAATGATAAGTTCAAGTATGGAAGTGGGTTTAGAAGTAATTTTAGCTGACAAGGGGACCGCCAAACATAATGCGCACAGATTTGCATGATTTTAAAGTATGTTGTAGGGATCATACCCCTAACTATTCAGGTCAAAGGTTTCCTTCAAATAGGCTTTAGTTTTCAAGAAATTTTGGGTTAAATTTCAGCATGCATTTCAAATACCCATTAGTTCGCAATCTTGAACACGGTCTCCGTGGTGCAGAGCTAGCGCTCGCGATTTGAGAACCCGAGATGAGGGTTCTGTCCTGTCGTGTCGTGTGACTTTTACCTTTTTTTAAATAAATTTTATATATTTGTCGCGTTATAAGTTTAATGCGAATTATAAATTCTCCATCTTTGAACTTTTTGATATTTTCCTAATAAATTCCATTTACATTTTCGAATTTTACGTGAAAATTTATAGTTTTTGCGCAATTTTTATTCTAATATTTCTCTTGACGAAAATCGAAACTATTTTATGTTTTGATATCTCGTCTTTTTAAAATTATTACTGTTTACATTTATGTATATTTACTTATTTATTTATCGTACTTATGAAATAATGCAATTTTTTAATTTGCATTTTCTATTTAAAAAAAATAAATGATTAAGAAAAAATTAACAAAATAACATCCTTTTAATATTTGATTTGTTCTAAATATATTGAAATATGTTAACTGCTGAAATACTAAAATATTTATCATCACCGACATCGATATTTATAGTTTATTAAATATGGAACTAATTGTGTGATACATATCACAAAAATATTCTAAACAAATTCCGCATTAAAAATCGCCTTTAAATATATTCTTTACGTAAATTGTTTTAACAATATTGGAAGAATGTATAATTTAGCATATTATATATTTTTTAAATACTTAAATTGTGATAAATATATTAAACAATGCATTAAATTTGAAAAAGGGATTATATCAATCGTGGTCTTGTCTGCAAAGGAAGCTAAACGAAATGGATAAAAAGAAAATTTTATTTATTCTGATATTACCGCAAAAGTCATTGCAGACGACTTTTTTTAAATATTTTTTATATGTATTGTAATTTACAAACGATTTTTCATTTCTAGTTGAATTTTTCTGTATGGCATGGACTTGTTAGAATGAAAAAAAAATTAATTGTAATATATTATTTTTTATTTGTGCAAATCAAAAATGATGTTGAGTTTGAACTTTACAGTTACATGTATTTAAATAACATAATATATATATATATATATATATATATAACTGGCTAAAACTTGGATATAAGCGTTATTGCTTTAATATTTTATTACTCCATTCCTCCTTTCAAGATAAATTGTTGGAATTACCTAATTATACGTACCTTTAGAAGATTTGAGATAAAAAATATTTTGTATAAATTATAAAAAAATATAAATTTTCATTTAAAATTTCATAAAGTTAAAAAAAGTATTATTTTAGAACGGTTATTAAAATATAAAGGGTAAAAAAAATAATAGTATTAAATTAACAAAATCTATACATAAATAAGTTTGGAATTTCGTCAATAGAAATATTAATTTCAAAACTGCACGAAAAAAAAAAACATTGTATATTTTCACGAAAAATTCGAAAATGTAAATGGAATGCATTAGGAAAATATCAAAAAGTTCAAAGAAACTGAATTCATGCTTCTACATAAAACGTGTAACGCGATAAATATATAAAACGAGAAGGGAAGACCGAGCTATGCTCGGTCAAAATTAAATTTTAAGTTCAAATATCATGACCCATGACCAAAATGACCCACTAATTGAATTTTCTCGAACTTGTGACTTAGCCCAACAGTCTTCTCGTGCCGGAAAACCATAGGATGCAAAATTTAGTGTAAATTGAGCCGCTTTTTAGATCTTCACCCACAGTGACCCAAAAAAGACCCACTAATGGAATTTTCTCGGACATGCGACCTAGCCCAATGCTTTTATCGTGCTCGAAACCCGTAGGACACAAAATTTAATCAAAATCGTTAGAGCCGTTTTTTAGATAAAATTAATTTGACCCGCGTTGACTCCAAAATGACCCACTAATCGAAAGTTCTCGAACATGTGACCCAGCCCAATTGACTTCTCATGCCCGAAAATGGTCGGATACAAAATTTCGTCAAAATCGTTTGAACCGTTTTTTAGATACAATTAGCTTGACCATGACCCAAAATGACCCATAATGACCCACTAATTGAATTTTCTCGAACATGTGACGTAGCCCAACAGTCTTCTCGTGCCCGAAAACCATTGGATGCAAAATTTAGTGTAAATTGAGCCGCTTTTTAGATCTTGGCCCACAGTCACCCAAAAATGACCCACTAATCGAATTTTCTCGGACGTGCGACCTAGCCCAATGCTTTTATCGTGCTCGAAACTCGTAGGACACAAAATTTAATCAAAATCGTTAGAGCCGTTTTTTAGATAAAATTAATTTGACCCGCGTTGACCCCAAAATGACCCACTAATCGAAAGTTCTCGAACGTGTGACCCAGCCCAATTGACTTCTCATGCCCGAAAATGGTCGGATACAAAATTTCGTCAAAATCGTTTGAACCGTTTTTTAGATACAATTAGCTAGACCATGACCCAAAATGACCCAAAATGGCCCACTAATCGAATTTTCTCGAGCATGTGACCTAGCCCAATGGTTTTCTGGTGCCCCAAAACGATAGGATACGAAATTTCGTCAAAATCGTTAGAGCCGTTTTTAAGATAATTTTTGCATATATATATATATATATATATATATATAATCACCCACAAGATTTGCTCGTATTAGAATGTATGATTTATTTAAAAAGGTAAAAAGTCGCATGAGAGGACAGAACCCTCATCCCTGGAACTTAAATCGCGAACGCTAGCTCTGCACCACGGAGACCTTAATCAAGATCGCGAACTAATGGGTATTTGAAACGTATGCTGAACTTTAACCCGAAATTTCTCGAAAACTAAAGCCCATTTGAAGGAAACCTTTGACCTGAATAGTTAGGGGTATGATCCCTACAACATACTTTAAAGTCATCAAAATCTGTGCGCATCATGTTTGGTGGTCCCCTTGTGAGTTAAAATCAAAGGTGTGATTAATCTCCTAGCAATGTTTTGCAGTGGCTGATTTGTTAGTTTTTTGTTTCTATTTCTGTTGTTATTTAATTTGACATTTTAAACAACGTTTGATTTGTCAGTATTTGAAAGACCACGCTGACAATTACTTCTATAGCTACAGCAGGAATTGGATATGTCAATGGTGTCTTTTATTTTGGAGAGAGTAAGTTTGTTAGCAGCGGTAAAAATTATTTTAAAGTCGAATTGTTAAGAATTTTTGCAGTGGGAAACCTGGATTTGGGAAAGTAAAATAAAACAATGCTAACATTGGAACGACAAGATGGAGGTGAAAATGAAGAACGAGGATGCTGTAGTTTAAATAAAGCAGGTTGGAGGGGTTGTAATCTCTGTCGATAACAATGGCTTTAAGATATTGAATTTCATAAATAAATGATAACGAATTAGATCAAACGTGTGTACCACGATTTATAAAGGTGTAAAAAGCGGCAATTTTAATAATAGGAAAAGGACATGAGCAAGCATCGGTTGGTAGGGATACAGCGAAACTTTTGCTATACACTGAAGTAGAGAAGCTTTTTTCAGCGCGAGTGTCACAATGGTATCCAGGAAAGGGCGTAATTTTTATAATTAAAATACAAAATAAAGTAAAAAATTTTATTTTTTTGTGTATTTTTACAATCTGAGTGCCTTTTTTTTTAAGTTTAGCAGAATTTGGCCTTTATAAAGTGAGACTTGTTGCCACGAAACAAACAAACAAACAAATATATATATATATATATATATATATATATATATATATATATATATATATATGTATGTGTGTGTGTGTGTGTGTATGTATGTATGTATGTATGTATTATTATTATTATTATTATTTAAGTTATTTCTGTTTGTATATAAAAATTGATAAATGACTTCTTTATAATAACTAAACTCTAGAAATATTGAAAACAATTGCTTGCGTATACGAAACGGTGAATAGGTTGCCAGAAAATATGTTGCGAAATTTCCTTCTCTCTCTAATACCATTTTCTCTATCTCGCCAATTCCCTATACTGGAAACGTGCCATTTTCTGTATAGGTGAATTGAATTTTACTATCGATCGTTTTCATAATGTTAAAGATGTTAACAATATTGTGAAGAGAGGTGTCAGTTAAGGGGAAAGTAGCATCAACATAGCTAGTCCAGTAAAGAATGGATAATTTATTAAATAGGGTGCATTCCAAATCAGCATGTAAATGTGTGCTAAGATTGGAGACAGATGGGAGCCAATGGTTTTAAGCCATCGAATTGTTTCAGGAAATCACCTTGGAATGAAAAAGTGGTTTGGGACATAACATGTGTCAGTAACAGATAATAAACGCTTGTATTTCAAAATGCGTATAATGGAATTAACAAGTATTTTTTCTAGACAGTAAAGGGCACCACTTGTAGACACATTCGTCCATAATGATTTTATATCAAAAGCAATGTCTCCTTATCATAGTATCAGGCCTCACAATCAACAAGTATCCGTTGACCGCTATACTTGTCCTGCTACTAGCGCCATCAATCGTCAGTAATAGGAGTATTTACGACACGAAATAACACGAAATTTTTTCACAGCTCCATTTGTTCTATGCATTTGCTTATGAACTAGTATCGGTAGTATCCACATGGCGGCAATACTTTCCGGAGAAAGTCAATTAATAAGTCGGCAATTACCGCGGACATTTTCTCCCATAGAATTTCTCCGGATTGTCAAGTCTGATCTTTGATAAGGGAGTCTTGATCAAAAGATTACTAGGTTTGAACTACTTTCTCAAAGTTGATAAAATTCTTTACTGCATGATTGGAGGAAATTAAATACAGTATTACGTAATATAGTATTATGTATATATGCATGTATGCATATATACAATATAGTATTATGTATATATGCAATGTATATATGAATGTATGTGGGAATAATCAGAAGTATGTATATATATGTATATACACATATATATATATATATATATATATATATATATATATATATATATATATGTGTGTGTGTGTGTGTGTGTGGGGGAATTATCAGAAGTAACAACAACAATAATATTAACTCAATGAATTAAACTATTCACGAGCAGCGATAAAAGGCGATGAGTTCACGCAAGACCAAGAAAAGCACGCCAGCGCCAGCAGTTGTTCTATAGATTTCGGATATGGTTGTTGGTGGAATTTTTATGCAAAGCTTGGCGAAATTTGCTAATTATTATCTGTATTGAGATACGAATGTTTGTATCATTCAGGAAAATTAACCCAGTGATATATTTGTGTGTGAATCAGCTGTATTTTTTGTTATCTTATTAAATCTGTTTTCTTTTTATTATATTTGAAGAATCTGTGTTGTAGCTAAAGTACTTATTACTCATCATAATCCAACATGTATCTATATATACAATATAGTATTATGTATATATGCAATGTATATATGCATGTATGTATAGTATATATACAAAATAGTATTATGTATATATGCAATGTATATATGCATGTATGTATATATACAATATAGTATTACGTATATATGCAATGTATAAATGCATGTATATGCATATATGCAATATAGTATTGTGTATAGTATTATGTAAGTATGATCAACAACAGTTTAATATTATTTAACTAAGATGCAAGAGGCGGTTTTTAGATGAAGTAAAAATAGAGATAGATTTAAATAAATCTTGCTCGAAAAGTTATTTAAAAAACATAAAAAATCAGTAAATTAGATACAGTTTTCAAATAAATCGTATTATATAAACAGTATTTCCTATTCGACGATGCAAAAATTTAAATTGTGCGATGTTTAAAAGTTAAAAGAATAGCACTAAAAGTGAAATTTATTATCCATTTGTTGTCATCGTCAAAATGACGTCGGCGTTACTCATAGGCATGTTTTAGCTTTAGAATATAAATTTCTGCATTCTATGTAGCATTAGAAAACACTATTTCGCTATTTTTTAATATATGAATATTGTTAAATTGGTTCTCAAAATGAAACTGACGCACTAAGGAAAATCACCTTTAAAGTTATCCTTAGTATTTCGCTACTGTGGCGATCTCTAATTCTATTAGTTTCAAAATGGCCCTTTCACTCTCGGCATTGATCTCTATCTAATAAAATATGTGTGTTCAGTATAAAGAGAACTTTGAGAGAAAACAAATCGAAATTTCGAACCTTTTATGGTCATGTTTCCTCTTAAATAAGGAAAATATATGAAATAAATAGCATGTAAAGATAAGATAAATTTAATTAAATAAGACTCTGTCTTGCAATTTTCATCTTCTACGGAAGTCCTAAAAAATACTTTAGCTCAGAGACCATATAATTTTTCACATTACAACATTCAAACTTTACTTTAGGGTGAAACCCCCAGTTATTGACACCTAACGACTAACTGAACTTGAGCAAAAATGTAACTCAAATAAGCATTTTGTTGTAAAATTCTGCAAAGTAATGTCATCTATATTGGTAAATGAGACACTTATTTTCATTTTGGAGTCAATTTATTCACCGCTAATGGGTCAAGAACATATTCGTTGAGGAAGAAGCTTTTGAGAATACAAAAAGTGACATTTTGATGCAACCATCTTATTTCTAAAATTAAGAAAGTGTTTTTCTAATCTATTTGTAATGCAACAATCTCAAACATTTTTCTTAAAGTTATACTAGTAGAAATTAGTTTAAAGATGCATATGATAATATTAGGGACATGATTTAGGGTTTATAGTTATTTATTTTACCTTAATGGGAGGTGCCAGTTATTGGTTCCTAGAATTTCATTTCACAAGTCTCTGACAGAGGTGTCAGTTGTTGGTTAGATTATAGAAAGTTGAAATATATTATTTAAATTGTTTAAAAATGCATAATAATAACTTAAATATATCTTGTAGTAAACACCATTAAAATTTAAGTTGTTTTATCAGTGTCTGACACCAGATGTCAGTCACTGGTTCATAAATGTCAGTTATTGGACATCTGCATTACTAATAATGCAGTACTAAATATTACTCCTATATGCTATTACTATATACTCCATTACTAATAATGCAGTACAGCTTACTAAATTCCACATTTATAATAAATATCAACGTTGTTTGTGTCTATAATAAAGAAATAGGGGTGATGTCAGTTACTGGAGTTTTTGACCATATTTATGAATAAAATTAATTTTTAATAATAAAATTTATAATTTTTCAAAATTTTGCCAACAATATTTTTTAAAAATATATTTGTTATCCTTTCCAAAGCAAAGATAAGTGTAAAATAGATTTGATTTTTTGTAATAGTGATTTGAACAAGAAAGAATACTTAAAGTGTCAGTTACTGGGAGTTTCACCCTATAACTGTTTAAGATTGTATTAAACGGAAAAACACTTAAAAAAACGCAGGCTATAATTTCTTATTTAATTGTTACAAAGTGAAAAAACTGTATTGCTTTAATTTTACGACTGAGTTTTTTAAAGTTGTGTTATTTGTTTCACCGGTAGAGGTTTTCTGTTTATGGAACATATATCTAACATTAAAAGTTTATTTTCATCATAACATTTTAATACATTTAAATACAGTATTCTAAAAATATATTTTTAAAAGTTTTTTATTTATTTCTTCTCGAGATACAAATTTATTTAAAATTAAATAATATGAGACCATGTTTCATACACAGCTTTATATATTTTAAAGATGGTTTACTATATTTAAAAAAAAATAAAGTTACTCTACTAGAAATCTCTAAGTAAAACTTCAAAGAAATTCTGACATTTATTTTCATTCCCTTTATTATTATTTTTTTTAACGAAGAAAATTTGCATAAGAGTACAAAAACAGAAACTAATAGCAAAAGAAAAATACATGGAAATATTCACATTTATGTGCATGTAAGTCATGTGTTATATAAAAAGGAAAAAACAAAATGAAATTGTGTGAGAATTTCTTAAAAAGGAACTTGCAAACTGCTAAGGCTATAATAATCACAATATTAATATGGAACAAAACTACATGTAATTACCTTATTATTTTACACATATTATTAATATCATAAAAAAAACATGCCGCAAAAAGCTAGAACTACATTTAGAAAAATAATGAATTCATTATAAAGATGTCATTTTTTATATTTTTTATATTTTAATGATATGACTCTCAAAAGTTTTTACAATCCAAAAAATTGTTTCGCCATGCATCATATATTTTTATGTCGTAAAATATTTTTTCATTAAGGCACTAACAAGAGGTAGTTTTCTAATATTTTCTTTTTTGAAACTTATTTCTATAATTAAAGGTTAGATGAGTAAAGAGATTGGATGATGAAGAAAATAATTTTGAAGTAGCGCGGTGCATAGAGGAATATACATCCAGAAAATAACTATTCCTGAATTTTTAAATCAGAGTAAAAATACGCAATGAAATTCAGTCGTTTTTATCAGTCATTTTTTTTTTAAGTTTTCGTTGTTGTATAGCATCAATTGACTTTTCTTTTTCTGTGTGAAAATGAAACAAATTACGAAACTGTCTCTCGATGTGTGTATATTTAAAAAATATATAAAGTATATTTGTTTAAAAAAATCAGACATTTATGTAATCTGTAAAATTTGGATTTATAAAATTTGGTGTACTATAAGTGATGAGTGTACGACTTTAAAAATTAGTTTAAATTTAATAATGTGCAATAATGTTTTACATAAAAAGTATATCTTTCAGAACTTACTCTTTAACTTTGCCTAAAATAAGATAAAAACGGTAAAACTTATGTAAACATTGTATATGCAGTATGCCCACTAAAGTCCCTTGCCACCCTCTTAAATTCGGAATGGCTGTTGCTATATTCATAAAAGTAGTGCCTAGGTATAATAAAGTAGCCATGCGCTACCCAATGAAACCGCCTACGGCGCCACCTGGTGGAATACTGCTGAGTTAGCATTCCTATCTCAAAAACGGAAAGATATAGAGAAAAAAGTGATTCACAAAGTGTTAGAGCATCATCGACTTAGTACGAAAAGACACTTTGTGGACATTAATGTGAAGAATAGAGGGGTTAAAACGCGCATTTGTTTTTTCGTGATTTCCTACACTATGACGTGACAAAATGATCTTAGAAAGAAAAAAACAACTTGTTATAATAATATACCATTATTTTAGATGTTCAATCTTCTCACCGTCAGCAACAATCCATATTTGGATGCTTGTTTGAATTTCACGTTGCACACTTTGGAGCATAGAGGGTGACACATTAGCACAAGCGTCCGTAATGCGCTGTTTAAGGTCCTGCAATATTCGTGGGGGGGGGGGGGTCGTAAACACCTGTTGATTCATAACTGGTTGTTTCTTTCTTTGTAAAATCGCTTTGCCACGTCGTAGTGTAGGAAATCCCGAAAAAACAAATGCGCGTTTTAACCATTCTATTCTTCGCATTAATGTCCACAAAGTGTCTTTTCGTACCAAGTCGATGATGCTCTACAACTGTTTAAATCACTCTTTTTCTCTATCTCTTTCCGTTTTCGAGATAGGAATGCTAACTCCACAGCATTCCGCCAGGAGGAGCCGTAGGCGGTTTCATTCAGTAGCGCATGGCTACTTTATTATACCTAGACACCACTTTTATGAATATAGCAGCAGCCGTTCCGAAGTTAAGAGGGTGGCAAGGGACTTTAGTGGGCATACTGTATATATGGCTTAAAAAGTTATTTATATTTTATAGAAAGCGTTTCGAATTTTTTAGTATAAACTTTAAAAGGATATTAACGCAAGCGAAAATCATTATACAAAACATTGTCGTTTACGCCAGTTGTGAGGAGCTAGAAGGCGTTGTCTTTTTGCAAAGAAACATCAAATAAATATTTACCCTTTTGTCATATTATTTTTGTAAATAATAAGACACAATTACATTTAAAGTTTTGCGTTACACTTAAAGCATTAAATTTAAAGTTTTGAGAATATTATTTTCGCCAATCACAGTGCTAATATATATGACAATCGTCAGAAAAATAAAATAATCTAAAATTTATATACTTCATGTCTGACTATGCACAAGAGAGGACAAGTTGGAGCGATCGTATATTGAAAAAAAAATATATTATTCAAATCAAAATGGGCCGGTATAGGAAAGTTAATGTATCACATCCTCATTCAGAATATAAATATCTTTGATAAATATTAATATTTAGTACTGCCACAAGGTCATTAAATATTTCAACGTGAAAGTTGTGCATTTTCTCATTTTTTGTCAAATATGTAAATTACTCAATTATTATTATTATTAATTGGATTTGAAAGTAGGATCCTTAAATTATTATAAAAATGCGTAATTAATGTGATCAATTACTTAAAAGATGACTAAAATACTTCAACAGATGTTAAAAATTTACATTAAATTTATCTAGTACTTTCTTTTTGACATTTATTAACGTATTTTAGTCATCTTTTAGGCAATTGATCATATTGTTTGTGCATTTTATGCTGTTTTACAAAGATGAATTTTAGAATTCTGAACAAGTTTATTTCATATGAAAAAGGGATCCTTAAATTATTATAATTATACGTTTATAGTAAAATTATGTAATATTTATATCAAATTCAGGTTCCTTATACTGCTCCAATGACTTCAAAAATTTGAAAAATGTATAAAAATTGGGTAATTGTAAAACAAATTAAAAAATTAAATAAATAAAATTGCCTTATATTTTTTGTTTAACCTTTGTAAAAAAAATATTATTTGAAATTTAATCAACAATGATAGGGTAAAAATAATTTACTATGAAAATTTACAAGCATTAAAATTATAATTTTATAGTAATGAATAGTGTTTTTTGGTTTTGAAATCTGTCATTTTTTGCGAGACTCAAAGTTTTAATGAACCCATCTCGTCTCAAAGACCACTAATAGCAGAAGAAGCTTCCACAATGAGTTCCCCAAATCTTTCATTGGCTTGATTACGGCAAGGGAATAGTTTAATCACAGGCAACATGTCATCATCTACTTATACCCTTTGGATTTAGGATACACTTTGTAACAATGATATGATAAAAGAACTTAGTTAATGATGGTTCTGTCACTGTCACATATCAGCACTTCATAGAATTTATAACATCGATGTACTCTTTGGCTTCAAAATTAATTTCAGGTAACTTGAAAGTACGGAAAGTATTTCTTGCCTTTCGAGTTTTATTATCATGCGTATTGCCAACAATCTTATATAGTCCCTATCTTCAGCCAACATGGCAATCAAAATATTTTCCGGGTGACAAAATTAACGATTTCGTTGAATTACTGGATCTTTTATTGTCTTTAATTGTCTTGGTAAATATCGTGATGATATTATTATTTTATATAAAAGCTTAGCTCTGTAAATGCGCGAAGACATTAATTAAAAACCATACAGATGTATAAACTTTTATTATAAAATTGGTCAGAATAAACAAATTTTCAGACGATTCAATTGAGGAAACGCACAACCTACAAATTCTGTTTGCCAGAGTAAGCCATCGAGAATGCATAATTTGTACTATTCGTACTCTTCGTTTGTACTATTTTTCTGGAGAAGATCCTGAAAAAATTGAATCACATACCACCAGAAAATAGAGATGATCCGAGCTTAATTCATTTTTATTAGTAATTTTTGGCAAAGTTCGGCTTATTATTTTAAAAAGTAAAAGCGAAAGCAATTCACAATCTTTTAGAGATTTTCGAATAGAACCTGTAAAACTTTCAAGCCCACTTGTTGTACCATTAAGACGCTCAAACATATGATGTAAGATAAGCTCATTCGCATGTCACAAACATAGTCACAAACAAGTTATTGAAGCGGCTTTCCTTCTTTATGTCTAGAAATCGTATGACACCTCATTTGTAACTTGTGTTAACTGAAGTTCCATCAGCTAATAGCAACAAGCTTAGTGGTATCAATATTTTTCTCATTTAAAAAAATTCTTATTTCTTCACAAGCTTTTCCAGCTTGTAACGAGAAGTGCCCCGAATACTCAGACATGGTTCCTTTATTAAGCGTATGTGTTCCTCTAATAAAAGGAAATTTGGTGTTTATTGTAATTAAGGACATTTAAATGTAAACCAAATCGCTTGGTTTCCAAATCCACAGACGTATTGATTAACGTGGATCTTTCTTTTTGTCTTTCTCGTCTAATTTTGGCAAAAAAAAAAAAAAAAAAAAAAAAAAAAAAAAAAAAAAAAAATAGTGTGGATTACAATACCAACATTTTTATTTTATTGCTTGTAAATTGTAATGGTAAATTGTTTTTACCTTATTACTGTTGATTAAATTTCAAATAATATTTTCTTACAAAAGCTAAGTAAAAAATATAAGACAATTTTTATTAGCTTTAAAATTACCCAATTTTGATATATTTTTCAAAATTTTGAAGTCGCTGGGATAGTATAAGGAACCTGAATTTTATATAAATATTACATAATTTTACTATAAATATATAATTATAATAACTTAATGACAATACTTTTTAATTCAATTAATATTAATGATATTTGAGTAGTTTATATTTTTGACAATAAAATGGGAAAATGCACAACTTTCAAATTTTTACGAAATATTTAATGACCTTGCGACAGTATTAAATATTAACATTTTTCAAAGATATTTCATATATTGAATAACGATTTAAGAGAGCAACTTTTCCACACCGGCCCATTGTGACTTGAAGAAAAAATATTCGCTCCACCCTAACATATAGAAATGGCTTAAAATTAGTCTTCGAAATTTCGAGCTAATTGTTTTTAGAGGAAGTGCTCTAAACATATGCGGAACATTAATATATATATATATAAATCTTCAGTTATGCATAAAATTATTCAATTAATTACAGTATATATTCCTCCCTTAAGTAATTAATTTAAATTCTAATTTTGGTTTGTATTTTATTTTCAATTTAGGATTTTCTGTATTAATTACTGCGTAAAACAATTTTTAACTGTCATTTGCAGGAATGTATTCTATGTGAACATTTATCTCTATTAGAATCAGAAAACATCTTTCAACGCTTCACCGCGATTTGTAGTATCGTTTGTTTCCATCTAGGTTTGTTATATCTCCATTGGAACAATTGAACAATGTAGTTAGCAGGATGGAATACCTAGTTGCGTACCAACTGAACTTCCAGGTTATAGGTAATCGACTTGCGAGGCAAGTAGGGAGCCGTGAGAAATTTAGGAAGTTAAAAATTAAATAAAAATATTTAAAAATATAATAATGAAATAGAAGTTTAACAATAAAAAAGTAAAAAAGTTTTACAAAAAAATTCCATTAGATCCAAAAAGATGACAGACGAAACCTACCGAGGGCCGAACCCATCTCAAAAAAGAAAAAGAAAAGACTCTTTACAGAGACCATACATTTAGTTTAAAAGTTACAAAATATTAAACTTTATTAATAAAAAGCCAGTAGGCAGACTAAAGATTTTTTTAATCTCTATTAATTATGTATATACACTTAATTTTTCAGAAACTTTCTAATTTGTTTGGTATTTTAAATTATAAAATTTTAATCTGCTGCTAATATTTTCAAAAACAGCTGTAAAAGTTTTAATCATATATACTATTAATGTAAAAATTAAAAAAAAAATCATAACCTCTTCTTAATGTGTTGCTTATCCGTGTACTCTCCAAAGTAGCATTTTCCAAGATTAAATTCTAGTTGTAAATTATACTGTTATATCTTATAATCTCAAAGTTCTGGGCAAACATCTGTGGAGACAAAAATAATGTCTGATGTTATGAATGTTTATATTTGATACAAAATAATGTCACATGATATAATTATACATATTATGTGCATTGAATGAGCGTGTTCGAAAATTAAATTAAACATAATAAAAAATGAGCATGTTTGAAAAATAAATTAATCACAATTAATAATGAGCATGTTTAAAAAGTAACTTAATCTTTCTGAAAGTTTCATAGAAATGTATTATATGAAACTGTACTTTGAGATTTGCAATGCGATTATAGTAAATACACAATTTCTCTAAAATTGTTTTACTTATAATATTCTGGGGCTATAAATAAGGATATTTAAGAGTATTTGGCAAGCTTCAATTTGCGAAAAATGATGAAAATGTAGATTATCAAACAAAATATAGATTATCAAAGAAAATATAGATCTTTTTTTTTACAATGCTTTTAGACAACCGTAGTATAATCTCACGTAGAGTGGCGTAAAGATACGATAATTAGAAATATTCAAAACTTCATTTTACGTCATGTAATAATAAGTCAGAGTTGCAATCTTCAAATTATTATTTTTCAGTTTTGATCATTTCAATATATCAGTATGATCAAAATGCTAAACTTTTACATGTACTTTTCAAATGTCTGGCTTCTGTTTGGACAACCCTTAAGGTACATTTCACAAAGTTAAAGATCTGGTTTTCAGTAATATAAATACTAGATGGTATTTTGAAATTCAAAATGCCAAGTAAATAGTCATCTTATTGTAATTTTATGTTAGTCATGCTATTTTGTTTATTTTTCTTAAACTAATTCATTTTTGGATATGTTAGTTTAACTTAGTAATTTTACATTGGTCGTGTTATTTTATTAGTATTTTCTTAAAAAATTAACTTTTTTTTCCAGTTCCTAGTATTAAAAAGCACATTTGTAAAAAAAGTATATTAAACATGTTTCGAAAAGTTAAAAAATGTAGGAGAGGTGTCGTTTTGAAAACTCCTGAAATTAAAAAGTGTATTTCTTTTTTAAATTTTATGTAATAACTTATTTTTTCTAGATTATTTTTTAATAACCATTTAAATATATCTCTAAAAGAAATTTTAAAATACAGTGCTCAAAGTATACACAGTCCAAATAATCCGCGCATATAATACAAAATAAGTAATTTCCTTATTAATAAAACTTTCATTTTAATAAAACTAAAAAAAAAAAAAGTTTTAACATGGTTTTTCATTTCTGATATACAGAGATTTTTTCAAAGTTCATGAGATGTGTTAACATTAATTATAATAATGAAAAAAGCTTTTCATATCTTTTAGCAATTCATATAAAAGAAAATTCAAGATTTATCGATATCTTAAATTTTCTTATTCATTCAGCATTCCAACTTACCAAATGTTTTTTTTTTTTTTCAGATTTGCGCGCGTAAAAATGTTGAACACTTAAATATTTATGAAAGAATAATATTTAGTTATGATTTTTTAGAATAAGTTAAAAAAGGCATTTCGCAAATTTATTTATTATTCTAGCTGTAACTTATGAGTTTTTTCATCTTATAATAATCCTTACATATAATACTGACATTAGTATTTTGCAAGCATCTCTGGGGATAATAATGATTTCTTGTAATGAACTTTTATATTTTTCATAGATGAATGCCGTGTAATAAACATTGTATACATTTTACATAAATAATGAAGCTATTCGGAAAATAAATTTATCATGCTAATAGTTTGGCACAAACGTGCTGTAGGAAACAATACTGATATAAGTGGGTGGGAAACGGCTGCAGTACAGAAATATTTTTTTAAAGTGTTTTTCCTTATATTCTTAAGAAATAATTTCATTCTTAAATTTCTTACAGTTGTCATTCCATTTTATTACAGTTTACAATTTTATAGTGTTCATTCAGTATATTTAGTGATGAAATATTATTCTATAAATAAATAGAATTTTTAATATAAGGTAAATCTAGAGAGTCTGCGCACAATTCAACAGAATAATAATAAAAAATTAACTATTAATTTTTTGCTAAACTCTCTATGAATAATTTTCACTGTTTGATAGATAGATTGTGATAGATTACTGTATATGTATTTAGTATATTGGAAACAGTTCAGAAATTGATTTCATCTGTTCCGCCGTTTGTGATATAAGCAACGCGTTTGTGATATAAGCAACGCGTTTGTGATATAAGCAACGCGTTTGTGATATATGCAATTCGTTCCGTGGACTGCCAACAGGTGTCGCCACTACCAGAAATGGAACTTCCTCAGAACCCCACAAGATAGCAGCACTACAGATCTACAGAGAGATAATCACTACAATGTGCATTTTAAAGAAAGTAAAAACTGTTTAGTCAGCAATAAACCCTTTGTGAAATGTGTTCGACGGACTAATACCGTGAAAGAACATTTAAGAGCCCCTTTTATTAGTTAGTTGACGCTGAAACTTCATGTCAGAAAGACATAAACAATTCGCTCGTCCAATATTAATAAAAACTGCGTTCTGGAAGCAATACGCTCTGGAACTTTGACGAAGCATAACTTTTTTTGCGGATTCAATAACGTTCTTTTATATATTGTATAAGTGTAACCTATTTTAACCAAGATATTATGTAGTTTTTCAGATCTATAAAATTTCTTTCGCAACAAGTCACGATGCTCTGTGATTACAGCTTCTGTCTAATAAAATTGAATTTATAAGATTCCAACAGCAAGCATCACTCGCTGCATCATTAATATGGATTATGCATTATAACAAGGTAAGCACAGCTTACATATTTTTGTACGAATAATTAAGAAGTAATTGTATTATTTATCTGGTCGTTTTGAGCAAGTAAATATAACTCACTTCCTTTTAGATTAATGAGACTCAGTAAGAGAAAAAAAAAACTAGACCAGAAAGAAAAATAGTAATGATATAAGTATTGTATTATAAGTGAAATTTTATTACATATACTATGGGTATTATTTTTCTGAGATATATTATTGATATTTTTTTCTTGGTGCATATAACATATAATTATTGCTATTGATCATTGATAATGCAAAAGTAAATAATAAACATTGAATAGAATATATGATGAACAAAACGGTAGATAATTAACCTAAATGAATATTGAAGTATTATATAGGTCACTATGTTGCGATATATATGTATAGACTAATGATAAATATCAATAACTGAAAAATATATATACACATTTATATAACGTAGCATTCAACATTTAATTATGGCTACTTCGTCCGCGAAGGATATATCGCTTGTCGAAAAGCTGAATGACAGTAATTACGAACTATGGGCCTTCAAACTAGAAATGCTGTTAATTAGGGAAGATTTATTTAAATATGTTACCCAAAACCCACCTGCAACTCCCGACGATGCATGGAAGAAAAACGATGGGAAAACTAGGGCAACAATAAATCTTTCGATAGATGACAGCCAAATCTGTCATATAAAGCACTTAAAAACCGCCAAAGAAATCTGGGACACGTTAAAGAAGGTGCATCAAAGATCCACCTTATCGTCTAAATTGTTTCTCCTCCGAAAATTATACTCACAAAAATTAAGCGACGGAGGAGACATGAACCGCCACATCAACGAAATTCTAACAATAAAGGATAAATTGTACGCCATTGGCGAAGAAATTCCGGAGATTCATATCGTAGCACTTTTATTGTGCAGTCTCCCTAGATCATATGATCCTCTCATTATAGGCCTCGAAGCTAGGGATGAAAGCGATCTCACTTTAGAGTTTGTTAAGACAAAACTACTAGATGAATTCAAGCACCGGGCTGAAAATAAACAATCCAACACAAATGCACGTGAAACCGCGTATAGAGTATCCAACAGACAGAACAAAAACAGAAAATATTGCGGATTCTGCAAACGACAAAACCACACAACATCAGAATGCTACCATTTGAAAAATAAAAACCAACACTGCAATAACGCAAGACCTGACTGGAACAAAAATAAAACGTTTAATAATTCCAGTAACAATAGAAACAACACAATTGGTCACAAAAATACCCAGAACAATCCCAAGGAAACATCCAACTATTGTTTCAATAACAAAATTGATAGTGATCAAGATTTAGATAGCTCGGATCCCCCCGGCGACGACAAAACATCAGAAGATAAAATCGAACCCATCTCTGTAAACAGGGCGCAAACACCAAATGAAGAAAAATATATAATTGACTCTGGATGTACTAGGCATGTCGTAATGTCAAAGCACAATTTTGAAAATTTTACGCCAGGAAACTTCGGGGATATTACAATAGCGAACGGAAAGCGGCTATGCTCACAAGGTCTGGGAGACGTGAACATTAAAATAGATTCACAAAATTCCATTACACTTAAAAGCACACTATACTGTCCCGAATTGCAGAACAATCTGCTATCGGTAAAAAGGGCCACCGAAAATGATATCAAAGTAATATTTGAAAAACAGAAATGCTCGTTCGTGAAGGATAACCACACAATTTTTACAGCTAGGTTAAATGACAATTTATATGAATTACAACCCAAAGACGATTACGGATATAACGCGCAAATTCAAACATCTTGCAGCGATAAAAACTGCATATCCATTTGACACAGAAGGCTGGGACACAAAAATTTTGAAGTGTTAAAACATCTCACGAAACACAAACTAGCTGAGGGCATAGAAATACACAATTGTAAACATGAAACTGTTTGTACAAAATGCGTCGAGGGAAAGCTGTCGATTGCACCCTACCCCAAAACCGCTTCTAATAGATCAAAGGAAACATTAGATCTGGTACATACAGATATCTGCGGAAAAATGCATACACAAACACTCAGCGGAAAGAAATACTTTATAACTTTCACTGATGACTACAGTCGGCTTACAATGATTTATTTGATTTCGCATAAATCAGAGGCAATAACGAAACTCAAAGAATTCATAGCCCTAACGAAGAATAAATTCGGAAAAATTATAAAAGCAATCAGATCCGATAACGCAAAGGAGTATCTAGGAGATAGTTTTGAGAGTTACCTATCAGAAAACGGTATAGAACACAAGTTGAGCGTCCCGTACTGCAGCCATCAGAATGGTGTTGCCGAACGCAAAAATAGGACTATAGTTGAGATGGCGCGCACAATGTTATCTGACGCGAACTTACCGAACCAATTTTGGGGCGAAGCTGTACTTACAGCAACATACCTGATAAATCGCTTGCCTACCAAAGCAAACGAAAACAATAAGTCACCTTATGAGCTGTGTAATGACAGAAAACCCAATTTATCGAACATACGGACCTTCGGATGTAAGGCATACGCCTATGTCGAAGAATCGAAGAGATCCAAATTTGACAAAAAGGCCGTTGAAGGCATTCTATTGGGTTACGATAATCGTATTAAAGGGTATAGAATATACACAGGGGGAAACAACGTGATAATATCGCGAACCGTAAAATTCCTTGAGAACGGAGCAAGCGAAATTGATAAAAACATAAATGATTCAAAGACACCTACTGAAACCGTGGAGATTGAACTAAGTAATGATGAACAAAATCAAAACGACACCCCACATCAAAGTACCGCTGAACCGCGAAGGTCACTAAGAAGTAACAGAGGTGTCCCTCCTGACCGCTACGGGATAAGCGCGAATATCTGTAAAATACAAGATCCGAAAAATTGGGAAGACATAAATAATATCAGGGATCCTGAAATAAAAAACAAATGGATAGAGGCCGCAAATGAAGAAATTACGTCGTTAAAGAAGAATAACACTTGGGAATTGGTGAAACCAACACCAGGAAAACGTACAATAGGGTGTAAGTGGACATTTAAAACAAAATATAACGCACGCGGAGAGGTAGAGAGATACAAGGCACGACTTGTCGCGAAGGGCTACTCACAAAAATACGGAAGCGATTACGATGAAACGTATGCACCGGTGGTAGCGCACACCACAATAAGAAGCTTCCTAAACGCCGCCGTGTATAAAAATTTAAATATTACTCACCTAGATGTAAAGACGGCATTCTTACATGGAGATTTAGATGAAGAAGTCCTAATGAAGCAACCCGAGGGATACGTTGTAAAAGGGGAGGAAGATAAGGTGTGCAAGCTAAAGAAAGCAATATACGGGCTAAAACAGGCCGCAAGGGCCTGGTACATAAGAATTAACAAGTCATTAAGAAATTTAAATTTTAAGGAGTGCAATTCAGATCAGTGCTTATATAAGAGAAATGAAAACGGGGATATTTCCTATATAATCGTGTACGTGGACGATATTTTAGTCGCCGCAAGCGAAGAAAACACGCGCAATATATACGCGGAATTATCTAAGGAATACGAAATTAAGAATCTCGGCCGGGTATCGCAATTTCTCGGAATAAATATTAAAAGGCTAGACAACGGAAACCTTGAGCTAGACCAAGAGAATAAAATTGAGGAAATAACCGAAAAATTTAAATTGTCCAAATCAAAGCCCACATACACGCCCATGCGCACAGACTATTTCAATGCAGACCCAAACAGTGAAACACTAAGTGACAACAAACAATACAGACAGGCTGTAGGAGCGTTATTATACATAGCGACGTTAACCAGACCGGACATAGCTGCCACGGTAAACATCCTTGGAAGAAGGAACGAACTACCCAGAAAAGCAGATTAGGAGGCGGTAGAAAAGGTAATAGGATATCTGCATACCACTAAGCACTTGAGGCTAACTGTAAACAAAAATAAGCCGCCCATACTAACTGCATATAGTGACTCAGATTGAGCAGGAGATAGAGAAGATCGGAAGTCCACAACTGGGAATGTGTTAAAATTAGGGAACAATCTCGTGTCCTGGACATCAAGAAAACAAAACTGTGTAGCGTTATCGACTGCAGAGGCAGAGTATATCTCTGTATCCAACGCCACGCAAGAAATTCAATGGGTTCTTAATCTACTAAAAGACCTAGAATTGCATCAGACTTTACCAATCGTAATATACGAAGATAACATCGCGTGTATAAAGTTGAGTGAAAATGAAAAACAGCAATCCCGTGTGAAACACGTGGACATCAAGTACCACAACGTGAGACATTTAAAAGAAAGCGGGGTGATCACACTGGAATATTGCCCTTCGAAAAGGATGGTAGCTGACATCCTTACCAAGCCCATCCCCAAACCTCAATTTGAGTACTTGAGAACAGAACTTCAACTTACACCACCACAGGGCTCAGATGAAAAGGGGGGGTGTTGGAAACAGTTCAGAAATTGATTTCATCTGTTCCGCCGTTTGTGATATAAGCAACGCGTTTGTGATATATGCAATTCGTTCCGTGGACTGCCAACAGGTGTCGCCACTACCAGAAATGGAACTTCCTCAGAACCCCACAAGATAGCAGCACTACAGATCTACAGAGAGATAATCACTACAATGTGCATTTTAAAGAAAGTAAAAACTGTTTAGTCAGCAATAAACCCTTTGTGAAATGTGTTCGACGGACTAATACCGTGAAAGAACATTTAAGAGCCCCTTTTATTAGTTAGTTGACGCTGAAACTTCATGTCAGAAAGACATAAACAATTCGCTCGTCCAATATTAATAAAAACTGCGTTCTGGAAGCAATACGCTCTGGAACTTTGACGAAGCATAACTTTTTTTGCGGATTCAATAACGTTCTTTTATATATTGTATAAGTGTAACCTATTTTAACCAAGATATTATGTAGTTTTTCAGATCTATAAAATTTCTTTCGCAACAAGTCACGATGCTCTGTGATTACAGCTTCTGTCTAATAAAATTGAATTTATAAGATTCCAACAGCAAGCATCACTCGCTGCATCATTAATATGGATTATGCATTATAACAAGGTAAGCACAGCTTACATATTTTTGTACGAATAATTAAGAAGTAATTGTATTATTTATCTGGTCGTTTTGAGCAAGTAAATATAACTCACTTCCTTTTAACAAAGAAAAGTATATTTATTAGCTTACGTATATTTATCAGTATTTTAGAGATACTGATTTTTCTTCTTGATAATGTTGAATTCATTAAAAGATTTCGTGTTCGTTACCACAGATCTATAAATTATATTTTAAAAAAGACATGTTAATCCGGATGTTGGAAAAAGGAATAAAAATCAATCTTATATGTCAAATTTGAAAATAATTTTGCAATAGAAATATTAGAAAAAGGTTTGTAGTAAATTAATATTTAGTGTATAATAATGAAAATTTTACAGACAAAAGACCTAAAATGAAATCTTGAATTATATTTAGACCACTTTTTATATTTTGTACCTATCCCAAGCCTATTTCGGGATTAAAATATGTTAAAATTAACTAATAAATATGACAAAAATGTAAAATTAAATTTCATATAACATTTTTTTCCAAAATTTTAAATCCAAAGACAAATACCAGTAATAATTGTGAATAAATGGGTTACTTTAATAAAAGAAAGAAAAGCTATAAATATGTTCACATGCATATTTTTTAATACAATTTGTTTTTTAATGTATACACAACTGAACTCTCCTGTAGAGATCATAATCACTGAAAAAGTGGTCTAATCTTGGAATATAACTATTCCAATATACGCACATTAAAAAGCTATGGATAGTGATTTTAAAGTCGTACAGCCGAAAAAAAGAGAAAGAAAACAGTCCTTATATTTTAGTCACTAAAGTTTTACAGGAATGACTTAAAATAACCATTCCACTGGAAATTATGTATTTTTTATTTATATTTTAAGAAAAAGTAAGCCGAGGGATTTCCAATTTGTTAACCTAAGGTAAAATTTACAGAAAAGCCCAATATCATATCAAAATTATGTGTTCGTATTAAAATATTCAACGTTTGTTAAAATTTCAGCATAAAGACGACACCCTAAATTTATTGTTTAACATCAATTGAAGAGACATAACTTCCAGTCATATGGATATTCCTTTTTTTATGTGACAATTTGGAAATTAAAATATATATGGTGTCTCTTTTTTTTTGTCTACTCTACCTCGCGAATCGCTTGCAGAAGAGTTTTGCTTGAATTTACGTCATACAGCTCAACCAGGGCATCTACCAGGGTTTATTGATGTTTATGGATGTCCGTGGTCTTCCTGAACGTTGATTATGTACTCTTTGATGTAACATTTTCCTCAATTCTAATTCTAATTTTAGAGATTTCAAATTGCGTAAGAGGATCTGTTTGGAATTCTCTCCTAAACTGCCTCTGTTGTGGAGATACGTTTTCGAACGTTCAGTAACACTTCATGACAGATTTCCTTTGCTGAAAGCTTAGTGTGGTTTCATCCATTATTTCAAGTTAGTTAAACCTAAAAGAAAAGATAAAACAGGCCAGTTAATGGAGAAAAAATGTTGTATAATTTTTTAAACATCCTCTTGTATTCTAAAGTTACGCTGATACTTGAAAATCATCCTCCTATACATATTTCTAACAATGTTTTATTTCTTAAAGAAAGATTATTTACCAAAAAAAAAAAAACTATAGTTTCTTAACTACAATTTCTACTTTCAATTTTTGATCACTATAATTTATTAATAACTAAAATTTTTGTGATAGGCGCAAATCTATTGTTTTTCATGTTGAAATTTTTAAACTGAATCGTATTTGGTTAAATTTAATGGGGTTTTTTTACTTTTTCTTTTCTCTATTTCTTCATTAACTTTTGAATAAGGAAATGTATTTTTTTTTTTACTTTTATAAAGTTTGTTTTTTATTTTACTTAGTATTTTTTAGCACTTTAAGCAAGATTTAATTGTGTTAACAACAAAGAAAAATCATGCATCAAGCATAGATTAGGAAACACTTTCCAACACTTCCAGAAATCTTTAACAAACTTCTCCGTTTAAGGTAAAAAGTTAAGTAGACGTTTTAGAAAATGCATACCACATTTGAAATCCTGATTTTCAGCAATTACCGTCCATAGCTTGAAAGGTACTCCAACTCCTTAGGGCAATCGTGTATATGAAGTATAGAATTGTATATATTCTATATAGTAAGCATACTAAGTTTATCTAAGTTTATCAATTTTTAGCAATAGACGAAAGCATATTTGAATTCTTTTATACAGCCCTTTATATCACATACAGATTTTCATACACGCCACATATTAAGCTAAAATTTTATTTAGGCAAACATACACCCCAAACTACTGAAATCTCACTTTCATAAATTACAATTCATATCTGGCCATGTATCCACTTCTTTGAATAGCCCTGTGTATGAATTTAATTTTATTCTACATATATATCCAAGTATACTATATACAAATGATCTTGAAAATGCATAACTCAATTTAAAAATATTTTTAAGTATTTCATGCTCATTATCAGTAAGGTTTGTAAATACATTTGTGCAGCCGTGAATAATTTGTATAATACCCCTACACAATTTATACACACCACGTAGTATGCCAAATTTAGTTAAACTGAAAAAACCGAACGTAAATGAAAAAAAAAAGTATACAGTAATCTCTTGTGTCTTTTTTTTTATCCGAAATAAAGGTTGTCCTTCTAAATGAAGGATAAATGCTATGCATATCATATTTTACTGCAAGTATCTTGTAAAATATTATATAACCAAATTCTTTTGTGTGACCCTGTAAATGAATGATAATTGATTTGCACTCCATTTTCTACAAAAAGCATGTTTTAGTGCATCTAATAAATTCATATCACTTTCATTATGTTTGTAACAGTGTAACATCATTGAAATATGCCGCAAACGATTTTTTCCCCACAGACCATAATATAACGGAATTATTTTGAGTGTCCCTGTAAAAAATAAAAAAAATTCAATTGATTGATTTTACTGACACATATACGCATAATCATATTGGTAAATTCATTTTCAAATTGTATTTTTTTTAAATAAAGGTTTTGCACGAACGCAATAAAAAAAAATCATCTTTAATCATATATTTTATTAAAGGGGTCACTTTTCAGATGTTGCATTAAAATAAAGTAAAATCTTGTCGATTCACCAAAAATGAAGCTTAGAAATAATGAAATTCTCTGATTAGGAGCTTACATTGATATACGATTAAGGAAAAGTGATATATTACAAGAAAAACTATAAGACAAAGAAAAAGTTGTGTCTAAGAAGATAACACTAACAGTACTTAAGTAAGAAAATAAATTATTGAAACCATTGTATGAATATAAATCCTTATGTCATCGGGGAAGATTAAAAAGAATTATGCATTTAAGAAATAAGGAATGCAAGCTAATGAAGAAAGTTTCTCTTTTATCAGAGGGTGGCAGATTCCCTTTCACATTTCTTATTTTTTATCAGCAACTGGAAGAGATTAGAAAGGTTGTCGAAAAACGAACTTCTGTAAGAAATATATATAATTTTTATCGATTTTCATTATATTTTACTTTCGGAATTTTTCTTTGAAAAACTACAGTTGGAGAAAGCAATTCTCAATCAAGTTTACAAAAGAACATTTCTAATAGGCACCCAAAGAAAACATACAGAGTGTATGTAACTTCTTATTGAAAACATCAATAGCTAATTTTTAAACGGTTAGTTTTAGAGATATTGTTACAAATGTAAAAATGTTTTGAATGTTATTTTTCGTCATATAAAAATTCAATTAAATCAAAAATGTCATTAAAACAATATCCGAAAATAATATTTTGTGTCCTTGTACGCTATATGTTATGCTTAGAAAACTTTTCCATGCTCTAACAAATACTCTAGCAAATTATCATACTTTTTTTTTTTTTTTTTTTAATTTTTGTCATTTTCGCCACCAGTGTATTTTTGTAATTTATACCATATTGTTCGTTAAATAAATTATTTTTTCTATATCACTTTCTTTGTTTTGAGAAGGTTTCGGTAACCTTACTGTATTGATTTATAAGTATATATTGATTGTTATATTATTTTTTATAGATTGTAAAACAAGAGTTTGCTATTCCAATGATTATTTTTGTGAATTTTGGGATTATTTCTCTATGAATTTTTGGGGAAAAAAAGAACTTTATAAACACCAATAAAAAAAACCATGTTTGCAGTGTTTTTAATATATATAAAAATATATATTAACATATATATATATATATATATATATATATATATATATATATATCAATTATACATATATATTAATATGTATTAATTATTAATATATATTGGTATTTTTTTCTTTCTTAATGGCAACGAGCAGGGAAGACCGAGCTATGCTTGGTCAAAATTAAATTTGTGTTCAAATATCATGACCCATGACCAAAATGACCCACTAATTGAATTTTCTCGTACATGTGACTTAGCCCAACATTCTTTTCGTGCCCGAGAAACCATAGGATGCAAAATTTAGTGCAAATAGTCTGAGCCGGTTTTAAGATAAAATAGCTTGACCCATAATGACCCATGACCAAAATGACCCACTAATCGAAAGTTCTCGAACATATGACCCAGCCCAATAGTCTTCCCGTGCCCGAAAATAGTCGGATACAAAATTTCGTCAAAATCGTTTGAACCGTTTTTTAGATACAATTAGCTTGACCAAGACCCAAAATGACCCAAAATGACCCACTTATTGAATTTTCTCGAACATGTGACCTAGCCCAACAGTCTTCTCGTGCCCGAAAACCATTGGATGCAAAATTTAGTGTAAATTGAGCCGCTTTTTAGATCTTGACCCACTATGACCCAGAAATGACCCACTAATCCAATTTTCTCGAACATGTGACCTAGCCCAATGATTTTCGCGTGCCCGAAACTCGTAGGATACAAAATTTCATCAAAATCCTTAGAGCCGTTTTTTAGATAAGATTAATTTGACCCGCTTTGACCCAAAAATGACCCACTAATCGAAAGTTCTCGAACATGTGACCCAGCCCAATAGTCTTCTCGTGTCCAAAAATTCTCGGATACAAAATTTCGTCAAAATCGTTTGAACCGTTTTTTAGATACAATTAGCTTGATCAAGACCCAAAATGACCCAAAATGACCCACTTATTGAATTTTCCCGAACATGTGTCCTAGCCCAACAGTCTTCTCGTGCCCGAAAACCATTGGATGCAAAATTTAGTGTAAATTGAGCCGCATTTTAGATCTTGACACACAATGACCCAGAAATGACTCACTGATCGAATTTTCTCGGACATGTGACCTAGCCCAATGATTTTATCGTGCTCGAAACTCGTAGGACACAAAATTTAATCAAAATCGTTAGAGCCGTTTTTTAGATAAAATTAATTTGACCCGCGTTGACCCAAAAATGACCCACTAATCGAAAGTTCTCGAACATGTGACCCAGCCCAATAGTCTTCTCGTGCCCGAAAATGGTCGGATACAAAATTTCGTCAAAATCGTTTGAACCGTTTTTTAGATACAATTAGCTTCACTATGACCCAAAAGGACCCAAAATGACCCCACTAATCGAATTTTCTCGAACATGTGATCCATCCCAATGGTTTTCTGGTGCCCCAAAACGGTAGGACACAAAATTTCGTCAAAATCGTTAGAGGAGTTTTTAAGATAAAATTTGCATATATATATATATAACCACACACAAGATTTGCTGTTATTAGAATATATGATTTAAATTTATTGTTACATATATTTGAAACTAATTAATGTTATATATATTCCAAAATATATGAAATGTTATCGAGTAAATTTTCCCGTTCATAGAATAATATGCGTTTTAAGTATATTTATTATGTTGTATAACTTACATAATGTTTGAATATTATGTTAATAAAAGAAAAAAGAATATTCTTATTGTGTATAAATATATATATTTTTTAAACATCCGCCTGTATTTTAAGTTTACATTGATACTTGAGAACTATTCTCCTACAAATTTTTACAACAATGTTCCCTTTTCAATCTTTCGTTCCTTATTTAGCTTTACCATATTTAATAGATTCCGCTGTAAAATTTTGAATTTATGAGTGAGTTGCTGAGATAGAAAGCAAAAGAAGATTATTATTGGATTCGTACCATTCTACGAATTTCATAGCATAATTTCGCGGCTTTTCTCTGTATTTCATAGTGTTAAAATGATTCATAATTAAACAGAAGAAAACATTTGCGCAAAAACTTAAAAGTTAGATTGATCTCTCTCTATCTCCTTTTATTTTGTGCTGTTTATAGTTAATTGCCTATCTCTGTTATTCTAGAAATAGAGCTTGCTATTATAATTTATGTTTAGGTACAATTTACTAATATGCTTTTAACATTAAATGTTAACTTTTATTTGTACATTCTATTGCAATCAAAATTATGAAGCCTATTTGTACTTTTAAAATTATAGATTAATTTAACATCTAATATATGTTTATTTAAAACTATTCTTTTAACATTTTAAATGCCATTTAAAAAGATCTAAAATAGCATTTATTGAAATCTACATATTTCATCTCAAAACAATTTGTTAAAGGTAATTTGATTTCTGAACTATTTTTATTAACTTAATATTCAAACATGTAAGTTATAGTAAAAAAACAAAAACAAATATTATACTATAAAAGGTAAACTCACAAGATCACATTTCATATATTTTTGAATACGTATAACACTACATTCAAATTGACACTTAGAGAAAATTATTAATAAAATTAACGTACTTAATAGATTCCGATATGCAATTTTGATATTATGAGTGCTATAATGCTACGATAGGAAGCAAAAATGCCTATCACTGGATTTGTTTCTGACAAATAATGCATTCCAAATCATTCTATGACTTTCATAGTCATAATTTCCAGTCTTTTCTTCAATTTCTTAGCATTTAAATGATTTAATTTGGAAGAAGAACTAATTGGCGAAAAAACCTAAAAGTTAGTTCGGTTGCTTTTAATTATGTTTTTTTTTTTTTGTTTGTGTGTGTGTGTGTGCTCTTTATAGTCAAATATTACTTTTTAAATATTCACAGCATAAATAAAAATAAAATTATAAATTTATGTCACTCAATTATTTTATAGCTTTTCTGTTTCTTTTCAAATTATTTATATAATGTAAAATAAGATATGTATAATTCATTAAGCACAGTTTAACCTTAAAATTCCAAAATACCAGTAAATATTTATAGTAAACGAATTTTATAAGTATCCTATGAATCGCGTACATAGGTCCCAATAATAAAATGTCTACGAGAATGAAATTTTCTATATTCGTTAATAATTAAACTGGTATTATACTCGTTTTTCACTTTAGAAAAATAAAACAGAATAACAATTTCATATTCGAAAAAATATTTTCTTTTCTTTCAAATGGTAAAAATATATGACATTAAAACCCTGCCTAATGCTCATAACACCATTGTTACGAGAGAAATAGTGTTCTAACTGTCACTTTTGTTAGATAAAATAATACTGCCTTCTTCTTTTCATCTTTACACTTGCTGAAGTAATTTCTAAAACGCTCTCAACTTTACGCTTCAAATCACACCATTCCTTCATGGAAGATCATAAAAATAAAATTATTTTAGTGGAAGTAAGTGGCAACCACATAAAAGAAAAAATGATAATGCAGTTTTCATTTTCCCTCTTATGTTCTATAAAGTGTACGGGTCAATGAGTGGAATTGTGTTTTTTTTTCCTTCGTCAGGCAACCTAAGATAATTTTTAATGATTTCCAGATCAATGTATATCAATTAATCTTCTATAAATTGAAAAAAAAAATATGTTTGTGTCGTTTTATTTTTTAAATGAAAAGAAATATCCTCTGAAGATTTATGCTTTATTTCATTAAGATTTTTTTCTAAGCCCCATTGTAATAATGTTGTGGCATAGTGTCAACAAATATTACTAAGCCAGTTGTTTTGTTATTTTTCTTCCTCCTTGTTCACAAAGGTTATTTTCAAAATATTCATCCACATTATTTTAAGTAAAAAAAAAAAAAAAAAAAAAAAAAAAAAAAAATCTGTCTTAAAGTAAACTTTTTTTCATCAATTTTTGAATTAATTCTCCAGTTAACTTTTTCTCTATTATTTATTTTAAACTTTTAAAATTCATCAATTTACAAGTTAAATACTTTCCGAAATTACATGTTTTTATATCATTAAAAATCTATAATATTTCGAATATATTTTTTAAAGAACCATAATAGTTCACTATTACGAATCCCTGTTCACGTGCATTCGTTTATTTTTCGATTCTCTTTCAATTTAACTAAATATTTTTTTCACATTAATCTAAATACGGGATTACTATATTATAATGCTTGAAAGTCTAGAAATATATAAATTTTACTACATGCTGGGCCCAAGCTAGTATTCAAACAACGAGAAATATTGTACCATATATATTTGTATCAAATATAAAATAAATATATTATTTTTTATTCAAAACTTATTGATAAGTTTTCAAAGTAATAACATAACACCAACTGATATTTACAAAACTGCACACAAATCTCTCTCTTTTTGCGGAATATATATGTAAGATTAAATAGATCCAGTTTCTAAATTACTGCAATTAAAAAATGTGTTAAAGAAACGAGAGTGTAATAAAACTGACTCACAGCATTTTAAATTTGAACTTTTTACTATATTTCTTTTAAATTCTAATAGGTGTAAATTAACAACATAATAAATACACAGTAAAATAACTTTTATTAGGTTGTTTGACATGTTTCGGCTCATTCCGAGCCATTTTCAAAAACAAATGAGAATATTCAATAATTGCACGTTCTTTGAAGTTATTATTTAAAATACTATAATTTAATTTTCATGTACTTTTTTTTAAATTATGCACGTTACCTTTTATTTTACTTGGTTGTTTATTTTCATATCTGTAACCATGTAGTAACTCGAGCCACAATTTCGGTAAATTAAAAGATGCCGCATCGTTACATATTGTATTTCTGCGTGTTAGTATCTCTATGGTTTTTCTTATAATGGATGGATAGTATAGACTGGAGGGAAAAATTATTTTACTTTCATTGAAATTTATTTGGATGTTTTCTTCTTGATATAATCTTCCAGGGCTGTTTTTTTTTTTCTATTATACATAATATCAGCTATACGCTCCTTTTTTCTGTAACTAAATTTTCTGCTGGTCATGCCAATATAGTAATTCTTAGATCCGTCTTCTTTAATAAAATGTATTTCATATACTCCTGAATAATTCTCAAAATTAATTGGATTAATTTTACTGCAAATGATATTCTTTAATTTCTGAGGGGGTTTGGCTATTAAGCAGATATTGAAACGTTTAAGGCTTTATTTTAATTTTTCAAAAAAGTTTGGATAATGGAACCATACGGATACCCTACTTGTATAATACTATACAAGCTTTTTTTTTCTTTTTGAAAAATTAAAATACAGCCTTAACCGTTTCAATATCTGCTTAATAGCCAAACCCCCTCAAAAATTAAAGAATATCATTTGCAGTAAAATTGACCGATTTAATTTTGAGAATTATTGAGGAGTATATGAAATACCTTTTATTAAAGAAGACTGGTCTAAGAATTACTATACTGGAATGACCGGCATGACATTTAGTTACAGAAAAAAGGAACATATAGCTGATATTAAGTATAATAGAAAATCCACATCCCTGGTAAAATTATATCAAGAAGAAACCATCCAAATAAATTTCAATGAAAGTAAAATAATTTTTCCCTCCAGTCTATACTATCCATCCATTGTAAAGGAAACCATATATATAGTAACACGCAAAAATACAATATGTAACTATGCGGCATATTTTAACTTACCGAAATTGTGTCTCGTGTTACTCAATGGTTACAGATACGAAAATAAACAACGAAGTAAAATAAAAGATAACGTGCTTAATTTTTTAAAATGTACATGAAAATCAAATGATAGCATTTTAAAGAATAACTTCAAATACCGTGCAATTATGGAATATTCTCATTTGTTTTTGAAAATGGCTCGGAGTGAGCTAAAACATGTCAAACAACCTAATAAAATTTATATTACTGTGTATTTATTATGTTGTTAATTTACACCTTTTAACATTTAAAATAAATATATTATTACAAGGTGTTATAATTTATTATATTGTTCTTTTTTACTATATTTTAAAAACTACTATCACTTTCCTGAAAGATTTCTATAATTCCTATATCGAAAACAGAACTTGCTTTATAATTCCAATATCTATGAATTAAAGATTTCGTAACTTTACTAGAAGATATCAGAGGATCTCCACTTCCAAATATAACAATAATACACAACTAATAAAATATATGAACAATAAAAAATACAATAAAATTATTTTTGTTATTATTGTTATTATTGTTGAAAAAAGATTGTTGAAAATACCGCATTCAACGTAATAATAACAATTGTTACGCTGGGTATTTTGGGTCATTGAACTAATAAGGTTTAATAGTTATTTTAATTTTGTAGCTTCTTAAATATTTATTACAGCATCAGACAATTCATTTCCATTTTTTACAAAATCAAAAAGTTTTAGTAGCACTTTAATTATTTGATTTCGACTACGATTACTTCAATATACAGGGTGGTTCAGAACTGTATGTCAAAAATATATAGGCAAGTAGAGAGGACCTAAATAAGCAGATTTTGTATAGGAATGTGGGTACGGAAATCCAGTGTTGGGGCAGAAGACGGCGATGTTAAGTTCGGCGGATGAAAGCATTTCGCTGGCTTGAATCGTCATTCCCGCACGGATTTTGAGGAAAATGCTTCGTAACACTAATGCCGAGCTTGCAGACATGCATTTTATGTATGGAGCGGAACGAGGAAATGGGGTGGCTGCTCAAAGGATGCGCACGTTCAACAGTTTTCGGACTTGTAGAATCCTCTACTGTACGTAATACTTCTTCTTCTACTATAGGAATTCTGCGATATCTTCCACAGCCCGTTATCACGCCTGGAAGCATAAATCGATCCACTCGCGCTCAACTCCCCATAAAGACGCTCAAAAGTTCGGCGATCCGGAAGATTCCTAACAGGGAATCCTTCCTTGCACATCCTTTGAGCAGCCGTTCTTTTTTCTTTAGCAGCCTCATACATGAAATACATGTCGGAAAGTTCCGCATTGGTGCAAAGATGCATGTTGCTCGAAATTCGTGAGATGAATGACAATTCAAGCCAGCGAAACGCTCTCATCTGCCTAACTCAACAGCGCCCTCTACTACCTCAACGCTGCATTTCCACACTCACATTCCTATACGAAATCTGCTCATTTAGGTCCCCTCTACCTGCCTTTACAGTTTTGACATATAGTTCTGAACCCTGTATATGAAACATACAGAATACATTAAAAGGAATCCAAAGCCTCTGTAATCTGTATATATAATTTTTTGAGTATTTTATAAGGTTTCTGTCACATATTATTTAATTGTTTTATGAAAGGAAAATAGTTAATAATGAAAAAATTCATTTCTTAAGGCTGTTCGTTGATGATTTTCCCGATTCACCTCCCTAATTTTAAACCTATAGGCATAGGATGCATTCGTATTTATAAAATGTCTCCTCGGGATATTAATATATTTAATTTCTGTTTTCTGTGTACACTTCTTAAATGATGTCTCTTTTTTACTTAGTTATCAAAATATTTCTGAAACATGTAATTAATATGTAATTTTATATGTAAAAATCTTAGCGGAACTGAATAATATTTTAACACTACACATAGAATTAAGTATATATTTTAGAAAACTTTTGACAACCAAGAAAAAAAAAAGACATCCTTTAAGAAGAGTACATAGAAAACAGTAGTTAAAAACATTATTTTCCTCAGTAGATATTTTAAATATACGAATGCATCCTACGCCCATAGGTTTAACAATAGAGAGAGGAATTGGGAAGTTCACTGACAAACAGCCTTAAGATAAAATTTTAAAATTAGTTTTTTTTTTATAAAACAATTTACGAAAAATTTAAAACCACACTTCTTTTACAATTTATAACTTTTTTCAAAAACTGATAGTATACTGTCTAAGTGTGCTCTATGACATAACAACCAAATGACTATTTTAAGAAAAAAATAAATAAACTGTCATGGCATATGTAAAAATACTGTAAAAAATGACTATTTACTTAACATTTTTATTTAAAAAATTAACTAAGTACCAAAAGGACCCGTGCAAAGCTTTCGCACTGCAATCTTTGAGATTATTTCCTGGTACGTTTTAGCACTAATTTTTAATTAACTGATTTTGTTTTTAAATCAAACAACGAGTTTTAACGAAATGTGGGTGTACTATCACAGAAACTTGTTCAAACACTTTTCGAATGATACCTCATTCATCGTTGTATGTTTTGTATGTGTATAGATAAAGGATGTTGAGAACAGAAATAATATATATGATGATAGCTTGTGTATAAGAAAATGGGAATAGATTGCCATAAAATGTTTTGCCAAATTTTCTTCTCTAGCCAAGGTTATTTCTTTAGGTTGCAAAGACCCCTATACTGAAAAAAAAAACGAATTATAAAAAAATTGAAACACTGAATCATACGTGAATTCATATGAAAGCATTGGTACTTCTCTATTATCCCGTCGACCACTTTTCATAACGAAAAACTTTGCCAAACTGTAAGATTAAACGCCAAAAATGCAGTCCCATTTACTGGATGTCAGAAGCATTATACGCGTTTGTTATGTCATCAAGTGGTTTTTAATTCGACATTTGCGTGTATTTTTCATTATGTTTTACTGATTTATTAGTTATTTCATTAATTAAAATAACAATTGTGTCCTTAAATTCTTATATTTTACTTATTTATTTATTTTGATATTCCAATGGCAACGTTCTCCCGTTTATTTGGCGTTACAGTTTTGTAATAGTTTTTTGTTATGAAAAGTGGTCGACGGGATAATAGAGAAGTACCGCTATTTCATTAATTAAAATAACAATTGTGTCCTTAAATTCGTATATTTTATTTATTTATTATTTTGATATTCCAATGGCAACGTTCTTCCGTTTATTTGGCGTTATAGTTTGGCGATAGTTTTTTGTTATGAAAAGTGGTCGACGGGATAATAGAGAAGTACCAAAGCATTTATCAGATTTTTCAAAACTGTTCCATAAATGTCTTAAATACATAAATCAATATTTGGTACACCACTTTTTTGCAAGCCTATGGGAACTTAAACATGGGATTAAACTTTGTGGTCCAGCAGCCATTTAAGTGACGTCAGACTTCGCTGGCTTATTAACAGCTTAGTGAAATATTAAAAAATAAATGCTTAAAATTTTTGTGAATACCAATGAACTGTATTTCTAAATTTAAAATAATCCTTAAATTACGTAACCTACTGGTGCTCCGATACAGTACGCATACACACAGCCATTATTAAACAAAGTAAACAAATGAACAATAAGTGACGCACGCATAATAAAAATTAAATAAAAACCCGATTAAACAACTCGATATTTTTTCAAAAAGTACGCGCAAGATATAAATTAAAAAATCGTATTTCAATTGCATTATAGGACGACGTCATCTGATAATTCAGTATTTTATTTTGGTGGCAACAATAATTTGAGTAAAACCTTTCATTTCTTTTATGAAAACAATGCCGCGATTTAATTTTTATTTAACAGCAATTTTTAATCAAAAACATGTTTTAATGAAATGTTAAGTGTGCTATATCAGAAGCCTGTTCAAAATCCTTTCATATGCTATCTCTTTCGTCGTTCTGCATTTCGTATTTTCTGAGAAAAGGGATGTTGACAGGAGAAATAATATATATGATCTTACAGGAAATCCGATTCATAAGTTTTTGAAATGCACCTTAAAAACTCCCCCCCCCCCAAAAAAAAAAAAAAAAATAATAATAATAATAATAAAATAAAATAAAATAAAATAAAATAAAATAAAAAATAAATAAATAAATAAAATAAAATAAATAATAATAATAATAATAAATAATAATAATAAATAAATATATAAATAAGGAAGAGAAAATATATGTTATAATTTTCTCTATTTAGAAGATACTGATATATTCAAAAAATACAAACTGTGAAAAAATAGTTTAAAGAAAGCAATTCTGACCATTTAGGAAGAAATAAATACAGTAGAAAGCCTGTTTTGCGTATTTTTATTATCGAATCTTTGCAGACTACATCACAATATACAGGGTGGTCATTAAAAAATTTTGCCAGTACGAGCCACTAGTGACCATACCATTCAAGGAAACACTAAATACCATTTGGAATCTGTGGAGACTGGAATCTAATGGGACAGCGGGGTAACGGAACAAGTAAATTTTCTGGCAAAATAAATCATTTAAATGTAGAGGATTTTATCAATACATAGCACAGCAAAGATCACACCACAACATGTACTGAACCCTTTTTTCCCATTAGCTAGGTACACAGTAATAAACAAAACTTTCCTAAGCCTAACTGCGAAGGATTTTTTATATTTAATAAGTACTTATTTTAGTAAAGTAGTAACTCTGTGTTTAATGATAACATTATAATATACGATTATGTAGCTTTTAATCAATGCTATTCATTAAAAATTTTCGTTTTCTGTTAGTGAAAATTAGCTAACTTACATTAAGCATAATTGTAGCTCATAAAGCTGAATAATATGACAGGAAAGGTTCGGAGACCCGCGAAGTAATTATAAATAAACATCATATCTAAAGTTTACGTTAATTGATAACATTTTGCGTACATGAAACTTAATGTGCCTTGCTATTTTATATCTGTTCAAATTAATACCATTTCACGAAATTAACTTTAAAAAAAGGCAAGGGCATCACTACATATTCTATTTAGTAAGTTTTACAAAATTATAAAGATAATTTAATTTTAAAGTAAGATTTTGTTCATTGAATTTATAATATTTCTGATAAACCTCTTGATATCGCACATTTAGGATACATTTATGTTTAATGAATGTGTTCAGTTAGATCCAGCATGTCCCTTAGAGTCTGGAAAAAGGGTCTAATGAACCAAAATTTCATGTACAAAATTTGGCGATTTCTCTTTCACTAATTAAGCCATAATTTACATATTTTATATATTAATAAAACTGCTTAAAGTAGTTGTCTTTCAAAAAACAGTCTTCGTTTTTATAAATTATACTTCCTATAGTATGAATGGAAAACAAATCTCATTAGCCACTAGTCTCCCCTTTCATATCTTTTATAAGATTTTAAATACGTTTCGACCGTTTTTAGGCCAATTAAATACTGTCTTCCATAAATCAAACTAAACATATATATATATAAAAAATAGCCGTTTTTAAAAAAATATATTCTTTATTTTGTTTTAACAAAAGCAAACTAACTAGTTAAAATAAATTCCGAACATATTTCCATATCACTTACGCATGTGTAATGAATGTTTAAGCCTTATTATAATTAGAAACAGAAATCTTACGGAAACTTTACGTGCAGAAAATTACAAACTTAAATTATTAAAAACTTATATAAAAAATGTCAAATACACATAAAAAGTAATGAATACATTAAAAGAAAGGGCATTCTTTTCGTATTTTTAATATTTTAATTATATTTCAAAAAAAACATTTTTACAATCCAAAAATCTGATACCTTGTCACGCTACGTATATTTTCAAGACATTCTTTAATGAAGGTAGTAGCAAGTAACTTTTTTCTAATATTTTCTTCCTTGCAACATATTTCTATATTTAATCTCAAAAATATTAATGAGTTTGGTTTATCAAAAAGAATAATACGATATAACCTATTAATTTATTTTAACACATCTGTAAACTGTTATAAAAATGCATAATTTCTTGTTTTTTTCTTATTAGTTGTTACTATTTAATTTATATATATATATATATGTAAGTAAATGATATATAAATAGGCACTTTACTGAACCAATATGACAAATAATCGATGAACAACAAAATATGCACTTTAATTTCAACTAATAACACTTTTGGTCGAAACTATACAACAATTTACATTACGATAATCCAACCAGGCCTAACGGCTATATCAATTTTACATATCTTGCTTCATAATAAAAATTAGAACACTGGCTCTTAGCCAAATCTCGCGATTCCCACTATTTACAACTCCCGCATCAAAGTCATGGATAATAATAATGTGTCAGTTCAGTGTCAGTTCATTGGATGATCATTTACGTGAAGTGTTTCAACTGAAATCCTACAAATCGGTCATCCTGACGTGATGGCGTCTCGACATCAGCATCTTGATTTGTTATGTTTTTTCCATGCCTCACAGTTATTTTTTTTGAGATTTTTATTTCTTTCTGAGTATTGCTCTCTGTCTTTAGGATCAGCATATCCAATATCTCTGTGATTCCTTTCCAGATATTGCTCTCTATATTTAGAAACTATATAACTATTGCTTCTAGAATGACAAGAATTTGAATAAGTATCTCGTCCATTATAAGCTCCTTTAAATCCATGATGAGAATTATTCTTATGTGAAGGTTGTGAATATCTTTGTTTATTATAACTAGCCTTGCACGATCGTTGGCAACCATAATTATAATTATTTCTACCATGATAGTAGCCTCTATTCATGTATCTAGGGGGAAATTTTGGATTATATCTTGCTTTAAAATTAGGTGAAGCATTTTCTGTTATGTCTTGAGGTATCAAAGAATTTTCAGTCTCAAAGTTTTCAGGAACCTCAGATTTATTTTGGTAAGAATTCTCGGAACTCTGTTTCCCATATCCATATTTATTGTTATTTCCATGGTTAAATGACTGTTTAAAATATCTCTGACCATATTTATTATTGCTTCTGTTATCAAATGGCCTATTAAAATTTCTGTTCTTTCCCTTATGATCAAAATTCCTATTGCGATCTTTCACATAGTCTTTTCTACCATGTGCAGGACTACTACTTTCATAATTTTCTTCTGGAGATGCATTCCATTCATCGGATAATCCTGTATCTTTTGTCCTATTCGGCTTATACGGTTTTATTAATCTCCTTATTTTCTTTCTGTTCACTAAATTCGTAATCTGTGTCAAATTCACCCCGTCATTTACGCAGTCGATTTTAACCATATCTTCATAACCTCGATTATCGTTGTTTATACTTGCTTCATAAATTTTTGTCGGTACTTCGTTAATTTTAATGTATCCTACTCGAACTTTGTTGCCGCTTATTATTCTAACATTATCTTCCGTTACTTTTAATGTCATGCCTTCTACTGCTTTCCTACCTATTTTCCATTTTCTCTCTTCCATTTCCATTTCCATTTTCAATTTCAATCTATTTTCTTCAATCTCTGCTTGTAATTTCTTCTCTTCTCTTTCTCTTTCTGCTTGTAATTTCTTCTCTTCCAGTTCTGCTTGTAATTTCTTCTCTTCCAGTTCTGCTTGTAATTTCTTCTCTTCCAGTTCTGCTTGTAATTTCTTCTCTTTCTTCTTTCTCTTTTCTACTTGCTATCACTACTTCCAATCGATTTCTTATAAAATCTTCTTCGTAACTCTCCCAAATTTTGATCAGCTTTATTAGGACAGGTACTGTCGGTTTTTCTGGAGCTTCAATTCCGCATTCCTCGCAGAGGTTTATTAGATCAATTCTCTTGGCTTTATTTAGAGTTCCCATCTTTCAAAAATTGTACTTGAAGTGATACGATTACGGTTTCACCTTGCTGATTCGTAACCCAACTTTTGATACTGGCGTTTTACAATACTTTACGTTTGGTTTCCATTTCACTACTAGTGGCTCTTACTTTTAATAATCCTGGCATCCGAGCCCCCAAAAATGTAAGTAAATGATATATAAATAGGCACTTTACTGAACCAATATGACAAATAATCGATGAACAACAAAATATGCACTTTAATTTCAACTAATAACACTTTTGGTCGAAACTATACAACAAATTTACATTACGATAATCCAACCAGGCCTAACGGCTATATCCATTTTACATATCTTGCTTCATAATAAAAATTAGAACACTGGCTCTTAGCCAAATCTCGCGATTCCCACTATTTACAACTCCCGCATCAAAGTCATGGATAATAATAATGTGTCAGTTCAGTGTCAGTTCATTGGATGATCATTTACGTGAAGTGTTTCAACTGAAATCCTACACACATATATATATATATATATATATATATGTATATATATATATATATATATATATATATATATATATATATATATATATATTAAAAAACAGTTTGAAACATTTAAAATCTTTACTTATAAAAGGTGCTTTTTAATTCCTGGTATAATATTTATTCGGGAAAAGAACGCAGCACACTACTGAAGCGTTCTAGATAAAATTCTAGATTCTACAAATACTTACAAGATAGCACAAATCGTCATAAAATGCATACCCGTTTTTCAAAAAGTGTATTGCTAGGGAGCTTTCGTAATGTGCAGACACAATTATTTGGTACACAATATCTGGTAAAGGACTGTCTTTTTTTACTTTAAGATTCACAGATTTACCAATCACAATGCTATTACAGATGAAAGGTGGAGGAAAAAAATGCGTAGATTAAGGTCTCTTTATTTCACGACCAATTAATTTAAAAAAGGGGAATAGATGATTTTTTAATTTATTTGAAACTTTTCCAAATTTTCTTTAGAGAAAATATCCTATATTATTTCAAAACCTTTGTTTATAAATAAAGTGATATCAATCGCCATTTATAAGTGATTTTCGTCAAAAAATCACAGTTTTGTATTTACTCCTCAGAGTGATTCTTTGAAATTGATCTGAGAAAGCTCTTTTTTCTTATCATTATTATTTCAGTTTGAAATTTCAATTTAAGTTTTTCTTTACGAATGTTATCATAATTTGTATAAAACAAATATTAGCAGTCATTTGCTAGAATATATATTATGCTTCAAATAAACATATAGTAAGTTTTTTTTTTTTTTTTTTTTTTTTTTTTTTTTTTTTTTTTTTTTTAAGAATCAGCGCGCACATGATTTTGCGTCCATGAGTTGTATGTTGATTTGTACTTATGTGTGCCATATTGCCTTTTAATATTTGAAACCGTATGCATATAAGGAAATTCAACATTTATTGTTTTATTGCATATTTTAAATTTCAATATACTCTTTAGAAATTCCAAAATTACAACTGTAAATATTTATTAATCAGAAGTATTAATGTAAAAGTATCAATACGTTTCATGCCTTATATTGATTTAATAAAAATAACATTTTGTGGGCAATTTCCTACACAACTTTAATCAAGATTATTATTGTCCTGTTATTCTTCTTATAATCCTAAAGTACTGCTCAAAGGTCTCTGGAGACAATAATGATCTGATTTAATGAACGGTTATGTTTCGTATAAAATAACATCGTGTAAAGAATGTTCTATATATTTTGCGTAAATAATGAATCGGTTCGAAAAGTAAATTTATCAACTTAATGTTTCCGTAGAATTATAGCTCTAAAAAACAGTATTCTGGTAGGAAAATACGAGGTAAAAAAAATATTTTCCTGAAATATTTTATAGGAAACATTTTTATAAAATATAATTTTCCCAGTAATTGAATTATCCAAAGGATAATTAGTTTTTTTTTTTTAGTTTTTTTTTATTTTTTTTATTAATATTTTATTTTAATATGTTTTAAAAGTAGTATAAACACGCTTTTTGCTTTTCAATTTTATATATTTTATTTCTTCAGTAGCTGTATTATATATTAACTAGGGGGCTCAGCCCCCTACTCGCTAACGCTCGCCAACCCCCGTGAATTACGAAGCAATTCACATTGAAACCGCTACGCGGTCCCAGTTCGCTTCGCTCGCTCGCCCCTTTTTATTTTTGCAGCAATTCTAGCCGAATAAATACTACCATAAATCCACCATAAACCACCATAAAATTGACAATTTTTTAATGTAAAAAAATAATTGAAAACTCCGTTGACAACACAGTTAAAAATGCATTTAATTGGTGCTACCAATGGGCATAAGTGATTTAAATACTATGAAAAAGGATCTTGTAAACTCAATTAGTTTAAAACTGATTGCACCAATAATATTGTACAGCACGGCTTAAACTCATTAAAAAAAACACTACGTGATAGGAAGATAGTTTATATATATCATCAATCATTGTTTAAATTTCGTAAAACTGTTCTAATTGATTATAGATATTTGCAAAATATATTATTTTTTACTTCATCAAGACAGCAACAGATGGCAGCAGGGGCAATCTAGACAGTTGATATTTTTATTCTCTTCGATTTCGTGTGCGGGAAATTCATAAAAGAATTCTAAATAAGGCTTGAGAATTTATTTGAAATTAACGATATTACTCATAATTAAAATGAGGAATCATCTGAAACGCTATGGATTACGCACATGTTATTTTATTTTTAATAATTGCTAGTTTGGGTTTCACTGCTCTTTCGCTGGCCGCCATATTGCAGATTCTGGAAACTACGGTTGTTGCAAACGATAATCTAGAAATTCAGCCCTTTTTTCGCGCTACGTAAGAGAAAAATATATATAGATATAGATTTTAATTTAATAAGCAATGAAACCATGTCTTTGTGTATATAGCACAAATCTCGATATTTTATAAGATTTTTAATGATTTTAAAGATTGTCAATTCCAACTTAAAATCTATTCCTTCTTGAAGTACAGTTTTAAATACGTATGGTTGGTAAATATTTATGTTCGAATATCAATTACATACAAACATTTAGAGAAATGTGACAAAGGAAATATTTTCGTTCATTACATTTTGAAAGAATATTAAACTAGTAGTACATTATCTGGTATTTATTATAATCCTAAAGTATTTGCAAACAGCTCTAGCGACATTAAGGGTTTCATGTAATGAAAGTTTATACTTATCATGAAAGAATGTTTTGTAGTAACATTGTATATATTTCAAAAGTTATGAACCTGTTCAGAAAGTAAGTTTATTATTCTTACTTTCACAGAAATATGTTGAAAAATTTGTGTTTCGATATATATGCTCATACTTTTAGTAATTTTTAACATAAGTGTAGGAAACAAATTTTACGCAGCTATTAGGCTCGTCCACAAACTAAGACCCGCATAGGAGAAAAAAAATTAAGAAGGTTTTGTTTAATGTATTTATTAAAAAATGTTACAACATATATATTAAACTATTTTCTACGTAGTCGTATTTTTTATTCAGGAATTTATCGTATCATGACACCAGCCTTCCTATTATTTTTTCTGAAGAAGAACCCGACAAACCATTCAGCCAATCCTGCACAACGACTTTTGTGTCTCGAATTCTCTGTACATTCTGACTACCTAAAAATCTCAATTCAGAAATTGTAATTTCAAAATTGTGAATTTCCTGTTTCCAAAACTTTTGCATTCACTTTACTCAGCAATTTCTCTCTCTCCAAAGACGGACGTTCAATTCATTCTTCGTCATGCATCTATTTCCTCACATTTCTCTTATTCCTGACATTTTCATCTGTAAATGTTCAACACTCAAACACTTTTTGCGCACAAAAATCTTTTATAACCGACTGCACTCCTCATAGACTGGGAGGAGACAGCACAGACAATCACCTCATCGAGTTCACTGGTGAAATTCCAGAATTAGTTAAAATTCGATTCGCAAATTAAAACGTAATCGGTCTGCCAAGTCATATCTTGGTGGAAAACACGTGAAAACCCAATTTTAGCGGTTGACTCGTAGGTTTACCATTGCGTTTTCCTGCACCCAAAAGTATGAAAACATGGAGAACTGGGTGCAGGAAAACACATTGGTACACCTACGAGTCAGCCGCTAAAATCGGTTTTCACGTGTTTTCCACCAAGATATGACTTGACAGACCGATTGCTTTTTAATATGCCAATCGAGTTTTAACTAATTCTGGAATTTCAGCCATGAACTCGATGAGGTGGTTGTCTGTGCTGCCGCCTCCCGGTCTATCAGGCTGCGGGGCTTACAATTTTAATGTCCATTTAAAACTAACACAGCAAAGCGAGACAGTTTCGTTCATCAATATAATTCACATCAGCAACAAACTGAAGGCAGCGTCATTACAATGGCCTGACATGTGTGCACCCTAAAACTCCTATAATAGGAGCTCTAGTGCACCCTAATCGCAATCGGTTATTAGTTTGTGGTCGCGCTTGTATTAACATTTTTCATTGGTCATGTTTCAGGGTAAGGTTTAGAAAGTCAAATAATACCAATATTATTTGATAAAAATGTTTCAAAATTCATTATTAATGCTATTAATAGTTTGATCATTAGCAACTTATTAAATTGATTCTTAAACTATTAATAATATTAATAATATTAAAGTGATATAGATATATTACATTATTTCCATTTTTATCATTATATCCACTTTTGTTAGCATGATTTGATATTTAATTTTAATGTGTTTTTCCTACCAAACATTTAAAACAAAAAAAATTAATTATATAGTAATTAAATAAACAATGAAATGTATTTTATGTCTTCGAGTAATTTATATATATGAGTCTCGCAGTAGCTGTAAAAATTATAAATCGCATATATTATTGTAAAAATATCAATAGCATACATGCGATGACTTGAACACAGCAGTCGAATTAAAAAAATATATATATTTCTCTCGAGAATTAAATACATCACGCAGCCAATATCTGGATCAGCAGGTTAAATTATACGTAAAAAAGAGCAGTCATAGTTCCTTATGACTGGTTCTAGCCGATAAATGTTGAAATTCTTCAAAAAATAAAAATAAATAAATAATAAATAAATAATAAATAAATAAATAATAAATAAATAATAAATAAATAAATGGATTTATTGAAGAAATATTTATGATAATAATATAATGATGAACAAATCCCACTCCATTCGACATCACTGAAAGCTTTTAGTACTGAACGTTTAATAAGATATTAGAAGGCATATTCAAAATAATTCATATAGACTCTCTTACAGGCAATCACTGATTATTTAGATAAGACAATATCACAGAATATTTTAGTTCCAGAACTCAAGTTTCATGTCTTATAATCCAATTGCGCCTGGTTATCGTGACACTGCAGTAGAGAGACTGACCAATAATGGCGTTTGATTACGTCGGAACTCTGTATCGATGGCGGTAGAATACTGACCGCGCTGAGACCTTGCGAGAAAAGCGCGCGTACGGGTTTTTGTAATTTTTTTTTAAAAAAAGGAAAAATAAAACGTTGTAGGTGATAATTTTAAATAAAACGAATTTGACTTGGGAAATAAAATGTTTAGAAATTAAAAATGTTTTTGAAGAAATAAAGTTATGGAACGTGTTTTAAGAATATTTTGAAGGAGAATAAAATATTAATTTACACATTTTAAATAAACAGAGGTTTACATAAATGAAATAAAAATAATATTGTCTAAGATGGGAAATGTTAATAACTAGGGTTGTAAGATGATTAAGGGAAAAATATGGAATAAATTTAATAAAATACGGAATTTTGAATTTTGTAATATACATATCTCCAGGTTAATGAAAAAAAATCTTTTTTATAACAGTCAACAGTCGGTAGGATTATTATTCTAAGCGTAAGATATCTGTTTTTTATGTTATAATCCTTATGTATATTGCAAACATCTCTAGAGACAATAATGATATCTATACTAATAAAAGAAACTTTCATCCTGTATGTGTGTGTGTGTGTGTGCGTGTTTTTTTTTTTTTTGTTTGTTTGTCTGCGATGGCTAGCAAATTCTAGTCCAACTAGAAATCTGCAAATATAGGTGTGGATAGTCCAAGATCTGACCTGGTGCACCTGAGTCTCAGAGTTTTAATATTTTGATAATTACCCAATATATGAATTAGTATTTCATTAATCATTGCTTCCAAAATGCAATCTTTTTTCTGAAGATTGTGCAAAAAGAATTGTGAAACCTCGAAATGAGACGTGTTTTGGGAGAGGGGAGAAAGATTTTAGGTTTACTGGAAAAAGGGCGCGTTAAAAGAATGACATCTCACTAGACCTTTTCGCAACATGTCAAAATAACAGTAACTATTAGGTCTTTCGACTCGAAAATTTGCAGATCTAGATAAACAAAAAAAACCGCAAATTCAAAAAATCAAATTTCAAAAATTTCCATCCCCAACTTTCAGAAATGTTAATTAGAAATTTTTAATTTTTCGAGCGATTCAATCTTGTAATGAAAAACATGTTTTTGATAAAAAATTGAGTCGCCACAGGTGTCTGGATAATGAATCGGCAAAGAAAGAGGTACTAAGAGATTTTTTAGGTAACTCAAATTAACAGTTCAAATTAAACTACGATTTTAAAAATAACACCGTTCAAATCGTCTCTGTTTCCACATTACAAGTTTGTAAAACTTAAGATTATCCGATCCTTATAACCGAATATATTTATTATTTCGCATTAATTTGATTGCAAAAAAATATTTTAACGGTTTTTTTTTTTTTAGCTCACAGGCTATCAAAGCCTGAGAACTTATGTGCCCGCCGGTTCTGTATGTACGTATGTATGTATGTATGTATGTACGTAACGCGATAACTCTTGATAGAACTAACCGTTTGACTTTAAATTTTGTTTATAGGTTCCTTGTGATAAGGCGCTTCCCTGATTAGTTTTGGAGGAGCATTGGTGAAGCATAAAGGGGGGAAACGGGGGGCTAACCCCCCATAATTTAGATAAATGGGATTTCATGCAGAATATTTCCATTTTCTCCAAATTTTGTATATAGGTTCATTTTGATAATGTGCTTCTATCAATAGTTTTGGGGGTTCATTGGTTAAGTATAAAGGGGGAAAGGGGAGGATAACTCCCCTCTCCCTAATTTAGATAAATGAGTTTTTCATGCAGAATTATCCGATTTTCTTCAAATTTTGTATATAGGTTCATTGTGATAATGCGCTTCTCTGAATAGTTTTGGGGGTTCATTGGTTAAGTATAAAAGGGGAAAGGGGGGCTAATCCCCTCTTAATTTAGATAAATGGGTTTTTCATGCAGAATTATCCCATTTTCTTCAAATTTGGTATATAGGTTCATTTTGATAATGCGCTTCTGTAGTAGTAATAGTTTTGGGGGTTCATTGGTTAAGTATAAAGGGGGAAAGGGGGGATAAATCCCCTAATTTAGATAAATGGGTTTTTCATGCAGAATTATCCGATTTTCTTCAAATTTTGTATATAGGTTCACTGCGATAATGCGCTTCTCTGAATACTTTTGGGGGTTCATTGGTTAAGTATAAAGGGGGAAAGGGGGCTAATCCCCCTTAATTTAGATAAATGGGTTTTTCATCCAGAATTATCCGATTTTCTTCAAATTTTGTATATATATTCATTGTAATTGGAGACTTCCCTGATTAGTTTAAGGGGTTCATTAGTTAACTATGAGGGGGGTAACGGGCGGATGACTCCCCCCTTAATATATTGTTGATTTCTTTATTTTTCGAGGGGCATATTTCAAATTCTTTGAAATAAGAGTATAATATACAATTAGTGTGAATAGCCTGTGAGCTCAATGCCCTCAGTTTAACTGGGCAGTTTTATTTTTATTTTTTACGAGCAACTATAGCAGACAAGATGTTTTTTACCTCTTGAATAAAGAAAGATACGAAACAAGTAATAAAAACTTGGAATGATGTTATTAGGGGCTGCATAAAATTGTTAAAAATCTTGGATTTTTTGATTGGAAAATTATGCATCCTTTCTTAAAACTGGCTAAGAATTGAAATTTTCAAAAATCAAATTAATCCACCAATAGGTTTTTATTTATAAAAAAATTTGCTTTTTATGATAAAGAAATAAAAGCCTATTTGACAGTGGGAGTGATTAATTAAAGAAAAGTTTGCATCGGAGTTTTCTTGAAAAAATTTTTCGTTATACTTGCGTGTATGAGGGAGTGGGGGGGAAGGTTAACGACTTCTTATTTTGCATCGCATTTATTGTACTTCATCGAGCGCCCCCTCACGGCGGCTTTTTCACTAATTACGAACTCTTATTAATAATAAAAAAATGTATTGCTCTGTTTTAGACAAAACAAATTCAGTTTAAGAAACTTAACATTTTTAGCCTTAACCGTAGCGTTTTATAATTTTTATATTTAGAGAATACCAGAAATTTCAAATATCGATTTTTGTAAAAATTAAATTTATGCTCCTAATAAAGGTACACAACCCGTATTCACTTGATACCAACTAATAATCAAAGTCAGAGATTTGTTGTGGTGTACTTGACCAAGCGACCCCTGGCGGGCAATACTAATTTTTTTTCTATATTTGTGTATTTTTATCTCGGGTTCTATGGACCCGATCACAACGGGGTTTGGATAATTCGTCTTGATTTTCAATCGCGTTACAGATTTTAGTTTAACCTTCCACCGCCAGAAGGCGCATTATTTTCTCTAGTTCTATAGGCCCGATTTCGATGGAATTGGTTCTTCAACTCCCTTGATATAACTAGTGCACGTGCCGGATGTTAGTATAGAACACATTAGCGTCCCCTGGCGGTGGAAAGTGGACCAAAATGACTTTGCAGCGCGTGCGTAGCACGCCTATTACACGGTGCCGGAGGCAACGAGGACACATGTCGGAATTACCTACGGAAGGTGGTTTGTTTGGAACAGAGTGTGCCCCCTATCCTCGGAAGGTGGAACTAAAAGATTTTGCAATGCTGCGCAGCACACCTACTATACGGTACCGTAGGCAGCGGGAACACGTGTCGGATGTTCGTTTAGATCAGACTGCGCCACCTGTCGGCGTAAGGTGGAAATAAATTATTTTCCGTTGCGAGCGCAGCAATTTTAAATAATTAATTTCATGCACAATCGATTTAAAGATATATAATCATACAAACTTTAGGTTTTCTTAACTTTATTTTCATTGTCCCGGGCAACACCGGGCGGGTCAGCTAGTAATATAATAAATGTTTTCCACGGAAGAATATAGTTTGACACATATTGGATAGTACATTTTGTGTAAATAATGGAACTGTTCGAACAGTAACGTTGCTGTGAAGATAAGTATTGGTTTTAGTCTTTATATAGTGTCAAATTATTGTTCTGTTTTCTAAGAAAATCTTATTATTTTAATCCGGAAATGAATGCTCAGTGTATCACATACTTACCGCTTCGCTTTCTTCATTATTTCTTCCAATCTTTTTTTGTAAAATGAACCATTTCTCATATAGCTTACACCCAGTTAATGGGAGGGAATCATTGGGGTAATTCATCAAACATATCTTTCCAAATCATCTCGCACAGATGTGTAATATCGTGTGTGGAAATTTCTATTCCAGTTTTCTGTACAAGAACACACTTTTAAATCGTTCTGTCGTTAGAGCGTGTTATATCAAATAGGATGATGAAATGCTACTAATAAGAATTTTTTTGGATCAATCACTCACCCAAAAAGGCCCTTTTTATGGACCCAAAGGGACAAATATTATGAAATGTAGAAAATTTCCTAATATTTTCATTCATTTTTAAGTTTTAAGTAAGCTACTAAATACCATTTCGGACAAAAATATATTTAACTTTAATCGTTTATTGAATATAAGTCGAAAGTCCCCTGCGCGAATGTCCGTACATCTCAAACAAACACAACGTTTATTATACTGACGTTTAAACATTATTTTACAAATAGCAACTAGTTAAAAGTCTGTAGTTAAGTTCTAACTTAATATTTATAAAGACTGGTTTTAATTCTACTAATGGAATTAACTTATAAAGTTTGCCCTTAACCAAAACATTCTCGATCCGTGGACACAGATTTTTTTTTTTTTTTCAAGTGCCGCAGATGACATGCAAAACCATCGTTAGGTAGTTTGGGAGAAAGGAAACCATTTTGTTTTTTATATATAACTCTTTGTTCTGCTGTGAAGTTATTGAATCTTTTCCAATTCAATAGTCCCATTTGGTGATTGGCGTTCTCGATGTATACTCCGTAGTCATCATAAATAATGTAAAGAAATGCTAATTTATAATTATAATACTAATTTTATACAGCTATGAAATTGTATTTAGCAAAAAGAAATGCACCGTTTTATTAAACTAAAGACCAAAGTAATTAAACATTCAAAACTTAGTTTTTGTCCTCTCCGTGGACTTGGCATATCCATTTCTACTGACATTGTTTAGTTTATCCGTCATTTATCAAACATTGTGTACAGTATAAAGAAGTCTTAAACACAAAGAGACCGTTGAAGTTTGAAAGTATTGAAATCCTTATGTGCATTGTTATTCAAAAAATTACATTTTATAAATTCAACAGATTAAATCAAATTTTTAGATAATTTTGCCTTTTCTGTGAGACAGTTTAATTATAAAAAATAAATATGTACTAACTACGCCCAATACTTACTGCATTATGTCTGCATTTAATTTTTTTAAATGTAAATTACCTATCCAATAGCATCCGTTGCCTTATTAAAATTATAAAAAATCACAAACTTGACCACTTATATAAGGTTATTTATTAAGCAAAAATTGAAACATTCATGCAATTTTTAAAATTTTTTACATACATTTCAAAATAGATTTTTTTCTCTATTTTGTACCTTTTTGTGAGAATGATCCAAATACTGTTTCTTCGGACATAGGTATTTTTAGGAAATGACAAAGAGCCCCACGATAACAATATAATAGCAATCATGACTCATAGACTGAAATTATATTAGAGTTAGAGTAAAATAATAAAAGCAAAAGATTTAAATTTCTTAATTTCCATATATACCTGTAAAATAGTGTTTTCAACATTACAATTGAAAAATAAAGTGACTTGGCTTTCTTGAAACGATTTCAGAAACTCTTTATTTTGCTTCTTTTCAAACATAAAAAAATAATCTTTAACTAAATATTTATGAGTCTCGACAAAAATACAGAACTTCCGAATAATTCTTTTTTATGGTTGAGAAATCATTTGATCAACAAATTTTAGAATGCTATCTACTTACTCAAGGAAAAATATATAAAAATAAAGTTATTTAAAGTATATAGTGCATGCTTAAACTTTTAGCATAATTTTTCCTTTCCAAATATTATGCTGTTTAATTAAAAGTATGAAAAATTAATGAGATATAATGTCAATAAATACATAAATATGGTATTAAAAATATTAATAGAAGAATAATATTAAATATATACGTGAATATATATACTTAAAACTTACAAACTTATTAAATATATACTTGAAACTTACTCACAACAACTTTTAAATCCCATTTAAATATTTAACTTTCAGAGATTATCATTAAATTTCCAAAAGTTTTCAAAATAATGTAGGAAATAAAATTTATTAAAGAAAAGATTTTCCAAAGAATATGCAAATTTTTTTTTTTAAATTTTACCTGCCATAGTATATATTGATTGATTAGACTATTTTTTTCAAACTGGCAAATTATAATGATGCGCATTTTTGCTTCAAAAATATCATTACAGAACAAAATACTTATCTGTATCTTTAGAACTCACTTAACTGACTTAATCTAACATAACTGAAAAAACATATTCATAATTTTTTTACCATATTTAAAATTATATTTTATCAGTGAAATAAGACAGATTCATTAATTGATCGTGACGTTCTTTAGATGACCAATATGTAATATACGAGGGTAGTTTGATAAGTTCTCGACCTGACACAGATATAGAACAAGTATGACAAAATTACAAGGATGTTTGTAATGCATGGTACTTTAGATGTCATGCTACCGAGTTTCAGTTTCGTGAGTTTATTGGTTATTCCTGGGCGATAAAGTAAAGTAAACAAGTTTTCATATTTTCTAAAAATGGAAAAATTTGAAGTTTGAGCTGTCATAAAATACTTTGTTAAAAAATATTTAACCCCCACAGACATACAAAATGAGTTACATTCCATCTTAAATGATTCCTGTCCTTCATATTCGACGATAAAAAAGTGGGATGCTGAATTTAAACATGGTAGGAAATCAATTCACGATGATGAACGCTAAGGACGCTACGACCGACGAAATCGTCTAAAAAATTCACAATAGACGCCGATTGTAGATGCGCGAACTTGCTGACATTGCAAACATCTCGATAGACCGTGTCCACTACATTTTACAGTATGTTTCGGGTATGAAAAAGCATTCGTATGAAAAGCTCGATGCGTGCCGCGTTTGTTGAACGTCGACGAAAAACGCCAAAGAATGAACATTTCTCAAGAGTCTTCTGAAATGTATTGTTTTGAAAGTTGAAAAATAAAATAAAAATCTTGTAATTTCTTTGCCAGGCAGAGAACATTTCGAACCTCCCTTGAACAGGGCTGCACTAAAGAATTCGCACACAAGAGTGAATCTTAAATGTATTAAGTTGCAAGAAGACCACATTGAAAAATAATATGAAATTATGTCAAAAATCTTGTGCTTGCACTGTCAGGCCGAGAACTTATCAAACTCGTACGTATGTAAATTTATTGTCTGTGTACGTATTTGTTATTTTATATTATAAAAATAATATAATGTTTCTAATAAAGTAGAATGTTTAAACAGATGGAGGAGATTTCAGAAATATTAATTTTCTTGGCTGCATTTTTCTATTTTTTTCTATTTTTTCCTATCTAAATTTGGAATACATAGAAGGCAAGAATAAAACAGTTCTTACCCATAAAGCAATATATTGGAGTAACAGCACACTATTGCTGTTGTCACCGGAACTCACAAAACTTTGAAACCATTTAACCTCTTCCGGAGTGCCATTTTTTTTATTTATCGAATACCGTAGGAGGGAGGTGTCTTTTTAACAATTTCCAACATAGTTTTAAAGTGTTTGTGAATTCAGTTTTTCTCTCTGTCTGTCCGTGCTCTAACTCACGTAAATATACTCGAATTTCCATGAAATTTATATATGTTATTGAGGTTTATTATAGCATGTTTGATACTGAAAATGAAGTGCGTAGCATTTATAGTACATTTACAGGGGCAATCAAAACTCCATTACATTACAGTGTATGGGGGGAAATATTTTCCGATGAATTTAATAATGTTACCCTATTTCAAGCGTATTCAAATTTATATATATCACTAAGGTGAAGTGCAAAATGCTTAATATAGAGCACAGTGTGCATAGCATTCATCGTTCATTTACAGGGAGGGACACACAAAATAATTCGCTTGCAGTACTGTCTATGGACAGAAAATTGCTGAAACTGCGTTTTCAGTTGTGGTAAGCATTTTTTTGCATATTATTTGGTGTGTATATATTCTATAGATCATATGCAGGGCAGCATAAAACATCTCCAGTACATTTCGGTTGGAAATGATGGAAATTGCTGAAAGAGAATTTTCAACTGTGCTATGCGTTTCCTAACTAAACTAAACTTTACCATGTTTTGCAGCATGCATACAAAATTACAGATTATATACAAATCTACACCAAAAATTTAGATATTTTTCCGACTATTAATGTAAACTGCTGAAGTTAGGTTTTCAAATGTGTGAAGGCATTTTACAAATTTTTTACTTATATTTCACCTTATTAAATATTGAAGTTTTGTTGCAATATTCTGAATGTGCTGGGAAGTGTTTCATAATCCATGCTTGACGCATGATTTTTTGTTCTTGTTTATTAAGTCAAAATTTTGCAACATCTGCAACTTTTGCGAATTGGAGCTCTTTTAAATACTAACCATATAACATTCAATAATCATTCTGAAGAAATGTTTTATAACATTATAATATCTCATAACATATTTTAACCACATAACAAATAGATGGTCCTTGCTTCCTGATAAAAGTTAAATTCAACATGCAGTAATCGGGGAAAAAAGGGGAGAGAGAGAGAGCTACATACATTTTAATATCCACATATTCACAAAAAACCCAAAAATAGTCATTCAACAGGAAATTATGCATTTTGTCTACATATGTTGAAATATTAAACTTAGGGGGTCGTCTTAATACTAGAATTGTACTAAGCTCTAAAATTTGCAACACGAACACCTAATTTTAACATCATATTTGGCTATTTATTGTAAAATTTTCCGGTCGAAAAAACAGTTAATTATATTATATTCATTCAACCTCAATTGTATAATTCTGGAAGTTATATTTTTGTTAACACTCCTTATGCGTTATAATTTGAGCTGAAACAAATTTTGCTGTTAAATAAACCCGCATGCTAATATTGCTTTCAATGCTAAACATTTAACTCTATAATTTTTATGAACTTTTAAAAATTACACAGATTTTTTTTGTATCCATCCTGTATAAACAGTTGAATAGACAGGCAAAGAAACTGAAGAAAGAAAAATATGCATCTTATTTTTGTCGGAAGTTGAAACAGAGTATGCTATACTTTCAACCACTAAACAAAACCTTAACAAAAAGCCCAATATATTACTTTAAATTCAAAAATATATTTGTTATTTATTTACAGAATATTTAAGGACCACGATATATAAAAGCAATATATCCGTATAAACTAAAAAAAGGGGGCAATAATAAATTTAAGAAAAGTGATAACAAAAGTAAATGTTTTTTTTATTATTATTTATTTATTTTTTTATTTCATTCGCTTTCGTACTTAAACTCGCCCGGTCTGGCAGGGCGCTCTTATTGGTCTCTCCGTCACATGTGTTTTCTGACTCCGCTGTTGTTTTTGAAGAGGTCGCTGCCATTCCATATTGGCGCGTGCGAAAGACGCAGGCAAATTGACATGGCTTAGGATTTTAAATTGGTTTTAATCTTTTGAATTGGCATTGATGATGGAGCTTTAGGGGCTCCGAAACAGCTGTTTGCCAGTTTATATGTTTTATTTGTGCTATTTCACGTTGTTAATTTATTTTTTAATATAACGGCACAAAGTTAAATCCACAAAAATTTAGAAAAGTAAATGCGTATTTGTCCCCAAAATTCTCCGAGTATTTTGTACGCATATATATATTCTCTGGATAAAATTATTAATAAAGAGTGACAATTAATTTGATATAATTGAATTTAAAAAAACACAGAGTAGTTGTTATAGTTTTTTTTTTCATCTGTTTTAAACACAAGGAAAAAGAGCGATGTATCCGAATGAGCGCTGTAATGAAGTGTGATATAACGAGGGGTTACTGAGTTAAAGAGAAAAAAAGGGAAATAATGCAGTGTTAAATATTTCTTCATAAAATCCGAAAATACATGTCTAATATTTTTATTCAAGCATTCTGGACCACCCCACGAAATAAAAAAAGGACATACGTATTGTAGAAAATCTTTTATCCAAGTTTCCATTAGTTCAATACATCACGTATTTCATTCAAAAGAACTCTGTTTGAAATATTTTTTTTTTTACTATTCTGATACATTGTATAACAAAAGAAACTTGAGAACAAACACAAACAAATGTTTTGAAAATATATTTTTTGTTGTATTCAGACACGTTAGAGAATTTCAGATAAACATGCGCACTTATCATATTTATAACTAAAAAGTTTGGAAATCTGAATTTTGGGATGTTCATTCCTTACACATGTTCTTATAAGTTTATCGGTGACAATGACATTTTCCATAAATATATTTAATGTCATAAGTAAACGACGCAGGCTATATTTTTTTTACTTTAGCTTAATACACATTTTATAAAAAATTATGTGAACAAATTTACATAAATAAATAATTTCTTTATAATACCTGGTGAAAATAATAAAATTATTAACCATTGGGAAAATGGTTGTTGTTTTCGGTCGAGAATGGACTTCTTGACGTCGTCACTTTATTGACGTCGTCACTTTATTTTTTTAAACGTTTTTAACGGAATTCTGTAACTTTAAAAGAATTTTTAACAAAATTCTGTAACTTAAGAAGAATTTTTCTTTTAATAGGCAATATAAATGCATAATACCGTTACAAAAATGCTAACGTTACAAAAATTCTAACGTTACAAAAAGGATAGATGCAAATTATCCGATGTAAAAAATAAAGTAGAAATTTGGTATTTTCGTGTTATAGCGGCCTTCAAGGATGAAATATTTTTGTTTCTGTTTTCATTAATATATTGTAAATTTGGTACTCTCTTGTTATAGCGGCCCCCAAGGATCAATCGCCAAGCGACTAAGATTTATCACCAAATTATAAAGCGCGTATGACATTACAATAATATATGATATATATGACACATTTCTTGACGTATGTGGCCAAGTTAAAGTCCGGTATGATGCATATATGATGTATATACATGACATGTGGATATGATGTATATATGACATATAAGACGTAAATAATGTGTATAATGACGTATATGGCACATATAGAAGTGTTTCTAATATACCCAGCTAGCACAGAACTAACAGATTGGCACAAAAATAGTATCTTTCGTCAAGTACTGGAGGTGTTATTTCGATAACAGCGAATCATAACCAAAAAGTATCGATTCTGTCCACTCATTCGATATCTTTGGCGATACTTTGATGGGTTATCGACATTGCGCCAGAAATATGGCACAACAACGGAAATCGGCGATATAGGTGATACGTAATTGATACAAATACGTAGGAATTCCGAGATTGCAGGCATAAAAATGTTAAAATAATGGCACAAATGTGGTATTATTGATATCCAATGGTAATCATTTTGAACTGCATTTTTGATGCACATATGACAATATAGATCTTGTGCCAATCGAATGACATTTTATATGTATGTCGGCGAATACTTTTAATCTATTTAATTACACATTTTGTAGTATCGAAACTGTTTTAACCCTTTCAGGGGCAAAGCACTTCGATTGCTACAATGTTAAAATGAATGAATGATACCGGAATTTACAAATTTGGAAAAAAAAAAGCTAAATTTCACATGCTTCATGAACTTTTTTTTTATCAAATCGAAATTCTGGTACCATTCTGTAATTAAAATTAAGTGGCTTCATAAGTCATCACCCTTGAAAGAGTTATATAATTGAAAAAATCTTTTATATCTATATAAGTATTCATATGCACATTTAAGTTTCAGAATCTTAAATAGTTGCACGATTTTCTCTAAACTAATTTTATAGTACAGAATTAAGCTTATGTTGTCATATTTTGAAATGTTAGGACTGAACCCCCCCCCCCCCCCCAAGACCTTGCAGTTACCTTATTTTATGGTGTAATACTTAACTTCAATTTTTTTTAGCTTAATACAGATATACTTAGAGAAAGCAATCTTTTTTTTTAAATATTTTATATAAATCTCTTCACTTAGTTTCATGTGTTTCATATTTTTGATCGGCCATGTTCATCATATCCAGTGCAATAAACTAGAACTAAATTTTGAAAAGGGTTTCATTTTAAACAAATATTGATAAATTCTGACAATTTTAATTTAAAAAAAATTATGTTGTTCAATGTAAATATCTCAAACGACATACTTCATTTTCAGTTCATAACACAGCTTCATGGTGAAAAACAATATAATAAACACTTGTTAAATGTATATTCATATGTCTATTATATTTCAGTAGTTTTCAAGCAATAAAGCTTTTATAAAGATAACCATTAGTATAGCATACACTGTTAAAAATCTTCAGCTTTTGCTGCAGACACACTCCACCGCTTTTAGAGAAAATGGTTATGTTACTATATATTACGGAGTGTTTTCATTGGTCAAAATAAAGACAGTCTATAAAAGCAGGGGAGTGACTATGCAGCAAAAGCTGAAAATTTTTAACAGTGTACAGTTGCTAATCTGCTGTTTTTCGATTATTGTCATTCATCCCTTCTAGTTATATATGAGCAAATATTTTTAAAGGGGGGGGGATGATACAGGTTTAAAATCCAATAAAATAGTTAAACATTTATCTTGCACAAATTTGAACACTATGCAAAATGTGAATGTTAACTACTACACACTTAATTTTCCATGATATTAAATTTTCTTCTAAACGCCACGTGTTTCTATTTTATCCCATGCAGACTCAACTTTCCCAATTTATATCTAGAAAAATCCATCCTAGAAATTTCCATTGAAACATCTTCTCTATCTAGAACCACCAAATTCAATCCTTTACAAACGTAGTGATTGTAAATAGCTTAAATTATCAATGAAACTGGAAGAAATAAAATTCGAATTTTTATTAAATTTTTTACAAGTAATAAGTAGTACTCAGTAGTAATCAAACGTAGTGATTGTAAATAGCTTAAATCATCGATTAATCTTGAAGAAACAGAATTCAAATTTTTATTAAATTCTTTACAAGCTATAAATAGATATAAAAGTTTATAAAAATGGGATAGCATTGGGGGGGGGGGGGAGGAATCTGATCAAATTCCTGGCAAGATAGTTAATGCAACTTTCTCTTTGTTAAAAAGAAAATTTAGTAGGAAACTTTTAATGTACTTTTTGAAAGAGTAAAATTGTTTCAATAACAATGGTAATGGCAAGGTCAAAAACATACAAAACTTGATTTTTTTTTCTTTTGGCTGTAGTTTTCCAAATAATCAGATGGTAATTACCAGAAATATATTTAGTATGCAAAAATTCACCTGTTTTATAACCTTCATTAATATGTATTATTTTCGTATCAAATATCTTCACGTATTTACATAAACTAAAACAGTTTGGACTATGATCAGGATGACATATTTGATTTTGCTTCGCTTTTACATAAATTATACATATGCCCCTATAAGAGTGGAGAAATACATTTTAATCACAACAGGCAGGAGGATTTTCTGACAGGGTGAGTGAAATTTTAGGCAGTCTTTGAAAAAAAAAAAAAAAAAAAAAAAAAAAAAAAAAACAAGACATGTTTAAAAAAATAAAAGTTACAAACCAAAATATTGTACTTAAAGTTATATCCTATACTAAACTTTTCCCTCTTGTGTACAATTCAATTTTATAAAAGAAATATTAAATTATTTGTAAAATAATAAACTATTTATTTTTCAGTTGCTTACATCTTGTCATAACAATGTTCAACTGTATTTTGCATCTTGTTGGCTAGTGAAGTAAATCATTGTCGATAAAATTTTCTGATAATTCTCCCACACCTGCCTGTGTAATTATTTATATTTCACTTATGTTCCACATGATTAACTTGATCACATTCATCATAAAATGTACTATAGTCATCACTACAGTAACATCTCTGTTGCTCCACAATTCAACCTTAAGAACACTTAAAAGCTGCTCCAAAACAAAATGCATAGAACAAATTAGTAACAATTGAAGATTTGAAAATATTTATGCCAAAAATAAAATTTGTTTCTCTAAAATGGCATCGTTTACATACTTAACAATACTTTAAAAGTTTAAATTTGTCTTCAAACTGCAATAATATTGCTCGAACTTTCATTTTTATTTTTTAGATTAGCTTCACTGATAAACTATCTTACAATTTATTTTTAATTAAACAGGAAAAACTATTATCAAGGCTATTTATAAAAACTGACTTTTTTATTTTTTAGTTTATGCAGATAATTTAAAATTGTTGATATACTTAAAAGAAACATTTATGAGAAATAAATTGTATAAAGTATTTTACATTTTTGGCTAAAGTATAATAAACTTTAAAAAAATCCTTTTTTGATATTAAGATCTAAAAAAAAGAAAGAAAGAAAAAAGAAAAAAAAGAGAAAGACAATACAAATACATGGTTATTTATTTATTAAAATCAGAATTTTCTGATACATTAGGTTGTTTTTTTCGACAGCCCAACTCTCTCTCTATCTGTTGCATATTGCAGCCACTTGGCTATCCAGCTTTGAATGTCACTAACAGCAGCATCTTCAAACAGTTTGTTGTGTCTCACTGAAGCTAGAAAATATTTAAGAATACAATATTAGTACATTATTTGCATATAAATTAACAAGACAAATAAATTAGTTTTGGTAAGATAGGGCTTTAAATAAGATTTTATTTCGGAAAGCTACAGAAAGAAATCTGAGACTTTGGTTTTGTCGCAAGTGACTGCCAAATTTTGTAATATATTTCAATGACAGACTGATGAAATCAGAGATTTTTTTTCCCACGATAAGCGAAATAAGAATTTTTTTTTTTTTTTTTAAACAGTGAACGACTGCCAAAATTTGCAATTTTTAATAATGAACGATCATACATTTTCTGATGCATTTCAATGACCGACTAATGAAATCAGCAATTTTTTTTTTTTTGCTGCGATTGAATGACGAAATGAATGATTTTTTTTTTTTTTTTTTTTTTTTTTTACAGCGACTGCTGAAATTTGTGATTTGCGACTGCTGAAAATTACAATTTTTAACAACTACTGACTGACGAAATTGGTAATTTTTTGTTATGGCTGACTGACGAAATTGCTAATTTTTTGTTATGGCTGTCTGACAAAATTGAAATTTTTTTTTTTTACAGCGAGTGACTGCCGAAATTTGAGATTTTTTATTAACCAATGGTCGACAAATTTTGAGATTCATTTCAGCAATTGATTGGTGAGACTGAAAAACTTACAGGATTTTTATGATTTTTATCAACTGATCGACAAATTTCCCGATATATTACAATGACTGATTGACAAAATCAACAATTTTTTAATGCGATTGACTGGAGAAATTATTTTTTTTTTACCACTTCATAGACTAAGATCACGATTTTTATCAGCCATCGATTAACAAAATTGGCAATTTTTTTCAATGACCGATAGATGAAATCCATATTTTTTCTTTTGAGATAAATTGACGAAAATCCAGATTTATTTTTAACCGATCAATGAAATTTACAATTATTTTTCGCAATCAAATGATGAAGTTTCCAATATTGCTGCAGACTTAACAAATGAACTTTTTTTTCTTCGTAGGATTGACGAAATTTGTGCAATCACATCTGGATTGTAGAACTTTGCGGCTCACAACTAAATAAAAAATAATTGCGAGGGTAAAGGGCTGAAAAAATAGGAACTTTTTCAAATTTATAGGAAATATAGGAGCACTGCAAGGCCTGAGCATATATAACACTTTCAGAAGCAAAGTAATTCTGCTAATTAAATGCTGAAATGAGATGATCCCTTAGGACAGTTAACTCATTAATTAGTGCAAAATTATCATCAGATGCAATAGCTTTTTGGGCATACCTGCCAGTAAACTTGCTCAACTAGAAATGCTCAAATGATTTACTAATTTTTTAATTTCATATTCACAAACCCGAAAAATTCCAATTATCGAAACCTAAAGAAGAAAACAAAACAGAAATTTTACTATTTCGGATTCGTGGCCTTGAAAAAGGGAAAGTAGAGTAATAAGGTTCCCCAGGGCAGAAAAATTTTTTGATGGAAGAGAAAAAAATAAAATAAAATAAAGATTAATTATTGCCAAACTAGTAAAATTTTCTAGTTTTCATCTACAAAGTATGCCAGGCAGTATATTGAGAATTGGTTTAATTTCACTTCAAACTGTCTAACAAAAAAAAAGCCGGAGTCTGAGTCGGCTTGTTTTTTTCTGTGATAGATTGGCAAATTTGTAATATTTTGCTCAACTGATTGCACATTTTCTTCTTGCGAGAGTGACAAAATTCACGATTTTCCTTGCATTCGACTGAAAACCGGTCAAAAAATTTCACGACTTTCTTCCCACGACCAATTGAGAAATTTTGCAATCTTTTTCAGTAATAGAACTGTGAATTTTGCAATCCCCCCCCCATATAACTTATATTCCAAGTTTTATCGATATCTGTCAACCAGGTCTAAGCAGGGTAACTTTAATTATAACAAACCTGTACATAACATTTATGCATAATCATACAGTGCATAAATATTTACTATTCTTGCAGCAACCATTCTATTTGGATATAAATTAATATCAAACAGTATTTACTGATAGATTTGTTTCTTAACCCTCCAATAGCACACTCTTAATATGTAATTGTATTGCCCAAAAAAGAATTACCATTTTTCGAAGAAATTTGTTTTTTGAAGCGATGATCAAGTCCCGCAACTGACTGACGAATATTTTCTCATGCCCGTTCAACAAATTTTGCAAGGATTTTCCCACGACAGATTGACAAAATTCGCAATTTTTTCCCCACATCCTTTCGACAAATTTTGCAATATTTTTTCATGAGCGATTGACAAATTTTGTGATATTTTCCACGACTGATCGGTGATTTGCATGCTTTCTTTTCCCAACATGATTTACAAATGATTTTTTTCTTTAGTGTTCATCTGAAAATATTTGTAATTTTTTCCCCCTCGAGCGACTGATTGACAATTTTGCGATATTTTCAAGAAACCGCCCAACAACATTTATGATTTTTTTCCAAAGATAGATTGAAGAAATTCACGATTTTCCCCACACAACCGATTGGTGAATTTCATGATTTTTTCTGACTGATAGATTGAAAAAAAATTAACATTTTTTTTCGCTGCATCCGAATGAAAATTTTTGGGATTTTTCTTCACAACCAGCTCACGAACTGAGATATTTTTACGCATCCAATTGACAAATTTTACGATTTTTTTCCATGATAAATGGGCAATTTTTGTGATATTTTGCTCGACTTATGATGCACGATTTTCCTTGCGTTCGACTGAAAATTTTCGCGATTTATTCCCTCCCTCCCTCCCAAAACCAGTCTAAAATTTTTATGACCAATTGACAAATTTTGCGATATTTACCAGTGACAAACCGGTTAATTTCGCATCCCCCCCCCCTTACGAACAGATCAACAAATTTCGAGATTTTTTTTTTTCCTGTGGCCAATAGACTAATTTTGTGTTATTTTCCCCGTGACCGATTAACGAATGGTGGGGTTTTTTCTTGCAACGGAGGCAGGTAGTTAAAAACTTTTCCTGCAACAGATCGATGAAATACATAATTTTCTCCATGAAATCAATCAACGAATTTTGGGTTTTTTTCCCCCCACAACTGATCAAGTAATTTTGGCAATTTTTTTCCTTGACCTATTGACATTCCGACAACCAACAGTATTTCACGATTTTCTTTTCTGTTACCGAAAAAGGAAAAGAACCGAAAGGGCAGTAAGGTCCACCGTGCTCTGCACCCAACCAAATTTGCCTAGACAGCACTAAGCAGAAATGATAGATATTAGAACTGTAAAGAACTTGTGGTGTATATGTAATTTTTTTTTCCTGAACTTTAAGGAAACATTTAAAAACAACAAACTAGTTTATCCTTGCAATTCACAGAAATTAGGACTTGACAATTTAAAGTAGTTCTTAAATTCCCTGGTAAACAATGCTAAATTTTCTGACTCATTTTTAAACATAAAAGGTACCTAATTGGCAGGCCTGACTATTAAAGCAATTTGGAATCGAATAGCGTTTTTGGATAAATAAATTACTTATCAACTTGTACGCAAATCTTGTTACGTGACGATATGTTTTTTCCCTGTCTTGTGCGTCAGAATTAGGTTCAAAAAGCTGACATTGACTTTTTTCTGAAAAATCTTCGGCCTTTACTAAAAAAAATGGAAAATGACTTCTGAATACATAGTTTCTGAATAAGAACACCTGGCAATTTCATGTATTTGCAAACAAAAATGAATTTAGAAATGTGTCAGAAAGTAGTTCTTTTGGATTTGAGAACAGCTTTAAAGTCAACAAGCATTTCTCATCTAACAGAAAAAATAAATTGACTGTTTCCCTTTCAAACTATGGAGATCTATTTAAAATTTCAATGCATATAGAACCTAAGAAAATACCAGGGATTCAGGTTTTACCTATATTTCATTAAGGATATAATAAAACAATTTTATTCAGAAATTGATATTGATGTCATCACCCTGAATATGTATTTTTCATGCAAGTAGTTAAAAATAAAGACACATAAGATTTTGTAAAGTTTCTGAAATTTTTTTAAAGAGAACATAACTATAAGTTTCCAATATTTTCCTAAGTTATAAAAGTTGCTCTTGTGCTGGCCTGTCACAAGTGTACCTTGTGAAAGACTCATCTCCAGTGCACAAAATCGAATAAAATCAGAAATTCATTTAGCAACCCAATTGTTAAAAGGTCCATAACATTGATGAGCGTTGAAAAATATAGAGATTGTTGTGTATATATATAGAGCTCGACTTTCTTCCTTTTTTAAAAATATAAATAGACATATATATACACGTATATAATATATATAATAATCATGTATAATAAATAAACATGTACATAATTATTCTGAGTTCTAGATTTCAATTTTTTAAAAGCTTTTTGTCATGTCTGTATTAATGTGATTCTTCAAATAGCATATAAAATAGTGGGATAGATTATTTTTCTTCCTTCCAAACAGTTAAACTCCCCTCCATTTATAAATGTTGGGAGGGAGACTACCCTCCTAGGAAAATTTGAATTTCAAACCTTGTCTATAGATAAAGCAATTCCAAATAAAAAACTTGGCGGTAAAATATGAAGACATAATGAGTAAATAGACAAATGTTACCAGAAACCAAATTAAATCCTTTGGTGGATTAGTACTTTATTTTAGCAGCAAGTGTCAATGGGGATAAAAATATACGACTTTTGACCATATAGAGAATAGACTGTAGCTGAGGTTTGTTGTTAAGATTTGCAAATCACACAGCAGAACAAATTTTGCACCAAACAACAAAAGTTACTGCCACAAGATTTACAGAATGACACACCCTGCCCACCTCTTGAAGCATCGATTTCGCTACAAAACTTATTAAAAATTAATACTTATGTCAAGAAGTTTTAGGTAGGCAGACTTGACACGCTCTGAAACCCAAAAATCAGATTTTATTTCAGAAAGCTTTTTGGTAAAAAACATTTTTTAAAAATGCAAGCTTGTTTAGTAGAAGTTTAATTTAAAATTGTGCTTGGATGTCTTAGAAGAATAACTATCATTTTTACTCAAGAAAAAAATATATACTACTTCTTAAATGTAGAAAAATTCAAGCATATCATATTTAGATTAACTACGAACTGAGGAATTTTTTTTTTTCCTACATAATCCCATACAAAACAAAAGTGAAGATTTTAATTTTTATTTGAGGCAGCTTTTGATAGTCAAAAGAACAGAGTAAGAAAATCAGGAATGCAGGAAAATGTGTGAAAATTTGGAGACATGTCAAGTCTCGGTAGGTAGACAAACCTGCAACAAGCTCGATGACGTGCTTGTATTCCTGGAATGAACATTTTACAAAACTTCCGATCCCATTGTACTTCGTGTCTAATATATTTGAAGTTAGGAACTCATTTTCCTGGTTGCATTATGGGCATCTTTGCTATCATAGGCTGAAGTAAAAGAGAATCTGAAAAAAAAAAGTTACAAATGTATTTTTATCAAAGATCAGAAGAAACAGTTTTTGCTATTTCAGATACAAACTAGTGTAAATAGTTTGTTTAAATTGCAATATTGTAATTAAATTTTATTTTGAATTTAAAATTATACACCCTTATTAAGAAATGTGATTTATGTTACCAGCATACAGGTAAACATCCATCTATTCTATGTGCAAGCTGAATCAATTTGTGCATCAGTCAACCCTTCACCCTTACGGTTAAGATGCAAAATTAAACCAAAAATGGTATGGTTTCATGATTTGATCCATTCCTATTACACACATTTTCAATATGCAGCTTAAGTGAACTTTTTTTAAAGAAAACTTGACCAAACATGACATGCATCAACAATTGCAGCAGTATCTCGTTGAAGAATATCTAATCTCCAAGGTCAATCTCCAACGTTGTTAGTTTTTACTTCTTTGATTTTAGTTCCCATTATTTTATACAAAGTTACTTTTACTTTCAGAACCGGTTCCAAAATTAAAAATACTCGCTTATAAAAAAAAACTGCAACAAAAATCGAAAAAGTAAAATCTTGGAGATTGATCTCAGCTATCCTAACAAAAAAATAGTTTAAAAATATTAAAATGAGAGCGAGAAATCGCTCTAGAACCTTCCCATAGACTTAACATTACCTTGAGCGTTTCTTCCCGTGACTAGTGTAGGCTCTTAACAAAATTTATGATCAACTAATTGAAAACAGCAGACACAATTTGCTTTTTACACTCACAAAAAACAAACTATTAAGATTTAGTAATCAGTTTAAGAAAATTTTATGTTTTATACAACAAAATAATTTGTTTTTATTGTCATATTTCAACATAAATATGGTCTGCTTAGCTGAAATTAAACGAAACGAAAACCAGAAAAAATTATTTGTAATGTAGCTGCAAGTTTATCTAAATTACATAGTTTAACTTTCAGCAGCTTTTATAAGTATTGTCCGACAATTATTGATTCTACATTTAAAAATCCAGCTTGGTAAAGTTTGGGGGGGGGAGAGCTAAAAAAGACACTATAAGAGCAAAAATTCTTTATCTACAGAACGACATAGCCAATAACAGTTAAAAAATTATTTTACATTTGTTTTAACTGAAAATATCAAAAATATTGGATATACATCCCTGAACCCTGACAAAAATAGAAACTTAATATAAAATACCAAAATCTATTAAAATCATTTAGAATGTAAAATTTTATCTTTAAAAAGCATGAATTATCATTAAAAACATGCATTAACAAATAACAACAATAAAATAATTCATCAAAAAAGAATTAGGCAAGTTTCATTAAAAAAATTAAGGTACTTTTCGGTTAGCCGGGCGCCAGTGAAATGTATATATCTATATATACATATCTATGTATATATACACTCATATATGTATGTGTATATATATATATGTATATATACATACATGCATATATAAATGTGTGTATGTATAGATATATGTATAAATAGATATATAAATTTCACTGGCGCCCGGCTAACCGAAAAGTACCAAAATTAATTATCATGCTGCAGTTAACCAACCGTATCCTCTACAAATAGGTTTCAAGAATGTATTTGTGCATTTTATTTAGAATTTATAGATTAAAGTCTATCCAACTCTACTAAATAATTCCTTTAATGATATTTTATTAAAATTAGGTTTTTGAAGTGACAATTTTAACCATATTTAAAACGAGTTTATGCCACCACATTAAAAAAACTTACCAACCCTGATTTAAGCATATATGAGGCATTTCATGTTTTTACTGCATTAAAAATCTGATTAAAAACAAGTCCAGAAAACCAAAACTTTTAATTAAAAAAATATATACCTACACAAAAAGTTTATATTTATCATGTTACATAATCAAAATAAGATCCTTCCCCATTAACCGCTTAGCACGAAAAAAAAAAAAAAAAAAAAAAAGATATATCACCACATAATGCCCAATAAACAACTGGTGGGGGGGAGGGGAGGGTATTGTGAAAACTGAAAATTCCCCATAACTTTTAATTATGAAACATATCGAATCTGTTTAAAGTTATTACTTCTAGGAAAAGGGTCGAAAATTTATGTATGACAGATTTTTGATATCATTAAAAATGGCCTCAAGAGGACGGGGGGGGGGGTATTATAAATATTATCTAATAAATATTTTGAGTAGCAAAGTTGGATAAGTGAGTTCAAAGTTGGATAATAAATATTATCTAAAACTTTTATATTGACAAGTTTTTTATAAGACCAACCTTTACAGGAAAAAAAAAAAAATCGGCCAGCTCTGCCTACTTGACACAGGTAGATTTCAAAGTGGGCAGTTCCAACTGCTGCATCATGGTAAAAAGGTCATTTCTTCTGCAATTCCTAATAAACAGACGCCCCACGGTCTGCATCTTTAAAATCTACCTGTGCATGTAGGGGCCGAGCCGTCAGAGATTTTTTTTATAGTTGTGAATGTGCCTTGTCCGTTTTTATATAGCTGGAAATGTGCCAAATTATTTTGAATTTGCAAAAATTGCTGGCATTAATTTCACCAAAAGGTTGCAGGAAAATATCGCAAACTTCAACTATCGGTCACGAGAAAATATGACAAACTTCATCTGTCGGTTGCATGTAAAAATGCAAAATTCAGCAGTTGGTTGTAGAAAAAGAAATTGTGAAATCCATCTACGATTGCAAGAAAAAGCCCTTTAAGTTTCACCATTAAGTTTAAAAGGTGAAAATAAGGAATTTCGCTTAGTAGCCACTGGCCAGTAGGCTGATTTTTTTAGTAGCCAATTACTGGCTAAGGAGAATAATTTCTTTAGTGCCAGTAGGTACATTTATGTCACTGAATATATATATTTTTTTAAATACAATGACTTTACAGTAAAAAAGTAATTTATGTACTAAAAAAACTATTTTAATTTATATTGTTTTGAATAAACTTGAGATATTAATTTCCAATCTATTTTAAATTTTTAAATAAGTTAACAGCATAGTTCTACACAACATGCTTAAGTAGCTATCAAGTAGCTATTAAGTAGCGTAAAAATCATGAGCTTCGTCGATCGAGAACGTAAGAATTATGAATTTTATCTATCGGTACATACAAATCATGTATTTCATCAAACGGCTACATAAAAATCGAATTTTGTCATTCGGGAATGTAAAAATCCTGAATTTTGTCTATTGAACGTGTAAAAATAATGAATTTTGTCGATCAAATGCGTAAAAGTCACGAATTTAGTCTATCAGGCACGTAAAAATTACGAATTTCATCGACTGAGCATGGAAAAATCACGAATTTTATCGACTGCTTGTGTAAAAATCATGAGCTTCGTCGATCGAAAGCATAAAAATCATGAATTTCATTGATCGTGCGTGTAAAAAATAATTAATTTCAACGATTGGGTGCAGAAAAATAATGAATTTTGTCGATCGACTACGTAAAAATAAAATTTCGTCATTCGGGAGTGTAAAAATCCTGAATGTCGTCGATCGAACGTATAAAAACCATGAATTTTGTCGATCGAATGCATAAATATTATGAATTTCGTCCATCGGGCGCGTAAAAATCATTAATTTTATCGACCAAGTGTGTAAAAATCATGAATTTTACGACCAAGCGTGTAAAAAATCATGAATTTTATCGATCGCCGCATAAAAATCATTAATTTTGTCAATCGTGTGCATAAAAATAACTAATTTCGTCGATCAGGCGCAGAAAAACAATGAATTTTGTCGATCGGGTATGTAAAAATCAAATTTCGTCATTCGGGAGTGTAAAATTCCTGAACTTCGTCGATTGCCGTGTAAAATTCCTGAACTTTGTCGATTGCCGTGTAAAAATCACGAATCGATTGCCGCATAAAAATCAAGAATTTCGGCGATTACGCATGGAAAATCGTAAATTTCTTCGAACGGACGCGTAAAAGCTATGAATTTCTTCGAACGGACACATAAAAATTACGAATTTCGTCGAACGGACGCTGAAAAATCGTGAAATTTAGGGAAAAATGGTAATCGGGAAATCCTGCATTTGGCCAGTTCTTTCCATATTTTTAATCGTCAGTTTTTAAAGTTTAATCGACGAGTAGCGACTGCATATTTTTACCTTTAATTAAGATGCATAAAAAATCAAGAAATTTGTCTATTGATCGCAAGAAATCCCCCTTCCCCCAGAAAATTTACTTATCGGTCACAAGAAAAACTGCAAAATTCAGCAATCAGTAACAGGAAAATATCCTGAAATTCGTCAGTCATGGGAAAAAAATAGCAAAATTCATCCATTGATTGCATGAGAAAAATCGCTAAATTTGTCAATCGATTGCAGCAAAAAAAAATTAGAGAAATTTGTATATCTGTCACGAAAGAACATTTATTTATCTTGGAATGCTGTATTGAAATTTGTAAAGTAGCATAGAGAGAGGAAAAACGACTAATTCGTGTTCCAGATTTTTTTATTTTTTTTTTTGAGATAGTAATTATTCAGATATTTTTAAATAAATTATATTGTTTCAAAAGAAAAATGTTAATTAAATAAATGGCTATTTTTTGGAAAGGAGGGGGGGGAGGGGGGATGGTACTAGATAGGCAGTATAGAAAAACTTTAACGTACAAATTGATCAAGGAAATGTGTTTTTTGGAATAATAAATATTTTTTTAAACAAATTTTTTGAGTAAAAAAAAACTGAAAAATAAATACAATGTTGTAAATGACCATTAACATATAAAATTGAAATTTTCATACTACAGTAGAACCTCGATTAACCGAGCTTCGATTAATCGAGGTTTCTGTTAACCGAGCCAATAACGAAGTCTGATTTTTTTTATTTTTAGGTAGATTTCGTAAGAAATATATATATATATATGTGTGTGTCACTTTTTTATAGACACGATAACTTCAATAATTCTGCACAAATCTCTTCCAAACTGATACATAAAATCAAGGGGCATAAAATCTCGGTCAAGTTCGTTAATGTGCAAAATCGAACTAAGGGGGAAGGAATGGGGGGTGGAGGCTTTTTGAGAAAACAGAAAAAAAACAATTTCTTAATTATGATACGTATCAAATCCGTTAAAGTTATTATTACTTTTAGGAAAAGGGCCGAAAATTTATGTATGACAGATTTTTGATATCCTTAAGAATAGCCCCAAGGGGGGAGTGCGGGGAGGGGGGGGGTTAGAAGAAAAAATTTATAACTTCGTCAATTCACAACACAAGATATCAAATCTGCTTAAATTTATTATAAATCTACTTAATATTATCTAAAACTTTTATATTGACAAGTTTTTATAGGACTAACCCTCATAGCACAAAAAAAAAAAAAAAAAAAAAAAAAAAAAAAAAAAAAAAAAAAATCCATGCTGGCTCCGCCAGCAAACAAGTTAGGTTCCGAAGTGGGCGCTTCCAATTGCCGCATCAAGACAAAAATATCATTTCTTCCACAATTCCCACAAACAGGTGTCCCATGGTCTGCGTTTTCGAAATCTACCTGTGCCTGTAGGCCGAGCCGTCAGGGATTTTTTTATTTTTTTCGTGAATGAGCCTTTAAAAAGACTATAACTTTATATAAGTTTATTTTTATAATTTAAAAAACGTTCTATTGTTTTTTATTCCAAGAGATGTTAAATTCGCGAGTAGGGGGAGTTTTTATGCACAATTTCTATTAACCGAGATTTCCGATATCCGAGGTACTAGCAGTCCCAATTAGCTCGGATAATCGAGGTTGCACTGTACTATCAGGGCTGTGTTTTTGCCGGCAGAAAGTGGTTTCTGCCGTGCCAGTGGCAGAAAATGGTTATAACCGGCAGAAACTGGCATAAATACATTTCATGTCAAAATCTGGGACTTTTTTAGGTAGTACAGTGCAACCTTGATTATCCGAGCTAATTGGGACCGCTAGTACCTTGGATATCGGAAATCTCGGTTAATAGAAATTGTGCATAAAAACTAACCGTGGTCGCGAATTTAACAGCTCTTAGCATAAAATACAGTAAAACGTTTTTTGAATAATAAAAATAAATATATATAAAGTTATGTTTCACAGCTGAACAAATTTAAAAAGGAAATCAACTAAAAATAGTAAATTTTAAAAAGCAAATTGAAATGTTTTTAACTATTCTAAATTAAGTCCAGATTTTCTATCAGTGGCTGTCCGATCACGCCAATTTTTGAGCAGCAGAAGATCTATCGGCGCAACATCGCTTCTTTGCTCCAAATATTTTAGGGCAGTTGTTAGTGCTTGAACACCTTCAGTATGACTTATAGTTCTTGAATCCTCAAAGTCCTGGTCTTCATTGTCAGCATCATTAATGTCCAATAGGTATTAACGGCTTGTATAATTTCTTCATCATTAAGGATTTGAAAACTTGGATGTTGCTTTTCAACGTCCAGCCATTCGGAAATGTCTTCTTCCAAAACTTTTTCACACCTCTTAATGCGATTAATAATCTCAAATAGTTCTCTGTCTGTCGGTGGGTTTACCCTTTGCTGGGATTCATCCTCTCTTCTCTTTAGAATAATTATGTAGCCTGCAGCATGGACAGTGAACTAAAACGTGTGGTATTTTTCAAGGCTCATTCACAAAAAAAAAAAAAAAAAAAATCAGACTTTGTTATCGGCTCGGTTAATAGAAACCTCGATTAATCGAAGCTCGGTTAATCGAGGTTGTACTGTATTAAATTCCTTAAGTAGAGGATAAATAACAAATAAAATACTGTGGATAGTTTTAATTTAAAATAAATATATTTGTATTAGAAAAAATGAGTAATGTAACAGATAAAATTTGTTATAATAAGGTCGTGTAATTTTATATATAAACAATTATTAGAGCATTTGAAATCTCGGTTTAAAATTCAAAATAGAAAACTATATCCAATACTTACTCAAAATACTTTTCTGTAATTTAACATAATTTAATAACTGTAAAAAACCTTTCTCATAGAAATGTTATACAGCTCCAAATCAAAAAATTAGAATAATTAATTCCATTTGTATTTGGAATAGCATTTAGCTTTATTTCACTGTAGTACAATTGAAAAAAAAAAAAAAAACAGCGGTGGATGTTTTAATGCATTTGCATGTTATTAAGGAAAATTAAAACTGTAAAATATTAAATTTTGAGTGAATATTTAATTTTTGTAAAATTTCATTATTCAAAATATTAGAATACTAAAATAGGTGGTTCAAAAAATTAGAATACTTATGAATTTTCCTGATTTGTTCAGAAGGTTGCATAAAATAAGCATTTATGGCACAATAGATATTGCGCCAAAAAACAAAGTTGAGCTTCTTTCCAGCATAAAGTTATAAAATGTAAAGGTATTACTTTTTGTATAAGCGATACATAAAAAAACCTTTTCTTCACAATTCCTTTTTTTCTATTATTCTAATTTTTTAACTTGAAGCTGTAGTTATATGTGGATCTTGTAATTCTGTGGATTTAAAAACATTTCATTTAAATACAGTATTCAAAGGAACAAATCTGACATCTTTTTTTAAATTTAAGACTGTTAGTTGAAAATGTTCTAACCATATATATATAAACCATATTCCATATAGTTGATAACCTTTAAGTTATTGCATTATATTATTTATTTAAAAATTCTCTGAACAGTGATTTGTTAAAATATCACAGAATTTTTTGTAAATTTCTTTCTTTTTTTACTTTTAAATAGAAATGTAACTGCAAATAATAATATTAATAGTTAAACTTATATAACATCAGATTACCATTATGAAAATTTCTGTTTTTCAAGTAAAAGAAAATTAGTATTATATAAATAAAGTATATTTATATGATCATTTTGAAGCATTTTGCTACTTTGATTAACACTCGTTATCTTTAGTGTTAATTTTTAATTTGTTTACATATCAAATACATGTGTGAATTATGAATCATTGCTGCTAAAATTATTCATATTACTTCTTAGTTTCTGCCTTGCCAATTTTAACCGGTTATAACAACCCCGGCAGAAACTTGCCAGCCCTGACTACTATCAAAACAAAAACATACAATTTTTTACAAGAAAGTAAAAAATATATAAATAAATTAATTCAAGCTCTTAGCAGTTAATTCAGATTTTCACACAAAAACAAAAAAAACTCATGAAACTGTGAAACATTATTTTCTGCCAAAGATTGGTTTGATTAAAAGAGTCAACAGTAACATAGATTAAAAAACATGCAAGGGGAAGTTTAAAAAAAAAAATACAGGTTATTTTTTTAAAAACCAACTTTTACTACCCTATATTTCATCTTGCTGACTAGTAAAAACAGGTCTTTGGCTGTTAAACTACTAAAAACAAATTTCCACTCTTGTGCATGTATAAGAATTTTGCACACGAATACAACAACAAAAAATTACTGGATGCAGTGAAGTAGTTGAATCTCAAACGAAACGAAACGCACAAGAAATTTGGAAAAACTCGATCACTAAAGTATCAAGTATCAGTAACTTTTAACAATAAAATTTACTATATAACTATTAATGAAAACAAAAAATAATCTTTGATATTTATTCACTTAGTCAGAGAAAGAAATTAAGTGATTTGAAAGCAGATATTAAAAAAGCATGCATCACTTATCATTTCAATATGTAATTCAAGCTAAACAAGTACGTAACCCTAATTACATGTTTTTATACGTTCGCAAAAGATTTACTTCAGTAAGATGACTTAAATCATTATAAAAAAGGAAAGATACAAAATTTCAAAGCTAAACAGCTAAAAGATTAGAGAAAAAACTTACTTAAACTGGGATATTCTGCAGACCATCTTGATGTACACAAACAAACTAACGCGCGCGGCCATTGAAGACAGAAGTGAAGGTCGAGTGTGTTGCCACTGCGGTTTAGATAAATGCCTAGACGACAATGATAGTATATGGATGATTAATCGGCGGGTGTTAAAAAATTATCATATCCATGGCGTCAAATGGATTTTGCTTTTCGATAAACTAGTGGCGCGACGCCACGCTATCCTTTGTAGTCTAGGTATCGGATACCTAGTAATTGACACGGATTTTGTGGCGCGTAAGATTATCGCCATTTTTTTACAGTACAGACACCACTTATTTGATAAAACTTTAATTTGCCATGAAACATTTATCGGAATGTTACATGAAAATCGATGTATCTGACAATAATGATATTACTTATACCAATTCGTGACATTTCTGACAATTATGTGTTTGCTGGGTATATATACGTATATAGGATTCATATATAAGCTTTGCGGCGGTCTTGGCGAAATCATAACTGCAACCTTGGCATAATCGTAAGTGTAGAGGCCGCTATAACAAAAAAGTACGTTCTTTTTTTTTTATTTTTTTTTTTAACTTTTGAAACATTTTCCCAATGGTTATTGTAATTTGTTAAATTATATATTTTTTTCTGCCAAATATTGAAAAGAATTATGGTTAATAAAAAATATATGGCTATATCTCTTTATTTCAGCGAATTGTACACTTAATCAGATTTTTAAGGAAAATAATCTGAACCACTATTTTCTTTATATTGTATGTTAAAAATAAACTGAACATTTGAATGTAAACTCTCAAATCACAAAAAGAAATTTATCCTAATAATTTAAGTTATAATTCAGTACATTTAATCATTTAATATATAATGAATGTACGCTCAACAATTTTGTATTTAACAGAGATGTCAGATTTAGAAAGGAAACGACATGTTTCGAAAAGGGTAACCCTCTCCCTCCCGCTTCCAAAAACAAAAACCAATCACAGATTGCACATTTTCGATTATTATTAAATATTAGCATTTATTTAAAATTTTCATTCACCTAATAAAAACATTGTAAACCACATATTGCAAGTATTACCTAAAAAAAAAAAAAAAAAAAAAAAAAAAAGAGCGACATTTAATTGCTTATAAATAACAGCATTTTTTCCTTTTCATTATCATTGGCTAAAATCATTAGCTTTAATCATAATTTAATTTTAGTGAACCCATTTTCCAACGAAATTAGCAGGAAGAAATACATTTTGCGAATTATTCTTATACTTATATTTATAATATACTGAAATAAATTATATCTAGATAAAAGTGAAACATCTGTGGAATAAATCGTGCAGATATCAATACTGTTGCGGTCACTTACAAGTTAATAAAAGCTTTACTTTAACTCTTAAATTCTAAAAATCGGGATAATCTTTTCCTTACATATAAATAAATAGTCAAAGTTATAAAATTTTACCTTACATTGTAAAAAAAAAATGGGTCGATCTACTAAAAAAATTTTAGTTTTTCTCATTGATTTTTGCAATTACTAATTTTTTTTTTGTATTCTTATTCAGTTATAAGAAAATCTGTAAGAATTACTAGAAAACAGCTAGCAACGATTCCGGTTTTTAGTACCGGTTACTAAAAAAATCTGTGGAATACAAATATACTAAAAAAATTTAGTAACCTGAGGATTTTTTTTACAGTGTATGATACCATATATAAAGACCTGAAATACATATTCAGTATCTTTATAAAAGTCTAAATTTTATTCTTAACATAAATAAATATTTTCATTATTATTATTATTCCGACTTTAATTTTCTATTTAAAATTAAATATTAGTATTTAAATCATATTTTAGTTACTATAGAATATGTTTTATTAATTAGAATTCAAACTACGTTAATCGCCGCAGGTTTGTTGTATAAATAGAGCTAAACGATATTTTTTAAAATGCCTTTTTCTGTGTAAACTTTAATGTAGAAAAAATTGTCCAAATTTCATTGTTATTATTTTTGCTATCCTGGTTGAAATTAACATTTTAACAATCGTCTTTTATACATTCACGTCGCGACATTTCCAATTTATTTTATAGATTTTTATATACTTGTTCTACGTGCACATTCCATAAAAAAGCGCAATTAAAATTATCTAACTACTGGATAGATAAATATATATATACTGACGAACCTTTTAGAGTGTAAAAGATTGTGGTGTTTGTTACTGCCGATTATTTGCGCGAGGAATATGGGCCAAGGAGATGATTACCATCAGTGGGGTTCTTGCTAAGGTAACCTAAACCATATTTACACGAACTAAGCATTGTTGATTTGGCCCCAGTAGTATTATTGAATCTTCTCCTGCTCACTCCCTTAACTACAGCATTAGGATAAATGGTTCAGTGGCTACCCTTTTTTTTAAGTGCGCTCGTAATTATATAAATACGTGGCACCTATAGTCGTCGTTTGGTCCGTCCGTCCGTCCGCGTGTCTGTCCGTCCGTCTGTCCGCATATAACAGCGCAAAAACTACCCAACCGAATGGTTTGAAATTTAATATATATAACTGTTGCATAATTTTGTCGAGTCATTTCAAATTTTACGAAAATCGATTCAAAACTTAAAAAGATATTAATAAAAGTTTTCTTTATCCTATTAAATCCTATCAAACGTAATCAATATAATAAAAGCGGATGTCATGTGACCGAAGAAAACAAATAAGTACTAACCACATCTTTTCCTTTGTGCCAAGCGGCCATTTTTATTCAAAATTATTTTTTCGAATAAAATTGCATAAAAGTTACATTTTTAGAAGTATCTTTCAAAAAAATTGTTTGCTTGAGCGATGAGTTACATTAAAACATGTATAGATTCTGTGATAACTTTAGTGAAAATTAGGTTAACAGCCGAACATTTTAATCCATTAAAGTAAATAAACAAAATATTCATTCATCGTGAGACATAGAAATATTAACCATGGAGGTAATCATTCGCAAATCAAGATCTCCATGGTGAATTTACAGAGCTGTCTGGAGTAGAAAAAAATAGCATCTGTATGATATATGCAACATGACATACGTAATCAGAAAAAAAAAATGCATCCTCATTTCGTTCATAGCAGACGACATAATTTATTTCACTGAGATAACGATGATTTTTTACATTGTAAAACTAGTTATACAACGAAACGAACGCACCTCATTTGTTATGTTTAACGTAAAATTTCCAACTTCTTTTTTTTTTTTTTCCTAACCCAAAGGTTCCGGATTCTATTCTCAATAACGAAGTTGATTTTTAATTAATTATTTAAGGAAAATTTAATTAAAACTACATTCGTTTTTTTTTTTTTTTGCCATTTTAAAGATTGCGTTTATTGTTATTTTTTAGCTAAAATTAAATCATGTAATTAAATATGTTTTTTCAGATATACAAACACAGGCTGTTATGATTATCGGAAAATCAGTTCGTGAATATTTTTAGTTTCAATTAAAATATAGCTTGCTCTTGTTATCATTTTAATATGGAATTTAATGGCTCTGTCATCTTCGTTCTTATTATACAGTGCACTGATAAATGATAAGTTTGGATTTATTAATTCAACGATAAAATGTTTTGAAAGGAATATTAAATGAAATCCTTTGTGCAATCATCTATCTCACTTACCTTTGTTTTTGATTACAAAGCTGCTAGTAATTTTGTGCCAAATAATACATGTGGTATTACAACAGTAGTCGAGTTTCCCAATCACGCAAATGTTAAAAATTTGTTTTTTTAATTGTATGGAAACGGGATTGTTTCATTTAACAAACTTTTGCATTTAACGGATAATTCATAAATTGACATTGTGAAAGAACGCTTTTCAGAATCATGTTTAATGATTTTTTTATTATTTTATTTTTGCGCTATACAGAATATAATTACACCGTTTTTTATGTCATTACACTCACTTTATTTACAAAAATTAAGCTCAAGAGTTTTTAACTCTATTTATGAACAACGATACGTTAGCAGCATATTTGAATTACGTTTTTTATTATTATTAATGTATTGAAATGAATTTTGCTGAAGTGATACTTATCTAATTATTTACCTGTGTTCGAGTCAGTATATAAATATTGTTTTATGTAAATTGACTGGGTATTAGACTATGTACTATTACATGGGAAGGGGAGCGCAGAATTACCCACGTCTTCGAGTATTATTACAACTTATACATCATTCTAAAGATGTCTATGGAAAAATTAAACAGGTAGTCTGCCTGAATCCTGTCTCTCCTAAGACTTTGGCAGACTAATCCAAAGTTCGAATTACATTACAACTCACATTGAATATAAATCTCCCGTAATAATGGTGATACTCAATGACAAATAGTATTGGCGAGAACTTCGACTACGGATGTTTAACCACAGAAAAATGTTTAAACCAATCAAAGCGAATATTTTTGATGTCGCGGCCTAGATAGATGATTTTTCGATACTCGAATTTCTATATAAAGTGAATGTCATGAAAATCGTCTCAATCCTTTTAGAATTAAAATTTTACATAAGCATATTTAATGCTGAGATTATTCTAACCTGACATGGAGAATTTTCCCTAATTAGGGACAGAGCTAGACTTCTTGCGGATCGATTTAGTATGGAAGAAAATTTTCCTCAAAATTGTTATACTGTCTTCGATATCGGCCGTAATTCTGTTGTTGATCAATGACCAATAGTATTGGCGAGAATTCCGAATACTGTAGATTAATGTCGAAAATTGCTTAAAACTAAGAAAACGAATTTTTCTGAAGCTGATATCTAGCAAGACCATTTTCTTGTTCTCGATTTAGTATAGAAGGCAAATTTTCTGAAAACCGTTACTCCGTCTTCAATGCCGTCCGTAATCGTGTTACTGATCGATGACCTTTGGCGATAATTCAGATTACTGAAGATTAATTTAGAAAATTTCTTAAACCTATGAAACCGAATTTTTCCGAATTTGAGACATAGTTAAATCGTTTCCTTGTATTTAAATTAGGCTTATTTACTGAAAATCGTTGGAGCTATTTTCAGTTTATACCATTATTTTCAGTAGCGAATTTGTTTTATTCTTATAAAACGGATTTTCTTGAATTAGCGACCTTGATAGATCGTTTTCTCGGGATTGAATTAATATAGAAGCCAAATTTTGTGAAAATCGTTCAAACCGTTTTCGATATATAGCAACATATTCAGTGCTGAGTTTGTTTTAACCTATCAAAGCAAACTTTCGTGAATTTGTTATCTAAATGTACGTTTTTACCCTGCTCGATTTAGCATAGCAGGCACATTTCGTGATAATCGTTTCAGCCGATTTCTATATCATCCATAATCAGGCAAGCTGCTTGCTCGTTTAATGTATAAGATAAAGTACACAATAATGTATACAATAACAACAAGGCATGACTGTAAAATACTTGTTTTAAACCTCACTTCAGTGTTTTTAGATTTATCTCGCTTCTCTGTCTGTCTGTCACAGAGCTGGTTCTCCGAAATTGTATAAGTTACAGACTTGAAATTTTGTGCACTTACAGCTGCATACATACTGTGACCCTGAAAATTAAAAAAAATGAAAATGTCTTCATTAACGCAGGATATTAATTAAAACCTTAAAAACCCACTCATTAATGGATAAAAATATTCAACTAAAGCGCAGAATTTATTTGAATTGTTGCCAATTTGTAAAAGAACGCACATAATAATATCTCCTTTCAACTAAAAAATGTATTTCCATGTGACTATCAAAAACAGAAATAAAACTTTAAAAATATAATTAAATGATCACGTGTTAAAAGCAGTAATTGTAGAAAATTACGTAATAAAAATATACTTGTGCGTGAATATTAAAAAGAGAAATAATAAAATTATTATGCATTCAAAGCATTGAATACGAAAACTTACGTCATGTTTAAATTGCTCAAATAACAATATTTCAAACGAGTTTCAATATAAAAATACATTTACACGATATATTAAATTATTTCGGCCAAATATTTTACTTATTATTGCAAATTTTAAAACAGCGTCAATAATATTTCCCTTCAATTAAATATTTTAAAGTTTAATAATAGTAATAAAACCTTGAAAATTACGTCATATTGGAAGCGATACATTTAAAACGTCTTACTGAAAACAATTTTCGATACTTCTCCATTATACCGTTGACAACTTTCCAGTAAAAATATCTATCGCCAAATTATTCACCAAACTCTAATGCCCAAAAAACCAATGGAAGAATGTTGCCATTGGAATCTAAAGCCCCACTCACTAAAGTGTCAACTATCAGTAACTTTAAACAATAAAATTTATAATACATTAATGAACAGAAAGAAATAAGTAATATTAAATATTTATTCATTTACAATATTTTTCTTAATTATCCCCCTCGGCTGATGGATAAGTGTTTATGACGTCAGTTGAAACGGATCTATTGTGCGTAACTATGCATAGCAACATTTTTTCAACGCTTTTTCTCTTTTACTATCATGGCGCGCCATTTAAGGTCGTTATTATTTTTTTAATTAATGAAATAACTAATAAATGTGTAAAATATCATTAAAAATGTCGAATAAAAATCTCTCAATGGCATAACAACCATGTGCAACGCATCTGATGTCAATTGAATGATACGCCACTGTAACGCACTCCCCCCCCCCCTATATCTTGGCGAAAGATTTTTTTTTTCTTTTTTGGATAGTGGTTGTCGGGATAACGAATAAATACCCAATTTTTTATAAAATCATTATAAAATTCCGCGATACAGCAACATTGTTTGCTTAGCCATTTTACATAAGTTGATTTTCAAATGTTTAATTGATGTCATTTAATCAATCACGAACACATTTGTTAGCTCTTTCGACAGCAGTTGATTCCGCCTTAAAATACCTCAGTGAAAGGTAAATAAATGAAAACCAAAATTACAGCAGATCGCCACTGGTCGGTTAATTATAATTCAGTCTTCCGTAATCATTTTAGAGTTAATCAAATTAGCGTGTTTTTGGAGTTAGCGGTGTCCGAACGGGGTTGGCGAGTGTATCTCGTAGGGGGCAGAGCCTCCTAGTAGAAAAAAGAAATAAAACGCTAATAGACAATGATGTAATTAATAATGCGATTAGGAATGGTTAATAAATTGGAGAGGGGGGAAACTACTTTGTTTAATATCGCATTTGGTCCACATGACAGATATTATTAGGGCAGAGTATAATAGAGGGCTTCGCCCGCTATTTTGCCGGTTCAGATATTCGAAAAAATGAAAAAATATACCAGTAAATGTTTACTTTAAAAAACATGCCTTTTTTTATTTTTTAGGAAAATGAAATTTATTTGGATTTATTAAAGAAGGGATAAAGTGTTTTGAAAGGAATATTAAAGGAAACCCTTAGAGCGTTCTTCGATCACACTTACCCACTTGTTTTTAAATTATGAAAAAAACTTTTTCAAAGTAATCGGTACTCTATCAACATTAATAATATCATATATTAGTTTAAAGGTATATGCTTTAATTACACAAAATACAGAAATCAGATTTTAGACACTATGACAATATTATTTAACATTTTCACGTTTGCAGAAACAACTCATCTAGCTATTTTACTAAAATAACAAATATCATATATCTACAAAGCTAAAATAAGCAGTAGCTTTCATTAGTAAAACAAAATTTTATTTTTTGAAACTTTTAAAATATTTATCTAACATAATACATAAAGTACTATTATGCTTTTTATACAGCTTCAACAATTTATACACTTTCAAGTCACAAATAATAAATCTGAATGGCATATTATATCGTAAGACGAAGTTTGTTATAAAAATATGATGACTGAAGACAAAAGACATTTTTATTCAAATATATTTGTGATTTAAAAAATTTATTTCATCATCGACGCCCAGTAGCAACAGGTACGAGATTTGACTACATATTTGAGGAAGATTCACTAAATTTTGTATACATTCATGGCACATAAAACGAGTACTCAGTATGCTTGGAGAATTAAACACTTGGAATGCCACGTCATGTTTACCAAGATATATTCCATGTAGAGCAACAGAACCAAAGATAAAAAGAGCGGATTTGGATTCAGCAGAAAAAGATCCTACATAAAATTTACCGTCGCAGAGTTTTGTTTACTTTTGCTTCAACATCATGTGTTTCTGAAAATACGGGAGGCATATATTTCATGATGTTTTTGGTTCTATTTTTTATTGGATTTTTGAAATGTATTTCTTGGAATACAATTTTATGTACTTAAATTTATTCATATATATGTTACGGTCAATATGATTAATCCGGTCATTATTAATAATAACCGGCCTTTATGTCCGGTCATTAATAATAATGACCAGATTAATCATATTGACCGTAACACATATACACTATATGAAATTATGTTTTTCGCACAGTTTTACCTTCTAAATATATGTTTATTGTATATATATATATATATTTACAGTCAATATGATTAATCCAGTCATTATTAATAAATACCGGCCTTTATGTCCGGTCATTATTAATAATTACCGGATTAATCATATTGACCGTAACATATATACAGATATATATATATATATATATATATATATATATATATATATATATATATATATATATATATATATATATTATATATATTGTTAAGGAATGTATTTTTTTCAATAAAGCATTGATTATTTTCATTGCATTTTGCATATGATACTTTACTTTTTAGCCCATTTTGGCTCATTATGATCTATTTGATTAGCTTCTGCTGGAAATACATAGTTACTATAGTTTCTTTTGCGAATTTTACTGTGCATTAACACTTAATTTTTTAAAATTATAATAATTATTTTTAAGTAACAATGCAGCATATTTCGCATTCTTTAGTAAATTCGAAATGCAAATTTTATAAAATCTAATTTCAAGTTCTGTTTACATCTTATATATACATATATATATATATATATATATATATGAAACCACATGGAAAGTATACTGCAAGAATTAAACTTAATAAAATTAAAAATCAAAAATGAAGTACTATGAAAAATTTATAGACTCATCAGAGGAGCATCATAAGTATACTTTACAGTACATATATGATATTTCCTCACATATAGTCAACATTAATCCTAAAAATGACAATATTATGCGCCTTATAACATATAGAATAACAATAATAAGATAGAAAATAAAACCAAAGAGATCAAATACTTAAAGCAATAAATAAACAGGCCATGATAGAACAACAATATATAATATACCGTAAAGCAATGGCCCCAACTCACCAAAAAAAAGAGTAAAAGCGATTAAAAAGGATATAAAATACTTTACAATGACTGGCGCACTTCACATCTCCATGAAACACTGATAATCAGTTAGAAGTCGTCACTGTAAAAAATTATAAGGAAAATGTTTAGTGCTGACATCTACCTTTAAATAAAAAAAAGGTAAGCTGAAACTATATATGTATATATAAATTGATTAAGACTATGTTAATGAATTAATATATATATATATATATATATATATATATTAATTACATTTCCATTATTGTGTATTTTCTGTTTCAGATATACGAATTATTTATCCAACATGAATATTATTTTCCTGTTATGCTTAGTAAATTATTTGTAAAATTCATTTTATTATATATGTTGCAATTAAAAAAATCTTGAAATGCTTAATAATACATTACTAAGAGCTGATACTTTCTAATTAACCTTGATGTTTTCATTTAATTCAGATGTTCCATTATAATTCAGTCTCATGAGAATTACAATGTGATATAACAAAAATTAGTTTTATAGATTTAAAACGACTGTCTCTTTTATTCTTTCAAAAAAATATATATCATTCACAATTATTTGAAGAATAATATCATTTACATTTTCCCTCTGATGTTTTATAAGTTAATTATCATCTTAATGGTATGTGAGCTTTTTATACCAAATCATCATAAGTAATATTTCTAATGAATTATTTAACTGTACTTTTGATAATGAAGCCTTATTTATGAAATACATTGGGATAGTTTTGCCCCCAGTACGCATTAATATGATATATTTATTTTTCTTCGTACTTTTAAGCGAACGTAATATGAAAAAGAAAATTTGCATCCGTTATATCTGACATCAGTTCATATTTAAATAAAATGATAATTGGTTTCTTATAATTACAGATTAATTAATTTATATGTATCCTACAGTATTTAGATTTAATCAACAACATATGTTTCGTCAATTTTATATGTTATCTTTCCTTCTAGGTGGATACTTAAGCTTCTGTTACCCGTGTGTAGCTACAGCATACCCATAACTTTGATTTTTCTCCATTTAGCGTGAGTCGATGGCGCTATATATTCATGCTACTAGGTACACTGTAAAAATATGTCCAGAAATTAGCAGGTGTTATTCTGTGAATTTCCCTTTTTTTACCTGAAAAATTCCGTTTTGGGAGAAAATTGTAACTTTTCCTGGAATTAACGGAAATTTTCGATTTACTGCTAGAGATATAACTGAAAATTTCCGTAGGCGACAATAAAGTCTCGGAAAACAGAACTTTTCCGGCGAGACACTTTCTGTTCCGACGCTGATTCGAGGCTATATTAGTTTGTCAATCTGTGTCCTGTGTCAACATTCCCTATAATCAAAGCCTCTTCCGGAAGAGGCAATATGGCCGATACGGTAGTCCGAAGTAACTTCCCCTGCCCAGTTCACCTTAAGGATTAAATGCGATAGCACGTACTTTTTAGAATTTACATCCATATTTTACAGAATAAAAGTAAGTTTTATCTTTGTTTTTTTATATCATTGTTTTAATAACATTATATGTATAATTTCTTTATATGTCTGTAAGACATAAATTTAGTTTTTAAACCACGTGTATATTACGACAATAGCTTTCAATCATTTGCCTAGAAGAAGTATTTTGTCTTAAGTCATAAAAAAGGATGATTTTGCATTTTATCTGATTATTAGTTTGCTTCAACTCACTATTTCCTCACCGGACATTGTTATTAATTTATGCGTAATATGTGTCTAAAGATAATCTTTATTCATGCAGATTTAAAAAAGAAAAAAAGATTACCGTTCTTTAGCTATGCTTTATTTCGTTATTATATATTTTTCAAAATTCCAGTTTATGCGTTTGTATTCGAATATACTTTTTAAATCATATAATTATTTTACTTTCTAACCGTTTCTAAACATTTACTATGGGTAATCTGGATACACTGTTTTATTAATTTATAAAATATTTCAAGAGTGTGTTTACTATTATCACAGTTTTAACTAGCAGCAGTTTGTATATTGCTTTTGTCAATTTTCTTTTTTTCTTTTTTTTTTTTTTTACTCTTAATTTTAAAGTTGATTTTATGGGAGCAAATTATTATTATTATTACTATTTATTCTCTTTATGATTAGAGATTGCTGATAGTTGTTTGATCTTGTAAGTGTTATTATTTTTTTCTTTTTCTCACATTTATTTTTCAATAGCACCTAGCGATATTTATAGAGTTATAGGTTGACTTGTAAAATTATTGTAGCATATTTTTTTATATAAAAATAGTTTCGATATGAACAATTTGAGTACAATAAGGCCTCGTTATTAAATATTTATATTTGATGGTTTAAATACCAGAAAGTGTTTATATCCGCATAAGGGTGGGGGGGGGGGGTAATGACTACATTGAATAAACAAAAAAACTTTAAATAGATAAATAAAATAATTTAACATACATAAATATTTTAAATTAGCAAGTATTTTCGAATACAAACTAACGGATAAACGAATTAAAAACTAGAAAACAAGTAAAATTTTCCATTTATGATTTACTGAAATACATTTTCTCTCTCTCTAGGCAAATGAGTCCAATTGTCTTCAAAAAACGAGATTTCTATCTTATATATGTATAACAGAATTGATTATACATACTAATGATATTAATACAATGATATAAATAAATAAGAAATAACACTTAGTGCCCCAAGTCTTTAAAATATGTCTCAGTATGAAATAAGAAAAAAAAATAAAATATATAAACAGTGAAGGGGGGGGGGGTAAAAATTGAGAAATATATATTAATAACAAGTGCTAAAAATTTTACAGTTATACTGTTAGGAAATGAAAGCTATGGATATCTTTGAAAAACAATTATATATATTTTTTTAAATGCTGCGATTACATATTTTTTCTTTCTTCTTCCAAAATTTCTCACACAATGCATTTTTTTAGTACATTCTTTTTCTGTATTTTCAGACATTAGTTAGGAAAATTTTGGCTACTTAAAAGGACTTTTCACAAAATTTTTCCACCTCCAAAAGGAACCTTTCACAAGTTTAATCATTTAAAAATAAAATCTGACCTGTCACAAAACAACCGAACTGATCACAGAACATATTACTTAGCTTTTTTATGTGTAAAGGATATACAGGAAACTGTATATAACGATAATTTCAAAATTTACAAAATTATGACTAGAATTTTCTACAATTTCATAAAAACAGGTCACTGCGAGAAAAATCTGGACAGACCCCTGTTTTTATTTCTAGATCATCAAATTTTAGTTATTTTATGTATTTCATGTTATTCATGTAATTTAGCTCCAGGGTTTGAATGCTATTTTAAATAATAATTAAAATTGCAAATTGTAGCATACTTTATGGAAAAATTGCAATATTGTTATAATTAAGCTTCAGATTTTTTCTAAAAATATTTTTTCATACAAATATATTTAATTCTTTAATACAGATTTTTTTTTCATTTCTAAATTAAATCACATTTATTGCCTTTTATAAAATTTTGTATATTAAGTATAAGTATCCTAATAATATCTCCTAAGAAATTAACATTTTTAACTTCTTTTTTCTGTGTACAATTCTTACAGAATGTCGCTTTTCTTTTTGTCGTCAAAATATATCTAAAATATACATTTAATTTTATCTGAAGTTTTAAAATATCACTTGGTTTTGCTAGGATTTTAACACATAAAATTATAAATAAAGTATATATTTCAGAAATATTTTGACCACTACAAAAGAGACGTCCTTTAGGAAGAGTACAAAGAAAAAAAAAGTTTAAAATATTTAATTCCTAAGAATAAAAATACAAATATATATATATATATATATATATATATATATATATATATAACCACCACAGATAGGTTTAACATAAGTGTGGGGAATTTGAGATCTCACTTTCCCCTTTATGGGAGAAATATCGAACAAATAATAAAAACTGAAAATATCAGTTTGTAAAACGGAAAATGACATGTTAGTGTTATTTTACTTTGAAACAATTTATTTTATTATAAAAAACACATTTTTATTATAAAACACACACAATTTTTATTACAAAACACATACATTGATTAATTTATTATAAAATACGCAATATTTAATTTAATATAAAACTCACGGAAACCGCTCTAGTGTTTTGCCATACAATGCAAAATCTCACCAATTTCGAATTGTTGTTAAAGCATAAAATCGCTATTTTGGTACCGAAAAGACACTCTGGTGCATTTGCGACAGCTGTATCGCAATTTTTTCCAACTAAAAATTTTAATTTGATGCCTAAAACATTTACAGTAGACATCATCACAGAGTAAGGAGACTTAAATAGAGAATCAATTCTCATACACTGCAATGGCAACTTTTTTAACATGGGATTACACATAGACAGTGCCGATTGCTGCAGGTGACGCAAGAACTACGGCCATAACAAAGGAGAGATTTCTAATATGGCTATATATCGCTTCCTTGGCGCCAAATGAGGGAAGGGGTAAAAAATGGCGATAGCTTGTTGCTGCTTGTTTTTTAAATCTCATTTTTCATATCATTTAACATCGTAAAAATCAACAATTATTATTTTTTCAATTGCATGCATATTTATACGCAGATAAAATTCTTCGAATGTTCCAGAAATTAGAATCCTTAAATTAAACACTGTGTTATACAATAATATTCTGAAATTCTGACTAACTGCTTATTCTTTGGAACATATGACATATTACATGAATATGATTTACACTCACGCAGCGATGTTTGGCGACTCTTTGGTAGGCGCGATTTTCAAGCCCTCGCCAAGCCAATAACTTCATACAATGGCTAGGTTGCCATTAAAGGAAAAAAATCCCCTAAATTTGGCGACTTTTTCTTTTTTATAACTGTTAAAAAAACAAAAAAAAAAAAAAAAAAAAAAAATTTATGCGTGAGTGTATGACATCACAGCCAAAAAAATAATTAAATAAAATGATATTTCACCAAAACAGTGAGAGTTCCTTGAATTTTATTATTTTTTATACTCTTTGAAATATGGCTGCTAAGCAGCGAATAAATTAAAGAGGAATGTACAAAAAAACGCTTTTAAAAATTGTAAAAAATATGAAAATAATATATTTATATTTCACAAACAGATGCAAAAACATTTTCAAATATTTTAAGCAATTAATTTCTGAATTCTATTAAATTTATCGACAAAATTTTAAAACTATTGGAAATCCATATCGAAAATTTAGTATTCATAATTTTACGTCTAAATCCATTATACAAATGTTCCGTTTTCATTTCAGATAAAAATGAAATCTGAAAAATCGTCTGCATCCCCATAGGAAAGCATTATGACCGAAAAAAAGAAAAAAATAACACATGAAAATAAATCACAACTTACCGATCATTGGAAATTAAAAAAAAAAAAAAAATTCACTCTTGTTCTTACAAACAATACACTTACATCTTCCTAGCATTTTGAATAATTATAATAACCTATTTGATCTTCAAAGAATAATTTTAATAATAAATATTAATCAAGATTCAAAATTCAAAATTCAAATAGCGAAAGCCGAAAATTTGCACATTTGCAAATGATAACAGCAAAAGACGGCAAGCAGAATACGGTTACAATTAAACGGAAATCACGAAGATAAAAATCGCCAAACCGATGATTAGGGTTCTTAAGTAATCCGCTGCAATCGTTCTTTTCAGGCGAAGTTGGGGCTCTGTTTAAATTTTCTTACTCTGGGGGCATCATTTTACACATACCTTCTATTTCCCAATTTCTATTACTGGTTAAAACTTAGTGTCATGTTTACATTAGAGAAATTGGGAAAAACATGAAATATGGTCATTGATTAAAATATATAAGAATATTTTTACATTTATAGACAGCAGTATGTAAAAGACTGTATAAAAATTCACTCGCCTGGTCAGAAAATCCAATCACCTAGGGCAAGTAAATTAATGTATTCATTTCTAAATAGCAAAACAGGGAATTTTCATTAGAGACCAATGGCCCATAGTAACAGTTTTATAAGTGGCCACTTTTTTAAGTACTTTTGTATATACATACACATGTATATACATATGAATTTATATATGTACATATATCACTGGCGCCCATCTAACCAAAAAGTACCAAAAATTGTCTGTCAGCGGCCCCAACCAAAAATAATTAATAAGGAAAAAATAAAATTTAAAAACACAAATTGCACAAATTGTGCTTATCAGTTGCTAAAATCAGTGTAAAAATTGTTTTAAACTTATAAAAGAGCTAAAATCCTACATGTTTCGGCTTTAAACTTAAAGCCATCATCGGGGAAGAGGAACAACACAAACGACTACTGATCTTTTAATTTTCGACACGAGAAAATTGAAATCAACAGTATGGAAAAATTTAAATAAAATAAGCGGGCGCTCTCTGTTGCCAAAGAGCGAAAAGCAAAACAATGAATTAACAAGGGGTTAAAAATGTATCCCATAAACTAGGTATGTTGAAAGAAAAGTTATCATTACAAATACAATCTTTTCTAGTTTTAATTTCCAATGATTCCCTAATGGCGGCTTTAAATGGGTTATTGATTTCAATTTTCTCGTGTCGAAAATTAAAAGATCAGTAGTCGTTTGTGTTGTTCCTCTTCCCCGATGATGGCTTTAAGTTTAAAGCCGAAACATGTAGGATTTTAGCTCTTTTATGAGTTTAAAACAATTTTTACACTGATTTTAGCAACTAATAAGCACAATTTGTGCAATTTGTGTTTTTAAAATACTAGTTAACAGTGTAGTGACCAAATGGATTCAATTGTGAAAAAAAAAATGTTTGGCATTTCATCAAGGATTCTATTTTTTTTTTTTTTTTTTTGGTTGAAAAAATGTTTATATTAACATTTTTATTTGGGCTGTTTAATTTTAGATTAATACTAATTGAAATTTTAACAAAAGTTTACTGTTTAGAACTTTTAAATAAAAAAGGGTACTTCTCTACTATCCCGTCGTCAGCTTTTCATAACAAAAAACTATCAAACTGTAACACCAAATAAACGGTAGAACGTTGCCATTAGAATATGAAAATAAATAAAATATAAGAATTTAAGGACACAATTGTTATTTTAATTAATGAAATAACTAATAAATCAGTAAAACATAATAAAAAATACACACAAATGTCGAATTAAAAACCACTTGATGACATAACAAACACGTATAATGCTTCTGACATCCAGTTAATGGGACTGCATTTTTGTCCTTTAATCTTAGAGTTTGGCGATAGTTTTTTGTTATGAAAAGTGGTCAACGGGATAATAGAGAAGTACCTACCCAATTTTTTTCATTTAGTGGCTCTGTGGCCGGTGGGTAGTGTTAATTTTGCCCTATATTAAATTCTCAATTACTGAAGTGTTTGTTTTATAAGTTCGGTATTTTGTAAACTTTATTTACTCATTTACGGGAGACACACAGTGAACGACTTTTTCAGTTAACATTTTTTTTCTTTTTAACAGACTGACCGATCTGTATGAAAATATTTTTGAATATTCCTTAAACCTTCTTACATCCTTCATAATTTTATCACAACATAGTTTTCAATACATTAAATATATATATATATATATACACTTGTAAAGTGGATCAGTGTACCCCGGAAGCCGGGTACACTGGTCCACCCACCGGGGTACAGTGGCCCACTATTAGGTATTATCTAAAATACAATATAAATCTATTTTTCATTAATCTAACTCTTTTTTGTTGCCCCTTCAACCGCAAAATAACATAGTAACATAAATTTTGAAACAAAAACAAAAAATTAATTATATTTTCAAAATAATAACAGATTAATACAGGAACAATTGCAATTTAGTTGAAGTTATTACTTAAGTACAAAAAAATCAGCGCACATTAAAATTTGCAAATGAAATTCCAAAGTACTTATGAGTAAGATTGAGCCTGGAATTTTCAAGAAATAATTTTGGGTCTGAGAGCAACAGCAACATTATGAAATCATTGACATCAACAGCAGATTCATCTACAGTTTCGGGAGAAATAAACTGATTTCCATTCAATTTGCATCTCATGAATCCTACTTGAATAGAATCATCAACAATTAGACTACAGTTATATTTATCAAAGGCTGTAAATACAAAACAAAATATTTCTTACCATGTTAAATAAATTGTTATTTTTATTTGTTTACTTTATTTTACAGTTAAATCTACTTTAAAACATTCTTTCTTTATAGAAAATAAGCAATTATTAAATATTTTGAACATTCTGCATTACAGGAGCAGAGTGGATTGTGGACCACTGTGCCCCAGGAGTGGGTGGTCCACTGTACCCCATGTTGAAGTTCAATAAATAATCATATTAATATTGTTTATAGCTTTCTTTTAAACATATTAACTTTAAAGTAAAATAAAAACAAGTATCTTAGCTTTTCAAAAAAGCTGTTTTATTTAATTTATCTACAACCTTTAATTACTAAAAAAATAATAATATGATGATGAAAAATGTTACTTTTAGAAGCTCAAAACAACAAAGCAGGATAAAATAGTTCAATCTGAGCTAAACATATTTTCTGAAGACTATAAATAATCATTGCAGTGCTGTTGTCTATTAGGATAGAAGAGAAGCTTAAAAAAATTTTAAATAAATAAAATATTAGGGGTTGTCCACTGTGTCCATAGGTCCAGTGTGTACCGGTCTCCCCTATTATTTTGACTTTCTGGGTGCTCATTAAGAACTGACTTTACTTTTCATTCAGTATTGTCAATAGAAACGTTGAAGTCTTTTTTTAAGTGAATAATTATTTTTTAGAATCATTTTTTGTGAAAACTAAATCCTCAGATGTAATTTAATAATAATAAAAAAAGAATAATAATAAAATCTTCATTTATTTCTTTAATTTACATTTGCATAATGTGTGGATTTTTAAAAGTTGATTGTAAATCTGAAAAGTGGGGATAAAATTAAATTTGGGTAAAATATGTGGAGAACAATTATTTTGGTGCTTAATGTTTCAGATGTAGGCACAATGTAGGCTTATGAAATTAGCACTTGAGATGGCATAATAATATTGTGAAAGTGTCTGCTGAAATAGTGGAATTTGCTGATTGGCTGCGGAAAATATCGCGAAATTTGTTAATATTTTAAGTTTTCTTATTTAAAGTACTGTGATTCACTTTTAAAATTTTAATTTTCAGTCTCGGTGTATCCACATAAGTTTTTCATGCTTAATTTAACACGTTTTTTTGCAATATGATTCAGTACCAACACCAAAATAATTGTTGTCCACATATTTCACACAAATTTAATTTGATCGCCCTTTCTCAGATTTACAGTCAACATTTCAAATGTATTAAGCGATATAAAACTAAATGAAAAGAATAATTAACAAGTCAAAATAAATAAACAATAAATAAATCACAGAATACATATGGATATAAAATATTATATAACGTATTAATCCTTAAAGCGATCTTCGCGAACGAATACGAGAAACGAGAAATTGTTTGGGATTGGGAGATTAATTTATTGGGAGCTCGTTTGGTTGCCGACTTCAACTGCGCAAACAATGCAAAATGCTTTATCCTTAAAATATATCCCTCCTGTGATATATCGTTAGAAAGGTCTGTGACCACTTAATCCTGTTATGCATCTCCGGTGTCCATCCCCCCACTTTGACCCCCAAAGGGGGTACTTTCTAAATTTTGCTGATACTCGGGTAATATATTGTTGGAAAGGTCTGTGACTGTTTAATCATATTATGCATCTCTGGTGTCCATCCCCCCACTTTGCCCCCCCAAGGGGGTACTTTTTTAAATTTTGCACAACCCCTCATGTGATATATCGTTGGAAAGGTCTGTGACCGCTTAGTCATAGTATGCATCTCTGGTGTCCATCCTCCCACTTTGCCCCCTCCAGTGGGGCACTTTTTAAATTTTGCTGACACTCCTCATGTGATATATTGTTGGAAAGGTCTGAGACTGTTTAATCATATTATGCATCTCCTGTGTCCACACCCCCACTTTGCCCCCCCCCAAGGGGGTACTTTTTGAAATTTTGCACAACCCTCATGTGATATATCGTTGGAAAGGTCTGTGACCACTTAATTAGATTATGCACCTCCGGTGTCCATCCCCCCACTTTGCCCCCTCCAGGGGGCGTTTTTTAAATTTTGCTGACACTCCTCATGTGATATATTGTTGGAAAGGTCTGTGACCACTTACTCATATTATGCATCTCCAGTATCCATCCCTCCACTTTGTCCCTCCCACAAGGGGGGTACTTTTTAAAATTTTGCACACACCCCTCATGTGATATATTGTTTAAAAGGTCTGTGACCACTTAATCGTATTAATCGTATTATGTAGCACGGCAGCTATACGGTGCCGCAGGCAGCGGGGACCCGAGCCGGAAGTACGTTCGGTTAGAGGTTTATACTATTCGATGTGCAAATTAAGGTATTATCCGGTGCATGCATAGCACGACCGGTATACGGTGCCGGAGGCAGCGGGGACCCGGGTTGGTGGTTCGTTCGGTTATAGGTTTATACATTATATTTATATAGGTTTATCGTTCGGTTATAGGTTTATAGGTATATATATAGGCCATGTGGAAATTAAGGGATTATCATACAAATGGAGAATTCAGTTAGATTCGAGGCCCTGATGTAAACTGAAGGCCCACTAGCGGGCGAAGCCACTAAGTTTTATTCTTATAAATTTATACCTTAATGCTTAATTTCGACTAAATGAAATTTTCATCAATAACCGCTTAAAAGTAATGATATCAGTACAAAAACCCTTAACGGGTTAAAAGTTGTGACGCAGCACTTTCTTTTGGCTCTAAGAATTTCAAATATGGGTCTTAAAAGTAATGATATCAAATTTGAGTGACGCTATGTTATTTTTTTTAAATCATCATTTTCTTTTTAGTTTTATTTATATTCACAGGTGCAATTATTATCTTAACATGAAAATAATATAAAATTTATTCGCTAAAGCTTTTTCATTCAGATCTCTCAGGAATTCAAAATATGGGTTTTAAAAGAAATGATATCAAAATTTGAGTGACACCTTGACGTGAATTTAATAGGATTGTTTTAAATTTAAATTTAAATTATTTTTCGTTTGTCTTCTAAAGTATATTTACACATACAAACAATACTTTAGTTTTTCAATACACTGTTAAATATATTACTTTCACTGAGCCTATATTATGTATTGAAATGTATTTATTTCAATAGACTGATTCATGTTTTGTGCTACGGTATCCAAAATCATAAGTAAAATTTATGTAAATGATTATTTTGCGTCATAGTATCCAAACAAAGGAAAATGTATGCAAGTGGATACTATGACGCAAAATAATCATTTACATAAATTTTACTTATGATGGAAGTTTTACAGGCAGGTTCTGGCTACAAGGGATAAAGAAATGAAACCAGCTGATTGTAATCTTATTCAATAAAAATGGCATTACTGACATGTTTTCTAATGTGACTGGGATCCTAATGTAATTAGGAAATGAACCGTTTTGGTTTCATTTCCTAAGTTTGGATCATCAACAAAAAATAAACAAACTCTTTTAATTTCCTCAATACTTGTTTAATGCAAATGACGTCATACTATTTGTAAGATGCTTGCACAGAGAGGATGAGACAAATTTTGAAGTGTGTTACCGGGACAGAGGCGGTTTGAGATTTTTTTTCACGCGGCAGTTCCAGGTTTACGAAAGGCAGGAACAACAAAATGGAAATGATATATATTTTTTTGGCTGTTGCTATTTGGCTAATCCACTAAATGCTTTGGGGGCAAAAGGTGCTTTCAGTTAGCTTTTTGGCTATTTGGCTAGCTCTAGATTAAACCCTAATAGAGTATAATAAAATATTTATATGGAACAGAAATTTTAATGATTCTTTATTACCTTCCAAAAGAGAGTACTAAAAAGTTCCTGAAAATTTATAGCGCTGGAACGAAAATTCAATTTTTACTACAAAAACCTAAATATCTTCTAATTTAGGAAAACCTTTACAAGCCTTAGACCTAAATTTTTTAACGCCATCAGCTAAACATCCCATGTAAACCTATTTGATGTTCTCCTCAATTTTTCAATTATTGCTGTAACTTTTTTGAGGTTTCAGGATATTTCACTGGTCTTTTTACATGAGTCGTTATTAACAATCAAATCATGACAAAAAACTTTATTGTAGTTCGTGCATGTGCAGTTAAAATTTATTTCATAAAAATACCTATATTTCATCAAATATTGAATATATTAATATTTTAATCACAGTATACTATTTCTACGATTGTTTGTCAAGTTTTTGGAAAGCGGTGTTAAATTCGGCGGAAAACTCTGCATGCTATAGAAAAAAAAAACTTTTGAATTTTTCATAGAAACGTTAACATCTTCACGAATATACGTGCTATGCTTAGACAAATGCACACAAATGTTGATGTTACGGTTGGTTTTAACCAATTTTTTTTAATCTACCTTAAATTCCTTAAATCACTTTCTCAACATTTATTTAAAAGCACTCCTTTTTCTATTTCTAATAAATATATAAATAACTAAAAGTAATTGTAATAATAATAATAATAAAAGCAGTTTTTTTTTTCTTTTTTTTTCTTCTTTCCTTCTCTTTTAAGCTAAGCAATTTCAACTTTCATTGTAGCGTAACTTAGCTCCTGTTTTCATATACGAAAAGTAGATAGCAAGGAGGGATATTTGTCAGCTAAAGACCACACAGGTGGCAAATTTGGAGTCGCATAGTCTGGCTTTGGTTAATAGAAAGACCGACCGCCCTGTATAAGAATTACGTTATCTTATGTGTGTACTATACACGCAATTAGGCTTTGTAATTTTACGACAGGCTACAATTGGCTCTGATATCTCAGGCGGCTAGCTGGCGCCCATGTAAACATAGGCTCATGGGACCCCCCTTCAGCACACACCATGGGGGTGAGGCACGGTTGTCTTCCCCCATGTAGCGGCCGGCAGGGAATGAGCGACACAGTGCCGCCACCAGTGTTAGTCCATTCCTATTGTTTCCATTCCCGTACCCCCTTTGACAGAGTGGTTCCGGCCAGTTTTTGTAAGCAGCGCGGGAGAGAGAATGTTTACGAATTATCACTTGGCTCGTAAACTGACTTGTTGCTTGGTTGAGACACTCATTACTTGGTTCGTAAACTTATTAGGTATTGCGTAGCGGCGCTCGAAATGATGTATTCTGTGTTACTGAGTTGAAGTAACATTAGCAGAGACATGGTAAAGGTCTAGAGCTATGAATACTCGAGTTTGTGATCGGCATTTTGCTTAAATAGAATGATCGTTGTCTTAGAATAGAGATGAATCTCTTACCAGGACCACTGCTAATACCCTATAGTCTCCAGTGTGAAGGACGAAGGAAATATTGTTAAAAGCTGAGAAAATTAATAGTCCTGCTCCAAAAATCAGGCTTCAAAAGTCCTCATCATGAGACTATTCTGTCCCTATTAAGACGAAGATTCCAAGTATTGTTCGTTATTAGAAGGCAACTAGATGTACGGAGGCTACCCAACCCGTTGAAATTAGGTGACTTATCATATCCTATCATAGTGTAAGCCAAGAACGAAAAGAAACCTGTCAGCTCGCCTGCTGGTATATAGCAATAGTTTTTTCTCTCAAAACAAAGAGGAAAGAGAAGCATGTTGTGCAATCGGCTGCAACATTAAAAGAGGAAAGGGGAGTGTAAAAAACCTGCCCACTGATTCAACCATTGAATTCTTCATCCTCTGTAAGTAGACTTTACATAGTTTTTATTTACATGTCTCCCTGATGAGGGAATATATTTGTGTGACTCAGAGTTGGAGAGTAAAATGCAAAATAAGCAAGAATAACTTGTAAATTCATATATGTATATTTATATTATGATATGTTAAGAATTACAATGCGTATTTGAAAGGTAATTAATGACTTATCTCAGAAAAGTTGATCATCCTTTAATTTATGATGTTATGTTAGTCTTGAGAACCTTAATATTTGATTTAAAGATATTTAATAATCAATATTGATCAACTTTTATTTGGTGTTATTATAGTAAATTTTTTTTGGGGAATTACATTGTTTTTAAAAATTTTAATTATTCAAATAAAGATTGTTTTTTGTTCATTCTCAAATATGGTATGTTCTTCTTTATATGATCTTTAATTAGTATTCTTATATCTACAGCAATCCTATGAGAGAGGCTTAACCTCTCAATTATTGTGAGTAAGGTTATGAAAGCTATAATCTTACTAAATTAATATTTTTAAATTTCTTAAATTTTAAATTCATAGTAATAGTTTATTTGAAAATTAATTGAGGTTTACGTAAGGTTATTAGATGTAATTATTGTTCCTATCTCAGTATTGGATATACTGATAATTGATGCTAAAGTAAAATTAAGTCTAATTTCATAATTGATTAATTTAATTTTTAATTATCCTTTCTTTGAAGTATTATCCAAAACAAACAACAAAATGGTTGTTTTTTAAAAAAAGTAAAAAAAAAAAAAAATTAACTTTATTAAATTTAAACTTTGAAATTTCTTAAGTTTAAATTCATAAATGAGTGTTTTAATAAACATTAATTGAGGTTTACTCAATATTATCCAATCGTATTTTTGATCTTGATTTAATGATGGATAGATTAATAAGTGAAGCAGTAATATTAAATTTAATTTCATAAATGTTAACTTAAGCTTTAACTTTCCTCTCTCAGGTATATTGTTATCGAAAATAAACATCAAAATGTTTATTTTAACAAAGTAAAAAAAAAAAAAAAAAAAAAAAAAAAAAAAAGTATTCAGTTATTTTATACCACTATACGATTTTCGGTTAACCGATCTGATCTGGTTCAAAATCTCCATAATTGTTCTAAAATTTTGGTATCTCATCATATCTCTATTTTGTTAAACTTTCTTTTTCTCTTCTGGTCCTCATATTGGAGGAATTTCAGATTCTCTTCATTTTTCTAAATTATATGATGATTAAATTTTGCTAATTTACTGTGTATGGAGATTTAAGCTTGATCGGGTTGGAGTGGAGTTAGGTGTTCTTTGTGCATCTCAGTATGCTCCTTGATTTAGAAATCTGTTGCCCCTTACTACATTTAGTATTATTCTAAAATGATGAGTCCAAAAATATCATGTTATATTAACTTATAACAGTTTTTCTTTGTTTTGTTATTTTGGTAAATTTATTCTAAATTGCTCCTTCATTTCATGGCAACAGATTTCAGTGGAGTTAATCAAGGCATACTTATTTTTTTTAAATATTTAATTGTCAAGTGAAGAGTTGTAAATGAGTTTTTTTTTTTTATTATTTAAGTTAATTGTTTAGAAAGAACACCAAAACACCACAACAAATGAAGCCGTAACAATTCGGTCTCTGGGTTAATTATTTTGTTTACTTGTATGTACTATGTGTATCAAAGAGCAACTGGTTATTTTTCAATTTAAATTCTATTTATATGGTGAAGTGTAAAAAGAGGTTCATACTCTCTCTCTGTGCTATTAGCTACAATTCCCAGTCAAAATTATGTTTTGTGTACATAACTTTAGCTTAGTTACTAAAATCATAGTCCTATACTTAAGTTTTATGTATTTGTAAGGGTTTTTTCTTTTCCTCTCTTTATCCCATTTTTAAGTTGCCCCCCCCCCAATTTTCCCCCTTTTTTTGGGTCTGTTTGTCATTTTCTAACTCTAACCATGGCTGATAAACATTCAGAGGCAATTGCCACTATTCAGCGAAAAAATGCATTAGTGGACAATTTATCTAACATTCCCCCATTCAATAGAGAGGCCAGCTCAGTCTGCTTCTCAGATTTTTCTGAGAAATTTGAGAGTTTTTCAAAATTATTCGACTGGACTGAGGAGGAAAAGAAGTTTGTTTTACTTGCTAGACTTTCAGGAGCTGCATCTAGGCGGATAAAAATTCACAAAGCGAAAACATCTGAGGAACTTTTAAAAATCTTAAAAGAGAGTTATACTTCACAGGCCACACCAGATGTTGCACTCAGTCATTTTTTAAACTTTAAACAGCCACCCAGTATGAGTGTTCAAGAGTTTTATGATAAGGCGTATGATATGTCCCTAAAAGCCCTTGTAATTGAAGGTATCCAGGGTGAAGTAGTCGATAAAAGCCGAACGGCTCTACTTCACTCCATGCTTTTGAGCAATCTTGCACCAGAAGTGCGAAAGGGGGTAATTGCGAGAAACCCGCAATCCCCAGAAGAAATTCTCAAAATTGCACTTCTGGAAGAAAAAGCTTATAGAAGCATTAACCCTTTTTACAACCACCGCGAGGAAATTCTCAACCCAAATTTGACCCAAAACCTACCCTGTGCTGCAGTTTTTCAGCAAGATAGCTCACAAAAGAAGGAGATAGACCAGCTGAAATCACAAATTGATGTTTTAGCAGCAAAGATAGACAGTTTAGTTGATCTTAGGGCTAGGGATGTACAGGAGAAAAACCAGGAAGTAAGACCCGTAACCTGCTATAGGTGTTCCGTACAAGGCCACTATGCCAGATAATGTCCACTAAATTTTGTCGACTATAATTTTAGAAGGGGAGGTGGTCAAAATTTCAGGAGCCGTGGGCAAAATTATAGAAACAGAGGTGAAAATCCTAGAGGGAACCACAATCAGCGAGGCGGATACAGGGGAAGAAGAAGTGGTTATTACAAAACAATAGGAATACAGCTGCGAACAGAAATGAGGAGCAGGCGGTAAATAGCACCCCAATAGCAAATAGTGTAAATGAACCTTTAAACTATTAGTGGCCGGATCAGATGTGGTCAACTCGATCGCCCACAGGCCCCTGGACCCCCCAGCTGTATATAGCGTTTTTCACCCCCAATCATATACATTACCAACTGCAAGAATTTACATAAATAAAGTTTGCCTGAATGCATTATGTGACACGGGTTCTGCAATTAATCTCCTGAGTGGTACTGATTGTAACTATTTAGAGAATTTTGAAATGGAGAATTGCAATATCCCCATTATGACTGTCACCGGTGAGAAAGTTCACCTAAATAAGAAAGTATTTTTAAATTTTATTTTTGATAATGTTCAATGTCAAGCTGAATTCTATGTAGTGGAAGGTAAATTAGCGGAGGAATTTAATATGATTTTGGGAATGCCATTTTTGAAAGAGTACCGGGCAAGTATAAATTGTGATACAAATGCTGTCGCTCTTAAAGTGCCAGTTGCAGGCCAATGTAAACAAAGCGTAGAAACCCCAAGTAATACTTCAGGGTTTAATACTTGTCTTGCTACTAATTCTGTAAATATTTCTAACTCTGTATATAATGTAAATTCAAATAATAATTGTATAAATAATGATTGTGTTGAAAATAGTTCTGTAAATATAAAATGTGTCAACAAAGTAGAGGAGAATTCAAAAAGTGGTAATGCCAATAGCCCCCCTGAAAGTTTTGCATGTATTAATGTTCATGACTCAGTCAGTGTTGAAAATGGGAATCATAGTAGTGAAGATATGGTAGTTCAGGACCCGCAGTTGAGTAATATGGGAAAAGATGTTGAGATAATCATTCAAACTGAGTCAGATAAGGAAGTTAAAAGTGTTGCGCAGAACTTTTGCATGCAAACAATATCAGGCGGTAGCTCTGAGGGTAATAATACTGAAAATTCTTCATGTATTCAAAATGTCAACAATAATCAATCAGCAGCGAGTCAGGTAACCCAGGGTAATTTAGCTGAAGATACTACTGAAATTTGTAATATTGATGAAAGTGAAGATTTGGTAAGTATAGAGGATAAGGTACCTGAAGGCGAGGAGGAGAGCAATGAAGATAGCAGTAGTGATAGAACCAATAAAAATAAAAGTATAAGTTTCGCTGTGTTATGTAGCAAAATTTCAATTCCCCCGCAGTCAAAAATGTTAGCCCAGGTTAAAAGTTATAAGGAAAATTTTATTAAGGAAAATGATATTGTTATGTTAGAACCTTTGGCGAAAAATTTAAATCAAGGTCTCCTTACCTCCAGAGCCATTTGCACTAAAGAACATGGCCTATATATCTCATTTGCAAATTTTTCAGACAATAGTATTCATTTAAATAAAGGAACCTTTGTTGCCAAAATTCAAAAATGTGTAGACAAATCAAATGTACCCGTAACTGAAAATAACCTTTCTTGTAATGTAAATTTGGCCCCTCCAATTGGTGACTTTGATCACGCTGATCTCACTTGGAGCTCTGAAATTAATTTAGATCATTTAGAACCCCCATTAAAACTTAAAATGCAAAATTAAATAGACAAAAACAAAGATGTATTTGCAGCATCGGTCTTAGATTTACCCGGCTGTGATACAATCCCTCATGAAATTAACTTAACTTCAAATAAACCAGTAAAAGGCAAAGCTTATAGAGTCCCCTACAAACTACGTCAAGAAATGGAAGACCAACTTAATATTTTATTACAGGCGGACATAATTTCCCCTTCCATGTCGGAATTTGCTTCTCCGGTTATTCTGGTTCGGAAAGCAGACGGTTCCTATCGACTTGCTGTTGATTACAGAAGATTAAATAAAAATCTTGTTAAAGATGCTTATCCAGTTCCTAACATCACCGACTCTGTTGATGCTTTAAGTGGGGCTAAATTTTTTTCAACGCTAGATTTAACTAGTGGTTTTTTTCAACAGGTTATTCGCCCAGAGGATAGGCATAAAACTGCTATAATCACCCACAAGGGACTTTTTGAGTGGACCCGTAACTGTTTTGGGCTCTCAAATTCCAGTAACAGTTTCCAGAGACTTATGAATGCTATTTTCGGTGATTTAGGCAATCTTGGAATTCTTGTTTATATCGACGACATTGTAATTGCCTCCTGTGATGTAAATTCTCATTTTGAGAAGCTTAACATGGTCTTTGATAGGTTAAGACTGCATAAATTGAAACTTAAGCCCAGTAAATGCACTTTCCTTTCGAATAAAATACAATATCTAGGTTTTGAGATTTGTAGTGGCCAAGTGTCACCTATTAATAAAAACATTGCGGTAATTGAAAATTTCAAACCTCCAACTACCCGAAAAGCTGTTAGGTCCTTTATTGGAACTCTATCTTTTTATAGGAGATTTATACCAGATTTTACTAAAAGGGCTAAAAATCTCATCAACTTAATGAAAGAGACAGGAAAATTTTTGTGGAATGAAGATGCACAGAAAGAATTTCAAGACCTTAAAATGGCTCTTATTTCAAAACCATGTCTTGCACTCCCTGATTTTGAGAAGGAATTCCATTTATATAGTGATGCCAGTGGCGAGGCATTAGGGGCAGTGTTATCACAATTAGACGAAAATAACATGTTCCATCCTGTTGCCTTCGCCAGCAGAAAATTGAAAGATGCTGAGACCCGTTATTCCACCCCTGAAAGGGAATTATTAGCTTTAGTTTGGGCTACTGCCCACTTTAAATGTTACATTGCTAATACCCATTTTTTCATCTATACAGACCACGCGCCTCTAACATTTATGTTAAAAATTCACGACCCTACATCACGCATGGCTAAATGGATCTGCACTCTCTCAGACTTTAATTTTACAATCAAGTTTGTTAAAGGTAAATGTAACAGTGTCGCAGATTTCCTTTCGAGGTATGTCAACAATGATAACTCCAATAATACTGTTAATTGTAATTTTTGTATACAAGTCGAAAAGGAAGTTACTTTTATGCCTCATTCCAATCTACTTGAAAAAATTGGTGAATTGCAAAAATCAGACAAGAAATGCTGCGAGATTGTAAGAAAACTAGACCAAGGTGTAGAAATTGCTCCTAAATACATGAAATTTTTTCTTAGAGATGACATTTTAGTTTGTGAGGATACAAGGGAGTCAGCTATTTTGAATAAATCTGTAAAGATAGTCGTGCCAAAAGAATTGGTCACTCAAGTTTTTGCACTAACGCATGAGTCCCTAGCTGCTTATCATCAGGCCTTTCAAAAGACCATTGATCGCATTCGTGAGCACTTCTATTGGCCAGGAATGTCGGCAGATGTCAAACATCTAGTGGAGTCATGTATTAGTTGCCAGCAGAAGAGAGCTTATAGAGCAAACCAGCTCGCCCCTCTGCAACGTATGCCGACCCCCCAGTTTCCTATGAATAAGGTGCATTTAGATCTCATTGGACCCTTACCGCAAACTTTTTCGGGAAATAAGTATATAGTCGCATATATAGATGCATTTACTAAGTGGCCAGAAGCATATGCGGTTAGTTCAACCACTTCAGATGTCATTGCGGACACTTTAGCTGATTTCATCTCACGCTACGGAGCGCCCTGTTTTATTACGACGGACAACGCGAAGAATCTAATTTCAGATGCGATAGAGCACGTATATAAAATGTTTGGTATTAAACATATCAAGACCTCATCTTATCACCAGGCTGGCAACTCGCAAGTGGAGAGACAGAATCGTACTCTTAAAAATGCACTTTGTCACATAGTCAATCAAAATCAATCTGACTGGGACACTAAACTCAAATTTGCACTAGTAGCTATGCGTTCAGCTGTCCACTCTTCAAATAAACTTAGCCCAGCTGCAGTTATGTATGGCAGAAATATGAATCTACCATATAATCTCTTTTCTCAACCACCTTCTTTTAATTATAATGATGCACCCTCCTTTTGCGAACTCTTAATACCAGCTCTTCAAAAAGTATACACTGAAGTACATAGTAATTTAATTAAAGTTTCTGAACAGCAGGAAAAATACCGTGAAAAGACAGCTGTTGATAAAAATTTTAAAATAGGAGATCTTGTGTGGTTATTTACACCCACAGTCGCCCCTGGTAATACAAAAAAATTAAGCAAGCAAAATAATGGTCCTTTTACTATAATTGAGAAGCTAAATGAAGTTAATTTTAAAATAGCGCTAGTTGCTAATCCAAAAAATTGTTAGGTTGTCCATGTTGACAGGTTGTCTTCTTTCAAAGACAGACTTCCCATCCGGTCCAGTGAACCAAAACAAACAATTGGCCTGGGATCGACTGAAAACGTGACCATCGATTCACCACACCAACCGCGCGATTCTCCTCCTGTACGCAGGTGTAAACGCAACCGATTCATTCCCTGGGCACCATATGATAGTAACCGCGCACCAGCAGTAGTGAACGTCAACAATAACGAAACTCCGGTAACGCCGGAAGTAGAAGAAACAGACAGCGACGCGACTGAAATCATAACTCCCTGTTCCCCACCTCCCGTGTCTCCGGAGGTAGCGACGACGGAAAGCAACGAAAGGTATACTTTAGCAGCGCCAGAAAATAACGAGATGTGCGTAAATAAAAATTTAGCAACGTCAGAAAGCAGCGAAATGCGCGTAGGTAAAAATTCAGCCACGGCAGAAAGCAGTTCAACTGCTGAGCACAGCGATTCTCGCAGGTCTCGTTCATCGATTCGTCCAGCTGCTAAATCGAATAGAAGTAGTCGTTCAATATCGATTTCTAGAACCGACTATTCGCTACGGGAAAGGAGAGATCGTAGTTAATGTGTATGTATATTTAATTATTTTTTTTGGCATTTTTAAAACGGAACTTAGTTTTTCTAGCGTATTAAAGGTTTGTTTTGATTGTGTTTTGATACTTTCATGTATGCATTTTTACCCCTTTTTATGCTTATACTTGAGGTTTTTGTCTGTTTTATGGTAGTTTTTGTGGTATATACCCTTCCGCACACCGTCTTCGTAGATTTTGGGTGTATTTAAAAAAAAAAAACGAGTGTAATTTTCGTTACTTTAACATTTTTTGTGGGATGGTATGTTTGGTATACCCTCTTACCGAAGTTGTTCTGTGTTTTTATTTTTTTTATGCATCTGTGTTCTATACACAACCTTTTAAGGGTGTGTTTACTTTAATTAATGCATTTTAATTAGATGGATTTATTATTTACTATGCAATTTGTGGGTTTATTTGAACTTTAACTTTAAGGATTGTGGACCTTTATTTTTTTTTTTTCTCTTTCTTGGACATACGTTCTCATGTACATACCTGGATGTGGTTGTGTATGACTTAAATTACTAGAATTAAGTATTTTCTTAATTTTACTTCCTATTCTTGGAGGAGTGTGTGTTTTTCCTTCCTGGTGATATATGTCACCACCCCTGTTTTTTATTTTGTTTTGTGGGATGTTTTCCCTGTTGTTTTAAAAACAGTTTCGGGCTTTTGCTATAAGTAGCACAGAGGCAGAGATACTCTTTCCCATGCACATTAATTGTAAGTGCATTTGTAAAATCTACACAGTTACACGGTTTAAGAACTTTCTTCAAATACAAACATAACTTCACGAACAAATGTATACGTGATTCTATAACATGTTCTATAATTACCAAATTGTGTGTCTTGCTCTTAATTTACTATATGTATAACCTTCTATTATAGTATGTATATATTTTAATTTTGCGTCACCAGTTGCTCTTGTGTTTTTTTTGTATGGTAGAGTTAATGTGTGTTTTAAACAAGAAAATGCATTACATGTACAGTGTTATAACTATATTATTACTAGTACTTTTTACATTAATATATAGTGTTGTAATATATTGTGATGGTAATTATCAAATTTATGTATATACGCAGTGTAAAGAAACTTAATCAGTGGGCACTTCCTTCTTTTTCAGCTTATTTTTTTTTCTCAAAATTCAATTTATGTATTGTTTACAGTTCTGTTACCAGAAGTTTCAGGTGAGATGCAGTAATGCGTAGGAATGACAGTAGTAGGGAAGTGAGGTTTCACAGTCCAAGTGGAACATGTGTTCTTTTACAGGTGCAGCAGGTATCTTTTTCATTTTTGGTGGTAAAATCAGCCTTATGGTCCCTCTTGTGGTAATACTCCTTTATGGTTATGTTTGCAGTACTATTTTAGATAATGGTTGCTACGGATGTGCAAGCTCTGGTTGTATATATCCGGAATATACTTTTAGGGTGGTGTTTCAGCGGTGAATTATCTGGATCCCGTTCCGGATCGTTGTATGATTTGTGTATGTGGGTCAGTTATTTCAATGTTGAGGCCCCAGCATACCATGTAGTACCCAGCTGTCTTTCAAAAAAAAAAAAGTTTTTTTTCAAAAAAAAATTTTTATTTAGCCGAGGGGAGCATTCTTGTTACGGTTGGTTTTAACCAATTTTTTTTAATCTACCTTAAATTCCTTAAATCACTTTCTCAACATTTATTTAAAAGCACTCCTTTTTCTATTTCTAATAAATATATAAATAAATAAAAGTAATTGTAATAATAATAATAATAAAAGCAGTTTTTTTTTCTTCTTTCCTTCTCTTTTAAGCTAAGCAATTTCAACTTTCATTGTAGCGTAACTTAGCTCCTGTTTTCATATACGAAAAGTAGATAGCAAGGAGGGATATTTGTCAGCTAAAGACCACACAGGTGGCAAATTTGGAGTCGCATAGTCTGGCTTTGGTTAATAGAAAGACCGACCGCCCTGTATAAGAATTACGTTATCTTATGTGTGTACTATACACGCAATTAGGCTTTGTAAGTTTACGACAGGCTACAATTGGCTCTGATATCTCAGGCGGCTAGCTGGCGCCCATGTAAACATAGGCTCATGGGACCCCCCTTCAGCACACACCATGGGGGTGAGGCACGGTTGTCTTCCCCCATGTAGCGGCCGGCAGGGAATGAGCGACACAGTGCCGCCACCAGGGTTAGTCCATTCCTATTGTTTCCATTCCCGTACCCCCTTTGACAGAGTGGTTCCGGCCAGTTTTTGTAAGCAGCGCGGGAGAGAGAATGTTTACGAATTATCACTTGGCACGTAAACTGACTTGTTGCTTGGTTGAGACACTCATTACTTGGTTCGTAAACTTATTAGGTATTGCGTAGCGGCGCTCGAAATGATGTATTCTGTGTTACTGAGTTGAAGTAACATTAGCAGAGACATGGTAAAGGTCTAGAGCTATGAATACTCGAGTTTGTGATCGGCATTTTGCTTAAATAGAATTATCGTTGTCTTAGAATAGAGATGAATCTCTTACCAGGACCACTGCTAATACCCTATAGTCTCCAGTGTGAAGGGCGAAGGAAATATTGTTAAAAGCTGAGAAAATTAATAGTCCTGCTCCAAAAATCAGGCTTCAAAAGTCCTCATCATGAGACTATTCTGTCCCTATTAAGACGAAGATTCCAAGTATTGTTCGTTATTAGAAGGCAACTAGATGTACGGAGGCTACCCAACCCGTTGAAATTAGGTGACTTATCATATCCTATCATAGTGTAAGCCAAGAACGAAAAGAAACCTGTCAGCTCGCCTGCTGGTATATAGCAATAGTTTTTTCTCTCAAAACAAAGAGGAAAGAGAAGCATGTTGTGCAATCGGCTGCAACATTAAAAGAGGAAAGGGGAGTGTAAAAAACCTGCCCACTGATTCAACCATTGAATTCTTCATCCTCTGTAAGTAGACTTTACATAGTTTTTATTTACATGTCTCCCTGATGAGGGAATATATTTGTGTGACTCAGAGTTGGAGAGTAAAATGCAAAATAAGCAAGAATAACTTGTAAATTCATATATGTATATTTATATTATGATATGTTAAGAATTACAATGCGTATTTGAAAGGTAATTAATGACTTATCTCAGAAAAGTTGATCATCCTTTAATTTATGATGTTATGTTAGTCTTGAGAACCTTAATATTTGATTTAAAGATATTTAATAATCAATATTGATCAACTTTTATTTGGTGTTATTATAGTAAATTTTTTTTGGGGAATTACATTGTTTTTAAAAATTTTAATTATTCAAATAAAGATTGTTTTTTGTTCATTCTCAAATATGGTATGTTCTTCTTTATATGATCTTTAATTAGTATTCTTATATCTACAGCAATCCTATGAGAGAGGCTTAACCTCTCAATTATTGTGAGTAAGGTTATGAAAGCTATAATCTTACTAAATTAATATTTTTAAATTTCTTAAATTTTAAATTCATAGTAATAGTTTATTTGAAAATTAATTGAGGTTTACGTAAGGTTATTAGATGTAATTATTGTTCCTATCTCAGTATTGGATATACTGATAATTGATGCTAAAGTAAAATTAAGTCTAATTTCATAATTGATTAATTTAATTTTTAATTATCCTTTCTTTGAAGTATTATCCAAAACAAACAACAAAATGGTTGTTTTTTAAAAAAAGTAAAAAAAAAAAAAAAAAAAAAAAAAAATCAACTTTATTAAATTTAAACTTTGAAATTTCTTAAGTTTAAATTCATAAATGAGTGTTTTAATAAACATTAATTGAGGTTTACTCAATATTATCCAATCGTATTTTTGATCTTGATTTAATGATGGATAGATTAATAAGTGAAACAGTAATATTAAATTTAATTTCATAAATGTTAACTTAAGCTTTAACTTTCCTCTCTCAGGTATATTGTTATCGAAAATAAACATCAAAATGTTTATTTTAACAAAGTAAAAAAAAAAAAAAAAAAAAAAAAAAAAGTATTCAGTTATTTTATACCACTATACGATTTTCGGTTAACCGATCTGATCTGGTTCAAAATCTCCATAATTGTTCTAAAATTTTGGTATCTCATCATATCTCTATTTTGTTAAACTTTCTTTTTCCCTTCTGGTCCTCATATTGGAGGAATTTCAGATTCTCTTCATTTTTCTAAATTATATGATGATTAAATTTTGCTAATTTACTGTGTATGGAGATTTAAGCTTGATCGGGTTGGAGTGGAGTTAGGTGTTCTTTGTGCATCTAAGTATGCTCCTTGATTTAGAAATCTGTTGCCCCTTACTACATTTAGTATTATTCTAAAATGATGAGTCCAAAAATATCATGTTATATTAACTTATAACAGTTTTTCTTTGTTTTGTTATTTTGGTAAATTTATTCTAAATTGCTCCTTCATTTCATGGCAACAGATTTCAGTGGAGTTAATCGAGGCATACTTTTTTTTTTTTTTTTAATATTTAATTGTCAAGTGAAGAGTTGTAAATGAGTTTTTTTTTTTTTATTTATTTAAGTTAATTGTTTAGAAAGAACACCAAAACACCACAACATTGAACAGGACCTACAAGTCATTTGCTACAGTGACAGAACATTTTTAGCATTTTCTGTTGCTTAGGGGATCGAAAACATAATTTTATTATTAAAATGATTATCCCCCCCCCCTCTAATTGTCCTCGCGACAAAATCTTCACTGAAAAACATGAAGTAAAACATGTTCTTTACATCCTCAAAGTTCAAGGCCATTTCCTCATGAGTTTCAGTAAGATATTTGACGAAATGTCTGAAATTGGTCACTGGCCCTTAATTTCTAGACACCAGTATATATAATGCATTCAATCGACGATGTTGATCTAATAATTACATCATGATTTTTTTAAATTGATGTTTAAATGTCTATGATACTTTTATAAAACTTCTTAATACTTCTATAATTCTTCAATTTTTTCCCTACATGCTGCTAAATATTTCATTAAAGGAAAAAGATATATTTCTTAACTCATTAATGCCGGTTGGTTACCATTTAAGTGATACGAAACTTTTAAATATGAACACCAGTATCTTAGTAAAAAAAATCATATTATCTAATGTGAAACTATCAGAGATTCAATCAGTTAAAATAACAGTATGGGAAAACTGGTGTCAACCGATATCGAAGTATTAAAAGAAGTGTAAAATAAGTCGGCGTTAATGGGTTAATATATATATTTATTTAATTATCTTACTGAAAAACACATTGACCGAGTTTCTGAATAACAATTAAATCAATTGCAAATATTTTGAAAAGTGTACAGAATGCAGATTTGCTTTTCATTCATTATTTAAAGTGAAGAATTTTTTTTTTTTAATTAAATGCTAAATATTTTGAAATCCAAAACATAGTAAATTAAAAGAAAAAATATTATCTTTGGGCATCAGGAAGAGTTTTATAAAACTTATAAAATTACAATTCTTGATGTTTTTATTAGAGAAGTGGAATAAACCTTTAATACTATTCTAAACATATACCTTTGGGCATTAAGTTGACGGAAATTTTATATATGAAATTACAATTTAAATTTGCACTAAAAATGTAAATCGAATCATGGGCAAAATAGGATATGTGTTTTCGACATTATTCTCTGAAAAAATTAAAAATAAAGACGAAGACAATATATAATTATTGCTATTGGTAATCAATTTCAATACTGTGTGACTAAATACTATTATTATGGTAGTGTTCTTGTAGTAATGACATAAAATATTATAAATGATAAAAATTATAATAAGGGATTCACACATTTGATAATGTAAATAACATAATAAACTATTAGAACGTTAACATTCACACTAAATATAAAACTAGCCGTTGGGGGCCATCGTAATACTTACCCATCATGGATATGCATAATATAAAATATGAAAATAAAACATGTGTGAACTCTTTATTAAATGCGTTGCAATTCAAATGAAATCGTGGCTTGATGACGCCATAAACTTTAAATGCTCTATTACTGAATTGCGTAAAAGAATCATTCTTATAACTCGAAAATTGAGAATCATATTAACTAATGGTTTACTGCGTCGGATTTCCAATTAAAATATATCTTTGAATTGAAATTTGAATGAAATACAGGGTCATGAAAAATCGAAGAGTGTGGTAAATATAATTACAAATATCTCGGCAACTCATTATCCGATCGACTTCACTCTGTATGCAAAATTTGTGTTTTTTTTATTGTATTTTATATTCATTGCTTAATTCAAGTAATTTCGAAAATTTTTATATACCTTTTATCAGAACGAATATTTCAAGAGACCGAAAAAATAGTTCCGGATAATCGAGGTTACTGCAATTTAATAAACTTCTTCCCATTATTACATACTAAGTACATACAAAATTTCAAGTCTCTATCTCAATTTGTTCGGGAGATAGAGCGTTTACAGACACACACACAGGCAGACGGACGGCGATTTTTTTTTTTCTAAATATATGTTTTTCGGAATCTCCAGTGTCTGAAACGTGTAAATCAGTCAAAAAAAATTTTCGATTTTCAAAACGATTACAAGACTTACCCTATACTACGCATGATGAGTAAGTAATAAACTGCTGGTATGCATGATTATCATGCAACAATTTCTGTGAGTACCTTTCATTAAAAAAAATAATAATAGTTACATTTTTATGCGTTTAAAAGAGCATTTCTTGTCTCATTGAAGCTAAATGATTGCTAAAACACAACAATAATTTCTTCCTTTGAAAAAAAATATCTTGGCAAATCGAAAGAATTTTCTGTGACTCTGCGGTTGCACTTTATACCAACGAGAAAGAAACAAACAAACAAAAAAAAAAAAAAAAAAAATAAAGAAATAAATAAAAACCCATCTTTTTTCGCAGCTGTTGTTAACGCTCACCTCACCCGCGCACTTTCTTTTAAGTGTCAGTGTGTACCTCTCACATATTATAAAAATGAAAAGATTGTGTTTTGAAAGATTGAAAGCGTTTCCCGACGCTGTAATCTTAAAAACTAAATGACAATAATTTCGAAGTATGCGCTAATTGCTGCAATAATAGTCTCGTAACAAAACTACTCGATAACTCTAAATATGTTTCAGCAATAATGTCCTAACACACCTTACAGATGTGATATTCCAGTTCTGCTAAACATTTTGCTTTTTCTATGAAAATTTGTCTTTTAAGTGTCTCCACAGAAGGAAATCGTAAGGATTCAATTCCGTCGAATAGTGTCGTTTAGCTTTTACAGCTTACGGAGTCACCGATTGGCAAAATTTTATACTAATTTTCAAATATTATGGTTAAAAATTTATTGCTTTCCTAATAAAGATGAAATAAAAGGGGCATTTCTATTGTTAACCGCTTGAATTTTTTTAAGGTTCCCTCCTTCTGTAAACACAAATACTTGCAATACCTAGAATTCATACATTGCGTACAATGCCTACCAATCCATAATGAGAAATATGCTAATTCAGGTATTTTACATAGAACGGATTCTAACAAAAATTAACAAAGTTACATTTAAGTTAAACTTCCGTATTAAGTGTATCCTGGTTGATTTTTAAAGAACAGATATATTTTGAATCCGAAGAAAATATAATTTTTATTAGCTTAGAAAATTAACTAACAAAATGTATTTTTGCTTTCTTTATTATGCAACACACAGTTTTAGATAGTAGTGGAAGACTTGATCTCATCAAAAAGTCACCTGTAAAAAATGCAGCCAAGTCTCGTAACTCATTTACCGTAAAAAGTACTGAGATCGTATAAAGCCAAGTTTAACTATCTTATTAACTCTGAAATTTTCATTCACAAATCACTCCTAGTCTCTACATCTTTAGTTAATTATTATTTTGTGACTTGGCAATTACGTAGCACGAGAATGTGATGTATATAGTTAGTCTTAATCAAATAATACTATAACATATTAAAGTGTAATAACTTGCCTGTGCGTATATAATTTGCCTTAATTAAACTATCCCATCCCATTCCATAACATAGTAAGGTGTAATAACTTCCCTGTGCTGCGTAATTGCCAAGTCACAAAATAATAATTAACTAAAGATGTAGAGACTAGGAGTGATTTGTGAATGAAAATTTCAGAGTTAGTAAGATAGTTAAACTTGGCTTTATACGATCTCAGTACTTTTTACGGTAAATGAGTTACGAGACTTGGCTGCATTTTTTACAGGTGACTTTTTGATGAGATTTCACTTCTTTTTGTAAGTAATCCCCCTTTTCTTGATTTTGGGTTCTTTTTGGAGATCATCCACTGATTTTCGCTAAGCCCACACTCTGTCCCTATTATTTACAGGTATAAAAAAATTGAAGCTTTAGTTTCGTTTGCAAAGTACTGTAGATGAAAAGAGATTTCAGGTTCCTAGGCAAGCACTAAGTTATGAGAGGGGGAGTGTCAAAAGTACTCTCAATTGCTTCCAGGATAGGTACTATCCATCTGAGATATTACTCGCAGCCCTAGATACTTGATATTTAACATAAAAGAACTTTTTAGTATAAAAAGAAAGTCAAAATTAAAATTTCCGGAAATTTCCAATAAATCAAACTATATTCCTTTTTTCGATGTTTTTTTTTTGTTTCTTTAGTCTTTTTTTATTATTTACGGATTTTTTAATTTTTCCTTACTTTGTGTACTAAACCCTGCCTTTCTGCCAAATGTCAAGCTTCTAGGACTACAAAATCGAATTATTTTCAAATTTTCGACTTTTTATAAATTTATTGATTTTTCGATTTTAATTCTAAGTTACCTGATTGTCATGCCAATATAGTAATTATTTGATCCGTCTTCTTAGGATCATTTAGGTTCAATTTAGAGATAAATCAAGTGACTCTTGGAGTCACCATGATTTTATTTAGAAAGGACTAACAAGCCATAACCAGCCAATAATGTCGGGAGGGTAGGGGGAGCTGTGAAAATTTTTGTGGGGCTAACATCATTTAACAATCCATATTTCATATGTGAAGTAAATAAAGTACAACCTGTGAAAGAAAACAAACCTGTCTATAAAGAAATCACCTATATCGTAGCCAGTCTATAGTGGAACTTTTCTATAACGAAATTCGTAAACGAAAGAAAAGAAAACCATAATCCGGGGGAAATAACATAAAACAATTAGGGGCGTTGTACTAGCTAATAGGACAATTTTCTTAAAACTAATGTTTCTAGCAGTACAAAATAAAATTGTTTTCGAATTTTCGATTTCTTAAAGATATTTCGATTTTTCGATTTTATTTTCGAATTTAACGAATATTTTAATTGTTCCTTTTATTGAATAGTAAATAGTACCTTTACACAAAGTTTTAAGTTTCTAAGACTACAAGATAAAATTATTTTCAATTTTTGATTTTTTCGAATTTTTTTTATAATTTTCTGGATTTTTTAATTTTTTCTTATTTTGTATCCTTTATTACAAATTTCAAGTTTCTAGCGCTACAAAATCGAATTATTTTGAAATTTCCGATCTTTTTCGAGTTTTTTATTCTATTTTCGAATTTATTGTGTTTTAATTTTCCTTTTTCTGTATCCTAAACAATAAGTTTACGCCGAATTTTAAGTTCTAAAGGTACAAAATCGATTTTTTTTCAATTTTTCGAACTTTTTTTTTTCGAATTTTACAGATTTTTTATTTATTTCTTTTTTTGTATCCTAAAATTTTAAATTTCTAGCTTTACAAAATCGAATTATTTTCAAATTTTCGTTTTTTTTTCGATTTTTTGATTTTATTTTCAATTTTTGTTGTGTTTTTATTTTTTTTATTTTTCTGAATCCTAAACACTACCTTTACACCAAATTTTCAGTTTCTAAGACTACGAGATCATATTATTTTCAATTTCTCTCTTTTTCTTTCTTTCTTTCTATTTTTTTTTTTTAATTTTCTATTTTTTTTTAATTATCCATATTTTTTAATGTTTCTTTATTTAGTATCTTAAATATTACCTTTATTCCAAATTTCAAGTTTCTAGCGCTATGAAATCGAATTATTTTCAAAATTTCCTTATTTTTCGATTTCTTTCGATTTTTTTATGTTATTTTCGAATTTTATTGCGTTTTTATTTTAACTTCTTCTGAATCTTAAACACGATCTTTACCGCGAATTTTAAATTTCTAAGGCCAAAAGATCAAATTATTTTAATTTTTTGCAATTTTTTTCTAATTTTTCTAATTTTTGATTTTTTTTCTAATTTTCTGGATTCTTTTATTTTTCCTTATTTTGCATCCTTAATACTACCTTTATTCCGAATTCCAAGTTTCTAGCGCAACAAAATTGGATTATTTGAAATTTTTCGATTTTTTTCGATTTTTCGATTTTATTTTCAATTTTTTTTGTGTGTGTTTTTGATTTTTTCTGAATTCTAAACACTACCTTCACACCAAATTTTAAGTTTTTAAGACTACAAGATCGTGTTATTTTCAATTTTCAATTTTGTTCAATTTTTTTAAATTGTCGAATGTTTTTTTTTTTTTAATTTTCCGGATTTTATAATTTTTCCTTTCTTTGTATCCGAAACACTAGCTTTATTCCAAATTTTAAGTTTCTGTGGCTGTGGGATCTACCCAATCTTGTTGATGACGCGAGAGTGTGTGAGTGTGTGAGTGACAAAAAATCGAAACTTTGAGTTCATATATCGTCTGCACTAATTTATGGGTATTTTTTGAATTATCCATATTTTTGAATTTTTCCTTATTTAGTATCTTAAATATTACCTTAATTCCAAATTTCAAGTTTCTAGCGCTATGAAATCGAATTATTTTCAAATTTACCTTATTTTTCGATTTTTCCTTATTTTTCGATTTTTTTTATTTTATTTTCGAATTTTATTGCGTTTTTTATTTTAACTTATTCTGAATCTTAAACACTATCTTTACTGCGAATTTTAAGTTTCTAAGGCTAAAAAATCAAATTATTTTAATTTTTTCAATTTGTTTCGAATTTTTCGAATTTTTGAATTTTTTTTTTTCGAATTTTTCGGAATTTTTAATTTTTCTTTATTTTGCTTCCTAAATACTACCTTTATTCCGAATTCCAAGTTTCTAGCGCAACAAAATCGGATTATTTGAAATTTTTCGATTTTTTTTCGATTTTTCGATTTTTTCAATTTTGCTTTCGATTTTTTTGGTGTTTTTGATGTTTTCTTTTTCTGGATACTAAACACTACCTTCACACTGAATCTTAAGTTTCTAAGACTACAAGATCGTATTATTTTCAATTTTCAATTTTGATGGAATTTGTTGAATTTTCGATTGTTTTTTTTTTTCGAATTTTCCGGATTTTATAATTTTTCCTTTCTTTGTATCCTAAACACTACCTTTTTTCCAAATGTCAAGTGTCTAGGGCTACGGGATCTACCTAATCTTTTTGATGACGCGTGAGTGAGTGACAAAAAATCGAATGTTTGAGTTCATATATCGTCTGAAATAGAAAAGACAGAAAGTTGTAATTTTAAATTTTGGTCCTGTGTGCCAAATACTCTAGAAAAACGAAGTTTCAAATTTTTGGGATGATCCAGAGCGAAGATATGGGGGGGGGGGTCAAAAGTGCCCTGAGTTGCTTCCAGAAAAGTATGCTTACTGCTGTCCTCTCTCGATTTGGCGGGGGCACTGCCGTGCCTCCAGATTATCCCGTCGACCACTTTTCATAACAAAAAGCTATCGCCAAACTGTAACGCCAAATAAACGGGAGAACTTTGCCATTATAGTATCAAAATAAATAAATAAATATAATGTAAGAATTTAAGGACACAATTGTTATTTTAATTAAGTAAATAACTAATAAATCAGTAAAACATAATGAAAAATACACGCAAATGTCGAATTAAAAACCACTTGATGACATACAAACACGTGTAATGCTTCTGACATCAAGTAAATGGGACTGCATTTTTGGCGTTTAATCTTACAGTTTGGCGATGTTTTTTGTTATGAAAAGTGGTCGACGGGATAATAGAGAAGTACCGGTTTTTCTTATAATACATGGTTTGTATAGATTCGAGGGGAAAATTATATTACTTTCATAAAAATGTATTTGGATGGTTTCTTGTTAATACAATCTTGCCAAGGCTGTGGTTTTCCTATTAGACTTAATGTTAGCTATATGCTCCATTTTTCTGCAACTAAATTTCCTCATGCCAATATAGTAATTCATTGATCCGTTTTCTTAGGATCGTTTATGTTCAATTTAGAAATAAATCAAGAGAATCTTAGAATCACCATGATTTTATTCAGAAAGGACTATCAAGCCATAACCAACCAGTAATGTCGGGAGGGAGGGAGAGATGTGAAAATTTTTGTGCGACCAACATCTTTTAACAACAAATATTTCATATATAAATTAAATAGAGTAAAGCCTGTGAAAGAAAATGAACCTGTCTATAAAAAAAAGGTCTATAACGTAGCCAGTCTATAGCGGAACTTTTCTATTACAAAATTCGTAAACAAAAGAAAAGAAAAGCATAATCCGGTGAAAATAACACAAAACAATAACGGAAGGTGTACTAGCTAATAGGACAATTATCTTAAAATCTATCTAAAACAAACTATCCCCATCCTGTGGGATTTGTTTTTCAATGTTTTACTTTATTTAATGCAAAACATAGATTGCATCCGACAACTCATAAAAAAGTCCTCCGGCCTGTACCGGCAGGAAAAGGTAGCTTTCCTATATCTTCGTTTTAAAATTTTAGCTAATGTTACTCGAAAACAGCAAGTTAAAATGCAAAGAAACCGTTTACAAAAGATTCGTTTACACTGAATTTGAATAAGAAATTCGCCAAATTATTGAGCTATAGCCAAGTTGGCTTCATTTATGAAGACTTATTTTTGTCGCCAAATTTGGCGAGATTTCGCCAATTGTCGCCAAGTTTGGCGAGAATTTGGCGCTAATGGATACGAATATATAGTTTTATGCGTATGATTGGGAAAATGTTTACAACAATGAAAGAAAATAATTTGCGAGAAATCGCGTTCACTAAAACTTATAAATTTATATTAAAATCATTAAAATTACAGACATTACAATACACTTTCATAAAACATTAAAAACATATTAAAATTGGACGTTTCGGATTTACATGGAAAATCCCTCTTCAACAACAACATTTCACTTAGCGTAAATCATAGTTCAAAAATATCAACAAATGGAAAATGCAACGTATCAAAATTTCGAAGTCAAAGTTACAGTTATAATAACACGGAGTATTCATTCGGGATTGCACCTGCTTGACCATTATTGACCATAAATTTATCGTTGGTTTTTTGTAATGTGCTGTTTTGTTTCAAAATGTCAGCCACCCTAGAATTTCAAACTGCTCTATCTCAGCCAATTTTTAAGATAGAGGTAAAACAAAAAATGCTCTGGAATCCTTGTATCAAGTCCTAACACCTAATTAAAAAATAAACTTGATTTTTTAGTAGAAGAAATTTTAAAAGATGTAACTTTTTTGTATATTTATTTTAGTTTTAAAATTTTCCGTGGCCGCCATCTTGTTTCAAGATGGCGGACCAAGCTGGCCAACGAACTCGGTCGAGGCATTGGTGAGCTTAATACACACAATTAGTTTCATCCAAATTAATTTATAAATACGAGCGTTATCGTATCAAATTATTTCCATTTTTTCAATTTTTTTCGATTTTTTTTATTTTTTTTTCGAATTTTCTGGATTTTTTTAATTTTCCTTTTTCTGTATCCTAAATACTACCTTTATTCCTAATTTGAATTTTCTAGCGCAACAAAATCGGATTGTCTTCAAATTTTCGTTTTTTTTCAATTTCTTCGATTTTTTCAATTTTGCTTTCGATTTTTTTGGTGTTTTTGATGTTTTCTTTTTCTGGATGTTAAACACTACCTTCACACCAAATCTTAAGTTTCCAAGACTACAAGATCGTATTATTTTCAATTTTCAATTTTGATGGAATTTGTTGCATTTTCGAATGTTTTTTTTTCGAATTTTCTGGATTTTATAATTTTTCCTTTCTTTGTATCCTAAACACTACCTTTTTTCCAAATGCCAAGTTTCTGGGGCTACGGGATCTACCCAATCTTTTTGATGACGCGTGAACGAGTGAGTAAGAAGTGACAAAAAATCGAATGTTTGAGTTCATATATCGCCTGAACTAGAAAAGACAGAAAGTTGTAATTTTAAATTTTGGTCCTGTGGGCCAAATACTCTCTATAATTGAAGTTTAAAATTTTTGGGATACCCCAGTGCGGAGATATGGGGGGGTCAAAAGTGCCCTGAGTTGCTTCCAGAAAAGTATGCTTACGGCTGTCCTCTCTCGACTTGGCGGAGGCACTGCCGTGCCTCCAGATTAAATGTTAGTGATTAATGAAAAAAAAAACTTAAATAATAACATAAGAAACGTTAGATAATATCAAGTCACTTCAAAAGTTGTCTTGTCCGTTACAAAAACTCTATAAATTATATAAAAAGCACATTATTATTAGAATGGTGCAAAAAGCAACAAGAAAGAATTTTTATATAAACTTTCTTACAATAAACTTTCTAAAGACCATAGGGAAAATTCCCATTAATAGAAATTTTTTTATGGGTAAAAGACTTGGCAAAATTATTATATATATATTCATATATTCAAAATTATATTTAGATCACTTTTCATATGTTATACCTACCTCGGTACCGTCTCTTGGAATAAAACATGTTGAATTTAATTTTAAATTAGAAAAAAAATATCATATAAAATTATATTTACACAGTAACTTTATTTAACATTTTCCAGAGAATGTAAGTTAAAAAAAATACAAAATAGCTCTAAAATGTTTATTGAAAATGTCCGAGATTGATAGTTAACATATACTGGATATATGTACGCTCATAGAAAAAGTGGTTTTCTACTGAAATTTTTTAATGAGATTTTAGACTTATTATTTTTGAAGCTATATATGTATATATTGGTTTTTATTTTGTATTCATTTAACAATAATTTAAGACTGAACAAAAACATTTACTGTATTTTAGATTCCAAATACTACATACGAGTTATTACGCATATGTTAAGACTGAAAAAAAAAAGGCTCGTATATATCTTATTAAATGGGTAACACTTTGTAAAATGTATTCAAATAAAATAAAATTTTAACTATCAACCAAAACCGCAAATAAAACTCTGAAATAATTCAATTCTACGTTCATGGATATACTATTCAGAGAAAGACGTTATATTATCAGGACAACCAGAAGGCAAAAAAATGTGATATGTAAGTAGTTAACACTAAGTATACACAATTAAGTCAGAAAATAAATTCTGGAACTCACTGAAAGAATCTAAATCCTTATGTCATCGGGAAAGATTAAAAAGAATTATGCATTTAAACAAATAGAGATTGCAGTCTAATGAAGAAAGTTTGTCTTCTATCAAAAGGTGGAAAATTACCTTTTATATTTCTTGTTCTTTTAATTCATTAATTGGAAGAAATTACAAAGGTCGTCAAAAAAACCAACTGTTACAAGGTTATTATATATGTATATATATATATATATATACATTGTTAATCGTTTTTTATTTTATTTAACTTTTTTTTAATTTATGTTTTTGTAACTGAGAGAAATAAAATTTTCACCTAAATAATCACAAAGTGATCGTAATATTAAATTAAATTATATGATAACACACACATATATATAATGAGACTTTTGTTAATATATATATATATATATATATAAGGTTTATTTGTGGCTAAACGCTGAGAGAAGTTTATGGTACAGGTCCAGACAAAAAAAAATTTCTAGAAATTCGGAATTCAACTTTTATTCCAGATTTTTGTAAATAACTTTAACACTAATAAAGGGAACAACAAACTTCGTACAGACAATTTCAACAAACTTTTGAAAACTTTCAGGCAAATTTCAACAGACTTCGCTTATTTTGCATGTAATATAATAACATTGCTAGACTTTATGTTAATAACCAGATCTGCCAAAAAAATAGAGTGTATAATTCCGTGTACATTGTACAGGAAAGTGGTCTTGTTCCACCATAATTTGTCGTGTTAGCACAAATTCATTCGTTGTAAGCCTGTTGTAACATTCTACAGTACATTCTGCTTTCTATTCATTCAATAATTAGAAGAAGAAATTTGTTAAGGAATAAACTTCATTTTTCTTTCTTTTTTTATTTATTTATATTTTATGGTTATAGGTTTATAGAAATGTAGAGAATATATATCAGAAATTATTTATTTTCTGAAACTACAACAATATATCTCCCAAAATTGATATTAGCTCATAAATGGGATGTGTTACAAGTGATTATTATTATTTGAAAAAGGGCATATTATGAAGTTAACAGCCGATCCTTTAATTTATTTAATTTATAGAAATATATTTTAGTCACTGCATTCAAATATGTAAAAAACGATCATAAAGACGGAGAAATTTCATTCATTATTGTGTGTTAATAAAGGGCGAACACAATACAGACATTTCAAACATGTACTTTACTTTTTGAATATTTTCTTTGTGGCGTGTTATTTATTTACGCAATCTATACTTATAAAGGAATAGCTTGATTTTCTCATAATCAACGCCGAGCCTCAGTCGTTTGTCCTAGAACAATGAAATTTGGAAGAAATGTTCTTTACACAATGTAGGCGCTTACTAAGAAAGGATTTTTGAAAATTCACAACATAAGGGGGTCAAATGGGGGGGTTGAAAGTTTTAGATAATTTCGTCTTTCCGGTATATCTCAGCAGGAGTTTTAAGTAGGAGCCTGAAATTTGGGATAACAATTCTACTAAAGAATAGTTAAACATGTACTTCAGGCGATTTTAGAAATTCAGCCACTAACTAGGTTAAACAGGGGGTCGAAAATTTTGGTGATTTCACATTTTCACTATATCTCATCAGCAGTTTTAGGTAAGAGCGTGAGCTTCAAGATAAAAAATCTACTAAAAAATAATTAAACACGTACTTCAGCGATTTTAGAAATTAAACCACTAAGGGGGTTAAATGGGGGGTCTAAAGTCTTAGGTCATTTTGCCTTTTCACCATATCTCAACAACAGTTTTAGATAGGAGCTCGGAATTCGTGATAACAAATCTACAAAAAATATAGATACACATATATTTCAGCAATTTTAGAAATTCAGCAACTAAGGGGGAGGGGTTAAATAAGAGGTAAAATATTTTAGGTCATTTTGCCATATCTCAGTAGAAATTATAGGTAGAATCATGAAACTCAGGATACCATATCTACTGAAAAAATAGTTAAACACGTATTTCAGCGATTTTAGAAATTCAGACAATAAGGGGCGTTAAATGGGGGTAAAATGTTTTACTCCATTTTGCCATATCTCAGTAGAAGTTACAGTTAGAAGCGTGAATTTCCTGATAACAAATCAACTAAATAATAGTTAAACATGCATTTTAGGCGAATTTAGAAATTCAACTTCTAAGGGAGTTAAATGGGAGGGGGGGGGGTCAATAATTTTCGATGATTTCACCTTTTCACCATATCTCATCAGTAGTTTTGGATAAGAGTGTGAAATTCAGGATAACAAATCTGCTAAAAATAATTAAACACATATTTCAGCGATTTTAGAAATTCACCCATTAAGGGGTTGGGTGTAAATGGGGGTCGAAAATTTTAGGTCATTTCGAATGTTCACAGCATTTTTAGTTATGAGCTTGAAATCACAGATTCAGGATAACAAATCTACTAAAAAATAGTTAAGCATGTATTTCCGCGATTTTAGAAATTCAGCCACTAAAGAGGGTTAAATGGGGGTCGGATTGCCTATGTTATTTTGCGATATCTCAGTAATAGGTAGATGCGTGAAATTTAGGATAACAAATGTACCAGAAAATAGGTAACTAGGTATTTCAGCAATTTTAGATAATAATCCATCAAGGGGGGTCACACTGTGTGTCGAAAATTTTAGGTAATTGTGCCATATCTCAGCAGCAGTTTTAAGTAAGAATGTGAAACTCCACTTTACAAGTCTACAAAAAAAAGTAGTTAATCATGTATTTCCCCAGCGATTTTAGAGCTAGCGAGTTTGTGGGCAACATCGGCTATGAACCCGAATGCGGAAGATTAGACGAAAAACAGAAGTATTGCTGATTTTTTATTTTATACTAGCCGGTCAATTCCGAGTGGGGCCCAGATATAAAGTACTACTTGAGCCCCACCCCTAGATAATCACGGTTAGGGCCCAGTAATATTCTGTAAGAATGCTCATGAAAAAAAAATTATGTCGCGAAATCTTTATTTAAGTGCTTTTTTATATTCTTATTAGTTATTTTCATATACTTTTAATTTAAAGTATTTTATTTATATTTTTCTGGTTGCATATAAAATTCACTTTCTGGGCACCAAGCGAAATCAGGGCGGTACGCTGCACTATGTATCTGGGCCCCACTCGGAAACGACCGGCTAGACTGGCGAAGAACAGCTAGTCTTCTATATTTTGATATTTGCGGAATAATTCAAATCGGATTTCATGGATTAATAATTGCAGGATATTTCTGCACAAATAAATAAAATTAAACAATACACCGGTTTGCATTTAACCAAAATTAAGAAGATATGAATATTGCTTTGTATATAACAATAAATATGAAAATATTATATCTATGTTTCAATTCTTAGATTATTTAAAATATTGTTTTTCGTTTCGAGGCACACACACACAAATTAATATTATTGCCCATAAGACGATATTTGTTGAACTTGAACTGCTTAACGAATCGAGATATCAATTTGCCTCCGAATTCACGGAAGTCTCTCATTTTTTTCGCGTTCAGTTTGCGATCAATATATTTAGAAAGTCTTCACTGGAGAATTTCTCTCTTCAAAAATAAACCTGCCATGCTATGAAGCCATGCTTTCTTACGTAAAATTTTAATAAGGGATTTTTAATACTTTATTGATGGTTAACTTTTATTCGGATCATTGGAAGCATAAATTTACTATTTACTTATCGTTATTATATAATATCTTAGAAACTAAGAAAATTGCAGTTGAAAAATTAATAAGCTTTGAACATTGACAAAGCTAAATAATGCTGTAACAAAGAATTTTACAATTGTTATGAAGATTATATAACAATCTTTATATCTTATGAGAATTATTTATAAATAATACTAATTTCCTGAACTGTACCTTAAACTTTCCAATAACTGAAAATTACTAAAAAACTGAAAAAAAAACTATTATAAATGACAACCATACGCAATGAATGATGTTATATAAAGGATTATGTTAAAAGATATATTAGGTAAAAGCACAACTTATGCTTAACATTTTTATGGCCAAACAGTTATTACCGGATTTTAGATTGACCTTAGAATAGACTTATTCTTATTGTTATTTACATTCTATCTTATTATTATATTATTTTATTATTATTTCTGTACTATGTTATTATTATATTCTTTTATTATTTATACTCTATATTATAAAGAATTATAAAAAATATTATATTATATTATATTATAATACTATATTATACTATAATACTATATTATATACTATATTATAAAGAATATAGAATATATTCTTTTTATGTACTGTTACTTTTATGCCATATTTACACAAATGCCCACATTAGGCAAAAACATAATTATCTTTGTATATTGATCATAAAAAAACTCGCAACTATTTTTTTTTCAGCATTTAGGAAAATTATTTTAATAACTTTAAAAAATAATTTAGTAAAATAATTTAATGCTTTAACTTAAAATTTTAGATTTAAAAAAAAGATTTTTTTTAGTATGTACTGTTTATAAAGATGTACCGTTTATTATGTAATGTTATTTTTATGGTATACTTAAGAACTATATTGTATCTTACGTAAAATTTTAATAAGGGATTTTTAATACTTTATTGATGGTTAACTTTTATTCGGATCATTGGAAGCATAAATTTACTATTTACTTATCGTTATTATATAATATTGATCATATTGATCATAAATGAATGTCATCTATTTTTTTTTTCAGAATTTAGAAAAATCATTTTAGTAACTTAAAAAATAAATTTATTTAATGATTTAACTTATTGAAAATTTTATAATATTTTTAACAAATTAGATTTATTTAGTCAATTATAGCTGTGACGTCCACAACTTTGTAAACTGAGTTTGTGTAAGCTATTATGTACTTGCAGCCCACTTGCGGTCTTCAAGGCTCGTCGGTCTTTTCGGGGAGAAGGAAAGTGTGAGATATTTTAAAAACTTTTAACCTATTTTAAAATCTATTCCATTTAACCTTTTCTTTTCGTCTTAAAATACTAGAATCCCTTTAGCTTTATTCCCTTGCAAAAATCTAATTGTTTTTCTACTTGTCTTTATTGCTTTTTGGCGTCCAGCAATATTTTCCTATCTTCAAAATTCCCTTTATAATTTACCTCATTAATATTTCTCTTTAATTTTATCGTCTGTTTTTATCTTGATAATTTCATGGTTTGCTAGAATATTCTTAGATTGAATATCTAAGAATATTATAGGTATTAAGAAAGGTATTTTGTGTTCTTGTTATGCCTTTTGATTTTTTGTTCTTTTTTTTTGTATAGTTGTGCCCGATGTTTTAAATATTTTTACACTAGCTCGGATGTAGTTCTTATTTGTTTATTTCTGGGATGTGAAATAATGTAGACATCATTGAAGGAGTGAAATATGTTAAAATTCCTTTGAAGGTGTTCGTTTCTCTCTTCATTATTAGATGATCTAATGTCGTGGACTTCAGTTGATTCGATTTAATGCAGCATCAGAGAGCCCGAGAATATTTTATCATGATTGAGTAAACTGCTAATTAAATATGCTTTCTCGTAACTGAGTGTGATTATTATGTGCCATTGGGGAATCTCAAGATTTAATATCGCTACTGCTTTTTAAGCACGCTGCGATTACTGCTGAAGAGTGCTCTATTTGCGATCTCACTACGAATAATAAAATATATTGATATGGCAGTGTGTAACAGCTTAGACTTTATAACAACTCATCACCACTTCTTATTGACCAAAGCTTGTAAATATTCTAGTAAAGTCATGAAATGCTACATATATATATTTGTAATACACAATAAAAATAATTTAAAATTCATAGTTTCCATCAGCAACTTTATGATAATATTTTCTTTTTTAAATAAAATGAAAAGGTAGGATTTGAAATGATGGGAAATTCTTAGAAATGTTTTATTTTATGCTGCATCTGAAACACATTCAATATTTATAAACATCATTAAGGGGACAGATCACCTTTAAAATGGTCAAAAATTCAATTTCAAGGTTTTGATGTCAGTAAATAGTGCATTTTATTCTGAGTAAAAAGGTACCAATGTTTTTCAGAGGCGATAATTATTGACGAAGATATAAAGTAAAACGCAATCGTCATTCTTTGTTTTTGAATGGAGCGTGAAAACTTTAAATGCATTTAATTCACAACAATGATTTTCCAACTTGCGCGCACGATTTCTCCAAAAATAATTTAGATAGAACCTCATTTTTTTCAAACTTATTAATGTTGTAACAATGAACAAAATGAACTAGAATATTTTAATTTGGTCAATAAGTTAAAAAATAATTAACTGTAATTAAATTAAAAACGCACTTTGAATGCGCTTTTCGATGAATTACAGTTAATTATTTTTTAATTTATTGACCAAATTAAAAGATTCTAGTTCATTTTGTTCATTGTTACAACATTGATAAGTTTGAAAAAAATTGAGGTTCCATCTAAATTATTTTTGGAGAAATCGTGTGCGCAAGTTTGAAAATCATTGTTGTGAATTAAATGCATTTAAAGTTTTCACGCTCCATTCAAAAACAAAGAATGACGATTGCGTTTTACTTTATATCTTCGTCAATAATTACCGCCTCTGAAAAACATTGGTACCTTTTTACTCAGAATAAAATGCACTATTTACTGACATCAAAACCTTGAAATTGAATTTTTGACCATTTTAAAGGTGATCTGACCCCTTAAAACTGTAGAATTTTCCAATAATATATTTTTTATCTCTATATTAGATGATGCTAATCATCTTAGTCGAAGAAAAAAATAGTAAAAGAAAAAAATAAATAAACTATAATACTACAAAAATAAAAAGGAAAAATATCCTCTAAATCACTTTAGGATTCAACTAGTGTTAATAAACACTAACCTTTATTATCACAAAACTATAACGTATGAATTAGATCCACTTTAGCTCTGAACGCCTCATATATGAAATAAACCAAAATGGATATGAAAATGCATAAGATTTAAACATTCTACAGCATTCCACCAATATTTTAAACTAAGCTTTTCTTCAATTTTAACTGCGATAAAATAAGTATAACATCATTAAAGAGAATTAAAGCCATGTTCAAAGAATGCTGCTAGATTTTTTTTTTTTTTTCAGAATTAGAATTTTTTATTGTAAACGTGCTTTGAAAATAAATTTCTAATTTTCTTTTCCTGCACATATACACGAAGCTATAAAGTAAAAAGGTAAAAGTATAAAGAAAACTTTTTTTTTTGCTTTTATAGGCCTGATTCTTTATTCAAAATTATTTTTTCAAGGACTGGAAACAGATATACTTTTTCTTCTAATAAATTTTTATTTTGTGTGTTTTATTTATTTTTTTAATTATGTGGTGTTTTTAGTTTTAACTATTTCTAAAATTATTTTTAAATGCATGATGTTTTGCAGCGGTATATTCTAATATTTATAAAGAACTGTTTTAGTAATCTACATATTTAAAACGCAAAATCGTACAGGGAAGATCAATTTTGGCTGCTCTGAGAATGCGTAATCAGCTTTGCAGTCAGCTTTTCAATCGCTAGACGGAATGGGAAACATCTTTTGAAGTTCTTTCGTTTCAGAGGAAATTTGATCGACTGATACCCGAGTGTTTCCGATAATTATGGTTCGCCAAAGGAACCGTAAGTTGTTTGCTTCTGCACCCAGAAAAAAGAATTGATTAAAGCAACAAAACATGTTTTGTTGAGTACATTTTGGTTTTTTCAAGCAAAATTTTTAGTTGAAGTAAAAAGTTGGTTTTGTTGCATTGAGAAAAAAATATTGTTAACACTCTTACAAAATTTTAACATTATTTCATCAATTTTACTTGAATTAACAAAATCTGTTTTTTTAATTTTACCATAATTTTGTAATTTGTAATTCCAGCAAAATTTTGTTGCTTTTACAAAATTTAAATTGTTGTGTAGTAGCCATAACTCTCTCACATAACTTGGTTTATTTGACTTATATAGCTGTATAATTAAAGGATTAACATTATTTATGGATAGTTAAAACTTTTTTAATTGGGACGGTCGAAGGTACTTTTAAAAATTCCCTATCCCATTTATTACTTTCTTCTATCCTTACAAGAAGAAAGTACTGGAGTCATGAAAATTTTCAACTTCTGGTTTTCGACGGATTTTAGAAGGTCCTGATCACGATGTGACTATTTTTTGAAAATGACTGTCTATGACTCTGTCTGTTTGTATGTGAAAAAAATTTTGAGGGCGCTCTATTTCAAGAACTAATGCACGGAATTTAATAAAACTTTATATTCAGTTACTTCCTGATATAAATTGGTGCTGATTAATTTTTGGCGTAAATAGTGCAACAGGTGGTGCTGCTATGTTGCAATTTTCGCGATTTCTGCAATAGATTTGCGATTTCTCAAGAACTAATGCACTGATTTACATCAAAATACAGATTGAGTTAGACCTTGACATAAATGGAAGCTGAATACATTTTGGTGTAAATAGCCCAACAGATGGCGTTGCTATGTTATTTTTTTCATGATTTTCACTATAACTAAATCTAAAGAACTAATGCACGGATTAATTTTTAAATCATTTTCAGCAGTGATTTACGCCTGTAATTCTTAAATAATAACCAGTGAATTTTTATCCTGCTTTTTTTCAAGCGTAAACCGACAGAGTGAAAAATTTCCCAAGCCGGGAATCGTACCCGCGTCCTCAGAATAGCACTCTGAGGTCCCAGCATACGGCAACACAGTTAATTTTTAATTAATTTTCTGCAGTGAATTACGCCTGTAATCATTGAATAATAACTAGTGAATTTTTATCCCACTTTTTACAGGCGTACTTCACTGTTGAAAATGAATTAAAAATTATAGAACAAATAAATTAATTATAGATAAAAATAAGAAAAATTATAGAACAAATAACTATATGTTGCAAAATGCTGTTTTGTATTTTCGTCTCATGTTTGCCGCAGAAATTTGCATGCTCATGCAGGGCCTGTTAACCGAATAGTCCCGGGAAGCCCTTGCTTACCCCAAAAAATACAAAGGTGCCCCCAAATTTACTTTTCAAAATAACTTTTTTCAAAAAAAAAGAAAGAAAGAAAAGAAAGAAAGAAAGAAAGAAAGAAAAAAGAAAAAAATTTCAATCAGGGTAAAAAATAATTTTTTTCTTTACGAAATTTTTATCTAAGAAGCTCGCTCTTTCTAAATTGTTGTTTACTTGAAATTTTGATGGTAAAATTTCAAATTGTTGCAGCATACCAAAATGGATTTAGTAAATAACAAAGCAATTGGTAGAGGGGGACCCTAGAGTAACGCCGGGCTTCCCCTACTTTTATTTCTTAAGCTGTCCCTGTGCTCATGATGACATTTACATAATGTGCTGCGATTGCAGCCGGTCCGACAAATATAAGAGTGAGAAATTTTGAGCTTGGATATCGTTCCTTCTGGCTCAGTGGTTAGAGTATCAGATCGTTATTCTGAGGACCCGGTTTCGATTCCCAGCTTAGGACATTATTCAGTCTGTAGGTTTACGCTTGAAAAAAAGCATGATAAAATTTCTCTTGTTATTGTTCAAGGATTACAGGCGTAATTCACTGCTGAAAATGAATTATAAATTACCTAAAAAATTAGTTAAGTTGAGATTGGTTCTAATACAAAAAATAATTTTAAAGTAAATATTATAATTGTTTATGTAACAAAACCCTTTTGGTGTTAAAACAAAGAAAATTTTTTTAATTACACAAAACAATTGCTCTTTAAACAAAAGTTTTTGTTTCCGAAACTGAAAAGAACTCTTAAAGTAACAGATAATTATATTTATTTTGAGAAAACTTTCAACAAAAGAATTTTGTTAATTCAAGTAAAATTGAAACATTTTTACTTGAATTAACAGAACATTTTTTTTCTGCTGACGATACAAAATTTTTTGTTGGAATTCCAAACAAAAATCAACGATATTTTTCTTGTTGATTCAAACAAATTTTCCATTGACTCATATTTAAACGGAAAGTTTTGTTGGGCCAACCAAATTTTTGTAGATTCAACAGAACTTTTCTCTGGGTGTGGCATAAAATATTTTTAATTATTATTTAATTTTTTTAATTATTTGATTGTTTAAATTTTTAAATTAAAAGTTTTTGCGTGTAATTATCGATTAAGTAAATTAAAAATATCTACATAATTTTGGCTTATTTATTATTATAATTGGTCGATAAGACATTATATACAAAAATATGTACTAAAAAATGTAAGTGATTATTTTCCGTTAAAAATAAATTAAAAAAAGAAAAGGAAAAATATTTACGTGTTAGATATTTTTTTTTCAAAATTTTCCCACGTTTATTGAAATAAATAATTCTTTGAAGATAAAAAAATTCTTTACTAACAGTCTACTCCTGTATGATATTTATGTAGGAGGAATATTCTTTAAATACACAATAATTGAACCCTAGTGAAAAACAGGCCAAAAGAACTGTCAACACAGCAAATTAAATCCTACTCGATGTCATTCAAATTATTGTATAACAAGAGACTCTTTAAATCACATATAATTAAAGGCAGATGGGTGTTTAATTATATAGGATGCATTTTGTGACAAATTGTGAATGAAACGATCTTCTACAAACTAGAAAAGCATTTTACTTAACGTTAGCTGAAAGTCTGCCAAGTATGGATGAAAAGAGAAATAAATATAAATTAAATTTAAAAAAAAAAATCCTTCGTTTCATTCATATACAAATTCGAAAAGTATCATATACATGCAATGAAAATATCGTAAAATATAACAAATTATGAAGAATTCTTACTTGGTACATATGAATAAAAATAAATCATACATTACCTTTCTTGGCTAATTTTCTAAAATCAAGGTTTAGAGCAAGTTTTATTGAAAACATTTCTTCAAGAAATGAATTTCAAATTTGATGAAGGTGATGTAAGTCTAACGGAGGTAGGTCTGCAATATTAGTACATGATGCTCTAAAAGTTGTTTTATATACTGTTGTATATTCAGCGCTAAATCTCATTGCATTTTCATAAAATATTTTCATGGCTGCCACTGGCGACTACTTTTTAATTCTATCTTACACCACTTTTTTATAACAGAAATCTTCCACATACACCTTGATAACGTGTGCAAGAAAAATATGCGACAAAATTTACTTTAAAAAAATAGTGGTGCAAAAAGAATATAAAAATACTCGCCAGTGTCCACTTTGCATTTTAGTTTTAAGTAAAATAGTTGAAGAGAGAGAGAGAGAGAGAGAGAGAGAGAGAGAGAGAGAGAGAGAAATTGTATTTATCTTTGTATATGTTGTATTACCATTGAATTTATATTCTGAATCTGATAAATGGCTTGTGTCATAATTTCCAATTGCATATTAACTTAAAATGATCTATTTAGATACAATTTTCTTGTATGATCATAAATAAGTAAGCATAGGGTTATTTGCAAGAGTACCACAAAAATGAATCGGGTCCAGGTCCTCAAATGAATTAAGTTGAAATGCTTTTTTTCTACTTATCAAGTTCATTAAAAATGACATTATGATCACAATGTGACTATCATCCTATTATTTTTTGTGGCCATATTCTAATGTGACGTATACATGACATGACGTACTATGACGTCACTAAAATGTAAAGATTTGTCAGATAAGTTTCTGAAGAAGTTACATTTTAGTCACAATGTGATGTCACTCAGTGGTAGCATTTCATTGTGACCACTGTAACTCGAAGTTAGGCCTCAGTGACGGACTGCCACCATGCTTAACATACGGGAAGGGGTAGCAAATAAAGAAGAAAATAAACTGCAATATCTTTAAAAACTTTTCAATCAATGAAATATAATTTTGATATTTATGTCACCTTTTAGAATATACATGTATACTTCTAGGTAATTTCTTTCATGGAAATAAAATAATTAGCTATTTTAGATTAATTCCCTCCTTATGCGCTATTAAATACTTTGCTTTTATCTTAAACAAATGGGCTTGGTTTAAATTCAAAATTTTAAAATATAACTTTTGAAATATGCAAAATGAAACGTTTATCAGTAAGTTTAAAATAAATGTTATATATAATGAAGAAAATATTGTGTAATAATTTTATAATATTTTAAAAATTATCTAATATAATTAATTTGATATTTAAGATACATTTTAAAATAAATATATATTTATATATATGAGTAGGTGTGGGGTGTGGGGTGGGATGTATTTCTGAGTAATTTCATTAAAGTAAATAACAAAAATAATTTAAAGTTCATTTTGAGTGTTATTAATTTTTTATTTAAATTTAATATATTTTTTATTCGTATTAAAAGCTTTAAAATATTTCTTTATGAAGCAATAAATGCCTTCTATTTTTTCCGTGAAATACTGAAGATAGTTTAATACAGAAATGCGAAATAAAATTTTAAACTGACAAGGCAACGTCACATTATATTCGAAAGTAAATTCAATGTCATGAAATTTCAAACTGTCATATTTTCTAAAATGTAATTTATAAGATATTAAAATGCTTCTATGGAAACGCAAAAGCAATTAAATGCACAATGTCCTATCTTTTACGTCAAAAGTAACTTTTTGAAGACTACCTTATTTTGATTATTATTGGAAAGAAAATTTGAAGCGATCAATCATTGTCAAAAATTTATTAAAAGAGAGTTATTAATTTTACGATTTATATTATCATCTTCAAGATGTTTAGAGAATTTCGAAAATACTTAAAAGAAATAAAAACTTTTTAAAACTTTGTATTAATGTTGATTTATTTTGTGTGGAGTAAAACTGCTTGCATACAATGCAGTATTTTTAATTTAATGTAATATTGTAATTAGATTTTTTTAAATGTCGCATATTATATAAATACAAACATAAGACAGGGTTAGCCTAATTGATTCATCGGGTTTCAAACCACTGTGTATTGAGAAGTATACGGACTACAAAGATGGGTGATACATGACAAGATACATACGCTCACCAAGTTTAAAAGTGCGCCTCGTGGCTAGCGTGCACACTAGATAGCAGGCCTGTGGCGGCGCTGTACAAGATGACAGCAACGCAAGAGACCAGTTTTTGTGTGTTGGAATATGCGAAGTGTTTTTCGCTTACGAGCGTTCAGCATATAAAAAGAATATTACGTCTTCATCAAACATCCCTCATCCATAGTGAACTCTTAATCATAACAATCAACAGTGTAAATTGAACTTAAAATATCATCTGACTACCACCATTCATTGTGAACTTTAAATCATAAACTCTGATGAACTTATCTTGTTAATGACAGTCAAAAGTGTAAATAGAACTTAAACAATCATGTAACTACCGCCATCCAATGACGACTCTAAATCATAAACTCTTATGAACTTACAAAAACTCAGCCAAATGTGAACCTATTGTAATGTAATTATGCAAAATTCTCATTTGTAATTTGTATTTTTTTTTTAAATAAACTTGACGAGCAGGGCTTGTAGAGCTTAAGCCATATGGCAGGCCTCCCTGCTTAGTTGAATTGAATTGAATTGAATTGCATTTGTATGAAAATGCGGAAAATTTTCGCTTGTTGAGCTGAAAAGCTCACCTGTTTCTGTTAGCAAAAACATGCTATTGAACGTGTGGACGGAACTGGACTACTGTTGGGGTATGTGCCGAGTGACTAAGGGCGACCACATTGAACATTTGCAGTATGTACCAGAAACTTGGTGAGTGTATGTATCTTTTCATATATCACCCGTCTTTGTACCTCGTATATGTGTAAATAAACAGTCTTTTGAAACCCGTTGAATCATTTATGTTAACCCTGTATAACACGGTGAAGCTAAATATTCAAATTATGCTAACACATATCTTTTAATAAAAAATTATATAATAAATGAATAAATGTGAAACATGTTTGGAGGAAGATTGTGCTGAAATTTTAAGCTATTATATGTCAGGACTGTAGAATTGTGAGAGATTTTCAACTAGATGATATTTTATTAATTTAATATTCAATATATCAACAAGTTAATTATTGATATTGCTGATATATCAATATGCTAGATTAAAGGAAGGGGAGGGGGAGGGATATTTGTTATTTTTGAAAGACAAATGATATAGTATCAAAAACTTAAACGCCAACAAATAGAAAGTAATGAATCAAGGTTTTTATATCTTATTTATTATATTTTATTTATATATATATTTTTAATATATATCATTTGCTTATACAACCTATATTCTATTTTCTTTTTAAACAAAAGAAAGAAAAAAAATAACCAATCGTTCAAAAACTGCTTACATTTCCTCCATTACTTTCATAAAGCTCCATTTTAAAAATAGTATTTTCCCTATTCTTCTCATTTTATTGTAATATTTTATAAGTGTCATTTTCACCACCATGATATGATAAATATATGATTTAATAAAACTGATTTGATAAAATTCAAATTCAAATAGTCCACATAAAAATGTATAACATATGTGTTTCATAGAATTTCAATTGTGGGTTAATATTGGTTTAGAATAGCAAAAAAAAAAAAAAAAATCATTTGTATCAAATTCAGTCTGTTTTTATTTAATTTGTACACGGGATGGGCCTGTAACGAACCACTGGTGCATCTCGATCCCTTTGGAAATATTACGGACTAATAAAAGGAGCTGAAGAAGAATCGGACGATAGGTGTTATTTAGTATTTATCTCCAACGAATAATGGAATTTGTGGTTTGCAGGTATAGGAATAAACATAGTATTTGAATGCAATAGAATATATAGAGATATTCGTCAATTGGGCATGTTAACGAAAGAGAGATTATCAGAAAGATAGATTTTATGTTTTGGATAAAGAAGGGTGAATAAATACATGGATCGGACAACAGACGGGATTACAGAAGATATTGGTACTATTATAGGCGCTGTCTTTCGGGGCTCGGAATCGCAATGAGAAAAAACAATATTATTGTTATTCGGATATATTGGCAGAGTCAGATTTTAGATATCGTTAGTGCTATATTTAAAAAAAAAGTATCCCTATTTCAACGATATATTCATAATTAATTCAGCCCTACTTTTCACTACCTTTTATTAGCAAGGAATCAGGTAAAGTTTATTATATGCCATACACAAAAGCGCGGCGATATTAGTTTAAAGTTGTATTGTAATCATTTATTACCAAACAGAAGATCTCTTTAATGAGGCAACGATTAAGTCATGTTTCCTTCGTTATTACTGGCAATATTAGTCGAAAGTCAACCGAGAATAAAATTCAGCTCCCCGCTAAAAGTGTAGCAGCAATAGAACCCGAGATAGCATTGCGTCTCCGGCCCTTGGCGGTAGATAGTGGAGTTAAAATCTGAAAGGCTATCGAAACCAAGTTTAATGAGCCAAACTCCGTTGTGATCAGGACCATAGAACCTGAGATAAGAATGCGCCCCCTGGTGGTGGAGCTTGGAACTAAAATATGTAAGGCTATCGAAATCATGTCGAATGAGTAAAACCCCATTGTGATCGGGCCCATAGAACACGAGAAAATACCCGCCGCCAAAAATCAGATTTTTTATAAAATAAAAATTTACCGGTTCAAATTTTACCATACAGAGTTACCTTTTCTGTCAATTGCGAAAAAAAGTGCTGGCACGTAAAAAAAAAAAAAAAAAAAAAAAAAAAAAAAATCAGATCATGTAAAGGAGCGATTTTATCATTCTCGATGTTTGAGGGAACCTATTAGTAGAGATTTATTGGGTAGTTAAAGAAATGAGTATTTTAATATTTTAATCTAAAACTCCTTTTCACCACTGCAAGGCCCTGTTCATTTATTTTGCACTGTTTTGTTTTCTTTTATAAGATACTTAAAAATGTAAGAAGTACCAATATTATATCCAGTTTACCACTTTCTCTTCTTGTTTTTTCTTCTTATCATTATTATTATTTGGTTGTTATGTAATAAAGTAATTGTTTAGGTATCTGCTTCAATTATATTTCACAAGTCTTTAGTTGATACTATTACTTAATTTTCATAAAGGAATATTTATTTATTTTTCTTTTCCCCCCAAATTATTTTTTATTTATATTGTTTATTTATTTATTTATTTTAGAATTTCGCATTTACATTTTTTGAGATGCAGAAAATGATTTTTTTGCAAAATAAGAAAAATATAAATAACAAAAAATGAATAAATAATATTACCGATTCATATTACGTTTTTTTCTGCACCAATACAACTTTCACAAAACTTCTTACTTTCTTGAAAAATCCATTATGCGATTAATAATAATTAATAAAGTTATTTTCTCCAGTAAGTGTTTAAAGCAAATAAATATCTAAATAAATAAAAACCCGTTTTGTTAATAGAGCTATTTCTTAGTAAATTAGATTCTAAAAAAAAAAAAAAAAAAAAAAAGAAAAAGAAAAAGAAAAGAAAAAAATTGCTTTTTAAATATAATGCGCTGAAACAAAATTATTGATGAAGATGTAATTTACTGTAGCAAGGAATTAAGAAAGTTCAGTTTCAGAATATTTAAGTATTTTTAGCGTGCAGACTTAGCATTTGGAGTTACAGACGGGACTTAAATTATATTACACTATGTAACTTAACAAACCCGAGGCAAACCGAAATTATATATTTTTAAAAAAGTATTATTCAACAATTAATCATTATTATTATTATTATTTTCACAATTGGTTATTATTATTACGATTTCAGAAGGAAATTACGTAATAAACATCCATACACACATATTTCTATTTAAACTTAAAGCAATATTTTAGTGGAAAATAAAATAAAAAATAAGGATAAACTTTTCCTTTTTACAATTTACAATCTTCGGTAATTTATTTTTTAATCATGAAAACGAAAATATATTTCTGATAAGGTTAAAATCTTTAGAGTCAATTCCAGAATTTTGGTGCTGCCATCTATCGGTATATTTAGATAAATAAAATAATTTATTCTTGTTGCTGCTTTCTGCCGTCGAGATTTCGAAATAATACGCTATTTGTATAGTAGTTATTTATAAGTGAAAAAAAAAAAAAAAAAAAAAAAAAACATATATATATATATTTTTTTTATCAACTTAAACATATTAAAAGTTTATTATTAAATAGCGATTTTTTTTCAAAGGAAGCAAATTATTCTTATTACGATTTCAGAAGGAAATTACATAATAGACAACCATACACACATATTTCTATTTAAACTTACAGCAATATTTTACTGGAAAATGAAATAAAAAAATAAGGATAAACTTTTCCTTTTTACAATTTACAATCTTCGGTAGAATAAGAAGTATGGTGAAATTTATTTTTTAATCATTAAAACGAAAATATATTTCTGATTAAGTCAAAATCTCAGAGTCAATTCCAGAATTTTGGTGCTGCCATCTATCAATATATTTAGATATTAAACGGAAATTATTCTTGAATCTACCATCTACCGTCGAGATTTTGAAAGAATACGCTATTTGTATAGTAGTTATTTATAAGTAGAAAAAAAAAAATTAAAAACAGTATATACATATCTTTTTTCAAATTAAACTTATTAAAAGTCTATTATTAAATAGAGATTTTTTTCAAAGGAAGCAAATTATCATGGCATTTTAAAATGACACGAAAATTTTCGTTCGCATAAAAATAATCTTTTTTTCAATATTAAATTAGTTATCTGCAATTGTGGATTTTTTGAAAAATAATTATGATAAACAAGACAAATATATGTAAACTGAAACTAAAATTTGTCCATATTATTATTTATTTATTTATTTATTTTTTAGTGTGTCTATTTACTTGAGAACGCATTTTTTTTCATACATTTTTTAAAATATTTAAATTGATAAATAAATAATTTTCTATAAAATAGAAAGTATCAAACTTTGTACAGTAATTTTAAGTAACATATACATTAATTTATTTTAAAAAATTTTGTTGAGAGTTGGAATATTGAAAACCTGAATTTCATAGTAAGAGATACGTTTATCCTTTAAAACTATATCGTTTGCTAATTCCGATAGGATATTATTATTTATTTTTATGTTGTCAAATAAATAAATAAATAAATAAATAAAAAGAAAAAAAAAGGATGCATTCTTTGTTATGGTATATTAAATTTTAACCAAATAAAAAAAAGTAAAAAATAATTAAAAGTTTTATAATTTTTATATTCTTAATATAAAAATTTCTTACAGATTTTACATGTGAAATAATACTCTGTTTGTACAGTAGTTATCTATAAGTAAAAAAAAAAAAAAAAAAAAAAAAAAAAACATATATATATATATATATATTTTTTTTTAATTAAACTTATTAAAATTCTATTATTTAATATATATATATATATATATATATATATATATATATATATATATATATATATATATATATATATATATATATATTAAGGAAGCATATTACCAAGCCATTTTAAAATGACAGGAAAATTTTCTTTCGTATAAAAATATTACCTTCATTTTCTTTTTCTTTCATTATATTAAATTAGTAATCTGCAATTTTTTTTTTTTTATGGTTTGTTGGTTGATTTATGACGACCGATTATCTGCTCGAGAGATATAGGCCCTCCATGGGGGTCTTTCTAAGGGATCCTCACCTGTATTTACGGCAAAGTTCGAAGAAAACCACGGAAAACTCTGAACGGTTAGGTCGCCGAGCGCGATTTGATTTTTTGAAGAATAATTTAAAAAACAAGACAAATATATGTTAACTGAAAGTAAAATTTGTCCAAATTTCTCATTCTAATTCTTTTTTTAAAACATGTATAACGTCTATTTATCCGCAAATGCATTTTTTCATCATTTTTTCTTTTTATTGATAAATATATAATTTTCTATAAAATAAATACATACACACGCACACACACACACACACACACACACACAAGCATATATATATATATATATATATTATGGCATATTAAATTTTAACCAATAAAAACTAAATTTAAATTTAAATAAGTTTTATATTTTTAATATAAACATTTCTTAAAGATTTTACAAGTGAAATAATACACTATTTGTACAGTAGTTATTTATAAGTTAATATATATATATATATAAATATATATATATATATATATATATATATATATATATATATATATATATATATATATATACTAGCTAACCGCCCGGCGTTGCTCATTCCCGAGATAATAACAATCTCAGAGCAAGACGTTAACCCCCTCCCTCCCCGTACCCTCAAATATAACGAAAAATTTGTTAAAGAAAACCACCTCCACCTACATTAAAGCGATCATTAAAAAAAGAAATAAAATTTTCTTATAATTAGAACATAACGAAGACGATACGCTAAAATAGCCGGCAGATGACACCCCTTCCAATCCTCGATTTCAGATCTATATCTTAATTAGTTATCTAAATTTTTGTTCATTAGTAAAAATTGGCAATTATTTCCTTTCATTTTCCCAAACTAAATGAAGGGATCGGCCAGAGAAACAGATCTCTTTGTAGTTCAGTTTTTAATGAAAGCAGATCCCCGTCTGAAACTTTCTCGGATTGTTTTCACTGTCGCCGACAGATTTTTGGCAGTTTTTTGCATAAATTAAGAAAATTTACCGACCGAATTTTTGAAAAATCACATACTCAGATGCAGAATTTTTTTTTTACATATGCTCAGAAATTTTCAAATTGATATCTCAATTAGTTTTCTTAAAATTCGCTAATTAGTAAAATAATTTCGAATTCGTTCATTTCCGCTTGCAAATCCCATGCGCCTGTTCTTTTCTTTAGCCACTTTGATTTAAAATATGTCATTTTAGAAGCGATGGTTAATGAGAATCTAATTAATATTTTGGGTAATTATCAAAATATTAAAATTCTGAGACTCGGGTGCACATCGCCAGACCTTTGACTATCCACACCTACATTTTCAGACTTCTAGGTGGCTAGATTTTCCTAGCCATCGCCAACAGACGCACACACACACACACACACACACAGAGCGAAACTTTATTTTATTAATATAGATATATATGTGTGTGTGCGTGTGTGTCTTTTCAAATTAAACTTATCAAAAGTCTGTTATTAAATAGAGTTTTTTTTTAAACGAAGCAAATTATCGTCGCATTTTAAAATTGCAGGAAAATTTTCGTTCGTATAAAAATATTGCCTTTTATACTTGCCTTATACACTTTTTTCTTCGATATTAAATTAGTTACCTACAATTTTGACATTTTGAAATATAATTTTAAAAAACAAGACAAAAATATATTAATTGAAAGCAAAATTTAGCCAGATTTTTCATCCTTAATAATAATAATAATAAATAAATAAATATATAAATAAATAAAAGTGCATAAAATATATTTATCTCGAAAAGCATTTTTCATATATATTTTTTAGCTCACAGGCTATCAAACCCTGAGAGCTAATGTTACCGCCGCCGGTTCTGTATGTACGTATGTATGTACGTTGTACGTAACTCGATAACTCTTGACATAAATAACCGTTTTGCTTCAAATTTTGTTTATATGTTCATCTACTATATATATAAAACACAAACGAAAATTTCGTTCCGTTCCTCTATAACTCGAGTTCTGCCGAATGGATTTTGATGGAACTTACACTGTTCGAGAGATAATTTTTCAGGGAAGGTTTTAGTATGTAACACAACGTTCTACGTATATTAGTTATAGAATTATGATAGAAAGTTCTGTTATTTTGGCCGAAAAGGTTACCATTGCTAATTTTTTGGCGATCATTACTGTTGCAGAAAGAAATGAAAAGGCTATACATGTCGAAAAATAAAAGAAAAACTGTTACTAATTTTATTTAAAAAAAAAGAAAGAAAGAAAGAAAAAAGAAAGAGAAAGAGAAAAAGTTTTGGTGAGAGAATATTATAAAACGAAAATATTTAATTTAAACATTATTCGGTATGTTCGTAATGCTTAAAAAATTAATTCAAGGGGCAGGATTTCTATATTGAAACAATATTTGGCGATATATCTTTTGTTTTTGGCAATTTTGATTTTACTTTTGACCCCAGACAATTTGATTTTAAGCCAAAAGGTGTCTTTTTTTTTTGTTGCTGAAAGAATTGAAATGACTATATAGTATCTGGAAAAATAAAAGAAAAACTGTTACTAATTTTATTTAAAAAAAAAAGAAATAAAAAGAAAAACAGTTTTGATGAGAGATTTTAAGCCAAAAGATGTTTTTTTTTTAAGTGTACGACTGCATTATGCAGTATTTTTGTTTTGGTACTTTTCGGTTAGCCTGGCGCCAGTGATATATATATATATATACATGTATATATATACACATATATCTACACAAATACATGTATATACATACATATATCTACACAAATACATGCATGTGCATACATATATATGTGGGATTATGATAACCAATATGTAGTTTCAATACAACAGAAGATTCTTCAAATATAATATAAACAAAAAGGTTTAATAAAATAATAGCATATACAACTGAAAATTACAAATATCAAACAGTATTATTATTTATGAACGTACCAATTTCCGTATTTTAATATTAACATTTGCAAGCTTCCCTGAGCAAAAATCCATCCACCGCTATGGCTCAAATCTATGGAACAACCGCTCGTGCAGGCGAGCGTTTCTTGGTATTGCGTGATCATCGCTTTTATCCCTGCTCGTGAAAAGTAATAATTCATTGAGTTCATATTATTGTTGCTGTTACTTCTAATAATTCCCACATTTTCCGTCATCCTGACGTTATGTCGACCTCGACAGTTCAATACTTCTCATAAAAATTTAGACACAAATTCAAACAAACAAACAGATAAGCATAAAACGAAAACATCCCACTTTATGCAGATGTGTTACTCCACGGCTTCATATATTCTGCAGCAGTTGATGTCTTGTTGGGACCATCATGGTCCCCAATTTTCTCTAAATCATAACGGTCGCATGGCTTTACTTTAGTGATCTTATACGGTCCATGGAATTTTTCCTTTAATTTAAGTCCTGTGCCATACTGCGTTCTTTGGATTGCCACGAGATCATTTAACTTATATTTATTAGGTTCCTTCCTCTTCTTGTTAAATTGCTTTCTATTTTCTTCTTGTATTTTCAAAATGTTTTTTCTCGCTTCTTCTCTTACGTTTTCACGTTCTGTCATCACGTGGTTTAACTGCTCCTCTTCTAGTATTTCTTTAATTCTTATGTCATTTTTATTTTTCATTTTTACACCAATCATCAATTCAAATGGACTGTATTTTGTACTTCTTGTAACCGTACTATTGATGATTCTCTGCACATCTGATACATACTTATACCATTTCGTGCTCTCACTACCTGCTAGTTTCGATAGCACAGGAATCAGGATGCTATGAATTCTTTCGATCTGTCCGTTCCCCCTGGGCATTCCCGCCGTTATTTTGACGTGTTGTATCCCTTGTTCCTTGCAGTATTCTGCAAATTCATCTGATTTGAACGCTGGTCCCCGGTCTGTTATTATTCTGCTGGGATTCCCGAACACTGTTTGTTGTAAGGATAACTTTTCAATGACTTCCTGCGCTGTTGTGGATTTCACTGGATAGAACCATGCAAACTTAGTAAAGGCATCTACAACTGTGAAGATATGCTGATATTTCTTATTTGTTGATGGCAATGGCCCAATATGATCAATATGGTAAGTGCTTAATGGTATATCCTCCTTAGGTATGGGTTTTAGGAAACCTTCGGATTTACCTCTTTTTTTGTTATATAAAATACACTCGATACAATTTAATACTACTGTTTCAACTTGTTTTCTAAGATTAGGGACGAAGAACTCCTTTTTTACCAATTCTTCTGTTTTGGCTATAGCAAAATGTCCTTCATCATGTGTATTACGAATAATCTCTCTTTGCATCTCTTCAGGCACTACGAGTAAATCTCTTCCATTTTCGAACTTGTACAATACATTATTCTTGATAAGATATTCGTTTTTCTCACCCTTCTCGACTAAAGATTTTATTGCTTTTAACAGCTCATCTCTCTCCTGCGCTATAGCTATTCTAGTTGCCATCTCACTTTGTGATCTTGTAATAACTAAAACGGTATTACGGCTCAGAGCATCTACGTGTTTCATTTTATTTCCCGCTCTATGCGTGATTTCATAATCAAATTCTTCAATGAATAAAGCCCATCTTGCGACTTTTGGAGGCTATTCTCTTTTGTTTAGGGTTTTTTGAAATGCTTCACTATCAGTTACTATTTTGAATTTCGTACCTAGTAAGTCGTTCCTGAATATCTTTAGAGCTTCAATTATTGCTAGTACCTCTAATTCAAAACTGCAATATTTTTCTTGTTGTGGGGTTGTTTTTTTACTCATATATTGTATAGGATGGAATTTCCCATCATCCGCTTTTTGTAGAAGTACTGCTCCGAAACCATGGCTACTGGCATCGGTGTGTAGTTCTAGTGCTGATCCTTGTTTGAATAAATGCAATACTGGTTTTTGCGATAATATTTCTTTTAATTTTTCAAATGCCTGTATTTGTTCTGTACCAAACTTAAATGCGACGTTTTTGCGTAATAGATCACTCAATGGTTTGGCTATTCGAGCGTAGTTTGGAATGAATTTACGAAAATAACCCGTTAATCCTAAATATGATTGCACTTGCTTTACCGTTCTTGGTTGCGGGAAATTTCGGACGGCTGATGTCTTCGATTCAGATGGCTGTATTGTCCCATCTTCAATCACATAACCGAGGAACTCTATTCTTTTCTTTAAAAACTTGCATTTTTTGAAATTAAGCTCTAGCCCATATTCTGCCGCAACTTCAAGCACTCGTTTCAATTTCTCTAAACCTTCTTCGTCAGTCTGCGATGGAATGATAAACAACTACAGTGCCGTCACATAACAAATCTCTGAACACAGTGTTTATATATCTTTGGAACCAGTTTCCTGATGTACATAAACCAAAGGGGCATTTCAAGAACTCGTATTCTCCTTCGTGTGTCACGAATGCGGTGTATTTCCTACTCTTCTCATCAATTTCGACATGAAAGAAACCATTCTTTAAATCAAGGGTCGTGAACACTTTTGATTTTTCTAATTTATCTAAAACATCTTCAATTAAGGGTAATGGGAAACGATCTTTGATTATCTTCCTATTCAACTTACGATAGTCTATGCATAATCTATATGAGTTATCTTTTTTCCTGACTAAAACCACTGGTGCAGCGTAATCGGAAAAACTGCGTCTTATTATTCCTTCGCTTAACCACTGTTGAATTTGGTTTTCTATTACTTCTTGTTCTTTCCAAGGAAATCTCCGTGGACGTTCACAAACAGGTATTTCATCAGATAAAATTATGTTCATCCGTAATCCTATGTCTTTTGACTTATTTGGTTTGTATTCCCTTACCAATTTATTTATTTCTTTTCTTATTTTCAAATTTCCCACGTGATTCAATTCAATTTCGTCATCATCTATGACACTCGCTAGATTAATCAAAAAATTATCTCCTGTATTATTATCGTTTTCAACTAAAATATTTTCATCACGTGAATTATCTATCGCTGACGCTTTCATTTCATCATTACTTTTGGCAGCATGATTCAATTTTATAACAGAATTCTTCAAAACTTCAATGTAACCTACTTGAATATCGTCACGTTTGCCAACGATTTTGATTCCTCTCTCGTCTATCGCCAACTTTAATTTGCTAATTACATCATATCCTATTAAAATATCATATGCAAGAGATTTCAAAACGTATAAATTTGCTGTTATTAGAAAACCATCAATACTAAATTCATATGAGAAATATCCTTTGGGGTAGACAACTCCATCTATACCGGACAAAGAGATATTATCTGAAAATAATCTTGGCGATCCGATCTTTGTATAATATTCATAGCTCACTAAACTCACGTCACTTCCTGTGTCTATTAGGACGTGTGCCTGTTCCCCGTTAATATCGCTATCTATCATTCGATCTGCCTTGGCGCTATTTTTGCTTTTGATTTCCGCGCAATGCACATCTTTCTGATTTGATGATCGCCAATTTTGGCTCCTATAATATTGGCTAGAATTATTTATTTGAGTGCTATTTCCATTACTACATTGCGAAGCTACGTGGCCCTAATTTGTGCCTTATTCCTTTTGTTTAAATACGAAGGTTCATTCGCATTAGCTGTATTATCTATAAATAGTTTCTTTTTTTAATTATCATCGCCTTGAGCTGGTAACCATGGTTTTAAATTGCTATTTTCCCGCATTTTTAATTTCCTATCTTCAAAGTGGTGAGAAATTCTATTCATGGTTTTAACATTACGTCTCGCCGCGTCATAATCGTCTAGTTTATTTACTAATACATCTACATTTTTAATTTTTGGAAGATCATCAATAAAATGCTCTTTCATTTCTATAGGTAACCTCCGCTTAATTTGATCTACTACGATTAATTCTTTTAAGGATTCAAAATCAGATATTTTAAGACCGCTAATCCATTCTTCCAAATAATTTCTTAATTCAAATGCTAAATCACGCCAAGTGGCTGAAGATTCTTTTTTATGTGACATTAATTTCTGCCTAAATTCTTCTGGCGTCATTTTGAAGCGTTTGAGAAGTAAATCTTTCACGTAATCGTAATTGTTCGCCAATGTTTCTGGCTCTCTAGCTATAATATTGGCGATTTCTAACGGGATTAAACTTAACAAATGTGTGAACCAATTTTCTTTTATTATGTTCATTCGAGAAATTTGTCTTTCGAATAATGCTAAATATAGACTAATATCACTTTTTCCATCAAAGTGAGGAATTAATTTAAGCAAATCTGGTTGCTTACCTGAACCAGATATTGCAGGATCGTCGCTCACAATTTTCAAATTGCCTTGTAGCTCCATTTTTCTTAATTCGTATTCCAATTCAACTTTCTTTTCCTCCAATTTTCTATCTGCTTCTAGTCTTCTTTCTTCTTTTCTGCTTCTAGTCTTCTTTCTTCCTTTTCTGCTTCTAGTCTTCTTTCTTCCTTTTCTGCTTCTAGTCTTCTTTTTCCTTTTCTGTTTCTAATCTTCTTTCTTCTTTTTCTGCTTCTAACCTTCCTTTCTCCGTTTCTTGTCTCTCAGCGGCAATGACTTCGAGTCTAACTTTAATGAAATTTTCTTCATAATCCTCTGATACGGTAATCAATTTTATTACATCAATAACTCTTGCGCTCTGTGGTACAACTATACCTAGTTCTTCACATAACGCTAACAAGTCTGCTTTTCTGGCTTTATTAACAGCTGACATTATTTAACCTCTTTAAACTTCAACTGAACAAAGTATTATAGTATCGTAGATCTGATTACGGAACTTTTCTTCATATAATACTTCAGAAAAACAGTTCAACTTTTTCATATTATCCCGGTACAAAACAGCTTTATATCCATATCCCGGCAACGAGACCCCAAAAATAGTTGTGGGATTATGATAACCAATATGTAGTTTCAATACAACAGAAGATTCTTCAAATATAATATAAACAAAAAGGTTTAATAAAATAATAGCATATACAACTGAAGATTCAAATACAAATATCAAACAGTATTATTATTTATGAACGTACCAATTTCCGTATTTTAATATTAACATTTGCAAGCTTCCCTGAGCAAAAATTCATCCACCGCTATGGCTCCAATCTATGGAACAACCGCTCGTGCAGGAGAGCGTTTCTTGGTATTGCGTGATCATCTCTTTTATCCCTGCTCGTGAAAAGTAATAATTCATTGAGTTCATATTATTGTTGCTGTTACTTCTAATAATTCCCACATATATATATATATATATATATATACACTTATATGTATGAATATATATATATGTACATATATCACTGGCGCCCGGCTAACCGAAAAGTACCTTTTTTTATTCAAATGCAAACTATATTAATGGCAATATACTTCTATTTACTTCTACATATATGAAATTTCGTTCCGGCTGCTTATAACTAGAGTTCTGCTGAATGAATTTTCGTAGAACTTAAACTGTGAGATAATTTTTCAGGGAAGGTTTTATTGTGTAACACATCGTTCTACGTAGCTTAGTTATAGAATTATTCTGGGAAGTTCTATAACCAGATCAATCCGATTAAGAAATATTAGCCTTTTTAAAAGATTTTGCCGAATGGATTTCGATGGAACCTACACTGTTAGATAATTTTCTAGGGAAAGTTTTATTATATAACATATCATTCTACGTTGCTTAGTTCTAGAATTATAGGGGGAAATTCGAAAATCGGGTGACCATTTTTTTAATCAAATATTAGCCTTTTCAGTATTTGATTCCGATTATGAAAGATTAGACTTCTGAAAAAGTTCGACTAGACGGATTTTGATGAGAATTGTATTGTTAGTTATATGCTATTTCAGGAATGGTTTTAATGTACTACATATTGTTCTACGTTGCTTAGTCAAACAGTTATGTGTGAAGGTTATATAGTCAGGTGAACCCGATTCCGAAAGATTAGCCTTTTTGAAAGTTTTAACTGGGCGTATTTTTTGCGACTTGCATTGTTAAGTAGATAATTTGTAAGGATGGTTTTAGTGGATTTTCTATCGTTCTGTTAGTTTTAGAATTACATGTAGAAAAGTTCTATAATCAGATTAACCCGATTGTCAAAGATTAGCCTTTATAAAAACTAGATGGAACCCGTCAAAATTTGACGGCAAACAACTTGATAGTACCATAAAATTAAATTTTATAGTTGGTTTAACTTGACAAATTTCATAGTGGGGAGCATAATATGATTAAGAGATCACAGACCTTTCCATCGATATATCACATGAGGTTGTGTGCAAAATTTAGAAAGTACCTCTTGGGGGGAGGGGCAAAGTGGGGAGATGGGCATTGGAGATGCATAATATGATTAAGTGGTCACAGATCTTTCCATCGATATATCACATGAGGGTTGTGTCCAAAATTTAGAAAAGTGCCCCACTTAAGGGGGGGGGGGAGTGGCGGGATGGACCCCGAAGATGCATATGATTAAGCAGTCACAGACCTTTCCAACAATATGACATGAGGGGTGTCAACAAAATTTAGAAAAGTACCCCTTGTGGGGGGGGGGGGGCAAACTGGGGAGATGGACATCGGAGATGCATATGATTAAGCAGTAACAGACCTTTCCAATAATATGTGACATGAGGGGTGTCAACAAAATTTAGAAAGTATCCCTTGGGGGGGGGCAAAGTGGGCAGATTGACATTGGAGATGCATAATATGATTAAGTGGTCACAGACCTTTCCTTTCAAATAATATATAACATGAGGGTTGTGTGCAAAATTTAGAAAGTACGTTGGGGGGGGGGCAAAGTGGGGAGATGAACATCGGAGATGCATAATATGATTAAGCAGTCACGGACCTTTCCAACAATATATGACATGAGGGGTGTCAACAAAATTTAGAAAGTATCCCTTGGGGAGGGGGCAAAGTGGGGAGATGGACATCGGGGATGCATAATATGATTAAGTGGTCACAGACGTTTCCAATGATATATAACATGAGGGTTGTGAGCAAAATTTAGAAAGTACCCCTTGGGGGGGCAAGTGGGAAGGTGGACATCGAAGATGCATAATATGATTAAGTGGTCACAGACCTTTCCAATGATATATAACATGAGGGTTGTGTGCAAAATATAGAAAGTACGTTGGGGGGGAGCGGGCAAAGTGGGGAGATGAACATCGGAGATGCATAATATGATTAAGCAGTCACGGACCTTTACAACAATATACGACATGAGGGGTGTCAACAAAATTCAGAAAGTATCCCTTGGGGGGGGGGGCAAAGTGGGGAGATGGACATCGGAGATGCATAATATGATTAAGTGGTCACAGACCTTTCCAATGATATATAACATGAGGGTTGTGAGCAAAATTTAGAAAGTACCACTTGGGGGGGGGGGCAAGTAGGAAGATGGACATCGGAGATGCATAATATGATTAAGTGGTCACAGACCTTTCCAATGATATATAACATGAGGGTTGTGAGCAAAATTTAGAAAGTACGTTGGGGGGGGGGGCAAAGTGGGAAGATGAACATCGGAGATGCATAATATGATTAAGCAGTCACGGACCTTTCCAACAATATACGACATGAGGGGTGTCAACAAAATTCAGAAAGTATCCCTTGGGGGGAGGGGGGCAAAGTGGGGAGATGGACATCGGAGATGCATAATATGATTAAGTGGTCACAGACCTTTCCAATGATATATAATATGAGGGTTGTGAGCAAAATTTAGAAAGTACCCCTTGGGGGGGGACAAGTGGGAAGACGGACATCGAAGATGCATAATATGATTAAGTGGTCACAGACCTTTCCAATGATATATAACATGAGGGTTGTGTGCAAAATTTAGAAAGTACGTTGGGGGGGGGCAAAGTGGGAAGATGAACATCGGAGATGCATAATATGATTAAGCAGTCACGGACCTTTCCAACAATATACGACATGAGGGGTGTCAACAAAATTCAGAAAGTATCCCTTGGGGGGAGGGGGCAAAGTGGGGAGATAGACATCGGAGATGCATAATATGATTAAGTGGTCACAGACCTTTCCAATGATATATAACATGAGGGTTGTGAGCAAAATTTAGAAAGTACCACTTGGGGGGGGGGGAGGGGCAAGTAGGAAGATGGACATCGGAGATGCATAATATGATTAAGTGGTCACAGACCTTTCCAATGATATATAACATGAGGGTTGTGAGCAAAATTTAGAAAGTACGTTGAGGGTGGGGGGGCAAAGTGGGGAGATGAACATCGGAGATGCATAATATGATTAAGCAGTCACGGACCTTTCCAGCGATGTATCACATGAGGGGTGTGTGCAAAATTTAGAAAAGTGTCCCACTTGGGGGGAGTGGGGGGATGGACTCCCAGAAATGCATAACATGAAAAAGAGGTCACAGGCGTTTCAACTTGCAACTTTTTTCTCGAAGGCATTTGACAATAGTAAATTTTTTTTACCCAAGACAATTTAACGATATTCTTAATTTTTTTGCGTAATTCGTCAAACGTTCATGGAAAAAAATCATGAAATTCGCTAATGAATAGTTGATAAATTATAAAATTCAACAATCAATAGCAGCAAAATTGGTCAATTGATAACGGAAAAATCACGAAATTCATCGAATGGTCTACCTAAAAAAACTGTCCTGCACACTGATGTGATGATCAAAAGGGTTTTGAAGTATAGGACAAAATTAGCACTTGCCAAACAGCGAGTAATACTGGAAATTTTGCAATGGACTTTATTGCCACCACTGGTCAAACATAATAGTCACACTCACCAATTGCAATGACTGAATGGAAAAAGATTTTTTTCTCTGCTGTCGCTCGAAAAATTTCAAAACAGTTGATGAAATTTCCGTCGATTAATGAATTTTGTGATTTTTCCTCTATCGATTGACAAATTTCGCGATTTATCGATTAACGAATTTCACAATTCTTTCCATAAACGAACAAATTGCGCACTTTATTTCCGCTAATGTCTGACACCATTTCGCCCTTTACAATTCAGCCAATAAATTGAACGTTGTTTCTTTCTAGAAATGTCAGGAATGAAACAATGATTCTTTAGGATGAATTTCCTTCGTTCGATGCCCCATGGAAGAATGTGTGCGATGCAGCAACGGGCGTCAGACTTTTTAGGGCACCTGCAGACTAAAAACATCTAACCAATCTTCGCGTTTTGAAAAAATCACAGATTTCGTCAAATGTTTGAGAAAAAAACACTAATTTCATCAAAGGATCATGGGAAAACATGACTTTCATTAAAAGACCACAGAAAAAACGTGCATTATGCAAAAGGATCGTGAAAGATAAGCAAATTTTGTCAAAGAATCGCAAAAAAGGAAATTTCACCAAAAGATCACGCTTTTTTACTAAATTTCGTCTAAAAATTGCGGAATAAAATGTATTTTATCAAAGAATCGCTGGAAAATGCGAATTTCGTTAAGGATCGCGAGAAAAATGCGAAATTCTTCAAAGGATCGCTGAAAAAATACGAATTTCGTCAAAGAATTGCTGAAAAAACATGAATCTCGCCCAATAACAGAAAAATCATGGTTCATAATCATTATATCTAGTAATATCCAGTACTGGCTAAACTTAATAGTCACACTCGCCAATTGCGATGATTGAATGTAAAATGAAATTTTTTTTCCCGCTGTCACTCAAAGAATTTTGAAACCATTTGGTGAAGTTTTTCCCGAAACCATTTTGTGAATTTACCGATTTTTTCTTCAAAATCATTTTTCAACAATATTTGACCCAATACGCATGCTGTAAAAAAAAAACAGCGTCCATTAAAATGAGGGTCTATTACTGTCTCTAGAAACGTGTTTGGGATCATCTCCTGTTTTTTTTTTTCTTGCACGTTGCATTAAACCTAGGAAGATATTTATATAGAACTCAATGTGGAGTGTTCAGAAGGTATTTATTTTATTTATTATAATTTGTATGAATACTTAGGTGTCCATTTCGGATTTACTGTTTAAAAATGAATTTAGGCTCATTTAACATTCGCGAAATCAATCCCGACGGAAATTGTGGTTTTAGATCTCTATCATTTTGTTTATATAGTACAGAAAATAATTATTCAAATGTACGTAAAAATATCGTAGAACACGTAATACAAAATTGGACCACTTATAGTCCGTTTTTTATCGGGGATGAATCTTATGGTGTTCCGATTGCTAATAAAAACGATTATGTAAATATATGGTTCTCCATAGAAATATGTGCTTCTTCACACTTCAATAGAAGCATTGTTTAAATTAATATAATTCTACAAATATGATGCAGTTTTAAAATATTGAGTAATGATTAATACTGTCAAGGAATCTACTCATATACGTAATTAAGTTTAGGTACTTCTCTATTATCTCATCGACCACTTTTCATCACAAAAAACTATCGCCAAACTGTAACGCCAAATAAACGGGAGAACGTTGTCATTAATACGCCCAAATGTTGAATTAAAAACCACTTGATGACATAACAAACACGTATAATGCTTCCGACATCAAGTAAATGGGACTGCATTTTTGGCATTTAATCATACAGTTTGGCGATAGTATTTTGTTATGAAAAGTGGACGATGGGATAATAGAGAAGTACCTAAGTTTTTTATACCAAGTTTGAAAATTTATCTTTTTTTGACATTTAAAAAAAATAACAGAAAAAACATTACAAATTTGCCCATTTGCTCAGCGGTCAAAGGATTAAGTAAATAAGTAAATATTAATGATGAACTGGTTCTAGCTATGAAGTAATATTATTTTGCTCAAAACCCCCCAACAAAAAAATAATTACAAAGAATAAGTAATCGTCTTTAAATATACAAAAAACAATGTGATTAATGGCCAGGATTTTTTTACATATAACATTTTTTATATACAAAAGAAAAACCGAAATAACCTCATTCATTTCACCCGATGTCAAAAAGTTTTTTTATCCACATTCTTGGGCAAAGCACTAAATCAATAAAATCACCAATTTGGACAAATTATGAGTTTCATATGAATCGCCCATGAACGGACATGCAAACTGGTAAAAAATGAATGTAATAAATTAAAACATTCAAGATTTGTATACATACAAACAATACAATGTAAATATTAATATTGTTACATGATACATTGTTTGTATACATACTTCTTTGTATACATATATTGTTTGTATACATACAAACAAATATAATGTAAACATTATTCAAATATTAAGAGATTCTAAAGATTTGTATACATACAAACAATATAATGCATACATACTCTTTACAAATAAAATAGCACACTTATATAATGACAAAACTTTTAAATCGAATAGAGATTGTATATTTCTGATAAAAAATAATGCTAAAGTTCAGACTTATATATATTATACATTCACATAAAGCTAGTCACATTCCTGCATATTTATTAAATATTTAGTTGCTAAATACAGAAATAATATTTTATAATTTATATTCAGACGCTCAGATTCGTTTTTTTCGAACAAATAATAATAAAAATATTACTGCCGTGCGTACTGTCTTTTGACATTATATTTACATAATCGTTTTCATTAGCAATCGGAACACCATAAGATTCATATCCGATCATAAACGGAATATAAGTGGTCCAATTTTGTATTACATGTTCTACTATATTTTTATTTACGATTGAAGAATTATTTTCTGTACTATATAAACAAAATGATTTGATTTCGCGAACGTTAAATGAACCTAAATTCATGTTACACAGTAAATCCGAAATGGATACCTAAGTATTCATTCAAATTACAATAAATACAACAATAAATAAAATAAATACCTTCTAAACACTCCACAGTTTTTTATATAAATATCTTCCTAGGTTTAAGCCATCAAAACAACAGGAGTTTATCTTGATCCCAAATACGTTTGGAGACAGGAATAGACCCTCGGCCTCATTGGCCGGTCCTTTTTTGACGCATGCGTATACGGTCGAAATTCGATGGAATTATTTGACATTTTTAGCAAACAGCTTTAAATATATGGATTTCTACTGAATGGATTTTGTTAGTTAATTTGTTTGCATTGTTAGTTCGACAATTTTTAGTGATGGTTTTAGTATATCGCATATAGTTTTATCATTCTTTAGCAAACCTTAACTGTAAATGACCAAATAAAAGAGTTGGTCCTTAACAGCTAAAATTTTGACTGCACATTAGAAAATATAATAGCGCAATCACGTCATTTTTCAGTAATGTGGAAGGTTATTCCAGATAAATATACAGATTGCTTTCAAATACAAGGTCAAATTAAACAATATATTTCGTTTGATTCAAGGTTCATTTGTAGAAACCGACCAGCGCAGCGGGCGTAGCTTGCTAGTAAGTGATAAAGAGCTTGCCTGATTAGTTTTGGGGGGTTCATTGGTTAAGTATAAAGGGGGATACGGGGGGCTAATACCCCCTTAATTTAGATAAATGGGTTTTTCATGCAAAATTATACGATTTTCTTCAAATTTTGTATATATGTTCATTATAATAAGGCGCTTCTGTGATTAGCTATGGGAGTTCATTGGTTAATTAAAAGGGGGGAACGGGGGGGATGACCTTTCTTAATATATTGTCGATTTCTTTATTTTTCGAGGGGCTGATTTCAAATTCTTTGAAATAAGAGTATAATATACAATTAGTGTGAATAGCCTGTGAGCTCAATGACCTCGGTTTAACTGGGCAGTTTGCTTTTTATTTATTACTAGCAAGCTACGCCCGCTGCGCTGGTCGGTTTCTACAAATGAACCTTGAATCAAACGAAATATATCGTTTAATTTGACCTTGTATTTGAAAGCAATCTGTACATTTACCTGGAATATCCTTCCACATTACTGAAAAATGACGTGATTGCGCTATTATATTTTCTAATGTGCAGTCAAAATTTTAGCTGTTAAGGACCAACTCTTTTATTTGGTCATTTACAGTTAAGGTTTGCTAAAGAATGATAAAACTATATGCAATATACTAAAACCATCACTAAAAATTGTCGAACTAACAATGCAAACAAATTAACTAACAGAATCCATTCAGTAGAAGTTTTTTATAAAGGCTAATTTTTGATAATCGGGCTCATCTGATTATAGAACTTTTCCGCATAATTCTAAAACTAACAGAACGTAATAAAATATACTAAAACCATCCTTACAAATTATCTACTTAACATTGCAAGTCGCAAAAAATACGCCCACCAAAAACTTTCAAAATGGCTAATCTTTCGGAATCGGGTTCACCTGACTATATAACCTTCACACATAACTGTTTGACTAAGCAACGTAGAACAATATGTAGTACATTAAAACCATTCCTGAAATAGCATCTAACTAGCAATACAATTCTCATCAAAATCCGTCCAGTAGAACTTTTTCAGAAGGCTAATCTTTCATAATCGGAATCAAATAATGAAAAGGCTAATATTTGATTAAAAAAATGGTCACCCGATTTTCGAATTTTCCCTTATAATTCTAGAACTAAGCAACGTAGAATAATATGTTATATAATAAAACTTTCCCTAGAAAATTATCTAACAGCGTAGGTTCCATCGAAATCATTCGGCAAAATCTTTTAAAAAGGCTAATATTTCATAATCGGTTTGATCTGATTATAGAACTTCCCAGAATAATTCTAGAAATAAGTTACGTAGAACGATATGTTATATAATAAAATATTCCCTGAAAAATTATTTTACAGTTTAAGTTCTACGATTATCCATTCAGCAGAACTCGAGTTATAAGCAGCCGGAACGAAATTTCATGTATGTAAAAGTAAATAGAAGTATATTGCCATTAATATAGTTTGCATTTGAATAACAAAAAAGGTACTTTTCGATTAGCCGGGCGCCAGTGATATATTTACAGTGATCTCTCACTTATACGCGATACACGGAAACCATTTTTCAGCACCAGTTTTTTTTTAAGGGTAATTGTCTTCTTCGGTTCTTGTCTTCTGTCTAAATCGAATTTTACTGTTTTAAAATAATGGTACGAAAAAGTAATTACTGAACATCGCGTATAAGTGAGAGATTACTGTATATATATATATATATATATATATATATATATACATACATATAAGTGTATATATATGTATGTATATACATGTATTTGTATACATGTATATATATATATCACTGGCGCCGGCTAACCGAAAAGTACCAAAAAAAATACTACAAAAATGCAGTCGTACACTTAAAAAAAACACCCTTTGGCTTAAAATCTCTCGTCAAAACTGTTTTCTTTTTTTTACTTTTCTTTCTTTTTTTAAAAATAAAATTAGTGGCAGTTTTTTTCTTTTATTTTTCCAGATGTACAGCCATTTGAATTTTTTCTGCAACAAAAAAAGACACCTTTTGGCTTAAAATCAAATTGTTTGGGGTCAAAAGCAAAATCAAAATCGTCAAAAACAAAAGATACATCGCCAATATATAGTTTTAATATAGAAATCTTGCCCCTTGAATAATTTTTTAAGCATTACGAACATTCCCAATCATGTTTAGTTTAAATATTTTCGTTTTATAATATTCTCTCATCAAAACGTTTTTCTCTTTCTCTTTCTTTCTTTCTTTCTTTCTTTCTTTTTTTTAAAATAAAATTAGTAACAGTTTTTCTTTTATTTTTCGACATGTATAGCCTTTTCATTTCTTTCTGCAACAGTAATGATCGCCAAAAAATTAGCAGTGGTAACCTTTTCGGCCAAAATAACAGAACTTTCTATCATAATTCTGTAACTAATATGTATAGAACGTTGTGTTATATACTAAAACCTTCCCTGAAAAATTATCTCTCGAACAGTGTAAGTTCCATCAAAATCCATTCTGCAGAACTCGAGTTATAAAGGAACGGAACCAAATTTCCCTTTGTGTTTTATATATATATAGTAGATTTCAATTGCTAAATATATAATTTTCTGTAAAATAATAAAAAAAAAAACTATGAAATTTTGTACAGTAATATATACTTTAATTTACCTTTAATAATTGTGTTGTGAGTGGGAACACTGAAAACCTGACTTTCGTAGTAAGCGAAATGTTCATCCTTTAAATGATACACAAGAGAGAGAAAAGGAGTGCTAGTCATGTCATTGACCAAGGAATTTACATATTTATGGATACAACAGGACTCCTAAAATATCCAAATCAAAAAACTATTTGCATTTATGAATAATTTTTTGCCCTGAAAAAGTAAAACTGATGGTTGAAATTCCAAGAATTCTTTGCTAAAATCGATGTATCCAATTCTTGTTTACTAACATAATTCTCATGTTCCTTCCACCTTTATCTAAGCGCTCTGTTCATCTGCCCAATATCAGAGAGTCCACATTCACAAATTTATGGATACAATAAGCCTCGTAAAAAATCCATATCATTAAAAGAATGGCCTTTATGAATAAATTTAGCCCTAGAAAAATTAAGCTGATGGTTGGAATTCCAACAGTGCTTATTTATAATGGATTTCTCCAATTCTTGTTTACTAACATAATTTACAAGTTTCTGCCACCTTAATCTATGTTCTCCTTTAGTCTGTTCAATATAAGAGAGTCCACATTCACAAATTTATGGATGTAATAAGCCTCGTAAAATATACATATCCTTAAAAGGATTGCATTTATGAATAATTTTAGCCCTAGAAAAGTTAAACTGATTGTTAGAATTCCAAGAATTGTTTTCTAAAATGAATGTATCCAATTCTTGTTTGCTAACATAAACTTCATGTTCCTCCCACCTTTATCTAAGCGCTCTGTTCATCTGCCCAATATCAGAGAGTCCACATTCACAAATTTATGGATACAATAAGCCTCGTAAAAAATCCATATCATTAAAAGAATGGCCTTTATGAATAAATTTAGCCCTAGAAAAATTAAGCTGATGGTTGGAATTCCAACAGTGCTTATTTATAATGGATTTCTCCAATTCTTGTTTACTAACATAATTTACAAGTTTCTGCCACCTTAATCTATGTTCTCCTTTAGTCTGTTCAATATAAGAGAGTCCACATTCACAAATTTATGGATGTAATAAGCCTCGTAAAATATACATATCCTTAAAAGGATTGCATTTATGAATAATTTTAGCCCTAGAAAAGTTAAACTGATTGTTAGAATTCCAAGAATTGTTTTCTAAAATGAATGTATCCAATTCTTGTTTGCTAACATAAACTTCATGTTCCTCCCACCTTTATCTAAGCGCTCTGTTCATCTGCCCAATATCAGAGAGTCCACATTCACAAATTTATGGATACAATAAGCCTCGTAAAAAATCCATATCATTAAAATAATGGCAGTTATGAATAATTTTAGCCCTAGAAAAATTAAGCTGATGGTTGGAATTCCAACAGTGCTTATTTATAATGGATTTATCCAATTCTTGTTTACAAACATAATTTACTAGTTCCTGCCACCTTAATCTATGTTCTCCTTTGGTCTGTTCAATATAAGAGAGTCCACATTCACAAATTTATGGATATCATAAGCCTCGTAAAATATACATATCCTTAAAAGAATTGCATTTATGAATAATTTTAGCCCTAGAAAGGTTAAAGTGATTGTTAGAATTCCAAGAATTGTTTGCTAAAAGGAATTTATTCAATTCTTATTTACTAACATAAACTTCATGTTCCTTCCACCTAAAATCTAAGCGCTCTTTTCGTCTGCCAAATATAACGGAGTCCACAATCAAAAATTTATGAATTTAATAACCCTCGTAAAAAATACACATTTTTAAAAGAATTGCATTTATGAATAATTTTAACCCTGAAATTCCAAGAATTGTTTGCTAAAATAAATTTATCCAATTTTTGTTTAGTAACATATGCTTCATGTTCCTTCCACCTAAATCTAAGTTCTCTTTTCGTCTGCCCAATATCAGAGAGTCCACATTCACAAATTTATAGATACAATAAGCCTCGTAAAAAATCCATATAATTAAAAGAGTTGCATTTATGAATAACTAGCTGTTACCCGTGACTTCGTTCACGAAACATTAAAAAAAGAATAAATGCATTAATTTAGTAAAACATTTCACTTGATAATTAACAACATATATAATTAACAAAAGCTTTATCACATTTTATAGGAGACCATACAGGTATTTCTTTGCTATAGGGGCCTTGACATAACCCAGGCTTAAAAAAGTGAAATTTCATGCCAAATAATATATACAATCGCGAAAATGATACTGCAACTAATGAAAAAAGGAGGACCAAGTAAAATCGTGAAAATCGAGGAATTCCTCTTCGTAAATCGAAAAACAACACTGGCAGAATTCTTCTATACAACAGTGCATTTTAGGTGGTATTTGGTGTACAATTTGTATATGTGTGCATTGCTAAATGGGCATTATTATATTGTCTATTTGCATAGACATATGTTATATATTTCTTACTACATTATCTTGTTTATGTATATATTAAATTAAGTGCTTCACTCTAAGTGGTGTAAATAGTGAACAAACTTTTTGTGGATTTTATACATTGATAGATATTTCACAAAGATATAACAATCTGAGGCGATTCTAAAATGTAAATAAAGATTGCTAGAAAGTAATTTAAATTCTGCCCAATTTAACCTCGATATTTTCTCTATCGCGTCAAGAACACTATAAGCAAATAAATACCGACCACACAAATCTGATGATCTAAATTTACATATTTTTGTTAGTATATATATGATTATTTTGATTTATTTCATGCGCTTGACATTTTTTACGCTTTCTCTAGGGTTAGGTGTCGAATAAATGTACTTTCTTGTTATTTTATTTTGCCATTTCTATTTATTCTATTTTCCATTCATTCCATTTATGGATACTGATTTAATTTACATATTCGTGTCAAAGAATATTCTTTAAAGTTATTATCAGGATTAGGATAGGATACGATTAGGGTAACGATTAGGAATAAAAATTGAACGACAATGGCATGACCAATTCAGGTTTAAAGTATGAACGAGGAAGTCTATTTACATCATGAAGCAATAAGAAAATTAGATAATTATCATCTGATATTTTTTAATATGTTTTACAGTCATAGTTGACATCAAAGGTGAGCGGGAAAATGATCATCTAAAATACCATTAAGTGTTTACCACAGAAAAAAACAAATCTGGTTACAACAATGTATTTAAGTTTGCGCCAAATTTCACTTGATTAAAAAAAAAAAAAAAAAAAAAAAAAAAAAAAAAAAAAAAACCCGCAAATTCGTTATGGACCTAATTACAGACCCCTAACCTACCTATTCTCGGAAATGTTCTACCTATATGTTAAAAAAAATCTACTATATAGCCTACTACTATATAATCTATTATAGCGCTTTCACGTTTATAATGTTATGAATTGGCACGATTGGCTTGTTCAAGTTTACACAATTCGGCTGGAAGAAAAGATTCATTACTTTTTTATTTCTTCTTTGCTTTTGCATTACGCGAATTTGTTGGTAAAATCGATTTTCTTTTCGATAACATTGTTGTTTTATAAGTTTAAAAAATATTGTAATTTTACTTAAACATTGGTTTAAAATCTATGCAATTTTTCTTATCCTACAAGACTTTACAAAAATCTATTATGAAACAACTTTAAAAAAAGCTATATTTAAAAAAGACAACAAAGTTTTTCCTATTTTAAAACTAAAAGAAATGTAAAATTAAATTCCGGTTCGAAACGACGATTTACGCATGTGTTTCGATTGTGGGAAAATGATAGAGGAAAAATGTTGTTACTTCGACACAATCATATTAAATCTTTAGCTTTTATGAGAAAAGCAACTTTCTTTTAAAAAATATAGTTATTTTTATTAAGATTTTCTGATTTTCGATACGGATAATTTTGCGATGCACATCATTGACATTTGCCATCCAATATATATATATATATATATATATATATATATATATATATATATATATATATATATATATATATATATATATATATATTACTTTTTAAAATTTAAATTAAAAATATGGTATCTTTATGTTAGCCGTGTGCAGACGATAAATCGCCAACCCATCCCATCATTCGTATTGAATTAATTAAAAATATAAATCTTTCACTCATTTCATTTAAAACACAGAACTTTAATTTACAACACATACATTTAAAATTACTTACATACGTACATTATACGTACAGTATTACGTACATTTAAAATAATTCCTTTCACGTGAAAAAGAAAAAGAAAAAAAAAAGAAATTAATCACAAATAATTTGATAACCCATGATCATTTTATTTCAACATCAAAACAAATCGGTTTCATTTTTCTCTATATGACATCATATTCGCTTGCTTTCCATACTTACTCGTATTTATGCACTTTGTATTATTATCAAATATTTGAAAACGCACGTTTTATGTCTAATATGAGATCATTTCATATTCTGTTTAATTCTTAAATAATTCATTTCCTTTTCATTTTTCACGTGGAAAATTTTCACTTGAAAATAAATTGTTGATTAAAAATTATTACTCAGAGGTTTATTTTATATTGGCAACGATAAAGTATTAGCAACGGTAAAATAAATTTAACCATTTAAAAAAAAGCTGCAAAACCGGGCCCTTTGGGCCAAACCAACCAAACCAACCAACCATTTTAAAATATACGAAAAAATGTCCATTTATTCTGTATAAAAATAATTAAATTTTTAATTTTTAAGAAAAATATTGATATAAAATAAACAAAAAACAGCCTATATTCATTTGAGGGTTATAATCAACTTATATGCAAAGATACAGGATAATTAAATGCTCCATTTTGACGCTGTCTTCAGCCTAACATTTGCACACAATCAGATTTATAATATTATTAGGATTTTAGCCCTAGAAAAGTTAAACTGATGGTTGGAAGTCCAACAGTACTTTTTTTTTTATAAAGGATTTGTCCAATTCTTGTTTACTAACATAATTTACAAGTTCCTTCCACCTTAATCTAAGCGCTCGTTTGGTCTCTTCAATATAAGAGAGTCCACATTCTCAAATTTATGGATTTAATAAGCCTCATAAAAATACATAACCTTATAAGAATTGCATTTATGAATAATTTTAGCCGTAGAAATGTTAAACTGATGGTTGAAATTCCAAGAATTTTTTGCTAAAATAAATTTATCCATTTTTTTGTTCACTAACATAATCTTCATGTTCCTTCCACCTAAATATAAGTTCTCTTTTCGTCTGCCCAATATCAGAGAGTTCACATTCTCAAATTTATGGCTATAATAAGCCTCGTAAAAAATACATATCCTGAAAAGACTTGAATTTATGAATAAAAATAGCCCTACAAAAGTTAAACTGATGGTTGGAATCCCAACAGAGCTTTGTTATATTATATTTATGCAATTCTTGTTTCTTAACAAAATTTTCATGTTCCTTCCATCTAAATCTATGCTCTCCTTTGGTCTGTTCAATATAAGAGAGTCCACATTCACAAATTTATGGATATAATAAGCCACGTAAAATATACATATCCTTAAAAGAATTGCATTTATGAATAATTTAACCCTAGAAAAGTTAAACTGATTGTTAGAATTCCAAGAATTGTTTTCTAAAATGAATTTATCCAATTCTTGTTTGCTAAAATAAACTTCATGTTCCTTCCACCTAAATCTAAGCGCTCTTTTCGTCTGCCAAATATAAGGGAGTCCACATTCTCAAATTTATGGATATAATAAGCCTCGTAAAAAATACATATCCTTAAAAGAATTGCATTTATGAATAATTTTAGCCCCGGAATTCGAAGAATTGTTTGCTAAAATAAATTTATCCAATTTTTGTTTACTAACATAATCTTCATATTCCTTCCACCTAAATCTAAGTTCTCTTTTCGTCTGCCCAATATAAGGGAGTCCACATTTACAAATTTATGGATACAATAAGCCTCGTAAAAAATCCATATCATTAAAATAGTTGCATTTATGAATAAAGTTAGCCCTAGAAAAGTTAAACTGATGGTTGGAATTCCAACAGTGCTTATTTATAATGGATTTATCCAATTCTTGTTTACTAAAATAATTTAAAAGTTCCTTCCACCTTAATCTAAGTGCTCGTTTGGTGAATGAATAAGGTTTTCAGTATAAGTTGGTTTGTTCAAGATAAGAGAGTCCATATTCACAAATTTATGGAGATAATAAGCCTCGTAAAAATACATATCCTTAAAAGAATCGCATCTATGAATAATCTTAGCCTTAGAAAAGTTAAACTGATTGTTGGAATTTCAAGTATTGTTTGCTAAAATGAATTTATCCAATTCTTGCTTAATAACATAATAAACTTCATGTTCCTTCCACTTAAATCTAAGCGCTCTTTTCGTCTGCCCAATATAAGGGATTCCACATTCAAAAATTTATGGATATAATAAGCCTCGTAAAAAATACATATCCTTAAAAGAATTGCATTTATGAATAATTTAACCCTAGAAAAGTTAAACTGATTGTTAGAATTCCAAGAATTGTTTTCTAAAATGAATTTATCCAATTCTTGTTTGCTAAAATAAACTTCATGTTCCTTCCACCTAAATCTAAGCGCTCTTTTCGTCTGCCAAATATAAGGGAGTCCACATTCTCAAATTTATGGATATAATAAGCCTCGTAAAAAATACATATCCTTAAAAGAATTGCATTTATGAATAATTTTAGCCCCGGAATTCGAAGAATTGTTTGCTAAAATAAATTTATCCAATTTTTGTTTACTAACATAATCTTCATATTCCTTCCACCTAAATCTAAGTTCTCTTTTCGTCTGCCCAATATAAGGGAGTCCACATTTACAAATTTATGGATACAATAAGCCTCGTAAAAAATCCATATCATTAAAATAGTTGTATTTATGAATAAAGTTAGCCCTAGAAAAGTTAAACTGATGGTTGGAATTCCAACAGTGCTTATTTATAATGGATTTATCCAATTCTTGTTTACTAAAATAATTTAAAAGTTCCTTCCACCTTAATCTAAGTGCTCGTTTGGTGAATGAATAAGGTTTTCAGTATAAGTTGGTTTGTTCAAGATAAGAGAGTCCATATTCACAAATTTATAGAGATAATAAGCCTCGTAAAAATACATATCCTTAAAAGAATCGCATCTATGAATAATCTTAGCCTTAGAAAAGTTAAACTGATTGTTGGAATTTCAAGTATTGTTTGCTAAAATGAATTTATCCAATTCTTGCTTAATAACATAATAAACTTCATGTTCCTTCCACTTAAATCTAAGCGCTCTTTTCGTCTGCCCAATATAAGGGATTCCACATTCAAAAATTTATGGATATAATAAGCCTCGTAAAAAATACATATCTAAGTATACATCTAAGTATATGAAAAATACATACACTTAGCCCTACAAAAGTTAAACTGATGGTTGGAATCGCAACAGTGCTTTGTTATATTATATTTATCCAATTTTTGTTTCCTAACAAAATTTTCATGTTCCTTCCACCTATATCTAAGTGCTCTTTTTATCTTCCCAAAATAAAGGTGTGCACATTCACAAATTTATGGATATAATAAGCATCGTAAAAAAATACATATCCTTAAAAGAATTACATTTATGAATAGTTTTAGCCCTAGAAAAGTTAACCTGATGGTTGGAATTCTAACAGTGCTTTGTTATAATGTATTTTTCCAATTTTTGTTTACTAACATAATCTTCATGTTCCTTCCACCTAAATCTAAGTGCTCTTTTTATCTGCCCAATATAAAGGAGTCCACATTCACAAATTTATAGATATAATAATAACAAAAGTTAAACTGATGGTTGGAATCGCAACAGTGCTTTGTTATATTATATTTATCCAATTTTTGTTTCCTAACAAAATTTTCATGTTCCTTCCACCTATAACTAAGTGCTCTTTTTATCTTTTTTATATTTTACTAGCGGCCCTCTCTCGCTTTGCTTCGGGTTAACCTTGAAAACCTTCATCTCTTTGTGTTTTCTGTAGACCTTTTTAATGTGTACAATAATTAGTACATTATTTTGATAAATCTTGTAGGGTTCAGCCTGCGTTTGCAATGTATAAGCGGAAAAAATGAAATTATTTACGACATCACATTAAAAACCTCAAAAATAACAGTATTTCTCCACTATTTAATGGATATTATTATACATATAAACCTTCCTCTTGAATCACTCTATCTATTAAAAAAAACCGCATCAAAATCCGTTGCGTAGTTTTAAAGATTTAAGCGTACATAGGGATATAGGGACAGAAAAAGCGACTTTGTTTTATACTATGTTAAGATAAGAAGCAGGATATTTTAAGCATCGTAAAAAATCCAGATAATTAAAATAATTTATTTATGAATAATTTTAGCACTATGAAAGTTCAATTGATGGTTGAAATTCCAACAGTGCTTTGTTATAATGTATTTATTCAATTCTTGTTTAGTAACATAATGTTCATGTTCCTTCAACCTAAATCTAAGCGCACATTTCGTCTGCCCAATAAAAAGAGTCCACATTCATAAAAAAATTCTATAAATTCCTTGACTATTATGACTGCCAAAATGATCCTTGAGATTGGAGAAAGTAACTTTATTAATCGGAGGTAAAACAACCTTGAAACTAAACTTATTAAAAATACATGAAATTTGGGCACTGATATTTAGAAAATAAGGAAATACAATAACATTTTTAAATTCCTTAATATTTTCGGTCTTCTAACTAATTAACAACTAATAAAAAAATGAATAATTTTGTGTCCCGGTAAACTTTAAGTGTGTGCCCCTTCCCCCTCCCCGAATGATATCGATATCAATGTCGAAATCCTCTTTAATATTTTTCCTTGCTTTTCTTTTTATATTTTTACAGTGATATACAGATATGGTTTTACATTTATTATTCGCATATTTTACTGAATCAAATGAAGAGAAAAAGTCCTTAAAATATCTCTATTATATATGAAATAACTTTATATCACCTAATACTTAAAATAAGTAGGTACTATTTAAAACTATATGATAATAGCTTTCTGTTGCATAATGCATTCAACAGTAATATTATCTTCCCTCACGGGGAGCGGTAAACAGAATTTCTTATTAACAAAACAAGTGGACAGCATTGTTTCTCTTAATTTAAAACATACTTTGCACCTGGATTCACATACAGCGAATTATATGTGCATAAGGCAGATAAATAAGAATGTCAAACGTTGGGGTATTCCATGTTTTGGCATGAAATAATTTTATAATCCTTTAACGGTTTAAATAATAACTTTGTATTTTCATGAAAATACAATCTAAAAAGAAAAAAAATCAGGCTATTTAGATGTAAAAAAAAATTACACCCCCCCCCCCAAAAAAAAAAAAGTAAAATAAATAAATAAAAAGAAAATTTTGGTTGGCTTAAAAAATTATAACGATATCAAAAGATAACTCATCCCTTTCCCTAGAGATATCTTACGATATCAAATGCCATACCCATTCTACCACCTAAAGTGATAACGTTGTATATGCACAGCCACTATGTAAGGTTGCATTTTACCTCTAAATTCTTTAGATTAACCATCTCCTAGTACGAGAGATTTTGTATGTATTTTAAAGACTACTAACTTTTCAATCCCAAAACATCCACATCTATTTCAGAAATTGAATAAAATCTTAAGTATATAAAACAAATATAAATACGAGACTTCAATGAAAATTACACGTCGAACGTTTTTGTAATTTTCGTTTGGAAAAAATGTTATGGTGATCATTCTATAGTAGTTAAAAGAGAAGACATCTAATTTCTAAATTGTAATAAATGTATTCGTAAACTTTTACACGCAATAGATATATCTAATACCTTCATATCAAGAATTTCGCATCCATAAATTTATGTTTAAATCAATTATTCAAATCTGTCATTTTCTGTTCAGTGAACAAAGAGATTTTAAATTCATCTGAATTCCCAAACAAAAACATTACAAAGTAAAAGAAAATGTTCGAATGTTATAGTTTTCGAACGAATGATCCAAATTTAACCCAAAAACTGTACATCTAATTCCGGGAACCTAGCAAACATACCTACGTAATTACTAGCTAATCGAATGCAGATCAATAGACAAACAGAAACTAAAAAAAAAATAGTTTCTCAACAGTAAGCCTGAACTGACGTTTCGGCAACTATACAACGCTTTTCGTTATTATCTAAAAAAAGAGCGAAAAATGCCCAACCCAACTATGCATACTTGAATAGGAAGGGGATTTTGCCAATAGGTCAGAAAATAGGTGTTTAAATTTGTTTGAATTTGAAAAATGCAATGTATACAATTGATGATATGTGATTTCTCCCCCTTCCTAAGAATTTACACGTGAACACTCACCACTGAATCCTGGATACCGTTATGTTTCGTAGTTTGGCATATTTATTTGTGGAAACAATGTAACACTTATAACAGTATGAAGCTATTCCAGCTCATTAAAAAATGTCATGTAAAAATAATTTGATTATTAAAAATATTACTCATATCACTTCTTTATCTCGAGTGTAGCCTTAAATACTAACAAAAGGAAATTAGTAACCCGGGAATTGGAAAAAAAAAACTGTGACATATTGAGATTTTGTAAGACTTACTAACAAAAGAAAATTAGTAACCCGGGAATTGGAAACAAGACTGTGAAATATTGAGATTTTGTAAGACTTATGGATGTATGTAATATCTCTTGTGGCCCGAATACTACATTTTACACACGGGATATTTTTCGCCTTCATTCCAAAGGTCATTAGTGTTAAGGAATAAAGAAAAATAAATTTGGAATATTTCTTTTTTGCGTCTATTGAATGATAATAAAATATCAATTATTAATAACATAAAAAAATAAATAGTGGTATCAGAACAATTAAAAATGTTCTTCCAGCCTGTACCTGGAATAAAAGGCCGCTTTCTTATATCTTCGTTTCACGATTGTAACTAAACTTACTTCGAAAACAGCAAGCTAAAATGCAAAGAACCCGATTACAGAAGATTCGTTAATACTCAATTTGAATAGGAATTTCGCAAAATTATTCAGCTATAGCCAAGTTGGCTTCATTTATGGAGACTGATTTTTGGAAGCCAAATTTGGAGATATTTCGTCATGTGAGAATTTGACGCTAACGGAGATGAATGTATAGTTTTATGCGTATGATTGGTAAAATGGTTACAACGATGAAATATAATAATTTGAGTGAAATCATATACCCTGCAACTCATAAATTAATTCCTGATTTTTTGTAATCTGCTGTTTTATTTCAAAATGTCAGCCACCACAGAATTTGAAACTTCTATATCTCAGCCGTTTTTTTAAGATAGAGGTAAAACCTAAAATTCTCCGGAAGCCTTGGATCAAGTATTAACACATAAGCAAAAAATAAATTTTAATTTCAAATTCTTTATATATAGTTTTTAATTCCGAAGCAAGCTGGCCAACGAACTCGGTCAAGATATTGGTGAGCCTATTACACATGATTAGTTTTATCCGAGACAAAGATCATATATATATATATATATATATATATATATATATATCAACATTTGAGTGGATGGGGTTTGGGTTACTGGGAGTTATGAGTATACCGAAATTTTCCGGAATTGTTTTCCTCCGAACGCTGTAATAGGTAGCTTTTTACTTTTTAAAATAAAGCTACCTGAATATGAATTTCCGTGTATTCATTCAAATGCATTTTATTATTATTTTTATAAAGTGTTACCAGGGAATTCGATTTAAGCTACTCGAGTTCCAGAAGATAGTTAAAAATCCTTTTTAATTCAAAAATCTAATATACTTTTTTTTCATTTATGATTTTTAATTATCCACAAACAACATCAAAAATTAATGTTTGTATGTAAAATATCAGTTATGGTTTTAATTGCGAACTGATTTCTTTCTTATAAGTGCGAACTATTTATATCGTCTTACGTGCAAACGGCTTAATCTTCCGTATTCGGGCTACACGAGATAGAGAAAGATTTTTTTTTTTAATCAAGTGAAAATTATTGTAAAAACTGTAAAATATCAGTAAAGAAAAATACAGTTTTCAATAAACTGCATTTGAAAGTACTTTTTTTTCTATTCAATAGTGTAAACATTGAAATTGTAGTATGCTTAGAAATTAATATATTGAGAAAAAAAAAGAAATTTATAATTCAGACCGTTGCTAGCCTTGATACAACATCAGAGTAACCCAAGTGCATATTTTTGTATTACAATATAGATTAACAATTGCATTAGATAGAATCTCTGTATCCTAAAAAAATATTAAAAAAATAACCACCGCTGTAAATTAACAGTTTTGTTCCCGGAGGTCTTTCTCAAGTAATAGTAAGAAAACTATTGCATATAAAACTATGAAAATTGGTAGTTTTACAGAGAAATGTTCGATAAAAATGCTGAAATATACAGTTTTTAAATTGAAGAATTGCTGTAACAGATATTTAATGTTGGAGTAGGTCAAAAAATACCAGTTAACAAAGTTTTATAGGAACAATAGCTATGCATAAGTGTTTAATTTTGATTTCCAGGGATATATTTGATACGCTTTCGGTGTGCAGTGTGTCATTATTATCTTTTTAATTTAACTAATTTTTTCAAGCATTTTTTTAAATTTTTAATTCCAAATTTCATCATTTTAATTAAGATTTGCTTGATATTTTGAAAATGCTATATTTTATAGTGTTGCCAGTTTGTAAAACAGCGCAAAGAATAATATTCCATTCCAATTTTTAAAAAAATGTATTTACACGTGGCTATTAAAAACAGAAATACCACTTTAACATGATAATTAAATGAACACTTGTTAAAAGCAGACAATTATGTCATAAAAAATATACTTGTATGTGAATATTAAAAAGAGATTAAAAACTTTAAAGTAATATTTAAATTGTTGAGCTTTAAAAGCAGTAAATGTGGAAATTTACGCCACATTTTAAATGCTCATAAATTCCACACAGTTTCCATTTATACATATATTTACAGGTGAGATTTATTTATTTCGAAAAACTAATTACCTATTGTTGCAAATTTTGAAAGAGCGCAAATAACATTTCATTTCAATAAAATACTGTATTTTCGCGCTAATATTAAAAAGAGAAATAATACTTTGGTGAAAATCATGTTATATTGAAAACAATACATTTAAAACGTCTTATTTTAAACAATTTGCTTATAGCGTCGTTATGAAATTGCGTGAGGCAACAATATTTTTTACTTAGCCATATGATAGAAACTGATTTTCAAATGTTTAATTGCTCTCATTTAATTGGTCACAAAAATAGTCGTTAGCTGCTACGACAGCAGTTTATTCGACTTTAAAATCCCACAGTCAAAGGGAAATTAATAGAATCTCGATTACAGAAGATCGCCACTGGTCTTATAATTCAATCTTTGTTTAAAAAAACAGAGCAAATTAGCGTTTTTTACAGCCTGTGGTGTCTGTACGGGGGTTCGCGTGAGTAGCTTTTAGGGACTAGCCCTAGTTATTAAAAAAATTAACTTCTAATAATTGAATATTATTATAAAGTAAGGTGCCCTATTTTCGTCTCACAGTCATTTTTAGACCCTTAGAAATTGTAATTTTCTGTGAAAACCTACCATGCTCGTGTAAACATGACTCATCCGTAAAGAAAACATTTTCCATTTTTGTAAATTCCAGCTGAATTTACCTCGAATTTAGATTAATCGGTTCTTTGTGTACAATGGATTGAGCAAAACACAAAACACTGATTAATTTGCTCACGTGTATGTAGTCTTTTTAACGGATTGAAAATATGCAATTCAGCCTACTGAAGAACTAAGTTTTGAGGTAATCTAAGGTGCAGTAAATGACATGTGACTTAGATTTTAGAAAACAAGAAAATAGTCATTACTTGTAGTTCTTTCATATAGAAGTCCAGTCATTTGGTCATCACGCCACCGTTTCATCACATTGACACCTGTTCGATAAACGTCAAAAGACGGATAAAATATCGTTTAGATAACAGTTATTCCGAATTACAGAATTTCTCACATCAACGGAAACTCTTTCCGATGACATCGTCTATTTTTTTTAAATCCGTCTAACTTGTAGTCTTCTCTGAATTCGGAAACATGGGGATACAAGATCCGAAAAAATACGTGTTTGTATACGAGGGGCAGTCGGAAAATAAGTTTCCCCTGGCGACTGTGGACAGAGGTGTGTATGAAAGACAAAAAATGTAATGAGAGATTAAAGATAAAACATAACTTTATTAAATTCCTACTATTAGCTCATACTCTCTCTATATATATCTTGTTGGAATTTTCAATCGTTAATAAAATATTTTCTATTCATCCATTCAAGTTCAAATAAATTTTTTAAAACTTGTACTGGATGACAATTGATGATAATACAGTTTTTTCAAATATTAATTCATTAATTAAATTTAATTAATTAATTTTAATTTTATATTTCATTTCTGTTCAAAAGTATAGACCCACTCCATATTTATAGTCTCACCTTCACACGTAAAAAGATAATGGGACTGTTCACGGACGAAGATCAGGCGGCTCGCGGGCGAATGAGACTATACATGTGGAGTGAGTCTATACTTCTGAACAGAAATGAAGTATAAAACTAAAATTAAATAATAAAATTTAATTAATTAATTAATATTTGAAAAAAAACTGTATTATCGTTAACTGTAACATCACTATGGCACTTTATTGTTAGGTTTGGTAATTTTTGAAATTCAATATTTGAAAAACGGCATAATCATTAGATTTTAAAATTATAAAATATTTTATATAATATAAAATTTTATATAATATATTTGCAAAATACGTACATGTTTAACAGTAATTTTTATCGCATGACTGATGGTTTGTCTATGGGCTCTCCAACCAGCCCTATCCTCAGTGATTTTTACATCCATTACTTCGAGTCAAACATATTTAATAAGTTAAATTTTCCATTTTACACCCTGCATGTCGATGACCGCTTCACATTATTGGATAATATTGATATAGATATTCCTCATATTCTCTCTGTTATGAACTCTGTAGATCAGCATATACAGTTTGCACGTGAATTTGAAAATAGCTACCTTTTCGTGATGTTATTTTTTACTGCAAAAATGATTTATTTCAAACCAATGTTTACCGTAAACCATTCGTAGTTTCATTGCCCCCACATTGTCTTTCATCTCACCTTCCTAATCAGAAATTGGCTGCTCTTAAGAACTATCTTTACCTTGCCTTAAAATTTTTTCATGTGACAGTTTACTCAAAAGAGAATTAGACTGCGTTAAATCATTTGCCATTGATTCCTGTTCAAATCGCTGATTCAATCCATAATAAACTCATTAAACGTACACATTCCAACGTTAACAATGTTCGTAATGAAAATTTAATTTCATTTCCACATTTTCTGATAATTATCTGAAGATCGATCTAGAATATTATCGAATCTAGATTCTATTTTAAAGTAATTTATACAAAATTTAACAAAATCACATTTTTAGATATCAAACATCCAATAAACAGATTTTCACGTTGGGAAATTTACAAGATATCTTGCGAGTGTAATAAAATGTATATATGTCAATCTAAGCGACCTCTTAAGGTCCGATTGGGGGTGGGGGGAAGGGGGAGGGCATAAAACAAAAGTTAAAAATTGTGATATTAAACGCTTCGCTATTGCTAACCATTGCTGGTCTAACAAACACAATTTCAATTTTTCCGAATATTCAATAATTCAGAAATGCTCATCCATTTACAATCTTTATATTTGAGAAGCTTATCATACATGGAAGAATGCAAACAACTTAGTTAATATGTCCAGTACACCAAATTTGTCAACATCTTTTTCAAACATCTACCTTTCCTTTAATTCGTTGTCTTCACTACCCCCTCCTTTTTTCTCCTCTCTGCTTAAACTTGTCCAGGCTGGCTGAGCGTTTTTTACTGGCTGAACGTTTCTTACATCACGTGATGACTTTTCACTCTGCTGTTTGTTTTTAAACACTCATCGCCATTGCACCTTGCCCGCGAGCGAATACGCTTGCATACTGACATGGTCTAAACACTTACATCTTTTTTCAGTGTTTCGTTCATTTCACGAAACCCTATTAGTACCGCTTCGTTCTCTGTCTGTTATAGAGCCGGTTCTCAGAAACTATATAACTTACAGTCATGAACTTTTGTGTACTTATAGCTGAATACCTACTATGAAGCTCAAAGTCATAAAATTTAAAAAAATCGTATTATTTTAATATATAGAGATTAAAAACCAAAAATCTAACAGCCTTTTACTATTAAATTTAAACATTTTTCGTTATAGCAGTTGCCAACAATTAAAAATCCACAATAGAATTCTTTCCTCAATAATTAATTTTCTGTTGACAGATTTCCATGTGAAAAATGAAAATGAAATAAAAAGTTTCACCAATTGAAAAAAAGATTAACATGACGTCATATTGGTAAGAAAACGAAAATTTTCAAACATTTCTCAATAATACAAGGAGTATGAGTATATGCAAATACAGAAAGCAGTTTAATATAATGTCATTATAGAATTAAAAAGAAAATTAATCTGAGGTTTTGAAGATCATTTTGAAGATCTCTATGCATCATATTTAATTTTGAGATTGAATTTATTTAAATATCGCATTTAGTCTACTTGGCAGATAGTATTATGACAGAGCGGATTAATAGAGTATAATATCGGACTGGTTCAGATTTTCGAAAAAACGAGAAAAATAGCCGGTAAATTTTTACTTTATAAAAAACAAATTTTTTTTAAAAATTAAATTTATTTACTAAGGAAAGGATAAAGTATTTTGAAAGGAATATTAAATGAAACCCTTTGTGCGATCTTCGATCACATTTACCTACTTGTTTAACTTTCGCACTGATGATTCGGAGCTTTAGAAGTTCCGAAAAATCTGTATACCATTTTCACATGTATTTCATTTGTGCTATTTTTACGTTGTTAATTTATTTTTAACCAGTCGATATTGTCAGACATCAGAAAGATATCTGTGATATAATGAGCTGAATTTCAGTTGCTTTCTAAAATTAGCTGGATGACAAAGGAATTTTCCTCAAACTGTCATTTTTAATTTTTGACTTGTTTTTAATTTTTATTTTTTATTTAGGGTTTAGTTCTTGTTGGAAAACACTCAAAATGAGCCCATCCCAACATAAAAAGTCCTTCCGGCCTGTACCGGGAGGAAAAGGTAGCTTTCCTATATCTTCGTTTTAAAATTTTAGCTAATGTTACACGAAAACACCAAGTTAAAATGCAAAGAAACATTTACAAAAGATTCGTTAATACTGAATTTGAATAAGAATTTCGCCAAATTATTGAGCAATAGCCAAATTGGCTTCATTTATAAAAACTTATTTTGGTTGCCAAATTTGGCAATATTTCGACAAATGTCACAAATTTTGCTAATTTTATCGCCAATTTTGTCGCCAATGTCGCCAACTTTGGCGCTAACGGATATGAATATATAGTTTTATGCGTATGATTGGGAAATTTATTACAACAATGAAAGAAAATAATTTGCGAGTAATCGCGTTAATGTGCTGTTTTGTTTCAAAATGTCAGCCACCCTAGAATTTCAAACTGCTCTATCTCAGCATTTTTGTAAGATAGTGGTAAACCAAAAAATGCTCTGGAATCCTCGTATCAAGGCCTAACACGTAATTAAAAAATAAATTTGAATTTTTAATTTTTTTGTATATTTATTTTAGTTTTAAATTTTTAAATGGCCGCCATCTTGAAACAAAATGGCGGACCAAGCTGGCCAACGAACTCGGTCGAGACATTTGTGAGCTTAATACACACAATTAGTTTCATAAAAATCGATTTATAAATACGAGCGTTATCGTATGACATAGGTCAGATATATATATATATATATATATATATATATATATATATATAAATCATTTCTCTCAACTCGACTTAGTCAACATGTATGATGCATTGCCATGTGGATGTGAATATTATGCAGAAGTTGTGACATTTTAAGGATTCTGTATAATTATTGTGAGTAAAATATTTTATCTACACTTTTCGCGTTCATATTTCCAATTTTATTATTTCAAAACTGTTATCTCGTGGTAATTTCCTGAGGTGTTAAATACAGTTTTTGGGATAATCGATGTGAGTGAAATATATTGTATATTCTTAATGGTTTTTTATTTCCTATTTAAATATTTCCAAATTTTAATATTTCCAATTGTTGTCTGGTAATAATTCAGTGTACCTGGATGATTCTACTGATCTTAGCATTATGCCAGTAGAATTATGAAACACTGAATTATTATTTAAAACACATGTGGGTGCATCCAGGCTGATGAGTACATGTGCATGTGTTTTTTCATATCCAATTCATATTTAATTCTCATGTGGTCCAATTTTCCATTGTATATGGTTCATATTTAATTTATTAATCCATTTGTATTTACTTAATTGCAACTCCAATTTATATATTTTTTTTCCCTTTCTCTCTATTTCTTTTTTCAATATTCTTTAGGTATGAGTAAAATTTGGCCAATTACCATTGAAGCACAAGCTATGGTAATATTATGTTTGCACATGTTAATTATTAGCTATGTGGTGTTCTGTATACACAATATCATTAATTATCTCTTTGGAGATTTAAGTAGAATGATAATAGAACTTGATATGTTTTTTGAAATTCATAGATATTATAATTATATATATATATATATATATATATATATATATATATATATATGGATATATATATATATATATGGATATATATATATATATATATGGATATATATATATATATATATATATATATATATATATATATATATATATATATATATATATATATATATATATATATCAACATTTGAACGGAGGGTGGTTTTGGGATCTGGGGGTCATGGTCGGTGAAAATATATCGAAATTTTCCGGAACTGCTTTCTTCCGAACGGCTGCAATAGGTAGCTTTATACTTTTTTGTATTGAAAGCTACCTAAAAGAGTTATAAAAATCGAAGCGTCAGATTCAAAACTAAACGTTGAAACTCGTTAAATACTGGCTTTCTTTTTTGAAGGTGAGTTATTAAAAATGGTAATTAATGAAATATTCCTTTTCATTAGGCTGTCTTTCGCAAACAACTGAAATTAAATTGACTATATCGCCGATAAATTTCGGAACATCCACGATATTTGACAGCATTTTTATATCAGTTGACCTTTATAGTTGACTACTAATTTAACATTTTTGTTATTTTTAGAGCATGACAGTTAAATAATATTTGATACAAAAGCTGATATTTCATCATATATTTAATATATTCATATCAGAATTGTAATATTTTGTTTCTACTCTACTTGTAAAGTTTCTAGAAAATATGGTTTAATTTGGTTGGATTTTCTGCATTTTATAAATAAAAACCTCGCTATATCACCGATACCTTTCTGCATTTTGATATTCTTCGACTGACATTTATATATGAGCTACCCAATATAGTTGGCTGGTAATTTAAGCAAAAAAAAAAAATATATTTGTTTTCTTTAGCGCATGCACATTTTTTTAAATAAAAATTCTCATATTTAATTAAATATTTAATATACTTATTTTGTATTATGCCGTTCTAATGTACTTTGTCAAGTTTTCTGTAAGTGACGTTAAAGTGAATTGAAATCCTTGCATACTATAAACAAAAACATGTGGAGTTTTAGGTAGCTTTCAATACAAAAAAGTATAAAGCAGCCGTTCGGAGGAAAGCAGTTCCGGAAAATTTCGATATATTTTCACCGATCATGACCCCCAGACCCCAAAACCACCCTCCGTTCAAATGTTGATATATATATATATATATATATATATATATATATATATATCCATATATATATGAAACAAATTAAAAAAAAATCGCCGTTGACTTCATTAAAACTATAATTCTGTGTAAATCCCATTATTCTAAATTATTTTCTCGCTCCAGTATTTCGATTGTCAAAATTACATCTAGCAAAATATAGTTTATTCCAAATTCATTCTCTTAAAAAAAATTGCGCTGATAGATGCTCTATTAAAATTACGCACTTTTATTTCTTTAAATAAAATGCATCCTAGAATTTAATTCTTCTAAAAACACCAACCTCCCAGCTAAAAATATTTTACTCTTTTGAAATAACAACCTATGAATTTCTTTTCTTTATTTTTTATTTCCCTACGATTCCTGACAAAATATTACTTCTCAAATTATGAAAGACTTTAGTCTCAATGTAAAAATTATTTCGGCATATTGCCATACTTGATAAAACATATGTATTTCTTTTCTCTTTGATCTTATTTATTCGAAGGAATTAGATTTCGAGTTTGTTCTAGAACATTGGTTTGCCGCGATTTTTTCCAGCTTACGATAAGATTACTTCTATATTAACGCGCCGAAGGAATTAAACCGTGAGCGTTGATTGGTCGAGAGACTTCTTAGTAAAAATGTATTCTGGAGCGTTCAGAAAATGATATACGGCGTTTTCCCGCGTTTTGCGGCAGAAAGTTCCGGGATTCGGCGGTGTATGCGGTCCCGACATGCCTGCCTGATCATAGAATGTTCTCCTTGGCCGCCGGTAAATTCGAAAAACAACTGTCTTCTGTTTTAAGATCCAAGATGTCTTCTTATATTTAAAATTTAATCATCAAGTAATGCCACGATATTAAAATTAGCAAGTATGGAGTGAAATTCAAATAGAGTAAAGCCTAATCGATTCATCTTTGACTTTTCGAATAAAAGTAAAAAGGAAATGGACTGCTTCTTATCTGCCTTCTTTTACATACACATGAAGTAAGACTCGGTGCTCGACTGAAAATTTCCTGAGGTGGAAACCAGTGCCTGGAGTATGAATCAAGTGAAATCGTGACATATATATATATATATATATATATATATATCTGACCTATGTCATACGATAACGCTCGTATTTATAAATCAATTTTGATGAAACTAATTGTGTGTATTAAGGTCACCAATGTCTCGACCGAGTTCGTTGGCCAGCTTGGTCGGCCATTTTGTTTCAAGATGGCGGCCATTTAAAAATTTAAAACTAAAATAAATATACAAAAAAATTAAAAATGCAATTTTATTTTTAATTACGTATTAGGCCTTGATACGAGGATTCCAGAACATTTTTTGGTTTACCTCTATCTTAAAAAAATGCTGAGATAGAGCAGTTTGAAATTCTAGGGTGGCTGACATTTTGAAAAAAAACAGCACATTAACGAGATTACTCGCAAATTATTTTCTTTCATTGTTGTAATAATTTTCCCAGTCATACGCATTAAACTATATATTCATATCCCTTAACGCCAAATTCTCGCCAAAACTGGCGACATTTGGCGAAATATCGCTAAATTTGGCGCCCAAAATAAGTCTTCATAAAAGAAACCAATTTGGCTATACCTCAATAATTTGGCGAATTTCTTATTCAAATTCAGTATTAACAAATCTTTTGTAAACGGTTTCTTTGCATTTTAGCTTGCTGTTTTCAAGTAACATTAGCTAAAATTTTAAAACGAAGATATAGGAAAGCTACCTTTTCCTCCCGGTACAGGCCAGAAGGACTTTTTTATTATATATTTTTTACAGAAACCTTCATAGTTGCATAAATCAGCTTATGAATGAGCTTATTATGAATTTGCATGAATGAGCTATTCTTCCACAAATGAATACAAATGTTGAACAAAATCCATATAGTCATGTACTACAGATACAGATATTTTCGAGAATTTTATTTTACAAAGTCATAGAGTAAATTATTTTTGTATTTAATTTGTGGTTTTGTCTCCTAATTGAACTAGTAAACAAACATTCGCTGAAAAATTAGAGGTGAAATATGTTGTTTATAATCTTGAAGTTCTAGAAGAAACTGTCAAGTATTTCACTAGATATTCCGCAAATTGTCTAAAGTCGAAACTATACCCGCTTTTGACTATATAGTGCATCTTTACCGTGCATGTACTTGCAACGTAACTACATTTTGCAAATTTTGTAGTTACACGTTGTGTATTCTACCAAATATGATCATTAAACTTGTTTACCTTTATTTTTGCAAACCAGGGTATTAATCATATAGTCAAATACTAGCAAAGCTTGTGTGTGTGTGTGGTTATATATGCAAATTTTATCTTAAAAACGGCTCTAACGATTTCGACGAAATTTTGTAACTCGCCGTTTTGGAACACCAGAAAACCATTGGGCTAGGTTTCATGCTCGAGAATATTCGATTAGTGGGTCATTTTGGGCCACCATGGGTCAGCGTCAAGCTAATTGTAATTAAAAAACGGTTCAAACGATTTTGACTAAATTTTGTATTCGACCATATTCGGGCACAAGAAGACCATTGGGCTGGGTGACATGTTCGAGAACTTTCGATAAGATGGTCATTTTTGGGTCAATACGAGTCAAATCAATATTATCTAAAAAACGGTTCTAACTATTTTGATTAAATTTTGTATCCTACGAGTTTCAGGCACGAGAAAATCATTGGGCTAGGTGCCATGTCCGAGAAAATTCGATTAGTAGGTCATTTTTGGGTCACTGTGGGTGATGTTAATTTTTATCTAATAAACGGCTCAGACTATTTAGACTAAATAGTGGAACCTATGGTTTTCGGGTACTAGAAGACTGTTGGACTCGACCACATGTTCGAGAAAATTCGATTAGTAGGTCATTTTGGTCATGGGTCATTATGGTCAAGCTATTTTTATCTTAAAAATGGCTCAGACGATTTGAAATAAATTTTGTATCCTGCGGTTTTTGGGCATGAGAAAATAATTTAGCTAGGTCACATGTTCGAGAAAATTCGATTAGTGGGTCATTTTTGAGTCAATGCGGGTCAAGTTAATTTTATCTAAAAAAAGGCTCAATTTAGACTAAATTTTGCATCCCATGCTTTTCGGCACAAGAAGACTGTTGTGCTAGGTCACATGTTCTAGAAATTTTGATTAGTGGGTCATTCCGGTCTTGGGTCCTTACAGGTCAAGTTAATTTTATCTTAAAAACGTCTCAGGCTATTTTGACTAAATTTTGTATCCTACGGTTTTCGATCACGAGAAGACTATTGGGCTAGCTCACATGCTCGAGAAAATCTGGTTAGTGGGTCATGTGGGTCATGGGTGATTATGGGACAAGCTATTTTTATCATAAAAAGTGTTGGCGACATTCGCGAGATTTGACGGAAAAATTGACTTTTAAGATCACCAATCCCAAAACACTTGCTTGGCGCCAAATGAAAGAACATCAACAAATTAGGCGAATTGGCGATATTTGTTGAAAAAATGGCTTTTAGAATCTGAAGGAATTTTCTAGAAATTCCCATTAGGAGCCGAGATACATGATTCAATCAATCAGAGTCCATAGAACGTTCTTGAAAGCAGAATTGAACCAATTAGTGTACATAGAACTTTCTAAACACATGCTTGGCGCTAAATGGAAGAATGTCGCCAAACTTGGCTACAGTTGGACAATACTTGGCGCAAAGTTGGGTTTCAGGATCCGAAGGAATTTTCTAGAAATTCCCAATAGGAACCGAGATTTAACCAATCAGAGTACATAGAACGTCCTCGAAAACAGAATTCATCCAATCAGGGTACATATGATAGGAAAATTGGACTTTTAAGATTACCAATAACAAAACACTTGCTTGGCGCCAAATGAAAAAATATTGCGCAAAGCAAATTTTAACAGGGCATAGCTCGGTCTTCCCTGCTCGTTAAGATTTCTAAATGAGGACAAAATAACAAAAAAAGTTAATTTTCCTCTGTGCATTTTATAAATCAGTAAATATTTAGATTGTTAACCTTTATAAAACTTTCTGTTATGATGCTAAACGCTAACTACACTTTCAAAAGGAATGTTAATATTGCCGGGTCATGTTCTACGCTTCAGATATTGCTAGGAAACTGTATTAAAAACTATTTCATGAAATTTGATTTTAAATATCAATTGATTCATTTTTTTGTGTGAAATTTTAACAATCGCCTACCATTGTTTTAACCCTTAAACAGTTTTGCTATCTATCTTAGAAATTTATACTCAAGGCACAAAATCTTCATTGACAGCGGCTGCTTGGGCGGTGGTTACTTTTTTTGTATAGAGATACTCTTCATTTTCCATTTTCATTTTATTTTCCACTTTTTAGTGTTCAAAACATTTCATTGTTGCAGTTCCAGCCAGTTCTCATTATTTTAATGATCGTGGATTGGCGCGTAAGTAACTCCTTTATTGTTGTAATTCGTACATAGTTTTAATCATAAAGAACAGTTTGTGTTTTATCACCTGTGTCATGCTAACGGGATAATGGCTTAAAACCAATTTATTTCTGTTACGTTCTAAAAATAGTATTATGTAGTATTGTCGTTGGAATCATTACTCGTGTACATAAAGTTTATAATTCTAGCTTATCAGGAAATGAGTGAAAAATCGTTTACAAAATTCAATCTTTACATACATTACACCAGTTCAGTAAACAAAGAAACAAAGAAAGAAACAAACAACAACAACAACAACAAAAAAAAACTAAAAACAGAAAACCTGAATCTAACGTTTATCAGCGCATCTCTTTCTTAAAGTCACAAAGGAATAAAATCCACAAACTCACGACAACATAAAATTAGTAATTATTCAGCATCCAATTTTACAAGATATATATTTTATTTACTCTAAACCATTCATTTAGAGTCATGTGCTGTTGATATATTTTAAAATACATATAGAAACATATTAGTGTGATTTTACAGCTTAAAACTAATTTATTTCTATTTCGTTCTAAAAATATTAATATGTAGTATTGTCGTTGGAATCATACTCGTGTACATAACGTTTATAATTCTAGCTTATCAGGAAATGAGTGAAAAATCGTTTACAAAATTCAATCTTTACATACATTACATCAGTTCAGTAAACAAAGAAACAAAGAAAGAAAGAAACAAACAAACAAAAAAAACTACAACAAGAAAAAGAAAAAACCACTGAATCTAACGTTTATCAACCCATCTCCTTCCTAAATTCATAAAGGAATAAAATCTACAAACTCACGACAACATAAAATTAGTAATTATTCAGCATCCAATTTTACAAGATATATATTTTATTTACTATAAATCATTCATTTAGAGTCATGTGCTGTTGATATAATTTAAAATACATATAGAAACATATTAGTGTGATTTTATGGCCTAAAACTAATTTATTTCTATTACGTTCTAAAAATATAAATATGTAGTATTGTCGTTGGAATCATACTCGTGTACATAACGTTTATAATTCTAGCTTATCAGGAAATGAGTGAAAAATCGTTTACAAAATTCAATCTTTACATACATTACACCAGTTTAGTAAACAAAGAAACAAAGAAAGAAAGAAACAAACAAACAAAAAAAAAAACTAAAAAAAGAGAAAAGAAAAAAAAAAACCCTGAATCTAACGGTTATCAATCCATCTCCTTCCTAAAGTCACAAAGGAATAAAATCCACAAACTCACGACAACATAAAATTAGTAATTATTCAGCATCCAATTTTACAAGATATATATTTTATTTACTCTAAATCATTCATTTAGAGTGATGTGCTGTTGATATAATTTAAAATACATATAGAAACATATTAGTGTTATTTTAGTCATGGTTAATTTTCGCATAGCTAAGAATTCAACGACAGAACAAAACATGTCAATTTAAATTTTCGTACATAATATATATTATTTCAGAAATAAACATTGTTCTAAACTGCTAAATTTATCTACTAAATTTCTAAAACAGTGTCGGTGTTTAGTTAAAGAGATAGATGATACTCGTAATTAGACAACAGCAATAGGTGGGATCAGCCTGTCATGAAGCTAAAGCGTTTAGTCTTCGCATTAATATATTCTGCTGATTAGACCGTGATCTGATTTGTAAAATAAACTTTGACGTTACATTTTAGAAGTTACACAACAGAATACATTAGTTTTAAAAGTTACATAGAAGCTAATGTGTGTAAAATTTAAACATTCTAATTATAAGCTGGATTTTAAATTGATCTTTAATAAGAACGGGATATTATAAGTGCATTATTTATAGTAACTGTCGAAAATATGTTTAATTTTCCCGTTTTACATACCCATCATACGTAGTAAAGGGAAAATCTTGTAATCGTTTTGGAAATCGAAAAAATTTTTTTTACGGATTTACACGTTTCAGAAACTGGAGATTCCAAAAAGCATATTTTTAGAAGAAAAAAATTTGCCGTCTGTTTGTCTGTGTGTGTGTCTGTAAACGCTTTATCTCCCGAACACCTTGAGATAGAGACTTGAAATTTGGTATGTAATAATGCGAAAAAGCTTATTAAATTTCAGTAAACTCTATTATCCGGAACTAATTTTTTCGGACTCTCGAATTATTTGTTCTGATACAAGATATATAAAAATTTTCGAAATTGTTTATTTTAAGGAGTAAAAAAAAAACAAAAAAAAACATACATTTTGCATAAAGAATGAAGTCGATCGGATAATTAGTTTCCGAAATATTTGTAATTATATTTTCCACACTCTTCGACATTTTAATTGGAAATCAGACGCCTAATCCGACGCAATAAACTGTTAGTTAATATGATTATCATTTTTGAGGTTATAAGGATGTTTCTTTTACGCAATTTAGTAATAGAGAATTTAAAGTTTATGATGTCATCAAGCCACGATTTTATTCGAATTGCTATGCATTTTATAAATAGTTTATACATGTTTTACTTTCACATTTTATATTATGCATTTCCATGATGGGAAGTATTACGGTGGCTCCAAAGGCTAGTTTATGTACGCAATATACATATATATAAATCATCATATATTATATACTATTATAGAAATGCTGTTAGAAGTATATTATTAGCAAAATTATTAGCTGGACTTTTTTGTAATATCATAATATTGCCTGGAAACTGAAGCCCATATTCCTCATGCAGATAATCGGCAATTACAAACATACCAAACGCCAGGATACTAAAATTACACCCTTTGTATTGACATTTTAGATTTCATTTGATTTTTTTTTTTAGTATTAATTTTGTATAGGTACTAACGATTATTTTAACTCTTTTACAGTTATCTTATATCACGCGGAGTGTTCACTTAGAGTTCTGTTAGGTGTCAAATGGTCAAATTTTATGAAGGAAAAGAAAATTAATCGCAAACGCACGACCGTATATACTTTCTAAATATCAAACATATTATTTCACAAGACATATATAATTAATTTTCTGTAAACTATTCATTTACTTTAGATTTTTCACTCGCATTATTTAAAACATAACGTACAGAAACATTTGTATATGGTTTATTTATGCGTAAAGTTCGTAACTTACAAGATTTAAAATTTCAACGCAGAATAAAATATCTCAATATAAATATCCTTATGTAAAATATATTACTTCAGAAATAAACAGTGATGTTAGATATTTAATATTTCTTCTGGATTTCGAAAGCAATACCTATGTTTAGGTTGTGCGATGGAAGATCCTAGTAATTAAACAACAAAGATAAATAGGCTCAACCTGTCATGAAGCAAAATCGTTTAGTCTTCGCATTAATTTATTCTGTTGATTAGAGCGTGATCTGATTTACAAAATAAACATTGCTGTAGTATTTCAGAAGTCTATAGAAGCATACATTAGTTTTGAAATCTAATAGAAGCAAATGGTAGTGCAATGTAAGCGTATTAAGTATTAACTGCCTTTGAAATTTATATTTAATAAGAACGTTATAAGTCCATTAAATATAGTAATTGGATGAGTTATAATCCGTTATTTGACTTATCTTATATCTAAAGTAAAATATATTTCAAAACACATCATACACCATTGTATATAAATTCATTTAGAATGGAGTAAAATGACATCAACATATATCAGTTTTACCTATTAATTTGTCTGTACAATTAATTATGATAAATAAAATATTAGAATATATTTCGATAGGTTTAAACGTGTATATATGTATAAAGCTTGAGTTTTAAGCGATATAATAAAGACAAATCACATCTGCTTGGACTGAAAATTTGGAGTCTGTGTTTCCCGAAAAAAAAAAAAAGTATATAAAACTAGAAAAGATTATATACTGTATGAAACAGTGGCACAGCCAGAATTCGGTTCTAGGGGGGGGGGGGGGAGGGGGTTGAGTTTATAATAAAGATGGTCGCTGGTTATATGAATCATCGGTTAATGGAATCAGTCTTTTAAATGAATGAAATCATAATGCTTTTCTCCGCAATTACGTTGGTTATGATTCATTTAAACAGCGTTTACAATATTAGAGTTACAAACTATAAAATGCACCAATGAAATAACACAAAACTAGGTTAGATTAATTTATAAAGTGTTTAAAAATTATGAGGGGAAAACTTAAAGATGGAAGAGCACAGTACAGCAAATAATTTTTACATAGAAAATAACAGAGTTGGAATCCATTTGTTCAATCAAAAATACACAAGGTTTCATTACAAGAGAGTCACGAATTCTTATTCCTAACTTTAATAATAATGAAGCAATTTTAACAAAATTTTCAATAGACTTACTTACCTTGCATTTTGCCAAATGTAACAAGTCATTTAAAACTTTTAGGGCTAGAGTCTTGAAATTTTATATGGATGTTACTTAAAAGACGTAAATGCTCCCCAGAATTTATTTTTTCAATTCGAAATTTAAAAGAATGCAAGAGTAAGAAGCATTCTAAAATTGCGATTTATGTGACACAATTGGTATGAAAACTTGGAATTTGGCATGATGATTACTTTTATGTAGTAAATACTTCCTTATAACATTTTTAAAAACATTTAAAAATTTAAAAGGACGAAATGAGCTGAAAACTTTCTAAAAGTGTTCTAAATTATGATTTATCTGAAACTGTTAGTGTTAGAAACTTGAAATTTAGTATAGAGATTACTTTTAAGATGGAAATGCTTGGCATAAAGAATTTATTATAAATCGGAAATTTAAAGGTGTGAAACAGCTGAAAGCATTCTAAATTACGATTTATTTAGACCTGACGTCATATCGGGCCTTTCGAAGACGATCTTTTTTCTATGCTAAAAGTAACTAAACGTCTGTATTTCGACAAAATCCATTAAAAGCGTCTTGGAAGATCAAAATTACAGCGCCTACAAAAATTTGGAAACGCTCTGATGAATAAAAGTATTTAAAAAAATTTGAGAATTTTTCGATGACAATGCAAAAAGAAAGTTGGGTATTTTGGCGTGGGTATGCTCGGCGTCGGCTCATGTTTTCAGTATTAAATGTGACTTAGTCTTTTTTGACGTGACTCTGTTCTCTTCGACTTTAGTCAAAGACTTAGACTTTTTTCACGGAATTTTAAAGAGGGGTTGGATACAGTTATATTTACAATCGAATAAAATTTCAGAGAGTTCGGACAGTAACTTTTTTGTGTTGTTATTTTAAAGGACACGTCGCAAAAAAAAAAAAAAAAAAAAAAAAAAAAAAGATGCGAGAAGAAAGCATTTTTTTTACAGCTAGATATCAATATTTTTCCACGGTCTGTAAAACCATTATATTTATAACCATGGCTTTATAAATTTGATAAAATCTGGTAGCCAGTAAAAAATTCTAGTTACCAGTAAAAAAATATAATCTGTTCCCTTCGAAGTCACTAATTTTCAAAAGCGCAAAAGTTTTTTATCAATTAATTGAGAAAAATAATAAGCTTGTTGTAGGATTATTAGTTACATAGTTTAGAGCAGCTACATCATTTAAAAAGATGGTATAAACAAAATTTTCTAATGAAATTTATCAAAATTATTTATCTATGAAAAAAAATGTAAAGGCTGCATTAACCGGTATGTTCAGGAAATGCTGATTGCCGAAGGTTTCAAATGTCTGGATAAGTGAGTGCTGCAAAATCTATATCTGATGAGGGGGGCATGGATGAAACAGTAAAGCAGGAAAACGATTTCAGCCTATTTTCGTGTCGAAGTCAGTTAAATAATTATTTTTTATTAATTTAAAATTTGCATTTGTTAAACTTATTTTTACAGAATTAAAAATGCGAAAATGAGAAAAAAATGCCATTTATGGTCATTTCTCAGGTCAATTTTTCTACAAAAAATTATAATAATAAAAAAAATCGGGTTAAATAACTTGGTGGCTAGATAGAAAAACTGGCGACTGCATTTGTCAAGACCTTTTTATAACTGATGAAAAATTTATAGAATTCAGACAACTGGGGTTATTTTTTTTAAACTATGTCCCCTTACGAGGAAAAGAAAGAAAGAAACAAACAAACAAAAACAACCAAACAAGAAGTTATCTTTTAAAAATGCTTTTCTGTCTAATACTCAATAGTTTTTAGTGAAAATTTCATTTAAAATATAAAATTGATATAAGATATATAATCATACAAATTTGAGGTAATTATCATGAGCCCAGGCACCGCCGGACGGGTCAGCTAGTATAATTTTAATGACATGCAGATAGCATTCGTTAAAATGTAATAAGTGTAAATCAATGCATAATTATTATATTGCTGATCAATTTAAATTAATGCATGGTTAGCGTAAAATTGTGGTGTAACTATAGGTAGTATTTTTCTAAAAAAATGCATTTAACGCCTTTTTTTTTCAAAATCCATACTCACAGGCAGGGCTCAAATTCTAGGAAAAAAGAGTAACGGAGCTCAAACATATACGCTATAAGCAAGAACCCGAAGGCTCTCATCCTGTGAAGAAACATATCGGAGACTTGAGGCTTTCATGAAAAAAAAAATTATTTGAAGAAAGATAATTGAAAAAATGAGGCGGTCCCCCAGCTCTCAGAACGTCTATATCTTCACATCATGAAAACTCAAAATCGAATGCCTTTTTTTTGAGATGCCACAAATTTATCCGCGTCGACCCATAGGGTACAGAAGAAAATTCGTTAGGGAGAAACACATTCTAATTTTTTTGAACGCAAACCGCCAAACCAAATTATCATATCAGCATATTTATAACAACAGAAAACTAACTGTCCGAACTTAACATCTGCAGGAATTTTAGCATGCAGATGCATCGAGAAATAGACGTTGCATTTGATCTTTCTTTCTTTATTCAGTGATCCAAAATGTATGCATTAAGAAAGCAAGCAGATGCCAAACTGAAAATGATTTCATTTCTCATATGAAAACCGCAAACACATACGAAAGAAAGAATTTACATACGTACATTAATTGAAAAAGGATCACTTCAAGCTACGTTAAAAGAGTTTAAGAATTATTGAATTTTAAATTGAAAGGAAAGAGAGTTCCTTTTCATAGAAGCGCGATAGAATTAAAAATAGCTAAAAGAGGAACCACAAGTAATTTATAAAATTTTAACGATAAATATATGAATCTCCATCATAAGCAAGACGTCATTGCTACATTACCAACAAATGAAATATAGTCTTTAAATTTGTGTACAGACCCCCTACGAAACAAATGATTCGAAAGAAACACCGATTGCAAAAATTTGCTCATAATCGAAAAATAGCTTTTTATAACTTTAAGTACTTTTTTTAAATTCTTACTTTTGAAAAGATTTTTTTCCTGGGTACGCACATAGCTTGGTATTAGATATAACTGAGAGCAAAAAAGCTTGAAACTGAGAGAGACTTACAAAGTGTATGTTTTTTTTTCTCTGGAATTCGATGATCTGTTATTGTTTCGAACGTGGAACAAAGACAGAAATGCAATTAAAAAACAGACCACTGTATACTATATAACTCAAAGCGTCTGTGTAATAGTATATGACCCATTTTTACTATAAGACGTCTCGACAAAGTGACGCAGTCCAAAAATCGAGTTTTGACATAACCTATGCGTGTAATATGCGCTTTCACAGTTTTAAGTAGAATTTTCGCCGTTTAATTGAATCGCATTGTTGATTAGAATTTGATTTAAGAAAACGGTGGATTCTGCCAAGGCGGAAAGGCCAAAAAACTTAATTTTAACTTTAGTAGTTTTGATTCATATAAGCGGCAATTATATTAATTTTTAGCTCTGGAAGGGGGGGGGGGGTTAACCCCCAACCCCCTTCCCCCTGGCTGCGCCACTGGTATGAAACCTATATTCATGATCAATTGCAGCTGCATAATATGCAAATTGATTTATATGAGGCTGTATCAATATTTCCTGTACTAGTCTTCATTTAAGGTATGGTCAGAAATATAAAAAAAAAACTTTTTAATGAAGTGTGATTTTAAATATCGCTTAAATGAAGCTTATCTAATAAATTTGTGCAAACACAATCAAATGTTTTAACTTTTTGCAGTTTCCGTATATGGAAATGATGGATCTCTTAGTATTTAGTTAGTTGGTATCAGTTTAATATCAGAAGTAATATAATAGGGGTTTAAATGGTCAAAATTAAGGAGGGGGATAATATTATAAAACAAACTCGCGACCTCATGAAATTCTTAAAGTTAAAGCTTGCAATTGTCTTACAAAATATTCCATTATCTTTAAACCATGTATATACTTTATATTTCCCTTTGGTATCATTTAAATTATGAAATATTGCAACATTCTTAAATGTATATCTTCCTTCGCATGTAAATTTATTAATGGGGGGGGGGGGTCCGAGACTGAGAGGAGATATAAACCATCAGAAGTATTCTTATCAAATTTCGCGTTATTTCGTGGATGACTACTTCTTAATATCCATTACAGAGTCATAAACTAACCTACACTGTTTTGTGTTGGGTTGAACCAAATTTTGGTGCTGCAGAAGCTAGACGACTAGAAGTGATATTAACATGCTGCAATCGCTCTCCAACTTTTTGAGCTTCTGTTCAACCACAGCTCCAAATATGAGAGCTGGACATCTTCGCATTACAGCAAATGTCATATTACAGCTCCAAATACATGAGCTGTGGTTGTACAGAAGCTACAAATGTTGGAACGAGAATTCCCCATCTTATGGTTGCAGCTATTACAGCACAAAAAGTTGGTTCAACCCAACACAAAATTATTAACACGGCAGGAGGCCAAACTGCGTTCTGCCTAATCGTTTGATTTGTATCGACTGTAACATATTTTGACGTTCAAAGTAAACTAAAAAACGTTTTTCTTGTTATTTATGTAAATTGTGACATATGTATGTATATTTTGTAGTTTTTTATTATTTTCAAACTATTTCTTGTATCATACCTTAGTTTTATGTATTTTATTTTACTTTCTCTTTAGAATCGAAAATATTTTATATTTCATTTCGCACTTGCTTTGCTGACATTTTTTGATAAGGTAATATCTCTTGGAATTATCAAATCACCCACACACGAGGGACATTTGAGGAATTTTAAAGTTTCACAAAATCTGACGCATCACATTTGAATAGAAAAGCATGCATTGGATATTTTGTACCGAAGTCATCGTAATTTATTTGTCTATATATATATATATATATATATATATATAGATAACATTTCTTTATATTCATTACAAAAGGAAATATGTCCTGGTCTCCTCTCTACATGTTTAATGTGTACATTCCTGCTCAATATCCATGATTTATTTCCACATTTAAAAATTTAGAAATGGAATTAAATAAGTCAGATCAAATATTCATACATGAAATGTATTATTCTAGAAATAAACATTGGCTATGAGCTTTTAAACATATCTAGTGGATACATAAAACAATGTACGTGTTTAGTTAAATAGATATATAATCCTAGTAATTAAACAACTGCGATAGTTGGGCTTAGCCTGTCACGAAGCTAATATGTTTAGTCTTCCCATTAATATATTCGTTGTTTAGAGCGAGCTCCTCTGATTTACAAAATAAACATCTCCGTCGAATTTCACAAATACTCAAAAACGTATATTAGTTTTAGATTTCTAATGTAATGACTTTACAATTTTATCTTAATAATTATAAACTGGTTTTATAAGTGATATTAAATAATAATCTGACATTGTACTTACACTAGATATAGTATAAATTATATTAATTAGTTTTAATCATTAGACATTTCTTTTCTGACGTGTGTAAAATTCACATAAATGCGCGAAATTTATCACATAAATTCGCTTAGAAAAGTATAAATTGCTAAAAAATGAATGTATTTATTTTTCGTCATTTTAGATATTGCTAGGAAAATAAAATGAATCTGTTAAATAAAATTTAAATTTAAATAGCATTGGATTGAATCATTTTATAATTATATTTGTGTTATCAATTACGATGATTTTTTCGTTCTTTTACATTTAGTATACATCAAGCGGACAGTAATATTAGGGGTCAAACGATTAAACTTTGACATCAAATGACAAAACTCACGATCACATATCGATCTTAAATATCCAGCTTGATACTTCACAAGTAATATATTAAATTATATTTAAACCATTCATTTGCATTAGACTTTCCATTGGCATGATTTAAAATAGGTTATACAGAAAAACCTTAATACGTGATTTCCTATATTCGAATATTTATAACACTTTATTACGCTTAAGACTTCTATGGCAGAACATAATATGTCAATTAAAATATTTCAACATAAAATGCATTATTTGAAAAATACACATTGTTGCGCGCTCTCATATTTATGCCCTGGATTTCTAATGTAATGTCTGCTTTTAAGGGGTAGAGGATCCTAGTAATTAAAAAACAGCGATAGTTGAGCTTACTCTGTCATTAAAGTGTTTAGTCTTCGCATTACTATATTCTGTGGATAATAGCGTGATCTTATTTTCGAAATAATCACTGATATCACATTTTTGAAGTCTATACAAGAATATATTAATTTTAGAAATATAATAGAAAGAATAATGCGGCCTCCGTGGCCGAGTGGTTAAGGCACCACTCCGCTAATCGCTTCATAGCGTAGGAAGCAAGGCCGGCGGTGTTCGACTCCCGCCAGCCCCATTGCACACACTTTGTGGAGCTACCGGATGTAACTTTTGGTGTTGTAAATTTCCTTGTACTTTCTCGTCAAGATTTATGTAATTGTTGAAGTCATGTGTTTCTGTGAATAAAAAAAAATGTATATGCATCATTCGGGACGACAGCCTTGTAGCTATAGGTCTCAAAGCCCCACCCCCCTTCAAAGTTCAAAGAAAGAAATGGCTGTATAAAAACTTATTAATTAAAAAAAAGCTTTCAAAATAATATTTAACAAAATAAGTATCTTCGATGTAACAATTTAATAAAATATATTTCATCATTTTATTTTTCACTCTTTCAATATGTAAAAATTACATCAACGCATAACATTTACGCACAGAGTTCTTTCTAGAGGGAAAGCATGGACATCGTAACCGTAAACATTTTGTGAATCTAACGAAAAAAAAAATATTCTTCAGTTTGGCATTACAGCTAATCCAATTTCAAAGTTATTCTGGATATTCATGTAATTTTTTAAGTTTGTTCGAATTACTCGCCAATACAGATATTGCCAAAATAGTAAAATTAAATCTGATTAATGGAATTTTATTTAAAATTTGTATTAAATTTGTGTAAACACTCACGAATTTTTAATCTCTTTCACACTTTCCTTATATCGCATGAATTGTTCATTTACTATGCTTAGGAATTAAATGGTCAAAGTTAATGAGACAGAGAGATACCCCAATCACGAAGTAAGGACCGCATGACATTCTTAAATATCAAGTATGCTATTTGATAAAAATATATATTAACATCTCCACAAACTATTAATTTGCTTTGGATTATACATTAATATCATTCACAATATTATGTAGAAACATTTTAATATGTGCATACACAGAAAACAATAAAACCCAATTTGGGCTGAAAGATTCTTAGGTATGTGCCCAAATTGGGTCATGCCTGTTTTAGTTATCACTGTCTATCCATTTTGGGCACTGTTAAATACCCATTTTGAATTTTTTTTTAAATGGGTATTTAACAATGCAAAAAATTGATACACAGTGGTAACCAAAACAGGCATGACACAATTTGGGCACATACCTACGAATCTTTCGACCTAAATTGGGTTTTATTTTAATATGTGTATATGCTTGCATTACATTACTAAATTTATAAATATTCTTAAAATTTCAACGACAGAATACAATTTTCATTAGAGAGATAAACATTGCCATGAGCATGCAAATTTATCTACTGGTTTTATAAAACAATGTTTCTGTTTAGTTAAATAGATAGATGATCCAACTAATTAAAAGACAGCGATAGTTGAGCTGAAATTGTCTTGAAGCTAAAGTGTTTAGTGCTCACATTAATATATTCTGTTGATTAGACCGTGATCTGATTTACAAAATAAACATTTCTGCAACATTTCAAAAGTCCATAAAAGCATACATCCGTTTTAGAAATTTAATAGAAGATATTGACTGATTTATTAAAACTTTCTATTAATAAATTAATTTCCGAAATTCATAAATATCAAGTATGCTGTCTCATTAAAGAAAGTATTAACGACTACATAAACTATTAATTTGCTTTTGATTATACATTTGTGTCATTCAAAATATGATATAGAAACATTTTAATATGTGTATATGCCTGTATTACAATAATGAATTTATAAATATTCTAAAAATTTCAACGACAGAATACAATTTTCATTCGAAAAATAAACATTGCAGTGAACATTTAAATTTATCTACTGGATTTATAAAACAATGTTTCTGTTTAGTTAAAGAGATAGATGATCCTAGTAATTAAAGAACAGCGATAGTTGAGCTGAACCTGTCTTGAAGCTAAAGCGTTTAATCTTCCCATTAATATATTCTGTTGATTAGAGCGTGATCTGATTTACAAAATAAACATTTCTGCAACATTCCAGAAGTCCATAAAAGCGTATATTTGTTTTAGAAATTTAATAGAAGATATTGACTGCTTTATTTAAACTTTCTATTGTAAAGAATTGAGTCTCTTCACCCAAGTGTAGTGTGTGTCATCTTAAACTTCCCGTGAGAACGCTTAGAAGGGAACTTTTTCCTGCATACCTTCCCACGCTAGTGTAGCTTTGAAGAAAGGTAAAATGCCAAATGTCTTTTGTGCTGCGAGTGAAACGCTCGGACATTGATGCATCGAAAAGGATCACCCCAGTGGCGGCCTTGTACTTTGATCTATGCCGGTAAAGGGGGAGACGAACTCTGCACACGATTTTATGTTTGCACACGATTCTATGTCCTTTGTCATAGAATATCCAATAACAGACTCGTTATAAATGGGAATGACGTACCCCAAAGTTGCTTAGAGGCTGAGGAGTTTCAAGATGATCCGCCTCGACCAAATCCCCGCCCCTAGTGTAAGATGCCCTGTGAGAGATTGAGAAAGAAAGGAGTCAGTTTTGGAAAAGATCTCAACGAGAGAAGTTGCTCTCAGAGGAGAGGACAAGAAACATCTGTTTCTTACTTAGCGTAGTCGAGACGCTAGAGAGGTCGTTCCCTTGTTGTATTGATACATCAGGTATCCGAGAAAACCCCGATTAAGAGAAGGCACGACAAGTGCAAGGGAAGGAGTTCTTAACTCCGAATTATCGTAGAATAGAAGATATTCCGAAGGAACGGAACGGCTACTTCTAGGCCCGAGCGAACTGTACTTAGCAACTACGGCAGACTGTGCGTTGCAGAAACCATTGCTGTGAGAGTTAGACTCAGAGTCAAGAGACAATTAATTGAAAGCTGATGACCTACAAAAGTAATTTAAATGATGTAATTTCCACTTGTATATATTAATATTAGAATCGATATTGTGTTACAATAAAAGTTCTATTTTCTAATTATATAAGAATTCTCTTTGCCATTAATTCGATTCGCTACCACTTACCAACTATATCGGGTCGGCATAGAGGAGGCGTTACACTATTAATAAATTAATTTCCGAAATTCATAAATATCAAGTATGCTATCTCATTAAAGAATGTATTAACAACTACATAAACTATTAATTTGCTTTTGATTATACATTTGTGTCATTCAAAATATGATATAGAAACATTTTAATATGTGTATATGCCTGTATTACCATAATGAATTTATAAATATTCTTAAAATTTCAACAACAGAATACAATTTTCATTCGAAAAATAAACATTGCAGTGAGCATTTAAATTTATCTACTGGATTTATAAAACAATGTTTATGTTTAGTTAAAGAGATAGATGATCCTAGTAATTAAAGAATAGCGATAGTTGAGCTGAACCAGTCTTGAAGCTAAAGCGTTTAATCTTCCCATTAATATATTCTGTTGATTAGAGCGTGATCTGATTTACAAAATAAATATTTCTGCAACATTCCAGAAGTCCATAAAAGTGTATATTTGTTTTAGAAATTTAATAGAAGATATTGACTGTTTTATTTAAACTTTCTATTAATAAATTAATTTCCGAAATTCACAAATATCAAGTATGCTATTTCATTAAAGAATGTATTAACGACTACATAAACTATTAATTTGCTTTTGATTATACATTGGTGTCATTCAAAATATGATATAGAAACATTTTAATATGTGTATATGCCTGCATTACAATAATGAATTTATAAATATTCTTAAAATTTCAACGACAGAATACAATTTTCATTCGAGAAATAAACATAGCAGTGAGCATTTAAATTTATCTACTGGATTTATAAAACAATGTTTCTGTTTTGTTAAAGAGATAGATGATCCTAGTAATTAAAGAACAGCGATAGTTGAGCTGAACCTGTCTTGAAGCTAAAGCGTTTAGTCCTCCCATTAATATATTCTGTTGATTAGAGCGTGACCTGATTTACAAAATAAACATTTCTGTAACATTTCAGGAGTCCATAAAAGCGTATATTTGTTTTAGAAATGTAATAGAAGATAATGACTGTTTTATTGAAATTTTGTATTTATAAATTAATTTCCGTAATTAATATTTATTGAGAAAATTATGTTATAAGTTTAGTAAACACAATAATTGGAAAAATTATATTAATTGATTTAACATTTCTTTTATTATTTATGTAAAATGTACATAAACGCATATCATATGTCTTTCTCTTAGAAGAGGAGTAAAATAACAGCTAAATTAAAATTAAATTAATTCGATATATATCATTAGGACTGTTCATCTCTTTATAGGAATAATTACCGCTGTTCTTTAATTACTAAGAGATAGATGATCCTAGTAATTAAAGAACAGAGATAGTTGAGCTGAACCTGTCTTGAACCTAAAGCGTTTAATCTTTCCATTAATATTTTCTGTTGATTAAAGCGTGATGATATTTAGAAAATAAACATTTCTGTAACATTTCAGAAGTTCATAAAAGCGTATATTTGTTTTAGAAATTTAATAGAAGATAATGAATGTTTTATTTAAACTTTGTATTTATAAATAAATTTTTGAAATTAATATTTATTACGAACATTACATTTAAGTTTATTAGACACAGTAATTGAACAAATTATATTAATTTAACATTTCTTTTATTATGTATGTAAATTGTACATAAATCATATGTCATCAGACATATCATATATCTTTATCTTAGAAGAGAGTAAAATAACAGCTAAAAAATAAAATTAAAAATAATTCGATACATATCATTAGGACTGTTCATTTGTTTATAAGAATACTTACAGCTCAAACTTAACTTAATTGTTTTTCATAATGGTATAATTATTTTGTATTAAATTATATTTAGGTTCTATTGCAATCAAAACAAATATTCCTATCATATAATAAAGGATGTGAATTGAAATATTAAAAATTATATATAAAATGCTTAAGTGATAAAAATAAACACAAAAGGCTTATAAAAACCTTTTAATGATCGACATATGTTTCAGTGCTCATACAGCGCCATTTGCAAGATATATATAAACAAAAATATTCTCGCAATTTTTTAAAAATAAACTTGAAAACGTAAATCACGCGATCATACCTATATTATAAAGGAAAAACGTGTCCGTGCGTAACGCTGACGTCATTTTGCGAATGGCAACAGTTGACGATGAAATTTTGGTTTTGCGATTTTTGCTACTGCAATTTTTTTAATTTCTAAACATTGCATATTTTTAATTTTTACACCGTTATATAGGGGAAATAGTCTACTTTCAAATGCAATTTATTTGAAAACTTTATCGCAATTTACTCATTAGTTACAGCAATTAAATTAAATTTCAAACATGATTTTTTAAAATCTATTTCTAATGATTGCAGACGATTACAAAATATGAATCCGTTAGCACTTTAAACAATATACAAAGTTCAGTATTTGTTTCTAGCTAACATTCGATAACGAACGAAATTCGATAACATTCGATAACGAAATTAAAACTTCATTAAACAATCAATAAATTGTATAAATAAAACAGAAATTTAACAAACATGTAATTGAAATAAGGGCTTAAAACCACTGAAATTATCAGAGTAAAAAAAAACTGCTACAGATAACGAACATTTTAGCGATTTCTTTGGCTATTTAACTTCTGTCACGAGACCAATACGGATTTACTGCTTTTAATAAATGCCAAAATTTTATTTGAATATACAATTGACCTATTTCATATAAAAATGCTGTTAGGTGTTTTCAGGAGGCAATCTAAAGAAAATATAAAATGTAAAAAAATCTATTAAGAGTTTTCAATTAAAAAAAATTGTTTTCACAGATATACTCTTTATCCCGGGAAGCCCGCGTTTTATGCCCTAGTATGTATAAAAGCAGCTACTTGAAATAGTCAACTATAAACGTTAAAATTAATACTCCCTTTTTGCTTTTTTAAAACTGAAAAGTGCCAAATTTTAGATAAGTCATATCGGATGGATTCATTGCAAATGTTCACATTACTCCTATAGATTTCTATTGATTCACGGATAATAGATGGGAAATAAAGCCTTGATGGATAAATAATTTAATATTTTTAAAATCAATTTTTAAAGTCTCGGTTCTATGTAGTCTTGCCAGTGCTGTAGTACGTCTGTCATATTTGATATCTTCTATATGCTTTTTTAAAAATCTTATTTTAAACTTTCTAGTGGTCATTCCTATATAATATTGTAATGTTCCATCTGATCTGGTGAACGGGTTTTTATAAACACTTGATAGTTGATATGGCTTTATTGTCTATTTTCCTACAAACTACGCTTTATAATTTTATGGATGGTTTTGCGATAAGACATATATTGAATTTGGTAAGTTTATATCTCAATCTTTCAAAGAACCCAGGGAAATATTGTAAAGTAGATAACTTTGAATTTTGTTTATTGAAGTTTTTTTTCTCCTTCTTCTCCAGCATTATATGAAATGTTCGTGATATTTTTTTCTTTAAAGACAAAGGGAGAATAGCATCTCAATATCACGAATCAGGTCGCGTGTCACTCAAAAATACTAGAATAATCTAAATAAATGATTGATGATATTCCACTTGTTAGAAGTTGGCGTGTGGAATGTTTCTTTTAAATCATCGAAATGTTAAAATTATATAGAAGCTGCGTGAACAAAAGTTATAAAACTAATCCTTAGGTAATCGTTTGCGAACATAAGAGGAGTGTGTATGGTTATAAAAAGGTATATGCCTGCCCTGGGTGTACATCTCTTTGTTCAAATAAAACAACGAAAATCTCGAAATGGTTAATTCGAAAAGTGCAACATTGGTTCGATTCCCGTCCCTCCTGTCTACAATTGAAAATATGACTCATATGACTAAATTATTCTGCGAGCGGAACATAAATTCTTTCAAAAAATATGCATCCATTTCTAACTTAGAATTAATAAACATAAAATATATGAAATTTTAAAAAAATGATGAATCAATAGATTAGATTCGTTTATGCTGTCCAATAATTCTCTTTTATAGACAAATACTTTTTGTTATAACAGAGTTTAAGGATTTGCTAGTTTTTTAAATTTTAATGGCGTTTGAAACTGAAAAAGTTTGAGAATTTTGTTAATTTTAAACAAATATTTATAATAATTATGTTTCCTATATTCGAAATGAATCCCGGTACATTAACTTTGGAGTGTAATTTATTTATATAAAGAAAAACGCATCATATTAAAAAAAATTATAGTTCCCCATTCATTTTTTTAAATATAGATTTCAATTTTTTGACATGCAATTTCACTCCATGTTAATTTCATAAATATTTTTATAAGCATAAAATCAAAGGATTTATTGATTAAAATATGTGTTAACTGCTACAATTATTTGATTTACTAACCCTTCTTTCAAAATGCTATATTTCAAAATTTACTATAAAGTATTCTATGAATGTCAATTTATTCTTAAATTGTAATACATTCCATTGTGTAATGTATCCTAGCATTTTGTAGAAGTAAATCCTATTCACAAAAGAACAAATCCCTTTGAAATAGTTTAAAGGGATTTTGTCTTATGTGAAAATGTTATTTTTCGCTTGATGTTATTTAAATCATTTTAGTATACAATAACCGTTGCTACATAGTTATTTTAATCAATACAGTACAGTCTTTTATGTAATGATTCATTTTAATTCATTCTCAAATAAGAAGTGTATAAATAGAGAGACAGTAATTATTAAAGATTTGGAAAACTCTAAGAGATATTTCTGCACAAACGACTCGCGCTATTGTAGTTTCCTTTACAAAACAAAAGAAGATTTCATAATGTTCGCAACTTCTTTTATTTCATGAATTCTGTTGCAACGCATACACGTATTATGTAGATGCATTTTTAATTTTATCTATCATGCGATAATTTAAGTTAGATATTTATATGTTACTACTAATATAAAATTATTTAGAAGATATCTTTACAAATGTCTGTGAACTTATATGTTTGTATCGATTACAAGCTCATCTGTCGAAAGTCTCTATTTTAAAACTCATTAAGGCAAAGGAGCCAGTACCTGAGAAATACTCTACCGTCAGCTCGAAGTATGTAAGACTTACAAAGGCGACTACTAGCACCTCATCGGCAGAGAAAACAACACAAAACTTAAAAAATAAGTAAAATAAATGAAAAGATGAAATAAAAAGATAAGGAAAATAGACCTCCTCACTCGGGTTACTCCAGGGTAACCTGTATTGAGGCGTACGGCTGCAGAGTAGGGAATTGAAGCAAAAATGTGGTCCGTCCGGATCTGATGTCACTTGTGCTCCCCGTCTGATCTACTCTAGAGACTCACCACCTGATTACGGTACCTGAACAGCGTCTACCGCCCTGCAGAGTTGCCCGAAGGAGTGAGTAGCGTCCACACGTTGCTGATGGTTACGCAAGATCCTGCAGTTCCAAATGCAACAATTAGCTTATAAGTAGAGCTCCATCGAAACCCGCATTTATCAAGAACCAACTTAAGCAATACTCCGAAAATGTTTGGTGCCGTTACTGAGGTCCTCGGCTGCGCTTTAGTTTATCGTCCTGCTCATAAACCAGGTTGATTCAGGACCACTCAGAGATGCATGTGGCCAAATTAGTTAAAAAATAAAGTTTGTCATATTTAGGATGATTGGACTATTTTATACAAAATATCAATGATTCAAAACTATAACTATTGCCTGAAGCTAATTTTTTAAAGCGTTATTTAAAGAAATATGAACATATTATGAACATAAACAGATATTTTGTAAGTTAATGCTAATTGAAAATTCTATTTTTATTTGCCTATTCTCTCCCAAATCACGGTAAGTTTACAAACCAAATCTAAGAAGGAACAAATATTCTCCAGTCTAAGTTGCGTTTCCGTCAAATAAAGCAGACGTTCAACTGTTAGTAGTGTTACTGACATACAACATTTCAATTGAAAATCATAAATACTCCTGCAATCATAAATTTCGAGGTTTTATCGATTTAAGTATGTGTTAACTGCTATGTTGATTAAACTTACAAGTTTTCCTTTTGAAAAGAAACTTTTCAAAATGCATTTACAAAACACACAATTGTAGTATTTATTGTTAAATTTAGTGTGAAATGCATCATAAGACAATTTCGATATAAATCCTATTCACGTAAGAATAAATACAGTAGTCCCTTAACATTCGCGATGGTTACGTTAAAGGAAAACCTCGCGAATGTCAAATATGCGAATTTTGAGTCTGTCTCTCTGCACTAAAAAAGGAGTTATATTCTATAAAATTTTAATTACAATGGCACAGCATTTCAAAGAACAAAAGGATATATGTATTAACAATACGTTATGTATAACATAATTGTATGATTGTACACACTTATTTCTGAAATTTATTTAATGAAGATAATTCAAATTAACTGACTGGACAAATAACCATACAGCAGCTTCAGCTTAATCTCTTCGAGAACCTGCACTGCAAAAGCACATTTTAAATTAATTGATTGAAGATACCGTTACCTTACCACTTCTAATATCCCCATTGCAATGAGTATCCTGCTGTTGTTATTATTTTGCGTTCCTCCAACACTAGTTACTTTTTCAGTATAGACAACTGAAAATTGATTTGTAAATACATACTGAGAAAACACAGGGGAAACAATATTTAACCACTGTAAATTCTGAAAAACAAAGATATAATAAAAAAAAATCGCGAATAATCAAGTCAGATTCTCGCGAATGTTAAGTTTTCCGCATTTTCATGTTCGCGAATTATCAAAAGTCGCGAATGTTAAAACCGTGAATGTTAAGGGATTACTGTACTTTCAAAAGAGTTTTACAGGGATTTTGACTTTCGTGATCATATTTTTCACTTGGTGCAATTAAAACCATTTCAAAATACAGTAATTTAATGGCTGATACATATTTATATTTTATATGAATAAAGGCTTTTCATAAATACGCATTTTATTTTATTTCACATACAAGGGTAGAGAGACACAGTAATTATTAAAGATAGTGGCGAATAAGCTAATAAGTATTTTTACAAAAGGCTTGGTGCAGCTTCAGTCGTCTGAACAAAGTGGAAGAAGGCTTCATAATGATAGCAGTATTTCCTACTTAATGCACTCTGTTGTTCCACAGTCACATTTTACGAAAAAAAAATTAATTTACCTGTTGTGTTTTTCTTAGCAGCAATTTTCATATTTTAATGAAATTCTGTCTTAACAAACATACAATGAAACAAATATAAATTAAATATCTAATGATCCACTAATAAGTGCGTTTCAAATTTTAGAAGAATTTTAGTTAATAAAGTTCATTAGCTCTAATCTAATAAACTTTATTACATTAATTAAATTACAAAACTTTGTAAGAATCACCATAAAAACAAAAGAACACACAAAACGCGTTTCGGTTGGTAAATTTTTATAGTCCGTCAGCAGCCAATGTAAACACATGTCCGTAAAGGGATAAGGTCACAACCCGAAACGCGTCTTGTGTGTTCTTTTGTTATTATGATGATTTTCAAAAAGTTTTATAATTTAATTGGGATTTATCGACAGTTTTTTCGGTGCTGTTTCATCTTTATTACAATAATTAAAGATTTCTAACGACCGTAGTAGTGGAGTTAATAGAACTAGGAAATCCTTCCAAAGATTCCCGGAATACAGAATATAGATGAAAACCATTTTTAAATTTGAAAATTTCAATAATTTTCTTATGTTTAATATACGTTTTTCGATTGTTCACTAACAACTCCAAAAATCTTATGCAAAATATAAATTATATATTAAAACAGTGTTTTGTAATTTCTTAAAAGTGATACTATCGTATTTGCCGCATGCCTGGAGTTAATAAACTAGAAAATCACCAAGTATTTTGTTATTTACAACAGCCTTTTTGATTCTAATAATTCCAGTGGTTTAAGAGAGTAGATCGCTTGAATTACTGTTAAACTTGTGTTTTATTTATATTATTGTATTATTTTATTCATTTATTCGTGAACTTTTAATTTCGTTATGTAATTTTAGTAAGAAACAAATACTAGACTATTTATATTATTTTAAGTGCAAACAGGTTAATCTTTCAAACAGTTCAAACTTCTAAACAGTTTTCAAACGAAATTATTTTAAACAAGAATTTTTAGGATTCCGTACTTAAAATGTAAAAACGGAACAATTATAAGATCACTTCTGTGTCTCTCCGTCCGTCTGTCACAGCCCTTTTTCTCGTAAACTATGGAACGTGGAAAGTTCAAACTTGGGAAAGTTATAAAGCCTTTTTACCCACATATTTTCAGATTAATTCACATCCATCCATTCACAAAAATGTTTAGTGAAATTTAGGTGGCTAATTAAGTTAGTTGAAAAAAAAGTTTTCTTTTTGTATATCGTGTGAAAGATCTCGTAATATCGAACTCAAAAATATATTTGTTTTAATCCCCACCTCCCTCTATTTCCGAATTTACTGAAACTAAAATTATAAAAAATTAGTTGTAGTAGGAGTTTATTTAATCCATGTAGGAAAACTATAGCGATTTTCCTTGGTAATATAGCTTTGAGAAAAAAGCATTTTTCTGCTATACACAAACTTTACTTTTAAACTTTGCTATTAGCAGGGGAGTTGACTGGCGCTTGAGGTATCTATCTACGCAGAATCATCCAAAGATATTCGATATTGATTTTAGAGAACAATTGTCGGTAATTAGCCGAGATATTAATTAAGTTACTTGAAAAAAACTTTCTTTTTATGCATAGTGCAGGGTATCGTTCGAAAGATCTCGTAACATCGAACTGAAAAATATATTGTTTTTAATTTTAGATATTATATTTTCAGAGATATCGTCAAAAGTATACTGGAAAAATATGTCTCCTCCCACCCCTCCTAGTTCCGAAAAATTATGAAAAAATTAGGGGTAGTAGGACTTTATTAATTAACACATAGTAATTAATAAGTGTAATGTGCGGAACCCTTTGAGTGCGAGTTATACTCGTACTTGACCGATTTATTTATTTTTTATTCGATGCTGTGAAAATTTAAAATGTGCGATGTCTAGAAGTTAAGTAAATTGCGGTAAAAGAGAAATTTATTGGTCAGCCGTTGCAACCATTACTCACGGATATGTGTTTGTTTTACTAAATATATATTTTTTTTGTAGACGTATTTTATAATGGACTTAATGCTTGCTTAAATTAAAACTCATTAACTTAAAATGTAAGCATTTTTTAACAGTAAAAACAGCCAATTTAGAGGATTATTGAAATAGTTAAAGATCTTTTTAAAGATAAAAATAGCCATCAGATTATCAAATGTTTCAGATATTGCTGTCAGAATATAACTTATTCCACACAAATTTCACATATATATAGATATATATGTAATCTATAATAAAATCATAAAGAAGAAACGTAATAACGTATGTACGTTTGTTTGTTTGTACGCTTGTTCTTTTGCACGTTTACTTATACGATTGTTTATTTGTAAATTTGTTTGTATTTTTGTCCATTTGTCTGTTTGTTTGTTTGTTTGTTTGCTTGTTTGTTTGCTTGTTTGCACGTTTTGTTTATTGTATGTATATTTGTGCATATTTTTGTTTACACGTCTGTTTGTAAGTTTGTTTTTTGTACGTAGGTTTCTTTGTATGTTTCTTTGAACGTTTCTTTTATGTTTGTGTGTACGTTTGTTTATTAGTTTGCACTTTTTTTGCCTTTTTTTGTACGTTGGTCTATTTTTGTTTGCACGTTTGTGTTTTTGTACGTTTTGGTTCTCAGTTTGTTTGTACGTCTGTTTTTTGTACGTTCATTTGTTTGTTTTCATTTGTACGTTTGTTTGTTTGTACTGTTTTGTAAGTTTGTTTGTTTCTATATTTGTTCGTTTGTACTTTCCTTTGTTTGTATCTTTGTTTACACATTTGTTTTTACTTTTTTGTACGTTCGTTCGATTGTACAACTGTTTGAACATTTCTTTCTATCCTACGGTGTAAAAATATATATTGTGTGATATCTAGAATTAAAAAAAAATTGCAGTAAAATCGAAATGTATTTGTCAGCTGTTGACTACGTAAAAGTGACGCAGCGCAGTTCACGGACACGTTTGTCCTTTATAATATAGATTACCATAATTAATTTAATTACAAAATTGCAGTAAAATCGAAATGTATTTGTCAGCTGTTGACTACGTAAAAATGACGCAGCGCAGTTCACGGATACGTTTGTCCTTTATAATATAGATTACCATAATTAATTTAATTACAAAATTGCAGTAAAATCGAAATGTATTTGTCAGCTGTTGACTACGTAACAATGACGCAGCGCAGTTCACGGACACGTTTGTCCTTTATAATATAGATTACCATAATTAATTTAATTACTATAATTACTTTAATTTTTGTAAGATCAGCTGTAAAATTAATTAATGTAACATAAATATTCCAATTAAAGCGATAGATATAACACGTATTTACAAATTTTATCATATAATTACTATTACCAGCTTTTACACAGTAATTACTTAACATTCATTTGTAAACATTTATTTTTATTTTTACTGAAGACATTTGGAAAAAATTATGAAATAATAAATTTATATTATGGAAATCATTGAGATATTTATAAAAATCATTATAGTACCTGGACGGTTAATTTTTAAAAGAAATATATATGAAGATGAATGCACACAAAACTATATAAATTATTTATATAATGATGGAATTTAAAATTGTGACATTATTAATAAAAATTCAACATTTCATGAATAAGTACAGGTTAATCAATCATTATTGTTGAAATGTTGAATGACCTTTCCTATCACACCTTTTATTCCAAACCCTTAAAGTAAAATGGTTTATTCCGGGCAAGCAAGAAAACGCAAAGAGACAACAACTCAACTCAATAATTAGTTTTTCACTGATGATGACCGAATAGTTCGGTTGAAAATGTTTTGAATTTTTAAAAGGACTTTAATGTGCTTTTAAATATTTTATGTATGTTTTTGCGCACCTTCAAGCAATATATTTACATTTAGTTGTATCTTTATGAATTTTAGTTATTAAACAAGGTGAATTTGCACTGAAATTTTAACTTTTTGTTGAAAAGACAAGGCGTTCCAAATTTAGCATCTACATAACTCTTAAGCTACTTCGCCTAATGACTTCTTGTTTGGTATTGGAACGTAAAAGTATCCACACATGGTGTGAAAATAAGGTATTGTAAATTTCAAAGTTCGTTATAATTTCAATACGGAGACAGGCATCTATGTTTATATTTTTAGCATAAATTAGAAGAAGACATAATTCCAAATCGAATGAGATGATTTTCGTTTTGCTGTGAAAAGTAAAATTGATATGTGGTACACATATGTATTGATATGTGGTATATATCCTACATATTCATATTTTTTTAGAACATAATGGTGAAAATAAATGGTTTACACGTTTTAGAGGTATACGGTTTTCAGATTAATATAAATAGTGTTCCGGGATTGTGCAGGTCGTGACAAAAATTCAAAATATATATATAGTGGGTCTAACTTCCAACAATAGAGCTGCGGGTAATACCATGTAATTGATGTATTCATAAAGATTATTTCTGGTTGTGGTACTTTTCAGAACCATGTGTCCATAAAGGAATTATTAATAATTAAAATATATAAAATATACCATACGGCACGCGGCAACATTTCCTATCATATGATTTATTATGCAGTATGGGACGCAATGCTGCGACCGCATGATCTACTCCTATGTAGTGGAGAACATCGTTAGCTCCTCCAAAGTAAAACTGAATTAAAACCTATAATTTAACAATTATTAGTTCTAAAAATTTTCTATTAACTGCAATTTGTAAATTCGAGATTTTGAATATTTCTTGCTTCTTTTATGAATTTATACTCATAAAAAATTATTGATTTTCAAGCTGCGTACTTCTTCGACAAACAGTAACGGTTTTTGACTGTCATTTTTGGGGGCACTAAATTCATACCTGAAACATTTATTATTTTCATACCATTATTTTTGCTTAATGGCGAAACTTTTTGCCAATAAATAAAACAAAATATTTTTTTTATAATAGTGACAAGAAAAGAATGCATTTCGCAGCCACGTATTTAGCGCCAAAATTAAAGCAATTCACAAACCGACACTCAGGACACACATACATTAATTTATCGTGATTTCCTTTTGCTCCGAATGCTTTAAATGTTAAAGGTACCATGGTATAGTTTTCAGGATACTACTGTATGTATATGGCATGTGTACGTGTGTATGTTTTTCATGCCATATCATTACATATGTTCTGTAATTTCTGTAACCTAAATTAATAATTCCTTTTACAGAAAAAAAAAAAAAACTCTACTCATCAAATTTAGCAAATCATTCATGTCTGATTTCTGTGTAGATTAACTTAATTAAAAATGTTTAACGGGATAATAATTTATAAAATTAATATTGTTTATTAAATAAACTTTTCTTTTGAAAGGCATTTCTGTTTTATACATTCTGATAAAAAATGTATAACTTAGCCTTTCTATCCAAATAATATCAACCGTAAATGTTGCATTAGCTTAACTAACTGGAAGATAAAATGACATAAAAACCAATAAACCGCCATGTTCGTAGAAAACCAATACTTCAGCTATCTCAGAATTTTTCTTTTTCGTATAAAATAAATGTGCTTTTAGGTTTTCTATGCCACAGGTAATGAGCTACAGAAATAAAAGCAACAAATTTAGAGATTCAGCTTATTCCTTCTCCTTTTAGAAGCTCATTTTCGCGCAAAAAGTAAATGTAATCATATTTGTCTATCGAATCTAAGACTGCTGAAACATATTAAAAAATATTTTTGTAGTTAGTACAAATTCCAAAATTATATTTTTAGAGACAATCCTTGTATGCGTTTAAATTTGAATATTTAATCAATATAATATAGTAGTTTCCGTATACATTTAACATTTCTATTAACATTTCTAACATTTGTAACATAATTATTTTTCCATTATTAAATGTTTTAATATAAATGTTCCAAAGCATATGTTTTATAAATTTTTAAGAGGCAGAAAATTATATTAAATTTACTTTTTATAATATTTTGAATTTTATTAAATTTCGGAGCTTTCCGGTAATTTAGGTTTCGCACGCTATTACCACAAATTTTTAATATAATGTTTTCTATTTATAATTAATATTTAAATCTCAGAAATTACAGACGTTTCGTTTAATTGCAGGATTTGTAATACTTTTCTGCATTTAAAAAGGCGAATAATTCTATTAAAAAGTTGTAAAAGCGTAAAAACCCTGTAATTAAAACGTGTTTTTCTTTCTTTTTCTTTTTTTAAGTGTCGGAAAGCTCTGAAAATTTACAAAGATTAAAGTATCATAACTCGGTTCAATTTGGCTGTCGGAGAAGTGAATATCCCTGGTGTATTTGTCACAGAATGGATATTGTTTTTCTACTGATAAATTATAAGTTTTAGGGACCGTATAAAAAATAGTGTAACACTTTAAAAATTAATGGCTTTACTTTTTCCATCATCATAATCCTAATTCCTAATACTTTTGGAAAATTCATTGCCTATGTATCTCCGGCTGTTAAAAAAATGTGTGTTTCAATCTTTATATCAAAACCTGTGTTGTCTTAAAATTTGTGACACTAAAAATTTCAAACGTGTCAGTGCAATATCCGAAAAATTTAAACAATATTTTATAAAACTCTTCTTTGAAAATGTATGTTAAAGAATTTAACAGAATTTAAAAGAAAATTCAGAATTTATAGCAGAAAAAGCTACAAGTTGCAGTAGCTCGAGAAAAGTACGGATTTTTAGCCAATTTGTAACACTTTAAAAATTAATGGCTTTACTTTTTCCATCATCATAATCCTAATTCCTAATACTTTTGGAAAATTCATTGCCTATATATCTCCGGCTGACAAAAAATTAAGGTGTGTTTCAATCTTTATGTGAAAACCTGTGTTATCTTAAATTTTGAAACACTAAAAAATTCAAATGTTTCAGTGCAATATCCGAAAACGTTAAACAAGATTCTATAGAACTCTTCTTTGTAAATTATACTAAACATTTTAACAGAATTTAAAAGAAAATCCAGAATTTCTGGTAGGAAAAGCTACAAGTTGCAGTAGCTCGAGAAAAGTAGGGATTTTTAGCCAATTTCTCATAACTTCATATACGATGAATCAGTTTAGAGATTAATCGTTAAAGATCTTATCTTTCCATGTCATGATAAATAAAATTATGTGTCAGAGGCACTTTAATAGTTAAAAAAAAAACAATAGAGGTATTTTTTTTTATGACGCAAATGAGAAAAAATATTAGAATTAGCTTAGCCTTCCTACCCTGAATGGGTCTAATCGACCCATTTCTATTATTTATTTCATGATAACTCCCTCGGGTTTTAATTAAATGCTCTTATATTTTAAGTATTCCTCAAACAAATAAATATCTTCGGTTTATATTTTTTTCAGACTTCTGGAATTATTTTTTTTAGCCAAAATAAAAAAAAAGTCACATATTACCTGAATGAGGCTAATCGACCCATATCACTAATCGCATATAAATGCATGGAAAACAATTAGATAGTGTGTATTTCGAATAATGATAGGTAGATGGTGCTACCATACTGATATACTCTAGTAATGTTCTTCTTGTTTTGAAGTGTTTCGCCATTTTTTATGCAATATGACACGTAATGAGCGCGGTCTTACTGATGATGAAATCAGAAAGCTTTGGCAAGAGCTCCCTAGTGATGAATCGGATAAAGGGAGTGATAATGATTTGATTGAAACAGATAAATCTGATCATTTATCCATCGAAGAGGTTGATGAGAAAACAGATGTTTCCGATACAGAAGATGAAACGGTGGATTCTCCATCTTCCTTTATTAGTCGCAGCAAAACTGAATGGTGTAAATCCCCTTCACCTACATCAAAAGAACGGTTTGTACTTGTACATAATTTATATTTATTGTATTCGATATTTGTTTTATATAATTTGTTTATATTAAGGGGTTGTGGCAGCTGTGGAACCCGGATCCCCCTCCTCCTCCTTACACCATCAGGGCAAAAAATATTATCTTCGAGGAAATTTACAGAGATTTGTTCGAAATTTATATGCTAGGAAAAGAAATAAATGCCCTTTAGAGGAATCTTAGCCCCCCTCCCCCCTGCTCTGTCACGCAGACTTTAGATAATTTATAGATAATCTGAAAAAAATGCAAATGATTCCGCGGTTTGAAATTTAACCCTTTTTTCATTTTGAAGTTGTTTTTTTATTTTTTTTTATAGGTTTGCTAATTTTAGCTGGTGTATATAAGTCAGCAGAAGAATCTCTCAAAGAGTTATGGAGCGGCGAAGATGGCCGCGACATTTTTCGTGCAACAATATATTTGCAACGGTTTGAATTTATTAGAGAGTTTCTTAGGTTTGACAACAAAGAAAGTAGAGTGAATCGGCGTCGTTTAGATAAGCTAACTGCAATAAGATCATTGTTTGATATGTTTGTTACTCAGTTGCCAAAGAAGTTCATACCTTACGAAAATGTTACGATTGACAAACAGCTTGGTAAATTCGATTGAGGGTACCACTCGAAATATTACGGTTGATAATTTCTTCACGGATTATATTCTTGCTAAAGAATTATTGAAGAAAAAATTAACTATTATTGGTACTCTTAGGAAAAATAAGCCCTTTATTCCTTCTGAATTTCAGTCATCACGTGAGCGAGGAACATTTTCCTTATTATTCGGTTTTCAACCAGGTATGACACTTGTGTGCTGAAAAAAAATCGGTTATCCTCCTTTCAACTATGCATCACGAGACCAAAGTTTCAGATGAGAAAGAAAAGAAACCAGATATAATTTTATATTATAATGAAACTAAAGATGGAGTAGATACTACTGATAAATTAGCTGGTCCGTATACATGCAAAAGGGGCACTAGGCGATGACCTGTATGTTTATTCTACAATTTAATTGACCTAGCTGCAATAAATGCATATGTTGTTTTTATGAATGTAAATCCTTCTTACAATCAATACAAACTATACAAAAGGCGCCTTTTTCTAAAGAAACTTGGCAAACAGCTGACTGAACCTCACAGAAATATTAAGATGAAACAAAATAACCGAGTAACCATAAAGAAGAAATTGGCTACGGCAGCAGGTGAAAAAAAAAAGAAAGTATTAGTTCAAATAAACGTGGAAGATGCAAAGAATGTGGTCTAAAGAGAGATCAAAAAACGCAGACGAGATGTACTTCATGTGTATATTTTCTTTGCCAGGAGCATCTAAATGTGTAATGTAAATCTTGTTTATCATAAAAAAAAATGTATCAAGAACAATGGAAATAAAACAAATTTGTAATATTTTTTTTATTATTTTCCAAGTTATTGCTTATACAAACAAGGCATTGGAAAGAAGAGGGGAAGGGGGTGGAGTAAAAAGTGTGTGTGTGTGTGGGGGGGGAGGGTGGGAATTATAAAATTTGTTGTCTCTAAATAGTGAATACAAAAATAATATCCTATTAATATTATAAATCCGATTGTGTGCAAATGTTAGGCCAAAGCCAGCGTCAAAATGAAGCATTTAATGATCCTGTATCTTTGCATCTAGGTTGATTATAAGCCGCAAATGAACATAGGCTGGTTTTTGTTTATTTTATTCAAATGTTTTTCTTAATAATTCAAAATTTCGTTGTTTTCATAGAGAATAAATGGACATTTTTTCGTGTAATACTTTAAAATGGCTAAATTTACTTTATCGTTGCTAATACTTTATCGTTGCCAAAACTAAATCAAAGCCCGGGATAATAATTTTTACTCAACAATTTAGTTTTAATTAAAACATTTTCACGTAAAAAATGAAAATGAAAAAAAAAAAATTAAGAATTAAAAAGAAGATAAAATAATATTATCAGAAATGAAACGTACTTTTTTTAGTTTTTATATGCGTAACCATAGGAAACAGGGAATATGAAGTCATACATCGAAAATAAACCGGATATGCTTTGAAATAAAATGATCTTTGGTTTTTCTTTACTTTTTTTTTCTTTTGTATGGTAACAATACTTGGCGTTTTACCGTCTGTGCACAGCTAATATAACTATACCGTATCTTTTATCCTAATCCTAATAATATTATAAATCCGATTGTGTGCAAATGTTAGGCTGAAGCCAGCGTAAAATGAAGCATTTAAGGATCCTGTATCTTTGCTTATAGGTTGATTATAAGCCTCAAATGAACATAGGCTGGTTTTTGTTTATTTTATTCAAATGATTTTCTTAATAATTCAAAATTTCGTTGTTTCCATAGAGAATAAATGGACATTTTTTCGTGTAATACTTTAAAATGGCTAAATTTACTTTACCGTTGCTAATAATTTATCGTTGCCAAAACTAAATCAAAGACCGGGATAATAATCTTTACTCGACAATTTAGTTTTAATTAAAAAAAATTCACGTAAAAAATGAAAATGAAATAAAAAAAATTGAAGAATTAAAAAGAAGATAAAATATTATCAGAAATGAAACGTACTTTTTTTAGTTTTGGATAATAATACAAGGTTTTAATATGCGTAACCATAGGAAACAGGGAATATGACGTCATACATCGAAAATAAACCGGATATGTTTTGATGGTGAAATAAAATGATCTTGGGTTTTGTCTTTACTTTTTTTTCTTTTTTCTTTTGTATGGTAACAATACTTGGCGTTTTACCGTCTGCGCATGGGTAATATAACTATACTGTATTTTTTATTTAAATAAAAAAAAATAAAAACAAGTTTGTAAAGAATATGTTTAGCAAATGTCAATAATATGCTCCGCAAAATTATCCATGTCGAAAATGATGTCATGGATAGAGATAAAAGGTTATTTTTATTCTTAAAACTAAAAGAAATAACTCGATTACATAAAAAAAAGACGAATGTTAATAGTTCCATTTTTGTTGATAAAACCTAAAGATATAATATTATTTCGTTAAAGTAACATAAATTCCCCTATGCCAGTATTGAAATTGATTGCCTGGAAAAGGAAATTAACAAGAATTATGTCATTAAAAAGCGATTTCTCTGGTGAAAAAGATACGTCATATTTGAAATAAAACGAGAATTTTTCAATATGTTTTAAAATGAGTGTGAATCAATTCTTTACATTAATAATACAAGGATCAGTAAGTATAGAAAGTAGATGAGTTTCACGCCATATTTATAACGAAAAATGTAAATGTTTTTTTATCTATACTGGTTATTAAGCATGAGTATCCGTTATATACAGATGAGAGTTTTCTGCTAAAAATCACATCATAATTTTAAGAAAAGGAAAATGAACACGAATCTATTTCATTAAAATCTGACCGTGTGTTTGTATTTCTCAACTACTCCTAGACTCTTGAACGCAACTCGATTTACTTAATACCGGATATCATTGATTCGAGGATGTCACACAAACTCTCAGAATTAAAAAAATTAAATTAGATGCCAAGATTTTTTTTCTTGTAAATTTTAACGAAGTTTCTCACTCTATATCTGTGTATAAAAAAAAGGAGAAATAAAGCAGATCAGTATATTTTTTACCCCATTTTCTCATTAAAACTGAAAAACAGAATTTATTTTCACTTTGAATAGATGGTGAAAACAAAATCTTGATTTCAGTAAATTATCTGAAAAATAAAAAGATATTTTCACATATTCAAACTTCATGAATCAATTTAATCTGGAGAACAAAAATTGCCTGTCAACATACTGTCATTTAGAAAACAAGGTTTGTTTCAGCTATGCATTAAACCAAGGAGGAAGAATTGAATTTAAAGAAAAAGCATATACTATTTCCAATTAATGTTTTTTTCCTTTTGAAGGATGGCTCTTAAAACGTTTCACAAAGGTGTTAAAAGTAAAATTGTTTATCAGGTAAAATTGACATTTGTTTTTGCCCAATTGGTCTATTTCCACGATTTTATTTAGCCCTCCTTTTTGCATTGGTTGCAATTTCATTTTTGCGATTATTTGGCTGAAAATTTCACTTTTTTTTAAGACTGAGTTATGTCAAGGTCCCTATAACAAAAAATACCGTATTGTCTCCTATGAAATGTGATAAAGAGTTAGTTAATTATTAACGTTTTTACTTATCGGGAGTGAAATATTTTGCTTAATTAATGTATTTACTCTTCTTTTAATGTTGCGTGAACGAAGTCACGGGTAACATATAGTATGAAATAAAGCTAGATAAAAATACTTGTTTTGAGTTAGAATAAATATATACTAAACTGGGTTTAATCGACCCATTCAGGTAAAACGTAACTTTTTTTCAACAGGGTAGGAAGGTTTTAAAGGGTGAGAGGGAAAAAATCGATCTGTGAAAAAAAAAATATATTAAAGAGTAATCATATCTGAACACTTTCAAACAAAATGAATAACACTCTTAAAAGCTGTTAAATATTGTACATTTCCAAAGGTAGATCATTAAAATCATTTTTCTCAAAATGTGATTTTAGGGCATTGCGCGCAAGTTAGTTAAAAAATTTTCAATATTTTTTTAAGTGAAATTCTCAAGATATATATTGTTTGGCAGGATTTATAAAATGAACTTAAATTTTCAATTTGTTTTTTTCGCAAAAATATAATTTCCTTGTTGTTATACTGACAAAATTTTAAAAATGTTATATAAGCAAGATATAATTTGGTTTTTGAAACATAAAAAAATGTTATAAATAAACCATTTGTGAAAACATAAATTTCTCATGTATAACCAGATACCAAAAATTTTTCCTTCGTTGCAGAAATACTTTTGTAATCGTGCGCGCAACCTGTGATTCCAATTATTTGATCGAAAAGTTTAAGTTTAAAAATCCCTATAACAACTAAATTCTCCCATTATGATCTCAAAAAAAGAATATGATGTGAAAGTGGGAACATGTATCTTTTACCACATTCAAAATTGTGTTTTGTAATGTAAACTTTTTGAGGTATAAAATGTCAAAAATGGCCATTGTTTTTCATATTTCGACATTTTAAGAGTTATATAACCCTTTGAAAATGAAAAGAAATTGCAAGATGATAAGAATAAATTTTTGCGATAATTTTCATACATATGTTTAATTTTAGCATAGGAAATTCTCATTAAATATAAAGGCAAGTCAGAAATAACGTATTATATTATTAAATAATGCTTTATGTATTAATCAATAATGTATATGCATAATGAATATAATGCATTGTGCACTTTAAGATGAAACTAGGTATAAAAGATGAATGATCTACAGAATGAATTGAAAATATGTTTAAAGAATGTAAGGAAGCAAAATCAATTTTATGGAAAATCAAGAAATATATTGCATGAGTACATTGCGATTAATTCGTTTTAAAAATTTATAGCTAAATATTGCACACTGTATTTTCACACACATGTTTAATATTCTCAAGTTGGTTCACACATTATTCTGTAAAAAAATGTATGTACAACTAACTCTTTCATGTTCCCGGCAAAGCCGCCACTTGGAAGTACAGACATAGTCAGCTTTATGTTTAAAGCACTGTTTATTTAAAACTAATTGGTAAGGGATACGATGGACTTTCTTAAAATTTTGTGTGCACTTAACAGAAAGCTAATCCTTTGAACAATGTTCGATAATGCAATGCATACAATATATTAAAGAATGTGTTTGAAACTCTCTTAGGTATGAAGATTTACTGCTCAAGTGATTATCACAAACTACTTCGTGGGCAAGATACACATGTGCTATAAAATAAACTTTATATATAAATTTTGTAACTGTCTAAATGTACAAGCAACCCGTGGTTGCTGATCACATTTATTCAACAATAACTCAATTGAGTTTCTTACCAAGATGGCATCTCGCACTCGGCTAGTCTATATTTTCAATTCACAGGCACACACGGCAAGATATACATCCACAATCATAAGACTAGTCTCCTTGTCATTGACAAAGGTAGGTCTCACCCAAGATCAGCTGATACGACTTTTGATCCGGCTTTTATACTCTGCAGATTGACCTTAGCCTAATTTAAATAAAACCACAGCGATAACCAATAACCAAGATTCCGAGAGCCACAAAAACACGATAAATTAAAGTAAAATAAAGTACAGATGTCGTTCTTACGCACACAGATTACTATCGACAGTACCTAAATATGTAAAAAAATGGATTCCTTTATAAGAGAGTTGATAGTCCAGTACACCACTTTCAAAAATAAGAAAACTGCTGCCAGGAAAAAACGTGATCTTCATTTGAAAAAAGTAAAGTTATTTTATTCTTTTATTGAAAGAAAAACATTTCAATGCAGAACTTAACAAATAAACAGCTACATCTGACAACATTTATAAAATTTAGTATTTTGATTGTAAAGGTTCAGGTATTGCATTTATCTCGATTGTTTTTTTCAATAAATAAATAAATAAATAAAACATGGAAGGAAATTGACACGATTCCTTTCAAATGCTTCTTTGGGAGATTAGCATAATCTTCAAATATCATAAAATAAACTGATTTGAAGTAATCAAAAACAAATGAATTGCCCTAAAAGTGTAATTTCCCTGTTTATATACAAGAAAAAAATAAAAATACGTCTAAAAAATCACTGTTTAAACTTTCAGTCACTTACTAAGATGCCTTGAAAACAATTGACTATAAATAAATTAAAACTTCACTGCAATTTCGCTTTTACTATCGCACTTTACTTTAAATAAAATAAGACTGTTCTCAAATCCAAAGGCGGTAATTTCTGACACATTTCTGAATTAATTTTTGTTCGGAAATGCATGAAATATGGCAGGTGTTCTTATTCAGAATCTATGAACTTCTTAATCGAAAGAGGTTTTCTGTTTTTTGATAGAGACAGAACATCCTTCAGAAAATATTGTGAAAGTCTGCGTTTTGAACTGAATTCCCGACGCGGCAGCCGGAGAAAGTAAGAAAACCTCTCGTCAAGTGACAAGAATCACTTATAATTCGATAAGTGATTGATTTATATAAAAAAAATGGTAAACGTGTTTCAGTTCCGAATCACTTCAATATTAAGGCCTGCTGATTTTATGCCATTACGTAAATCAGAAACTGTGTGAGAAAGTTTCGCTGTATAAAAATACACAAATGATGTAATCAATTACCTAAAAGATGACTAAAATACTTTAATAGATGTTACAAATTTATATTAAAATCATCTAGTACTTTCCACTGTGCAACCAGCCTTCATCGGGATTCAGGATTTAAAACGATCTTATTAACTCAATAAAAAGTTAAAATTTCAGGACAAATTCACCTTGTTTAATTATTCAAATTCATAAAGATACAAATAAATGTAAATATATTGCCTGAAGGTGCGTAAAAACATACATAAATACATTTAAAAGCACATTAAAGTCCTTTTAAAATCAAAACGCTTTCAACCGAACTTACTCGGTCATCATCAGCGAAAAACTAATAGTTAAGTTGAGTTGTTGTCTCTTCGAGTCTTCTAGCTTACCCGGAACAAACTATTTTATTTCAAGGGTGTGGAATATAAGGTGGGATGGGAAAGGTCATTCAACATTTCAAAAACAAGTACAGGTTAATCAATCATATATTAATTCATTCCAGACTGCTGGATATCATATGATAATACATCGTTACAGACTATTTCTTTTTTAGATATTATTTCCAGAGCTTATGATAGCTTCCTGGTGGTTACTTGTTCGGAATATAATTTTGGATCCATTGAAATCTACTTTTATAGGTTCAGTTTGTGCTAATCTTGCTAACGCAGCGCGGAGTCTATTTAATCTATATTTATATATTCTGCTATTTAGTATATGTTATTAACCTTTCGTTACCAGGGTATCACTCCTAAATGGCGCGCTTCAAAACTGAGGATATCAGGTAGAGTCGAAACAAATATTCGTCAGGGTTTTAATGGTCGATACCATTAAACAGGAAGAGGTGTGGCAGAAGAGTGAGAAATTTATTACACTGTATTGTTTTCTGATTAAACCAAGCCATATATTAGAAATATTATAAGATAATACGTATTGAACGCTTTTTCATTTTTGTTTATTATTTATATGAATTCACGGATTGTTCGTCCATAATAATTCTTTAGAGGGCATATAATTCTGGCATTAATAAGATCTATTTTAATGTTCTCCTTTTAGTCAAAGTCTTGACAGAGCGGTAGATGGTCTATTGAATTCTAGGTCACTTTCATGTTCTTTTACACGATCTTTCAACTTTCTATTTGTCATCCCGACATATTCGAGCTGCCCATCTTTTCAGTATCAAATGGAATTATGTACACACCGGACATTTAATTGCACGGAAAATAGTCAATCTTTGCAGACAGTAAATTCTTCAACTTAAGTGAATGCAGCAATGAATATAACTGTTGGATATAATTGCGCTTCATACCTGATACTTAATAATGCTGAATTTTAAGATAATAATAATAGTACTGATAGTAATACTAATAATTCTGGACACCTGAAACAGTCACAAATGACTATATATTAAACAAAAACATAATTTACAGAACAAATTTGAAAAAAAAAAATCCCGCATTGTTTAGATCCGAGAAGGGGCAGATATTAAGGTATTTCTGTCTGCTGGATTTACATTTGAAGTTATTTTTTTTTAATAAATAAGATTAAACCAATTGAACACAAAATAAAAAATCAATTAATATGATATTTAAACCACCCGTAAAACTGAGATCCCATTCGAATAAATCTTAGACTTTTTTAAATGTTCCTATTTTGTATGTACCTTTTCATTTGGCACACACCCATTATAAACATGTTAAATTTTAATCTGTAATACAATTGTTTGCAGTTTGTGAGGCTTAGAAATGAAAAAAAGTCAATGATTTATTTCAATTTCATTCGAATGGGATCTAAGTTTTACGGGTGGTTTAAATATCATACTAATTGATTTTAGTTAAAAAGTTTAATTACTTTAACCTTATTTATTGAAAAAAATTAATATCAAATGTAAAAGAAACTGAATGAAATATCTTAATATCTGCTCCCTGTAGGGCCTAAACAATCAATACTAAAAACATATAAAATTCAATTTTACTTACATTTAGTTATCCTATTTCCCACCAGGAAACGCTATAAATGCCAAAGTAAATTGTGTTGAATTTTTACAGCTTATACTTAAGAACAGTACAGCTGTCATAAATTTAAAAACAGTTCTAATTAAATTTGGTTACATTATTTCCTCACAGATAGCGATATAAACGCAAGGGAAAATTATTACCTAATTATAAATTAGGGTATGGTTCCCACATCGGAAAACATAAACAAAATCTATTTTAAAATTTTAGTTTTCAATTTTTCACCAAAAGCGCTACCAGTGTAAAGAAAAAAAAAAGAAAAAAAAACTATAATGCGAAAATGTTTAACAAAATATAAACATTACTCTGTGGCAGGAGCCTTTTCAGAAAACTTATTTATAAAAATGTAAATCAATTTTCCTCCCAGAGGGAACCGTAAACGCAAAAGAAAGATTTGTTGATTCGTATAACATATGTTAACTTAGAGCATGTTTGTAATATGAGAAAATATAAAAAAGTCATTTTAAAATTTTAGTTACGTAATTTCCAACATCTATGATTCAAGAGTAAAAAAAAATACCTTGTGAATATGTTTAACAAAACATAAATTTCATCTTGTCAGAAGCTTATCGTGAAGATTTATATAAAAAACCCGTTCTTTTATAAATATTTACTTTATTTTCCACCAGGGGACGGTTTAAACGCTAAAGAAAATTGTGTTGTATTTGTGTTACGCATTTTAAACTTCAGTATAGCTGTCAGTGAAACACAAAAAAATTAATATTGCAAATAATAAATAAACCAGCTGGGCAGACCGAGGCATGCCCGGTTAAAATTAGATTTGTGTTCACCTCACCAAACTTTAATATTTTCGTAGACTAGGTTTTTTACAGATTACAAGAATCAATATCCAGCTTCACAAACTTCGACTGAAACCCTTCCTTATATAGCGGTGGGATTAATTGCGAGAAAGTTCTATGTGCCCTGATTGGTTGTATTCTGTATTCGAGAACGTTCTATGGACTCTCATTGGTTGAATCATGTATCTCAGCTTCTGCTGGGAATTTATAGAAATTTCCTACAGATTTTAAAAGCCGTTTTTTACGCCAAATATCTCCAAAATTAGGCGAAAAGGCCAACTTGGAGATATTCTTTCATTTGGCGTCAAGCATGTGTTTTGGCATGGTAATCTTAAAAGTCACCAGAACATTTCGCCAAATTTCGCGAAATGTTTCCAACTTTTCAACTTTGTTTACTGCGAATTGTTCTAAAAATTAATAACTGTTTCAACCTTCATTCCCATTGAAATGCATTGACCGTAGTGACCCCAAAATGACCCATTAATCGAATTTTCTAGAACATGTGATTTAGCCCAGTGACCCCAAAACGGAAGGATACAAAATTTGGTCAAAATCGTTAGAGCCATTTTTTATATAAAGTTTGCAAATATGGCACACACGATTTGTTTGTATTATAATATATGGTTTGGTTATGTTATTTTCACCCAGAGGGCGCTTTACACTCAACAATAAATTTTGTTGAATCAGTATTACGTAATTTTGACTAAATGAGAAAAAAAAAATCCATTTTAAAGTTTTAGATTTGCAATTTCCCACCTGGTGCGCTACCTGCGTAAAAAAACCTATCATGTGAAATTTTTTATTAAACCTAAATTTGACCAAAGCAAAACATTATTCTAATGAGTTATAAAAAAAAACCCGTAAAAAATATTTTTTAATAAACTTACTTACCTTATCTTCTGCGAGTGGATGCTATAAACACAAAAGAAAATTGTGTTGAATCTGTGCTATCAACTTTTAACTTCAGTATAGCTATTACACACTGAAACATAGAAAAACAATTTTACTTTAATTTGGTTACCTTATTTCCTCCCAGGCTTTCCCGCTATAAACGAAAAAGTAAATTGATTTGAATCAGTACAACATTTTTCATAATAACCATCTATGCCATTAATTTGTAATAAGACGTCAGATTTCTTCCCAGCGAAATCTCTTATATCCTATTTCGCAGAAAATTCTCTTCTGTAAGTAACTGATCTTCATCCTGAATAATCAGTATCGTTGAAATATATTTAAATTTTTTGATTTAAATATGACGTTATGTTTACCTGTTTTCTGTATTTACTCAAATTAATGCTTTTACAAATATGCCGAAATATTCACCTGCTTTTTGCTTGTATTATTACCAAATATTTGAAAATGTCCTTTTTATTTAGAGTATGACGTCATATTCATCCTTATTTTAATACTTAAAAAACGTACTTGAATTTAATTTTGCACGTGAAAATCTTTGAATTGAAAATTAATTGCTGTGGACAAATTATTATTACGGCTTTTGAATTGTTGACAACAATAAAGAAACATGGATAATTTTTATAGAAAAAAATGTCCATTGATTCTCAATTAAAATAATGACATTTTGCATTATTAAGAAACATCTTTGAATAAAGTAAATTAAACATAGCCTATGTTACTTCCTGAATTATATACCAAATATCTGAAAAACAATTTAGTCATCCATATTGACTTTTACATCAGCCAAATAATTTCACTATTTCAAATTTATAATATTACTAGCAAAACCCGCGGCTTTGCTCGCGTAATTGTTGAAATATGCCAAGTTGTATTCGTGGGTCTATTTTCATTAAATTAAATTTTATTGACTTAGATAATTCAAAACGTATTAATTAAGCCGGAATCGTGAGTAAACTTCATTCTTATAATTGCATTAGAAGAACATGATACTTAAATGAATGAGAAGAGCTATAATTAATTTCAAATTAATGGTAATTTGGAATATATTTTGTAGGGTTTCTGCTCATTTCATTTTTCATTTGGAATTTAGAATTTTTTTAAACTGTTCTAAGCGAGTATTTACATCTTAAAACGAAGCACCATGCGAAATCTTAATCTTCTACTTAAGCGAATTTCCGCAACAATTATATCACATAAATCGGAATTTTAGAATTTTTTTGTTCCTGAACACATTTAAATTTCTAATTTTTTTAAACTGTTCTGTGGATGAATTTAAGTCTATAGCATAAATGCCATGTCAAATTTGGATCCCTAACAATTTCAGATTAATCATAGTTTAGAAGATTTTTAGAACTTCTCCCGCTTATTTCGCACTTTTGAATTTCGATTTTTTTAGAAACCGTTCTCAGCAAGCACTGAAATCTTAAAAGAAGGCACCATGCCAAATTTTAACTTTCTAGACCAGCAGAATCACTAAAGTTGCAATTTTAGAATGTATTTTGCTTCTGCACGTTTTTTTATTTGGAATTTTGTAAATGTTCTGTGCCAGCATTTACGTCTAAAAAATAACAGGAATGTACAATTTTAAGTTTCTAACCCGAACAATTTGGAATAAGGCATAATTTAGAACATTTTTCGCTCATTTTGTGCCTTTAAATTTCGAATTTTTAATAGCCTGATTGAACTGAGAGTCTGAACTTGAGAAAGAACACAGCTTGCGTTTTGAATATAGAATTCTCATATGTCACGAACAATAATAGTATTTAATTTTTAATGAAATTGATTCAGCTAGAAGCAAATATATATAATTTTAATTATAAATTTTAGACATATCATCACTTTTCTTATTACTTCAGATGATTATCTAAAAAGATTAAAACGGTAAAATATTTGTTCTTGCTATAAGAGATATTTTTTTATCAAAGACTGAGATTCATATTTTTTTGTAAAGTGCAGAGATCTCACTGATATCCTATAAAGAACAAAAATTGTAATAATTTATTTTAACATCAGCCATAATAAGTGAATAGATTAATCCAGTATTAGTTAGCGAAATTTAAGATCATTAATGGCAATGAGGCGCTTGTAGAGTTAGAAACACTCAATTTTACAAAGAGTAGAAAAAAAAATATTTGTTTTTCAAATAAGACTAATAAAAATTTTAATTTTTAAGGTGTTCAAATATCAGTAATAAGCAGTAAAATAAAACAAAATTGAAAATATTATTAAATTGATGGTTTTGTTTCCAGCCTATTCTGTTCTATAAAATTTCAATGATATTTTTCATTAAATATCAGTGCATTAATTAACACATTTAATTTATTTGTAATTTCATTTTCAATTTTGCACACTAAATAATGCATGCTTAAAGAAACATTATTATATAAATAAAACTAGCATTACATGAAAACCCTAAAAAAATATATTTTCTGAATCATTAAAGTAATGCCATTAAAAAACACAAAGCAAATTTTTATATTTTAAAACAAACAAAATAACAAACAACAAACAAAAACAGTTAGCATTCTGTTTAATTTGCAAAAATTCCGAAAGAACATACAAAATAATTTTGTTTCGCATTTAAAGATAGAAAAATACAATTATGATGTTGTGTAATGCTTAATCTTACATTTTATTCTATAAATTAGTTTTTATCCTTTTATATTTAACTATTTATGTAAGAGTGTTTTTTCATTTATTTTGAATTATTGGGGTAGTTACAATGGGCACATTTCCTTAACCCTTTATCTACTGACTGTACTTTTAAGTACCATCAGAGAAAACTCTATATAAAATTTCTTTATTCTGTCTAATAATAATAATAAGGTTTTGTTTTTATACAAAATACTTTTCTGAATCACATTTAGAAAGCACAGCAAAACAGTGAAAGCTAAATATTTTATAAAGTGGTATTTTTCTCAACCTTTTACATAAGTGTATATCTTCTCTTTTTAAAAATTGTTATATGAAAATTTTGCAACTATACCTTTCTATTTAATGATACGATCACAATACATTTATTTACATTGTTCCGATAAAGAATTGTGATATTTCCTTAACAGCATTTTCGGTTAATTAATCTAATTATTCTTGTAAATATTTCACAAAAAGAGCTATTACTACCGCATTATTAAATCAGTTTTAATGAAAAACCTTATCTAAATTTCATATTATTATAATATAAATTCTCTAATATACCTTCAGACATCAAGGAAGATAATTATTGAGATTGAACAATTTGTTGATTCATAATTCGGTAGATAAAGGGTTAATGTGGATTTTATCTTATAAAACACAATGTAAACACATTGATAATTTGTGTTACTGAATAGGTGCAATAATTTAAATCACAGTTTAAAAAAAATAAAACTATTAGATGTCAAAATACATGAGATTTCGGCTAAACATTAGCCTTCCTCAGATGATAACAAGCAGTCGAGAAAGTGTCGAGTGGTTTTCTCGACTGCTTGTTATCATCTGAGGAAGGCTAATGTTTAGCCGAAATCTCATGTATTTTGACATCTAATAGTTTTATTTTTTTAAAACTGTGATTTAAATTATTGCACCTATTCAGTAACAAAAATTATCAATGTGTTTACACTGTGTTTTATAAGTTTGATAAGGTGAATTTGACGTTCATATTATATGGAATTTTCTATATATTTTTATTTGGATTTTATCTGTTATTTAGTTTTTGCCGATCATTTGTAGAACTAAAATGTTCTAATGATATATAAAATGAGTATTATAAATCTCTAACTTAAAAAAAACAAACAACAACCCTCATATATAGCTGTCATTGATTTGCAGAATAGAAACCATAGTAGTCTAGTAGTCCAGTAGTCCATTTTTTGTTGTTGTATTACTTACTATATTGCATTATTTTTCAGTTTTTATAGTTGTATGTTATTTATACATACTAATAAATAACAGTTTCACTCTGTGGGTCTGTCTGTCTGTTGGCGATGGCTGAAAAAAAATGGCGCACCTAGAATTCTGAAAATTTAGGTGAAGATATTCCAAGGCCTCTCCTGGTGCAGTTGAGTCTCAGAATTTTAATATTTTGAAAATTAGAGTAGTTATTAATTAAAACCTGATCAAAGATCACAATAAAAAAAGCGCTCTTCCGAAATCCGCGCGCGCATGCTTAGAAGCCCTTTCACCACATCTTCCATGAAGAGTAGAAACAAAATGGCAGTCAGATCGTTCCTTTTAGGGTTTTTATAAATTCGCCACGGGCGAATGTGCCTGAAATTCAGAAAAACCGTCGATATATTATCAAAGAACTTAATTTTACATCTCGAACGATCCGGTCGGTTCAAAAAATTTCACTGTTAAGTTTAACTATTTCAAAGAAAGTAAGAAAAAAGCGTCGAATTTATGTATTTAAAAAAAAAAAAAAAATATGTTCTCCCATTTTTTCAGCCTCGCATCCGCCGGACTACAAGAGATACGATTTTTTCAGTTTTTCTAAATTCGCCCAGGGCGAAAGTGCCTGAAATACGGAAAAACCATTAACATATTCCCAAAGAAATTTACATCTCGAACTATCCGGTCGGTTAAAAAATTTTCCATATTAATTTGAACTATTATTAAGTAAGCAAAAAGCGTCCAACTGATATTTTTTATTTTCCGGCGGATGCGAGGCTGGAAACCAGAGATACGAAAAACGGAGTTCCCCAAATTAAAAATCTGATTTTGCCCTTTTCAAAGCCACCTTTGGTTTTAAAAAATACGAAAGTTAACCCTTCGGAAAAGTATATTTTCTGTACACCGATTCGCGATTTTCGGGATTTTACCGATTTTTAAAAAATTGCGTCAGTGGTTCCGAGCGAGTTACAAAAAACTAAAATTATCAGACAATATCTACATTCGTTCCCTTTTTCATATCTGCAATCGTTTTTCAAAAATGCCAATACCAAATCTTCGAAAAAAATTCGCGCGCAGACTCACTTTTGTGATTTCCGATTTTCTGCGATATATGAAATCGCGCATCGGTCAACCAAAAAAAAAAAAAAAAAAAAGACACCTAAGGACATCTACGTTCAATGGAGTTCAGGCAGAAACCTGTAGTTAAAAAAAAAATAACGTTAACAGTTTCGAAACCTTTTTTACTTACCCATCATACGTAGTATAGGGTAAGTCTTGTAATCGTTTTGAAAATCGAAAAAATTTTTTTAACGGATTTACACGTTTCAGACACTGGAGATTCCGAAAAACATATTTTTAGAAAAAAATTTTTGCCGTCCGTCTGTGTGTCTGTGTGTCTGTAAACGCTCTATCTCCCGAAAAAATTGAGATAGAGACTTGCAATTTGGTATGTACTTAGTATGTAATAATGGGAAGAAGCCTATTTCATTTCATTAACCTCGATTAACCGGAACTATTTTATTCGGACCCTCGAAATATTCGTTCTGATAAAAGGTATATAAAAATTTTCGAAATTGTTTATTTTAAGAAATGAATATAAAAGACAATAAAAAAACATAAATTTTACATAAAGCATGAAGTCGATCGGATAATTAGTTGCCGAGATATTTGGAATCCTATTTTCCACACTCTTCGATTTTTCATGACCCTGTATTTCATCCAAATTTCACTTCAAAGAAATATTTTAATTGGAAATTTGACGCTTAATCAGATGCAATAAACCGCTAGTTAATAGGATTATTATTTTTGGAGTTATAAGGAAAAACCTCTTTCAAGCAATTCAGTAATCGAGCCTTTAAAGTTTGTGACGTCATCAAGCCACGATTTTATTTGAATTGCAATGCATTTTATAAGTAGTTTACACATTTTTATTTTAATATTTTACATTATGCATATCCATGATGGGTAAGTATTACGGTGGCCCCCAACGACTAGTTTTACTCGATGTCAATTTTACTCTATGTCAATCAACTCTGTGGCATTTTTTAATATTTCTCGTATTTTTAAAAATTCCAATCTGCGTTTATAACTAAGATACGAAAAACTAAAAATACCGCGCGTAATCTACTTTCCTTTACTTTGTAAAAACTGTTACCCGTTTTGAAAAATTTTAATTTTAACCCTCTAAAAATAAATCGTTTCGAAAAGTCACTCACGAAATTTTCGTTTTTCGACCCAGGTTTAAAAATCGTCATCGACTCGTTAAATTTGAATACGGACAAACAGAATACACCAGATCATAGACACGGTCATTTTCTTCAAAACGGACCGTTAGGTTTCAAAAAATATCTACGTTAACCCTTTCGAAACCGGTCGTATACGTAACCCATTTTTGCGATTTCTGCTATTTTGGCAATGTTTACCCGTAGTTAAATTTCAATTCTACTAGCAAATTTGGTTGGGTTTTAGTGTTCTGAAAAGGCCCCTTCCAGAGCAGATTTCACCTCTTGTAGGTGAAAGGTGGAACTGCAGGAGTATGTCTGGTTCTATGGGTCCGATTACGACGGGGTTTGGCTCATTCGACTTGATTTCGATAGCCTTACAGATTTCTGTCATGTTCGTATAGAAGAGATTGTTATTATCACGGACCCAGGCAACGACGGGCGGGTCAGCTAGTATAGATATATTTTTGCATTACTTTGTGGATGATACTATTCCCACACTGATTATACTACGGCTTTCCTGGTAAGTGTTATTTTAATTGCTGAATTTGTACTTGCTCTATCAGCATCATATTTCGGAATCACGATTTTATTTAAGATGACACTTAATATTTATATAATTTTTGATTTCTCGATATTTGGAATCATTTGTTTATTGTATTTTGATACTAAGAAATGACTTACATTTCTAAAACTCAAACTGCATGATGGAGTTCGTTCATTCATCAAATTTCATTTAAAATTTGGATATTATATTTATCAGTGTACAAGTGATTGTATTTTTTTATTGAATTGTGAAAATATGAATCGTTTATTAATTTAGTTTTCACTTCATGTTTAATTTTTTATATAATATTATAAATTTTTCTCATTATTATTTGTTATCTCCATCATTAATTCTCTGTAAATTCAATATTATCTTTCTTACAATAGTATCGGCAAAATTATGTTATTAAACTTTTTTCTTCATAAATAAAGGTAAAACTTATTATAGTACCAAGATACGATTAGCTTACCTTTACTTCTAGTATTATTAAGAAGGTATCCTTACCTTTCCCCTACTTTACTTATCCTTACCTTTAAATACCGTACCTCAACTGATTACAACCAGGTAATTGCATATTTTTTACAGGCAAGCGATAAAAGCAAAAATATCAATGTCATCTAAATGAACAAAAATAAATTCGACTTACATGATTGTGGGTGTGTAAGTAAAACAATATTTATAAATTTATTTTATCACAATTTCAGCTTTCCAGCGTAAGGAAGAATGTCTCATGAAAAGAAAAAAATAATGAAATTTTACTCTTTAAGCGAACTCCCTTAGTATAAATTTAGACTATAAACATATCAATTTATGCGTATGAAATTCATAAATACTTTAATAAATTTTTTATTAAATACGATACATCAAATGCACTGGTAGATAATTTTTAAAATGGTACGTTTTACTATATTGGAAGTATTAAAGACAATCAACGCTTAAATACAATTTTTCTAGTAAGAAATCCCTTTTGAAATGCTTCGTTAAATCATAATCTTCCCCATTTAGAATATGTACTCTATTATATGTAAAGCTCATATAAATTTGTTTCTTGAAAACCCTCTAATCACACATAATTATAGCGATTCCCACTAGAATTAAGTGTAGATATTTATCAGATGGTTAGTTGTATTCAGTGCGGGATAAGAACAAACCGAAATATAAATTGACAGATTTATTGTTTACGTCTATGCATATTTCCTCAGACTACACAGATTCCTTTAATCTGTCAAAAGCAATTATTATCCACATGTATTTTGATCCCTTTAGATTACATTAGAATTGTTAGTTCTAATTTGATAAGTGTATTTTCTATATTCTCTAGAAATGTAATATTCTTTACATAAGCTCTAATAGTTTGTAGTATATAGGTTTCCATTATTATTGTTGCTTGTCCATTTACGAAATTTATATGAAGGTACAATAACTTATTATAATTTAATTTAAACTGGAATATATTTTTATTTATAACAGTGTCTTAACACTTACTATGAGAAAACAATTTATGTATCGAGATTTTTAATGCGTAAAATTTGGTTGATTATGAGTTGAACTGCTATTGCAAAAAAAAAGTTAACTCCCTTTTATTACTAGAGCATTAAAACATTATTTTTAATATAGTGGATTTTAAATAAATATGACTATTTTTCCTTATCAACAACACGATTTTAATATCTAAATTTTGAATTAGTTCTATTTAATGATTAAATTATTTCTTACCATACATAATTTCAATTGATTAAGTCAGGATCCACACAATTTAGAATATTTACTCTATTTATCTGTCACATACAAATATACTTGTTGTTGAGAAAATCCCTAATCTCATATAAAGACTGAAAATCCCAGTAAAATCCAACGCGGATAAATTCCAGCTGATAAATTGCACTTTTTCCGGAATTAGATGATCCGAAATGTGAATTGACAGTTTTACTGTTGTCATTCATGCATTTTCTCTGAGTCTAAACAAATTTCTACAACCAATAACTAGCAATAATTATGCTCGCACACATTGATTCCACTAATACATTACACTACACAAATACAAAAATATTTAAAACGTGTGTAGATATAACTGCGTCATATACGAACTTAGCAGAAACGTAATATTCAATTATTAAATGTGTATTAAAAACGACAATATATATTTATCTATTCAACTATCATAATCAGTAATACACTTATATTTTGAATCATTTTTAAAATAAATATTCAGGTAAATATTGTTAAAAAATACAGCTCTTTTGTACGGAGTTGAAAATGACAGTTTTTTTCCATATAATCTGACTTTCAAAGCCGATGCAGGATTTTAAATATTACTGAAAAAACGAAAATCGTGAAACTGACTTTCGGAAAGGATTTTTTTTGGAAGTGTTGATCCTGTTTTTTTAACTGAAGACATCGTTCGAAAGAAAAATTTACTCTGATTAAATGGCTGTTTCATTTTTGTATTTCAATTAAAAATAGCAAATGCGGTTTTTTAAATATTGCAATAATAATAATAATAATAATAATAATAAATAAGTAAATAAATAAATAACGAAACAACGAAAAATCCGAAAACGAAATGACAAAAATTATATTTTGAATTAATATTAGTATATTTTTTAAATGGATTACATCGTTAGAAAGAAAATTTTACGTAGATGAAATGTAGAATTTATATTTTTGTTATTTCGTATTTCGAATAGTTAATCAGATACGCGGAACATGCCGGAAAACTCGCGGGAAAAAACGAAAAAATTGAAGTTTCGAAAATATTCTTATTGAAAGGGTAAATATTAATATTTGTTTAAGCGGAAGACCCGGGCAGAAAGGAAAGAGTAATTTGATGTGGTGTGGTATTTTTTGAGGGGTATTTCGAATAAGTAAACCGATAAATGCTTCATAAAAAAAAAATAATAATAAATAAATAAAAATAATAAAATACCACCTCCTTCGGATTTTCCCTGCTTGATGAAACATCGGGAGTAATCGGAAGACATTGAATATGCGGATGAATAGAATATGTCGTTTAATTGTCAAAAATGAAAATTTTGAATATGAAGATTTATAGAATATGTCGTTTAATTGTCAAAAATGAAATTTCTGAACCTGTGGTGCATTTGAACACACTTGGACAAACCTTATCCGAATTTTCAAGCGTATACTTGCGGCACATTTACCTAACCATCGCTGTTATACAGAGACACATACACACGGACATACATCTTTATTTTATTAATCTATACTATTATATAAAAAAAGAACGCCTGACTGACTGATTGATTGGGTGACTCATCAACGGCAGACTGAAGTTAGGATCACGAAATTTGGACAGTAGATTGCTGTTATGATATAAGCAGACAATAAGGAAGGATTCTTGAAAATTCTTCCCCGGAGGGGGTATTGTGTGGTCGAATGATTTAGGTGATTTCGTCGTATCTCAGCAGCAGTTTTAGGCAGGACCTCGAAATTCAGGAAACTAAATCTACTAAAAAAATGATTAAACACGTATTTAAGCGTTTTTAGAAATTCACCCCTAAGGGGGTTAAATAGAGGGGGTCAAACGTTTTAGGTAATTTCGCCATATCTCAGCTTCAGCTTTAGGTAGGAGTATGAAATTCAGGATAACAAATCTACTAAAAAAATTATTAAACATGTATTTCAGCGATTTTAAAAATTAACCTTCTAAGGGAGGGTGGGGGGTCAAAAGGGGTGGGGTCGAACGTTTTAAGTCATTTCGCCATATCTCAGCAGCAGTTTTATATAGGATCATGAAATTCAGGATAGCAAATATACTAAAAAAATGGTTAAAAACGTATTTCAGCGATTTTAGAATTTCACCCCCTACGGGAGTTAAAGGGGGATCAAACGTTTTAGGTCATTTCGCGATATCTCAACAGCAGTTTTAGGTCGGAGCATGAAATTCAGGATACAAAATTTACTAAAAATGGTTAACACGTATTTTAGCGATTTTATAAATTCACCTACTAAGATGGTTAAAAGGGAACATTTTATGTCATTTCGCGATATCTCAGCTTCAGCAGCAGTTTTATGTAGGAGAATGAAATTCGGGATAATAAATCTACTGAAAAAGGGTTAATCACGTATTTCAATGTTTTGAAAAATTCATCCCCTAAGGGTGTTAAATGGGGTGGGGGGTCGAAAGTTTTAGGTCATTTCGCCATATCTCAATAGCAGTTTTAGGTACGAGCAAGAAATTCTGGATAAGCAATCTACTAAAAAATAGTTAAACATGTATTTCATCGATTTTAGAAATTCATCCCCTATGGGGGTCAAATGGGAGGTTCGAACGTTTTAGGTCATTACGTCATATCTCAGCACCAGTTTTAGGGAGGAGCATGAAATTACAGGATAACGATCTACAACAAAAGGAAAAAAAAAACGGTTAAACATGTATTTCAGCGATTTTAGAATTTCATCCACTAAGGAGATTAAACGGAGGGTCGAACGTTGTAGATCATTTCGCCATAACTCAGCAGCAGTTTTAGGTAGGAGCATGAAATCCAGGATAACAAATCTACTAAAAAATAGTTAACACGTAACTTCAGCGATTTTAGAAATTCACCAATCGGTATAAACACCGGCAATGAACCCGATAATGGAAGATTAGACAACAAAATGCAACTATTGCTGATTTTTGATAAGATGTTTTGCGTAAAACATTCTTAAAAGGAAAATACATTTTAGTGGACACATTGTACACCCGCGCGAAGCCGCGACCGGCCGTTGGTATAGATTTTAAAGGAAAACGCACAAATCTAAATAAAGAGGTATAATTTCTTGTTCATTTAAAAAAAAATAGATTTATTTTTTTACATGTAATTATTTTAAGTTAAATCTGTTTATATATCACGCAAGTGAAGTGACTATTTTGGGAAGAACCCATACATCTGACAGCAATTTCCTATAAAATTTAAACATTTTTCGTTATAGCAGCTTCCAACAATTAAAAGTCCACAGTAAAATTCTTTCCACAACAATTAATTTTCTATTGAAAGATTTCTGCGTGAAAAATTAAAAAGAAATAAAAAGTTTCAGGAATGAAAAAAACGATGAATATGACGTCATATTGGACAGCATAACAGATTTGCAAATTACTCAATAATACAAGGAGATTAAATAAGAGTAAGTACAGATAGAAGATGAATATGAGGTCAGCAGGTGAATATATAACGTCCTATGAGTTTGAGGAACGTATCGAATATTGATAAAAACCCGATTATGGACATATTGGCATATTTCAACATTTTGAGGTTCTCTGATTTAGTTTTCGCTATTTTTAAGTCTATTCCACATACGTTAGTGTATGCATGTATATTAGAATTTTCGCAAATGTTTAGGTCCCCAGAGGTCATTCTTAGTTCAGAACTGAAATAAAAATTTAAGATTTTAAAAAAAATAAATAAAATTTACTTTTTTATATTTCTTGCAATACAAGTCAGTAAAAGTTATTTGTATTGACATTGTACTCAATCTATATATGTTTTCCTTTATTAATTAAGATAGATCTGTTATGTATCCTCTGTTTTGTTATCTTATTTACATCAGATAGCAAATTTGTTGTTAAAACCACAGAGGCGAATTTATCAATCAGGCCCTGAACTTAAGGAAAACTTACATAATGCGTTATTTTCGATGAGTAGTATATGAATAATTTTATCGATTATTTCAAATTTTAAGTGAAAACCATGATTTTTATCCACCGTCCTATAGCGAGAATTTACACTAGTTTATAAATATTTTTATATACCTAAATTCATAAAGGATTTATAGATATAAGTATGTGTAAACTGATATAATTATTTCATTTTCTAATCCTCCTTTTAAAAGGCAATATTTTAGCATTCGTTCAGAACATACGCGAGTATATTTATTCTTCCATTTAATACAATCCATTGTGGAATGCATCCTAGGATTTTGTATAAATAAATTCTATTGACAAAAGATCACATACCTTTGAAATAATTTAAAAGGATTTCGAGACTTGTGCAAAAATGTTATTTTTCACTCAATGTTATTTAAATCATTCCAGTATACAGTAATCTTTGCTACATAATTATATTTTTATTTAATATAGTACAATCTTTTATATAAGTATTCATTTTACTTCATTCTCAATCAAGCAGTGTCTAAATAGAGACACATTAATTATTAGACTGCAAAATAATCTAACAGATATTTGTGCACAAAAGACTCGGTGCTATTGTAGTTTTATCTACAAAACAAAAGAAGATTTCATCATGCTAGTAACTTCTTTTATTTCATGAATTTAGAAACGTATTATATAAATGCATTTTTAATTTTATCTATCATACGATACATTAAAATAGATATTTATAATTTCCCAACTACCTTAAAATTATTATAATTATTTTATCAAAAGTTATAGTCAAATAATAAGAAAAGTGCATTAAAAGCTGTTTAGGTTGATGTGAAGTACATTTATTTTCTTGAATGTAGCCAATGCATATGAATGTTTAGAGTGACAGACAGATTCCACTTTATTTTGTAACTAGCAAGCTACGCCCGCTGCGCTGGTCGGTTTCTACAAATGAACCTTGAATCAAACGAAATATATAATTTGATCTTGTATTTGAAAGCAATCTGTATATTTACCTGGAATATCCTTCCACGTTACTGAAAAATGACGTGATTGCGCTATTATATTATCTAATGTGCAGTCCAAATTTTAGCTGTTAAGGACCAACTCTTTTATTTGGTCATTTACAGTTAGGGTTTTCTAAAGAATGATAAAACTATATGCAATATACTAAAACTATCACTAAACATTATCGAACTAACAATGCAAACAAATTAACTAACAAAATCCATTCAGTAGAAGTTTTTATAAAGGCTAATCTTTGTTAATCGGGTTCATCTGATTATAGAACTTTTCCGCATAATTCTAAAACTAACAGAACGATAAGAAATATACTAAAACCATCCTTACAAATTATCTACTTAACAATGCAAGTCGCAAAAAATACGCCCAGTAAAAAGTTTCAAAAAGGCTAATCTTTCGGAATCGGGTTCACCTGACTATATAACCTTCACACATAACGGTTTGACTAAGCAACGTAGAACAATATGTAATACACTAAAACCATTCCTAAAATAGCATCTAACTAACTAACAATACAATTCTCATCAAAATCCGTCCAGTAGAACTTTTTCAGAAGGCTAATCTTTCATAATCGGGATCAAATATTTAAAAGGCTAATATTTGATAAAAAAAATGGTCACCCGATTTTCGAATTTCCCCCTATAATTCTAGAACTAAGCAACGTAGAATGATATGTTATATAATAAAACATTCCCTGAAAAATTATCTAACAGTGTATGTTCCATCGAAATCCATTCGGCAAAATCTTTTAAAAAGTTTAATCTTTCAGAATCGGATTGATCTGATTATAGAATTTCCCATAATAATCTCTATGAGGCCATCCACAAATGATGTCACGCTTGGAAGGAGGGGAGGGGGTTCATGAAATTGTGTCAGTTTGTGACAAGAGGTTGGGAGGGGGTAAGAAGAAGTGTGACATCACACATTTTGGTTAAATTAAATCATTTAAAACCAGCAGATTAAATTTTGAGGTTATTTTGAAGTTATTTTGAAATTACCAGAATTGGAGGGTGTTTTTTAATCGGGGCTAAAACAACTTTCATGTGATTTGTTTTTACTTATATTCCTTACTTTTCAAAAAAATATATTAATATTTTATTACTAATTGTATTACTTTATTGTACATTAATTATGTTTTTTGTCGTAAACCTTAATCTTATTTCATACAAAATAAGTATACGAATCATTTTTATTGTTATGCTCACAAATGTCATTAAAACACATAGTTAAAGTTTAAAAATAAGCTTTGAAATACGATCTGTAACGTAGTGCTTTGTTTCTGAACTGCAAATATACGTTTATGTAATCTAGCGTGACATGTGACAAAAGGAGAGGGAGGGGGTATGGTGAAGTGTGACACTTTTTGGCAAAAGGGAGGAGGGGGTAAAAAATAAATGAAAAAAAGCGTGACATCATTTATGGACAGCCCCTATAATAAAACCGTAAGTCATGTGACTGTCATCAACAGTTCCGGGATGCCCGCATCGCTTTTGCATATGCCAGGCGGCTATTTTTATTCAAAATTCAAAACTCTATCATAAAACCGTAAGTCATGTGACTGTCATCAATAGTTCCGGTATGCCCGCATCACTTTTTCATATGCCAGGCGGCCATTTTTATTCAAAATTATTTTTCGAATAAACTGCATAAAAGTTACATTTTGAGAAAGATCGTTCAAAATAAATTAATTTTTGAGAGATGACTTACGTTCAATTATGTATATATTCTGCAATAACTTCAGTTGAAATTAGCGTCGCAGTTCAAATTCTCTATTCATGAAAGTAAAAAAAAAAAAAAAAATATTCATTCGTCGTGAAGGTTTAAAATATTAAACCATTCAACCATGGAGATAATCATTGGTAAAGTAAGTTTTCCGTGAATGATTTTTTGGAACGCTGCCTGGTGTCAAAAAAATAATTTGCACCAGGACCTGTGAGACAATTAAAGTTTACCATAATTCCGTTTGATGAAGTGCTTATACAACTCGACTTGCTTCCGAATCTTTTCTTGACGTAAGTTGAATGTAAACAAATACAACTTATGTAATAATATTTAATGAATCAAATTTTGAAATGATTAGTTAATTTGGTATTTATGTATTATACGTGTCAGGAAGAGATATCACCAATAAAATAAATGATTGTTAATCGCCAATCATATTTACCATTGTTAATGACTAATCGCGTTCAAGACAGTAATTTAATATACATTTATGAAATACATAATATTATTAAGTACTTTTATGTTATTTGGACACAAATCTCGCCAATAGCATTTATAAAATCTCCAATACCAGCTTTTATTTTTCGCGTGTGCAAATTAGAAACGATACTTTGATTTTGAAATCAAATGTTTTGATTTATGTTGTTAGTTCTTATTTTTCTATTTTCTATTTTAAACTAAAAGTTGGCACGATTTTTGTTTTGCGCCATTTTGAAGAGAAAACCCCATTTTCAGGTACCTGTTAGAGATTGCTAAAACAGCATGATTCTTTTATTTTATCATGAAATAGTTTATTTATATTAAAAAACACAAAATTTTATTATAAAACACACACACAAAGGTTAATTTATTCAGCCAATAATTATATCACCAAAATGATATCCAGTGCGTCTGCGACAACTGTACCCAAAAGGACCCATCATTAAAAATGGTAAATAATGTAAAATCAAAGTAAAATAATACAAAAAATAATTTTGTGTACATTTATAAAACACATAAAATCATATTGATGGCGTTTAGCTTAGATATTTACTAGGGTAGTTTTAATGACGGTATTTTATATTCGCCGGAATGAATATGATATATATATTCTTATCACATACTATATACCTATGAATATAATATACATATCTATATCTACTATATCAATAAAAACGTCTTCAATTGTCTTTTATATTTCTACTACATAATATTAACTATAGAGTTACAATATACAAAGAAAAACGGGTTACTGTAATTAGAATTATAGGCGCCAATGTTTGTGTGGCGTATTTACCTGTTACTCATCTTAATAGTCAGTAGACATTAAGCAGAAATGCCGAAGTTAGGGAATTACGCAAGTATGAAAACTCCTGAACTCTATCAAGAAAGAGGAGCAGAGAAAAACAAAGTCGAGCAAAGATCGGCATCTAGAAGGATGTTCATGAATTTTAATCAGAATATACGCCACAGGTCAAAAGTGCTGACAGCAAATATGGTTTAAAGGGAAGGTGATTATCAAAACTCACTTCCAAAAGTTCAATTTTTCACCAAACCGTACTCAAAAATTACGTGTAATAATATGCAGCCCGATTATGGCACATTATTCAAGATGTTTTAGATGAGAATAATGATAGATTTTCTAATCTTCCGTAATCGAGTATACAGCCAAAGTTAGCGAGAAACAAAATAAAATATTCGCAACAATATGGTTCAGTGTAAATGTGGATATCATTAAAGACTTTCACAAAATGGATTTCATTGCATCAAATCGTATTAACTAAAATACGTTAATTGGCAATGGACCCAATTACGGAAAATTACTTAATATGTTTAAGAATCTCTGCATTAGCGAACATATTGTAACTGAAAAGCAAACGGGTATGAAGCATAAATGCTTAAATGGGGTAAGCAGCTTTTGTCAAGAAAAATGAAATATATAACAACAACAAAAAAAAAAATATTCGAAATGCTACCGTGATTACAAAAGTTCTTGACTTGTCTGTTAGAATCTTCCGATTTGGAGAAATATAATTCCGATAAGGATAAAAATTAAATTAGGAATGAAAGTAACGCGTTACAATGCTTAACATACATTTAAGGGAGACCAAACTGGTCGCCAGTAGTGGCTAGTTCCCATAATAACTAAGCTACATAGAACGATATGTTATACAATAAAACCTTCCCTGAAAAATTATCTTACAGTTTAAGTTCTACAAAAATCCATTCCGCAGAACTCGAGTTATGAGCAGCCGGAACGAAATTTCATCTATGTAGAAGTAAATAGAAGTATATTGCCATTAATATAGTTTGCATTTGAATGAAAAAAAGGTACTTTTCGGTTAGCCAGGCGCCAGTGATATATATACATACTATCGTATCGTCGTATAAAATAATCGTATAAGAATATTACTGAAACCAATCGATTGGTAATAACGACTACTAATTAATGATATAATGATATAATTGCAATAGAAATTGCAACTGTAAGGTCTGTCTCAAAAGTTTAAGCACAAGCATAAAATGTCGATTTTCAAAGAATTATAAAAAGTTAAAATGAATAACATTTTTTAATTTGCAGATTTAGCAATATTATTTAAATAAATGATATCAAAAGTAGAAAAAAATAAATTACATAATCGTAAAAAATATAATAAAAAACGCTTAAAAAAACAGTCTCAAAAGTTTATGCACAATGTCAGAAACAACCAGATTTATAATTTTTACAGAACTTTTACTTACAAATTATTTTTCCTTGATTTAGGATTAGTTCAAATAAACGTACGTCCATGGAAATTATTAGTTTTTGTAGGGTTTCTGGTGGCAAAGAGTACCATGCTTTCTCAATAGCCTCTTGGAGTTCTTCAATAGAGTCATACTGATTTCCATTGCTGTAAACCTGGCGTGTTAAAATACCCCAGACATTCTCAATCGGGTTTAAGTCTGGACTTAAAGCTGGCCAGTCAAGAACTTTAACATTTTTCTGAAAAAGCCAAAGTTTTGTAGAATGTGATACGTGGATTGAGACAGTGTCTTGTTGAAAAGTCCATTCAGAACCCCCCCCCCCCAAAAAAAAAAAAAAAAAAAAAAAAAAAATGTCACCGAATGGAAGCAAATAATGGTTTAGCGTCTCTTGATACTTTTTTTAATCTTGTTTTCCTTTTAGAAAAGCCTGAGAGGTCTGGCCATTGAATCTAAATCCCGCCCCCAAACCATAAGAGTTTTACCGCCTTGCTGCCTGCTGAAAAATGCCCTTGGTTCCTTTCTTAAATCATGCCAATATGCATTCCAACCATCAGGGCCATCCAAGTTCTACTTTTTCTCATCGCTGAACTAAACGGTGAGCCATTTGTCCCCGTAGGACATGTGTTTTTTAGCCCAGTTCATTCTTGCCTGTTTGTGATGTAATTTGAGAGACGGTTTGCGAGCCATTTTCTTTAGTATGATGTAATCACACTCTTTAATACGTCTATGTACAGTGTCTTTGGACACCTGTACACTAATATTATTTTTTATTTGCCTTATGGACATATTTTGTCTAGGTACCAATCTCCGTATTCTCCGATCAGTCTGAACAGTTTTCATACATGGTCGTCCACATCTTGGTTTCCGCTTAAAATTATTATTTCTAGAGAGTACTTGATATATATACTTTGCTTTGATCGATTTAAAACTTTTACAATTTCAGAAACAGTTTTATTTTGAGATTTCAATTAAAAAACTTTCAAAATCTCACATTTTGTGCATTCTTTACCCTTCGGCATTTTTAAAACGACAGGAAATAATCTCTCCACTTTTTATACTTTTATAAAAGTGCAATATGATGTCATACAACGTCATTACACACGGCCAATCCCGTGTTTCTAAAAAAAATTTGCATAAACTCCTTAAACTTTTGAGACAGCGTTTCTTCAAGAAAAAAGAAAAAAGAAATAAAAATAACTATATATTTTATTTTAACCACCCAAATTGGCTTATTTTATTTTATTTTGATTAAATGTCGAGTATTTATTGTAAATTAGCGTAAAATATTTTCTTCTTCAATTATTTTAAACCATATTTGCAGAGTTCTTAAACTTTTGAGACAGACTGTAGGTAACTTTTTAAGCATAACTTAAACTCATAACGCATTAACAAACAATATTTTTAATTTTGGATTCGCTTTTTTGAATAGTCTAGAAATCAGTTTATAGGTTATAATTAATATTATCCTATGAAACTATTTTCAACATACATATAGTAGAATATATAACTATCTCTAGTGTGCAAAACCTAAGCAACAAACACAAAATGCTAATTTCTGAACACGTGAGTACTCAAAAGGAAATTCTATAAACAGCAAATGTAGAAAGTAGGTACTACCCTAACAGCACACACAGTCGATGTGAAGTCTTCTTGACATCACAAATGGACACAATTGTCACAGTCACTACAATGAACAGAAATGTGACATATTACGATCGTCTCAGTTTTACGCTCATTTGGTGACTCCACTGAACAGTCCTCATGACTGCTGCGTTTTGACGAGTCACCAGGTGACTTTACAGTGAAGTCATCTTGTGACTCATGTGACTGTCATTTTGACACTCCATTGTAAAGTCATCATGTTCTGTGATGATTTCCCAAGTGACAAAAAAGAAATCATCTGGTGACTTTTCACAAAGGAGTGCAATGATGACTTCACAATAGAGTGCCGATCACCGGAAAGTCACCATGCGACTTCATTGTGACATTATTTGGCGACTCATCGCAATGCAATGCTCACAATGACTTTAATGTTCAGTCTTTAACTGTACCCCTTTTATTCACCCAGTGACTTGAGAATCACAAGGTGACTTCATTGTAATGTCACCTGGTGACCCATCACAAAGCGACAGTCACAGTGACTTTTCAGTGTTAACAATCATTTGAGAGTAATAATGAGACAGTGAAATATCCAATATTTTGATTCACCGTAGCGATTGTGACACTTCTAACCATGTGTGACGTCGAGGGGACTTCACATCGAAGTCATCTTGTGACTCTCATGTGACTGTCATTTTGACACTCCATTGTAAACTCATCATGATAGCTGTTCTGTGATGAGTTCCCAAGTGACAGAAAATTAAATCATCTAGTGACTTTGTACAAAGGAGTGCAATGATGACTTCACAATAGAGTGTTGATCACTTGAAAGTCACCATGCGACTTCATTGTGACATTATTTGGCGACTCATCACAATGCAATGCTCACAATGACTTCAAAGTTCAGTCTTCAACTGACAGTGACTTGAGAATCACAAGGTGACTTCATTGTAATATCACGTGGTGACCTATCACAAAGCGACAGTCACAGTGTCTTTTCAGTGTTAACATTCATTTGAGAGTAATAATGAGACAGTAATATATCCAATATTTTGATTCACCGTAGCGATTGTGACACTTCTAACCATGTGTGACGTCAAGGGGACTTCACATCGACTGGCCGTGCTGTTAGGGTAGTACCTCTTTTCTACACTTGCTCTTTATAGAATTTCTTTTGAGTACTCACGTGTTCAGAAATTAGCATTTTGTGTTTGTTGCTTGAGTTTTGCACACCAGTGTATACAAATATATATCTATATACATACATATATATATATATATATATATATATATATATATATATATATATATATATATATATATATATATATATATATATATATATATGTATATATTCATACATATAAGTGTTTATAAATGTATGTATATATATATATATGTATTTGTGTAGATATATATGTATATATATGTGTGTGTATATATACATGTATATATATATATATATCACTGGCGCCCGGCTAACCGAAAAGTACCCAAAAAGAAATGCTGTCGTACACTTGAAAAAACACCTTTTGGCTTAAAATCTTCCATCAATTTTTTTTAAATAAAATTAGTTACAGTTATTTTACCAGATGTATAGCCATTTAATTCTTTCTGCAACAAAAAAAAAATCCTTTCGGCTTAAAATCAAATTGTTTGGGGTCAAAAGTAAAATCAAAATCGCCAAAAACAAAAGATAAATCGCCAAATATTGTTTCAACAGCAATCTTGCCTAATTTGAATAATCTTGAATAATTTTTTAATCATTACGAACATTCCCAATCATGTTTAAATTAAATATTTTCGTTTTATAATATTATCTCTCATCAAAACTCTTTTTCTTTCTTTTTCTTTTTTTTCTTTCTTTTTCTTTTTCTTTTTCTTTTAATAAAATTAGAAACAATCTGTCTTTTATTTTTCGAGATGTATAGCCTTTTCATTTCTTTCTGCAACGGTAATGGTCGCCAAAATATTAGTAATGGTAACCTTTTCGGCCAAAATAACAGAACTTTCTATCATAATTCTGTAACTAATGTACGTAGAACGTTGTAGTGTATACTAAAATCTTCCCTGAAAAATTATCTATCGAACAGTGCAAGTTCCATCAAAATCAATTCAGCGGAACTCTAGTTATAAAGGAACGGAACGAAATTTCCGTTTGTGTTTTATATATATAGTAGATGTGCCAAAGAAAGCTAATGTAGCATCTTAAAAAAATATGCCATGTTTTGGTACCTATAGGAGGACTTTTATCACCATTTTTTATGATTGCTATTAAGTTGCTAAAATTCTTTGCCACATCTCAATTTTTGAGCTAGTAAAGCATAATAAAATTAAGAAAACATCATAAAGAGTGGATTAGTTACACAGAAATGAATGTATAACAATATTGTTAAGTGTAGAAAGCTATGGTTATGAAAAAATTTCAAGTATAGTTTGAAGAAAATTAACAAAGAGATGTCTAAGTAGGGCAAAACAAGACTGGTTAAGGCACGAAAAGGTGCAAGAGTGCAATTGAAGGTAGCAGAATAAGGTTTCTGTGTTTAGATGACAAACAAAAATACCTGAGAGAATGTAAATTGAAACGGCGCATTGAAATGTGGAGTTGTATCAAAGTGCAGTTCTATAGTGAATGCAGTATTTTTATCTAAATGCTAGAATTTCATGAAAAAAACTCTTTTTAACACTCCAAATAACATGGCCTTACTATTTCTCTGTTATAAACATGCCTTTTAGCTCAGTTTAATATTTTAAACCTTTATATTGTTTTTTCATGAAATTCTAGTATTTAGACCAAAATACTACAATCTGTACAGAACTGCAATTTGATTCAACTCCACGTTTCAGTGCGTCATTTCAATTTGCACACTCTCAGATGTTTTCTTCTGTTATTTAAATACAGGAACTTTACTCTACTACCACCAATTTCACTCCTGCACCTTTTCTTGACTAACCAGTCTTGTTTTGCCTGATTTAGACATCCCTTTGTTAATTTACTTCCAATTTTACTTCCAATTTCTTCTTAACCATAGCTTAATACAGTTAACAATATTGTTATACATTGACTTCTGGGTAACTAACCAGCTCTTTATTATGTTCTGAATTATATTACGCTTTACTAGCTCAAAAATTTAAAGGTGGTAAAGAAATTTAGCAACCTGATGGCAATCATAAAAAATAATGCTAAAAGTTCTCCTATAAGAACCAAAATACGGCGCATTTCTTATTTTAATCTTACACTAGATTTGATTGTCACATTACCAAATAAAATGGAATCTGTTTGTCACATCAAACATTCATATCCATTTGCCACATTCAAGAAAAATAAAAGTACTTTTCCCATCAACCTAAACAGCTTTTAATGCCCTTTTCTGATTATTTGGCTATAACTTTTGATAAAATAATTATAATTAAACAAACTGTATTCTAATTCTTGATTAAATTATCTTTCCAGTAGTATATCGGTGTTACGGTATTACTAAGAAATATTTGGTGTTATGATCCATCAAACTTCAAAAAAGCATTTTTCTCAAAAGGTGTCCAAAATTTTGGCTATCACTGTATGCAAGTGTGTGTGAACAGATATTTTTATTTCAATTACAATTTCATCTGTCTAGAGTCGATAATTCAAAATTCATTTCGAAAATAATCGAATATATTATTTATTTTAAAATCACTGTACACTTCACTGTGTAACGTGCCATAGCACGTTTTCTACATAAATTCGATTGACAAAAAAAAAAAAAAACTTTCAAAAAAGATTAATGGATTTTGCCATTTTGTGAAAATATTATTGCTAAAATAAATGAATCTCGGATGCAAATGCAATGTATTGCTCATATAACATGATTCAGTGCACTCCAATCTTTTTTTTTTCGTCCTCGAATTTATTTCGGGAGAAACTCAGAACAAAAATAGAAAACAATTTCTTTTTATATTTTAGAAGGAGTTTGATTTATTGGAATATATTTTTTTTTCCTTTATCCTATTTAAATAATGTTAGTTCATAATAATTTAATCACTTCTGCATAGTTCTATTATATATTAATATGGTCTTTAATGTCAAGTCTCGTTTAAACTTATCATAGAATTGATGCTTAATGAGCTGCACGGTAGTTATTAAAGAAGATGGGGAAAAAGCTATTGGATACTTTTTCACAAAAAAGGCTTGACGGTGCTACAGTTGTGGCGCTTGGACTACCTCCGACCCGGACTAACTCAGTCATAAGAAGAATTTAGAGATTCAAACTATGTTTATTAAACTAATAGTATAGGGCTATGGCAGAGTCTTTACACAATTTTGCCTAAACTGAACAATGTTCCCAAAAATCAGTTTCAAGCCCGCACTTCGCTTCAAATAACTAAAAGATTCAACCAAGTAAAGATTCATCTACATACAGAGCACTGCTAGGAAAGTACACTCTTACGTCCAAGAAAACTCTTGATAATTGGATCTAAAACAGAAGCACTTAACACAACCTTGTTAGAACAATCTCAACTTTCTAAATAATAGCAACCCGTGGATGCAAAATATCTTTATTTCAAATATGATTCGAAACTATCTTACCAACGGCTACTCTTTACTCTATGCAACCACCACTTCAGGAAACAATCATGGTTTTTGTCGCTAGAGCTAGTTTGGAATGGCTTAGAGGAGAGATTCCACCCAAATCCGATGAAACACTCTCTCATCTCTGCTTATATCAGGGCTACACTAGATACCGGGCTTGCTCATTCATTATCATGACGTCACAAACGGTGGCTGACTGTGACGAAAGACATACAGCGATTGGCACAAAACGATGGGCGCGTCGCTTTGTACCAATCGCTGGTCGTGGTCAGCCACTATTTGTGACGTTTCGAGAGTGAATGAGCAAGCCCGGTATCTAGTGTTGCCTTGCTTATATGCATTACTCGAAAATTAAAGTAAAATAAAGTACAGAGGTCGCTGTTGCGCACACATATGTTAGGTTGTGACATCACGTTCTCAATCAAAATACTAGAGTGATTTTATAAGACATTTGCTAATCCACTACACAGTTTTCTCAAAAAATACGAAAAAAGCGTTATAGTCTTAGCAGTATCTCTTATTTGATAAATTTTGTTGTTCCACAAGCAATTATTATTTGAAAGTAATTTTAATTTTCTTTACATTTGTTGCTGGATTTTTTAACACTTTCCAACCTAGTTGAAAAGTTTTTATGACTTCGGTCTGTCTGCCGTCTGCCATCCGTCCGTGCTCTAACTAGCGTAAATATACTTGGTTTGCCCTGAAATTTTTGTATATTATTGTCGTTTACCACGGAATGTTTGCTATCGAAGATGAATTGTGTAGCACTTATAGTTTTTTAACAGAGACAGTCAAAATTATTCCGTTATATTACAGTCAATGAGAAATAATAGTTTCAAGTGCATTTTGATGATGCTACGCCACTTGAAATATGTTGAAATTGATATATAATTATGACGCGCATTAAAACGTGCTTTTGGCAGAATATGGGGTGCAGATTTTTTATTATTCATTTACAGGGTCAAACAAAATAACTTTGTTATACACTGTTCTACGGGGGAAAATCGTTTGCAGTGTTATTTAATGGTTTCACTATTCCAAACATAATGAAAATTATATGCATTGATGAGATGCTCTATAAATTGCTCGCTAAAAACATGATGTGCATTGCGTTTATCGTTCACTTGTAGGAACACACAAAAGATATCGGTTACATTATACGTGCGTTAATTACAGTCTATGTGTGATAAGTGCGATTTAAACTTTGGTTTGCGTTTTTAAGTTTAATTTTTTTTTCATATTACGTAGAGTGTATATATTCGGTTGCTCATATACAGGGCTACACAAGGGAATTCATAAGTATTAAAGACTAAGGCAGTGAATTGCTTAAGGGTAGTTTTTAATTGTGTTACACATTTTCCTGCTGAACTATATTTAGTAAACTAATAGCAGTTTGTGGAATATAAATAAATTCCTATACAGAGCTACGCAAAGAACAAGATACATTGTCTTTTATGGTTGGTAAATGTTGTCTTATGCGTTTTATACCTTTTAGCTTAATATGTGTCCTTAACTGTAATTTAGCTTAATATAAGTCTTTAGATAATATACAGGGTTGAACAAAAGATTTCGAGTGCATTTCGATCGATTGGCCAAAATTGCTAAATCTGAATTTTCTAACTGAACTAAATTTTATCATGCTATGTAGTATATATTCAAATTTATAGATGATATACAGGGCTTTACAAAATAATTCGACAACTTTATGACAATGGAAAGTAATTACGAAAACTGTCTTTCTTAATGTGTTATATATTTTTTAAACTGTTAAACTTACATATCTTCTTTCGCCTTATTTAACGGGTTAGTTTCATTACAGTTTTCTGGATGTGTTGGAAAGTGTTTCATAATCTATGCTTGACGCATGATTTTTTGTTCTTGTTTATCAAAATGGAACTGCATTAACAAATATGGGAGAAATATTTATTGATTTTTAATTTTTTTTGCATTGATTGATAGAAGTTTAGTTAATAAGAATTGCTCATCAATATGTTAAATAAAAATATTTTATTCGAAATATCAAAGATTTAAAACGGCATTACTTATTGAAGTTTAAAAAAAATTAATAAGAAATTGTTTATAGAAATATGAACACATTAAAAAATATATGTGTGTATACAATCTTAAAAGCACATATATAATTTTTTTAAGTTCATTATATTAGAAAATTCTTCTATTTAGATTTCTCTATTTTTTGCCAAATTACGCTAAATTTATAAGTGTAATCTAAGAATGAACCATTATTCTTATGTCTAAGTTCCGTGTACTTCAAACCGCGCAAAAAATGAAACAATTTTGACACTAGTGTTTTTTATGGCACTCAATGTTACAGAATACATTCATAAATATTTCTACAAACATACAAGTTTGAGGATTTATCCTTTTAATTTTTCATTAACTGCTATGTTGATTTAACTTAAAAGTTATCCTTTTTAAAAGGAACATTTAAAAATTCATTTAGCACACACACGCACACGCATACACACATGCAATATTTATTGTACACACACATTGTACATTTTACACATTTACTGTACATTGTACACATTGCATTTATTATACACACACATGCAATATTTATTGTCAAATTGTGCATCATAAGACATTTTCGAAATAAATCCTGTTCACTAAGGAACAAGTGCCCTGTTTAAGAGGAATTTTGACTTTTGTGCTAATATTCTTCACATGATGTCATAAAAACCATATTAAAATACAGTAATTTAATGGCTGATACGTATTTGTATTTTAAATGAATAAAGCCTTTTATTTAAATGCGCCTTTTAGTTTATTTCAAATTCAAGAGTAGAAAGACACAGTAATTATTAAAGAGAGTGACGAATAAGCTTATAAGTATTTTTACAAAAGGCTTGGCGCCGCTTCAGTCATCTGAACAAAACGGAAGAAGTCTTCATAATGATAGCAGTATTTCCTATTTGATGAACGCTTTTTCTCCGCAGTCATATTTTATGAAAATACATTTTTAATTTCTTATTGTGTTTTTCTTAGCAGCAATTTTGATGTTTTATCGAAATTCTGTATGGGTAAAAGTATAATGAAACAATTATAAATAAAATAAATGTACATGACCAACTAATGATCAACTAAAATTGTGTTTTCAATTCTAAAAGAATTTTAGCTAACAAAGGACATCTGGCTTGAAATTAAATAGCTTTATTACTGTAATTAAATATTTGTAATGTCTGTAATAGGGAAATACATACAATCACAAAAATTACTGAAACTACTATAATTATTTTAAAAAATATAATTACTTTAATTATTATAAAAGCATGTTTAATGTAATTAATGTAACGTAAATATTGTAATATAAGCAATTGGTATATTACATTAATTATAGTAATTGCTCATCTAATAACAGACTTAGTGTTTTCAGCTTCTATAACAATGTTATTTAAGATAGTTGAGAATAGGATAATTCATATTTTCTAAAAATTGGCTTACAATTTTCCAATTTTTCATAGTTTTAGAGTAGCATTAAACATAAATCAATCAATCAAGTTTTCTTAAAAATATTTTGTGTTAGTGGTATTTTCTAGAAAATGTGCTCTACACTTACTGAGTACCTTTATGAAATATGTTAATTGTAAATATAGTTACAAATAAACAATTATATCATATTTTATAGCCAAAAACGAAACGGCAAAAGCATATATATATAGATATTTTCACTTTCATTTGTTGATATATATATATATATATATATATATTTGAAAAAAAAAATGAAAAAAACTTATATTACGTAAAGCACTTAGTTATTCATAAAAATCATTAACCTGATTAGACTGTTCTTTTTGATAAGAAATATAAATGAAGATAAACGTACAAAAAATTATACATTATTTATCTATATTATACGGTTAATATTTATATCGTATTTAAATACATTATTCTGTACAATTCACAATAATTCATTAAATTAAAAAAAAATTAAATAAACCTTGTAAATCTTTTAAATGCAGTTTATTGATATTTGATACCCGTATTTGAACTTATTTAAAATCAAACATAAAGTAAATAAAGAATTTTAGAAATGTAGCGGAATAATTCCAAGGCTATTTCAAACTAGTTTTTTACATTACTTTTATTAAACGAAGATATATTTATCAACTCCTACTTTGTAATGTATTTACTTATCAAAGTAGTTGATAATTAAAAAAATCACCAGATATTTCAAAACACGAATGTTTAAATTTTAAAACTTTTTAAAATGTTTGAAATGTATTTGATTTCGATAATTGTCTGGATGTTCGAATATCGAGACTATAACTGTATTACACAGGCTTAAAATGGTCACTGTTTTCCCCTTAATATAAAATTCGTAGCACTCAGAGATGTACACAAAAGATAATTTAAGGTTTTTCTAGGCAATATTTGTTTAAATGCATTATTTGAAAAACAGAAACTGTAAGTGGTAATCTGGTCCCAAAAAACAACCCTTGACACATTTTAAAATTTAATAAACGATCAAGCAATTAGCTTACGAGAGTGTGGTTCGGAGGAAAATGCTTCTTATGATTGAAAATTTTGTTTATGCAAATGAAAAAAATCTTCCAAAAAATTCTCATAGATGGCGCAGCTTCTGAAAATGTTATCGAATAGGTAGAATGCCTTTATACAAAAATTTGACGTAAGAAGCACAATGCGTATGCACAGATTTTGCCCAAACTATAGCAACCCACATTTTAGAACTTAACAATATTCGCTCTCCTGAGTTCGATTAGACGAGTATGACAAGTCAACAAACATTAATTTAGTGATAATACAAAGAGCGCCAAGCTTAATAGGGTGCCTCTGTAAGATAATAGTGACACACAGAGAAAAAACATTGTTATGTCTAAAGACATTCTACATATTTGATAACTTTCCAGAAGCAGCGCCCTCTATGAGAAATTTTTGGAACTAATATTGTTGTTGTTGTGGCTTGTCCTCCAACTGTCTGACGAAGTCAGACAAAATATAATAGACCTTAATCTTCAGAAAATCAAGGACCAGAAGGGGGAAGCATATAAGTCCACCCTGGAGAGACCCTAGCAGTCCAGGATGTGTTCTGCAGAGGCCTGTTGAGCTTGACATTTAGAGTAGACTTCAAAGATCTTTCTGCCCTCAAAGAACGAGAGACTTTTCGTGTGTCCAATCTTGAAATTGCTCTGTCACTAGAGGCTCTGTCACAGTTACTAATTTTGTTTATTTGCTTAAACAAAATTTCGAATCATAAGAAGCATTTTCGTCCAAACCGCACTCTCGTACACCAATTGCTTGATCTTTTATTGCATTTTAAAATGTGTGAAGGACTTTTTGGACAACCTGTATATATCAACATGCATAAATTATGAAATCATTATTCTAAAAATATATGTATTGTAATTTTTGAAATTTTTAATAGAAATCAATTTCTAGACAAATATGCAAAACTAAAATTACAGTTCATTCCGTCAGGTAGATTTTTACTAGTGTTTAAAATACTATCCACATTGCAGTTTATCTGTAACTCTTAAAAAAGGACAGGCGTTCCAAATTCCGCATCTAGATAGTTCTTAAGCTACTTCGCCGAATGGCTTCTTATTTAGCATTCGAACGTAAAGGTATGGAAACTTGATGTCAAAATTGAGTATTGAGAATTTCAAAGTTTGTTACAATATCTGTATGGAAACAGAAACCTTTTTTTTTATATTTTTAACATAAGCTAAAAGAAGTTATATTTCTCAATCGATTGGCGATTTTGTTTTGATATGCAAAGTAAAATTAATATCTGATAAAAAGAAATGAGTTACACGTTGATTTTCAGATTAATATAAACAATGATTCGGGATTATGTATCACATGAAAAAAAATCACAAAATTTACATAAAGATCTAAAAATAAAATATAGCTATCGGTAATGCCGTGCAATTGACGTATGCAAAACATGCAAAATCACATCCTGTGATTGCTGGTCATAGTACTACCAAAAATCATGCGTCCATAAATGAAATATCAATACTTAAAAAATCTCTTAAAAGATACCATACGGCACGCGGTAACATTTCTTTCATATGATTTATTACGCTATATGAGACGTAATGCTTCGACTGTAAGAATTACTGGAATATGGTGAAAAACACCCTGAAGTCCTTTAAATTCTGGAATGAATTACGAATTAAAACCTATCATTAAACAGTAATTTCACAGGAAGTAGGTGCGTTAGTAATTATATAAATCCGTAACACCTATTGTATTCGTCTGGTCCGTCCATACGTCTGTCCGCATATAACAGCACAAAAAATACCCAACCGAATGGGTTCAAATTTAATATATAGAATCGTTGCAGAATTTTGTCGCGTCATTTCAAATTTTATAAAAATCGAATTAAAACTTAAAAAGATATTAATAAAACTTTTCTCCATTCTATTAAATTCTATCGTACGTAATCTATATAATAAAAGCGCGAGTCATGTGACTGAAAACAAATACGGGCTAACCACTTCTTTTTTCATATGCCAAGTGGCCATTTTTATTCGAAATTATTTTTTCGAATGAAATTGCATAAAAGTTACATTTTTAGAAAGATCGTTCAAAAAATTGTTTGCTCGAGAGAGGAGTTAGATTAAAAAAGTTATAAATTCTGAGATAACGTCAGTGAGAATTAGGTTAGCAGTCGAATAACTCAATCCATTAAAGTAAATAAACACAAGAGATTTGTTCGCTGTGAGTCATAGAAATATTAAACCATGGAGGTATTCATTCGCAAAGCATGATCTTCATGGTGAATTTTTCAGCGCTGTTTGGTTTCGAAAACAAATTCGCTTCTGTAAACGTGGCATACGTAATAAGAAAAAAAAAGGCATGATCTTGCTTCGTTTGCTCATACCAGACGATATAATTTCTGTATATATTCCTAATTTCAAAGCTCTACGTCAATAGGATCTGGGTGAAATATGAATCACGGGGGGGGGGGGTATAAGCATCACATAAATTGAACAATTCATCATTATGCGGCTCTGCTTCGGGGAGATTTTGCCCAAAACCTACTCAGCATCAGTTCACATAAATGTTAGAACTTTATATGAAATTTCATCGTATACTACGCATGAGTTCAAGAATCAGAGATCCCCAAAGATTTTTGTCGCATACTGACGAACAGGCACACAGACTCATAGGCAGACATTTTCTATAATCTGTCAAATCATGTTCAGGATCTTCTAAAACGCATAAATTTCTGGAAATTCTTGAAAAAACCAATACGTTCTTATTTCATAGATAGGAGAAAAAAAAGTAAAGTGTGTTTTTAGTGCAGAAATCTAAATAAATTCAAAGTTTTATAACAAGGTAACTATTACTATTTGCCTTACTAACAAACTATAAACATATATTTTGTAACCTTTAAAGTTGGAAATTATTTATTTTATTATTTAGTACAAGTGTAGATTGAAAATGTTGTGCAATTTTATTCATTAAAGCACCAAATTTAGAGGCATGCAAGGATTTTCTCTAAAAAATATAATTTTCAAAGTTTTAGTAACTACAAAAACTTTTTTATTATGTTTCATCAGACTCAGGTTAAGTAAAAAAAAAAAAAAAAAATATGTGCTTCATATAGAGTAATAAGCTGAATCTATAAATTTATTGCTTTTTTCTGATGTTCATTACCTGTAGCATAGAAAATCCAAAAGCACATTTATTTTATACGAGAAAGAAAAAGGTCTGAGATAGCTAAAGTATTGGTTTTCTACGAACATGACTGTTTATTGATTTTTATGTCATTTTATCTTCCAGTTAGTTAAGCTAATGTAACATTTACGGTTGATATTATTTGGACAGACAGGCTAAGTTATATATTTTTCTCAGAATATATTAAAAAAGAAATGCCATTTAAATAAAAATACCAAGGATTTCAGTAGACAATAAAAATTTTATAATTACTATCCCGTTAAGAATTTTTAATTAGGTTAGTCCACATGGAAATCAGACATGGATTAATTGCTAAATTTAATCAGTAAATTATTTTTTGTAAAAGAATTATTAATTTAAGTAAAACACATTACAGGAAAATATAGTAATATAGCACAGGAAACATACACTCGAACATTTACCATATACGTAACGTGATACCTCCGTATATATATATATATATATATATATATATATGTGTGTGTGTGTGTGTGTGGGTGGGTGGGTGGTTGTGCAGGGGAGATGCGCTACATGAAAATCAGAAATTACCTTCATATAGGATATCATAAAACACGCAAAAACCCTTCAAAATCTCTAATTTATAAAGTTCAGTTGAAAGAACACATATAGAGGTAACAAGTTGAAAATGTACGTTAAACGTAGCAAATGAGGTGCGTTAGTACTATAACTAGTTTAACAATGATAAAAAACTCATAGTTATTATTTCGTCTATATGCACATATATTAAAAATGAGGAATTACATTTTCAATACTTAATAGTTACTAGCTGTTGCTCGTGACGTAGTTCACGTTACATTAAAAGAAGACTCAATGAATTAATTTAGCAAAATATTTCACTCCCGATAATTAAAAACATATTTAATTAACCAACGATATATATTTTTTTATAGGAGAAAATACGATATTTACTTGTGGGCTTTGACATATCTCAGTCTTAAAAAGTAAAATTTTGTGCTAAATGACATAAAAACAATTGCAAAAATGAAACTACAGTCAATGAAAATAGGAGTTAAAGGTGTGCGAGGAAATGATCATCTCAAAAACCAAAAAAGTGTTTACCATGCAAAAAACAAACTTGGTTACAAAAATATATTTACTTTTTCGCAAATTTCTCCCGGTAAAAAAAGAAAATTGATTATGGACCTGATTACAGAGTCTAACCTTTCTATTCTCAGTTACTTTCTACACATATATGAAAATATGTCTACTATATACAACGCGCTTTAACATTTATAATATTAGGATAGGAATTGACACGATGACCTTGTTTATTTGTCTACGCAATTCACCTTGAGGAAAAGTTTCATTACTTTTTGATGTCTTCTTTGCTCTTGCAGTACGCGAATTTTTCGATCAATTTGATTTTCGTTTCGATAACATTGTTTTGATTGTTAGGTTTTTAAAGATTTTGTAAATTTACTTAAAAATTTCATTAAAAGTTATGTCATTTTTTCCATCTTATAAGACTTTATAAAAATCTATTATAAAAAGGACCATTCAGAAAACTATTTTTTTTAAATGACAACTTTTTATTATTTTAAAGCTAAAACAAATGTGGACTTAAAATCCGGTTACTAAACCACAATGTACAAACGTGTCTATATTGTACAAGCGTGTCTGCTTCAAGCTCTTGAGGCTTAATTTTAATATTAGGAGAAGGAAAATTATGTTACTTTCAAATAATCATAGTAAATCTTTAGGTTTTATGGACGAAAACGCAATTTTATTAACATTTGTCAAAAATAGTTTTTCAGGCAATCGAGTTAATTTTTTAGTTTTTATTATGACGTCATTTTCGACGTGGATAATTTTTCATATTGTTGATATTTACTATCCATTTTATTTTTAGACTTTTTTTTCAAAAGTGTTTTAAAATTAAAATTTAAATCTTTACATTAGCCTTTCACAGACGATAATCCGCCAAGAATTGTTCCCATCGTCATTTTTCGTATTTGTTTAATTTATTTAAAATGCAATCCTTTCACACAATTAATTTAAAATACATAACTTTAATTTAGACATATACATTTAAAATACATATATTACATACATTTAAAATGCACTCATGTCATGTGAAATACAAAAGAAAAAAAGAAAAAGAAGAAAAAAAAGAAAGAAAAGAAAAAAAACCGAAAACATTTTATTTTAAAATCGAAGCATATCCTCTTTATTTTTGATACATGGCGTCGTATTCCCCTGCTTCACGTACTTACTGAAATTCATGCACCTTGTTTTATTGTTAAATACTTTAAATATATATTTTATTTCTAATATGACGTCATTATTCTTATTTGTAATTCTGAATATTTTTTATTTCATTTTCCTTTTTAACGTGGAAATTTTTCATTTGAAAAATAATTGTTGAGGAAAAATTATTATTCCAGGTTTTGTATTTATTGGGAAAGTAAAATGGTTAATTAAATTTTACAAAAAAATATTCAATGATTCTCTATGAAAATTGTGAAATTTTGAATTATTAAGAACAATATTTGAAAATACTAAATAACACCTAGCATATGTTTATTTCTGTGTTATAATTTATCTGTAAGGAAAGATACAGGGCCATTAAATCATACGTTTTGACATTTACTTCAGTCAAACATTCACACACACTTTCGAATTTATAATATTATTAGGATTAGGATAGAATTTATGCACTGTAGTCATAAACTTTTTATGACATAAATTTTCTGTCAAAAAAAAGGTAAGAAATTATTTATGTTAATTTGTTTAAACATTAATCTGTTTTTATAATCAAATGTTGTTTTATATTTTTAATAAAATTTATTGTTAATCAAGTAAAAAAAATATAATATGAATTATGTGTTCCAAATAACTAAATATAAAAGAATATATATAAACAATGAACAGCGCCAGACTTGGCATTGGAAACGATATCCGCAATTCCAAATATCTGAAGAAATGCATATAATTAAAAATATTTCAGAAATCCCTTCGTTCTATTACCTAGAGAATATCAATATTTTCTGATATTTCAACAGCTGTGCATATATTCACCCGCATTTTTCTGAATAATATGTACATAGAGGATTAAACTCTTTAGCTGGAAATATAGTCCATCGATCATAGAGTCATCGATATGACAGTCCGATAGAAATACAACAATTTGACTGATAATCTAAATACAGATAAAAAAAAAAAGAAATCGGAAACATCTGCGATAAGTCGATATGTCTTCCGTTTTGTATGGAATGGTAGAATAAATTAGGTTATTAAGATATGGATATTAAAAAAGAAGGAATTTGACTTATTAACTTAAGCATTCCCAAAATTGTTTGGAAGCTGTATAGATTGGGATAATAATGTATTTCCATACTATAAGTAATTAAAATTTTAACATAGAGGATATGTTTGTATACATGATAGTTTTTCATGAATATATATATATATATATATATATATATATATATATATATATATATATATATATATATATATATATATAACTTTTATATAGTAAATGACCGAATTTGTTATGAATCTGGATATTTTGTAAGAAGTGCATTGGGGATAATAAAATATACATTAAAAGTTTTATTTAAGATAACGATAAGGTTTTGTATAAATGTTTCTTGATAAATAAGAGATGATTTATGCCTTTTAAAGACAAATTAAATTAATTTAAAATAATTTAAAATTATAATGGACCAGTTAAACTATTGATTATTTCTGTTCATGAAATATATCATTCCTTGATGCATAGTTCTATAAATCTTATTATATAATGTATTTGTGCAATTACGTACATAGATATTTAAAAAGTATTTCACGAGTTTAATTTAATAAATTATATTGTAATGTACTACATTTTATGGATTTTTATTGTATATTTGTATTGTTTGAAATAATAATATTGCTATTAGCATTGACGATTAAGTTTAAGTCCCATTTGGAATGTACATGTACGTTTGAAAGTTTTTAATTGTAAAAAGTATATTGGAAAAAATAATATTATAAATATTTAAATATCTAGGTTTATTGAAAATGTTTATTATTGTCCTGTATCGTTGTTTCATTAAAAACTTAGCATTTATGTAAATTTGATAAGAATATATTTAAATTATAAAATTTAATTAATAATTGTCCCTCACAAGAATAATAGGAAATCTTTTAGTACATAGAAACATTTATGTCATTTAATAATTAACATTACACTTGGCGCAGTACAATATAAGCAAGTAAAACAACGAATTTAATACTAGAACTTTTTTACTTCTTGCAGACCAGTTTAGGTAACATTCAGCGTACCGTCAGCAGTGCAAAAAATGATGAAATTGTACTCATATATATGTTCGATAAGCACATTCGAGATATAGGTATATTGACCAGTAGAATTACAGAAAATTAATTACAAAATTACAGGAAAACATATGCTGTAATTCTATTGGTCAATAAACCTAACCATCGAATACACTTCCTCTCCAAATATATGAGCAAAATTCCATAATTTTTTGCATTAGTGACGGTATTATGTATGTTACCGAAACTAGATTGCAATAAATTAAAAAGTTCTTTTGCTAAAAACGTTGTTTAATCTGCTTATATTACTACTTATTTTTTTGTTCATGCACAAATACGACTTTAATATCCAATAAAAATATTGTCGATTAAACAAACAAACCTGATTGTCAACAAAGAAATTATCATTAGAAATCATGTTGTCGTTACCAAAAATTTGAAGAATTGTTTGAAACTAAAATAATTCGAAGGCCTTTCCCCTTCTTTCACAGAGGACACAAATAATGTTTGATATTTCAAGATAATTAAACATTTTCAATCATTTTTCTCTTAAAATTATGTACATACATAATTAAACTTTCGAAGTGGAAAGATAAAGCATCACGTAGTCTTCAGTCTAGTCATTCATATATAAATACAATAATTAACTTATTCTCTAAATACAGATGAAAAAGAACCTGGGAATGTGATACGTTTACATGTGTTGTACTTGTTATACAATGGTAGCAGGGATTATATAATTAGAAAATAAATATTAAAATAGGTTAATTCGTATATTTGGGTGTATTCGTATGCTAAGAGCTCATGCAAGGTTACTCTAATTGGAAAATGATGTGTTTGTTATTCTTCAATCAGCCATATTTTTTAAGGCTCATTGAATGAACCTATACAGTTTTAGACTAATCAGGAAATAATCAGCGTTCTGTCCAAACAGTCTTGTTTCGTCCAGGCTTATTGCAATAAGTCTAGTGTAGTGAATGTTTATGCAATATTTTAGTAATTAAAATAGCAGCTGGTACTTAAAAGTTTTGCGAAAATGTGTAAGAAATCTGTCTTACTGACATAATTGACCTACGCGCTTGAGTGTCTAAGATTAGTGAATACTTTATTTTTGTCAATATTTTATAATTATTTAATAATATTTATTTTTCAACATTTGTTTTATTTTGTTGCATAAAGGTATATTTTGGGCAACTTTCCGTACATAAGTATCAATGAAATCTCCTGATGAGGCCGATTACTGAATGTTCGCTGAATGAAGATAATCATAATATATATATATATATATATAATCCTTCTTAATTAAAAGATTTGATTTTAGCACCTGGGTAATAATAATACGGATTAAGAAGCCTTTTTTTAATTAGTTTATTGGAAAATCTTGCCACCCGCCTCCTCCGTAAAGGTGTACAAAAAAAAAATCTCCAGATGAGGCACATTTTATGTTATTTTCTCCACATCATTAACCAGAAATGATACATTGCTGAATATATATATATATATATATATGTGTTATATACAAAATTTATTTCCTTCGCAAATCCTTCACATTTATTTCGCATTAGTCCTTTAAATTAATCGAACTTCTGACATAGTCATTATTTCCTTAATTCTTAATAATATTTATTATTATTTAATGTCCTTTTAAAAGTATTTACCCGTATATTAATAATTATCTCATTCCAAATCTTAATCTAAAATTTTAAGTTCATTCGTAACTTTTATCAGCTCCCCAATCTATAAAATTCCGAGAGACGCTTTCTCATTTCGAATGTTTTTAAAAGCCATTTTTTTATTATTATTATTCCATGCTCGGTTTCACGCGCTAGGTATTTTTCACTTCAAAATTAATGCGCTGCTCGAGAGGAATTCCTTTTTGTTAGAGCTTCTCCCTCGCGCCTCATTCACTGGGCTGAAGCTCGCCTCTCACTCATTGGTTTCTGAGCACGTGACGTCGTATTTCTGTGTCTCTACGCTCGGTGAACAAAACTTTCTTGCATGCTTTGGAGCGCAGATTTTTGACGTGTTTGGAAGTGTAACCAAATGGGTATCTGGTGTTGTAGTCCCGTAGAATTTTCATACAGCTCTTTAACATCTATTAAACGATGTAGTGAGCCATCGTGAAGCCTGAAGGCTATAAGTTTATAACTGTGGGAACTATTACTACATCGCTCTTATTCATAAATAAATTATTTGTCTGGAAATTGGCTGGTCTTTACTGACGAAACTCTTCTGGTGTCTCCTCATTGCCTCACCTCTTCGCCATGATTATTGATATCGACTGCAACCTTCTATATCTTTAACAAACTGTCATTTTCTCGTGGAATATTACATCTCGTGGTATCTCATCTTCGTAAAAACGTCAGACACACACACACACACACACACACACACACACACACACACACACACAGACACACACACATATATATATTATTCGCCTAATAAATAATTAAGATTGACATATATTTTTGATTGACAGGTGCCCATGATCATAAACTACGAAATCATAAATATTTTTTTATTTTCGTTTAAAAGCAGACGATCTTGAGGAAAATGCTATTAATGTTTCACGTTTTGAATTTAATGTCTTGACACGGTAGTTCGATAAAGGTCGCCATGAGTCAACAATCGCGTGAAACTGAAAATAAATTTAATTCATTTATCGAAAATTGAAATAAACCTTTCATTTCAAATCATTAATCATGTCTGCAACTGTCGTGCTTTAATATGTAAAAATGTGTCCGTAAATGCTTTAGAAAACTCTTCTGTTAACTTTTTTAAACCTCCTAATATTATTTATTTATTCATTTATTTATTTTTGAAATACATTTGACTTATGAACTTTAGGGTTGGAATCTACGATTAGGTAATGTATCTCCTTTATTAATTATTAAATTTATAAATACCTTTAATAAAGACGTATAAAAAATTTCACTTCATAAAACGTAATATTTTACGCTTGTTCCTTCTTAATCCTAATACACTTTGGTAAGATTCTCGTATTTTGTTTAGAAACCGACTGACTATCGTTGAAAATAATTTTTATTTGAAAGATGTACATCCTGTTGTTATCATCTCTCTTCAAGACATTTCTTTATTTTTATGTACGAGGGGCAGTCGGAAAATAAGTTTCCCCTGGCGACTGTGGACAGAGGTGTGTATGAAAGACAAAAATAGTAATGAGACATTAAAGATAAAGGCTAACTTTATTTTTCCACATAAGTACCAAGTACAATGATACATTTGTCATACAGCTTTATAAGCTTAAAAAAGCCCTCCAGGAAAAAATCAGGGCTTTGCACACCGACGAAGCGTTGAACGGCTATGGGCGAATGACGACACAGCAGGTGAACGCGAACGTGCAAGATACCGATGCACCATTGGGTAGAGGTCGACCGCTATGAAGCAGATGGCTCAGTTGAACTGCTGTTGCACTGCAACAGCGCCATCTGCTTGATCGCGGTTGACCTCTACCCAATGACGCATCGGTGTCTTGCACGTTCGCGTTCACCTGCTGTCTCGTCTTTCGCCCATAGCCGTTCAACGCTTCGTCTGTATGAAAAGCCCTGATTTTTTCATGGAGGGCTTTTTGAAGCTTATAAAGCGGTATGACAAATGTCTCAATGTACTTAGTACTTATGTGGAAAAATAAAGTTATGTTTTATCTTTAATGTCTCATTACATTTTTTGTCTTTCACACCCACCTCTGTCCATAGTCGCCAGGGGAAACTTATTTTCCGACTGCCCCTCGTACTTGCAGCGGCAGAGAAATCTTTCTTTAATTTGTTGAAAAACTAATTGCTATCAAAAATCATAGAAGAGCATGGATTTTTTTTTATTTAAATGTATACGTATTTATTAAGTTTCAATTACATTAGAATAATTTGGGTTACAAACCAATTAATGAGCAATAAAATAAAATGTATAATCGAATAAGTTTTTCGTTTCACATATCATACTTTTCTTACATGAATTAATAATTTTTTTATTATTTAAAAAAATAGATTTTGCAAATAATTTCCTGGGCCAAAAAGGAACTACCATCTTGGAAAAGCCCTGACTTCCAAATTATGCAAGATTAATTAAGAAAATCAATAAAGAGATTGAAAATAGATAATATTAAAATAGGGCTAATAAACGTATTTCATTGAAACATGATTAAAATAAAAATAAAGTGTTCACTAATATCAAGGACTTGCGTGCGTTTATTTTTATATTACCAGAGATGTAGACTTAAAATAAAAATAAATTACTCAATAAGGTTGCTATCAGGTAGTCATATTTTATTTCTGAAAGAAATAATTTTATTATATATATATTTTGACTGTTATTTTCATTAAACAGCCTAATCTCTTTGCAAACTGTGGGCTTTTGCAATAAGCCTACGACATACATACTAAATTTTTATTGTTTAATACATCTTAATGATGTTCAAAATAATTGTACATTGTTAATATTGAATTAAGAAATATTAATAATTTTTATTTTCAGTATGGTTTTAACATATACAGGGTGATTCATAAAAGATGGGCAGAACTTTAAGGGGTTATAGTACACTTAAAGACAAATAATATTAAATAGGAGACTAAGGGTCCCAGACGTATTCCCAAGGAGATAGGGGGCATTAAAGTTTAGGGTCCGAAATTTCAAATGATTATAAAACATGGAAAAATTGGTCGATTCGTTTGCGGTTTTTGCAAAAAATTTTCTTTATGCCAGTATTTTCTTGAAATAAAATTTTAAAGTTCAATTTCAAAAAATGCCGATAGGGGGCGCTTTAGACTTTGGAGTAACAAACAACTATTTTTTAACGTTATTTTTTGTATTTCTTTAAATAATTTCGAAAGCTTAGACTTAAACTTAAATTTTGATCTAAAAATCTGAGTCCTAACGAGTAGTTAAGTAGCGTAAACTGAAATTTGAAATTTGAAACCCTTCTCCCCCCAGAACAAAAATCAGTTATTCCCGATCTTTGTGTCGTAGATTAGGCTCTAACTACTGCCGCGTTTTGCTAAAATTATTCTTTATGTCAGTATTTTCTTGAAAATAAATTTTAAAGAAAATTTTCAAAAAATTCCGATAGAGGGCGCTTTAGACTTTGGAGTAACGAACAACTATTTTATACCGTTATTTTTTGTGTCTCATTAAATGCTTTCTAAAGCTTAGACTTAAACTTAAATTTTCAGCTCAAAATCTGAATCGCTGAGCGTGGTTCAGTAGCGAGGGGAGGGGGTTCAAATTTCAACTTCTGAACATAGTTCAGTTTGCACTACTTAACCATGCCCAACGATTCTGTGCTGTGATACGAGGCAAAAATACAACTTTCGTCAAGGACTGCATAGTCGGAATTCACTCATAAAGGCACTGGCACAGTTGGAAACGTCGCTCATGCAAACGTTAAAGCTCCATTCCTGACGCTAGTCACCGGGTGAAGAAGGAAACAGAAAGTATGCAAATGTCAAATGGGGAAGAAGAAGAACACGTATGCAAAATTTCGACACGATTCAGGCATAAAAACCACTGAACGGTGAGTCAAGTGTAAGTCGCTGTAGTAATGAATCGGAAGATGGTTGCCCTTCACGAATAAGGAAAAGGCTGAGATGCATTTAATTTACGGAGCGGCAGATGGAAATGGTGCAGAGGCACAACGAATGTACGGAGAGCGATTTCCTAACAGGCGGTTGCCTAACCGCAAAACTTTCGAGCGCTTGCACAGACAGTTGTGTGAGACGGGATCATTTCTCGCTTCCCGGTCGAATGCAGGTCGTGCAAAAAAGGACGAATCAGTAGTTGTTGCAGAAGCCATTCTGGATGTAGTAGCGGCGCAGCCAAGTACAAGTACACGAACAGTGGCTAGCCAGGTGGATACCTCACAGTCCACGACTTGGAGGGTACTGAAGGATGAACATTTGCTCCCGTTTCATGTGCAACGAGTCCAGAAACTGTCTCCAGGGGATTATCCAAATCGTATTGAATTCGCCCGCTGGTTTCTGCAGCAGAACGCGCTAAATCCACATTTTGGACGAACTGTGCTTTTCACCGATGAATGTACCTTCACACGTGAAGGTACATTTAACACACACAATGCACATGTATGGGCGGATGTCAATCCACATGCTACGTATCCACATGCTCATCAGAGACGCTTTTCCATCAATGTTTGGGCAGGAATCCTCGGAGACCACCTAATCGGACCGTACCTTCTTCCTGAACGCCTCAACGGTAAAACATACCTCACATTTCTGCAACATGTGCTGCCAGACCTGTTAAACGTTGTTCCTCCACGCATCCGGCGGGTCATGTGGTTCCAGCACGATGGAGCGCCAGCCCATTACGTACGAGACGTCCGCAACTATCTGGACATCACATTTCCGAACAGATGGATTGGTCGAGGTGGTCCTGTTGCTTGGCCTGCTCGCTCGCCAGATCTTTCACCCCTCGATTTCTTTTTTTGGGGACGATTGAAGGCTCTTATGTATGAGACACCCATTGAATCCCCCGAGGAACTGGTCGCCAGACTTTCCGCCGCTGTAGGGGAAGTGCTCGAAAAGCCTGATGTTTTCGCGAATGTTCGCCGTTCCATTCGTCGCCGTTGTTCTGCGTGCATAACCTCTGGTGGTCACAATTTTGAACATTTATTGTGATTACATGTTAATAAATATGCTTTGGTAACATAATCCTAATTTGTGTCTTTTTACCTCGTATCACAGCACACAATGTGTGGACATGGTAAACTGAACTGTGCTCAGGAGTAGAAATTTCAAACCCCTCTCCCCAGAAACTTAACCACGTCTAACGATTCAGATTTTGGGCTGAAAATTTAAGTCTAAGCTTTAGAAAGCATTTAATGAGACACAAAAAATAACGGTATAAAATAGTTGTTCGTTACTCCAAAGTCTAAAGCGCCCTCTATCGGAATTTTTTGAAAATTTTCTTTAAAATTTATTTTCAAGAAAATACTGACATAAAGAATAATTTTAGCAAAACGCGGCAGTAGTTAGAGCCTAATCTACGACACAAAGATCGGGAATAACTGATTTTTGTTCTGGGGGGAGAAGGGTTTCAAATTTCAAATTTCAGTTTACGCTACTTAACTACTCGTTAGGACTCAGATTTTTAGATCAAAATTTAAGTTTAAGTCTAAGCTTTCGAAATCATTTAAAGAAATACAAAAAATAACGTTAAAAAATAGTTGTTTGTTACTCCAAAGTCTAAAGCGCCCCCTATCGGCATTTTTTGAAATTGAACTTTAAAATTTTATTTCAAGAAAATACTGGCATAAAGAAAATTTTTTGCAAAAACCGCAAACGAATCGACCAATTTTTCCATGTTTTATAATCATTTGAAATTTCGGACCCTAAACTTTAATGCCCCCTATCTCCTTGGGAATACGTCTGGGACCCTTAGTCTCCTATTTAATATTATTTGTCTTTAAGTGTACTATAACCCCTTAAAGTTCTGCCCATCTTTTATGAATCACCCTGTATATTTCATGACTTGAAATAGAAATTCACTGACATGACCATGTTTGAAATAAATACGTATTCAATAACATTGAAAACTATTAAAATTGCAATATTTCATCATGAAACGTAAAATGAAACTTAATTGACCTGCGAAAACAATCTATATAACATCTAAATTTAAATAAACTTTTCATTCAGCACAAAGAGAGATATTTATTTAGTAAACGATAATTTTTTTGATAATTTTTTTTTCAGTTTTTAGTATTAGGTAGCTTTCAATACAAAAAAGTATAAAGCCGTTCGGAGGAAAGCAGTTCCGGAAAATTTCGATATATTTTCACCGATCATGACCCACAGACCCCCAGACCCCAAAACCACCCTCCGTTCATATGTTGATTTATATATATATAATATATATATATACACTGGTGTGCAAAAATTAAGGACGGAGCTGATAAATTAGCATAAAAGCCAAAAAACACAACAGAACTAAATGAAAGACCAATCAGGGGATAGACCTGAAACAAATGCAGCTGGACATGCCCATATATGGCATATGGCGTAAAAGGAGGAGGTGCTAAGGGGATAAAAGCACAGAGGTGGTGATCGTTCAGAAATTTGGTGAAATCTATTGCACTGTGTAAAGTGATTTCAGCGATGTTTTTTGTTATTATTGTGTGATATGGCCAAGAGGCAATCCAGAACATGTCATATGGATGACCTTACACGAGGTCTAATCATTGGGAAATTGGAAAAAAGTCGAAGTGGGACAAGTGTGGCACAAGAGTTCGGTATCGCTCATAGCATCGTTTCACGAGTCTGGAGTGCATTGCAAACGAAAGGAACAGCCGTCCGAGCATTCAGAAGTGTTCGCCCATGCGCAACAACAACAGTGGAGGACCGTTATATTGTCCTACAGGCAAAAAGAAGCAGGCGTCAGACAACTGGAGAAATTGCAAGGCAGATGGAGCACACTACTGGTCGTCGGATATCGCGTTTTACCGCGGCTAGGAGGCTGTACAAAGGTGGCCTGTATGCACGACAACCAGTACGTTTGTACCACTAACTCCTGCTTATCGGAGACACAAGTTTCTGTAGTGTCCGGAACATAAGAATTGGACCTAACATGAGTGGGGTCGAGTATTCTTTACGGATGTGAGCCGATTTAGTATGACGAACGATTCTGGACGTATACACATCTGGAGAGAGCAGGGAACACGTAGTCACCCCTCCAACATCATCGAAAGGGACCGTTTTGGAGGTGCCGTAGTTCTTGTTTGGGGTGGTATCATGCTTGGTATCCGTACGGACCTCCACGTCTTCCAAGGAGGTTCAGTCTTTGGTGCCCGCTACTGCGACGAGATTGTCTTGCCTCACGTGCGTCTTTTTAGAGGTGCTGTGGGTCCGGACTTCCTCTTCATGGACGACAACGCTCCCCCTCATCGTACAGCGGCTGTCGAAGAGCTCCTGGAGAGTGAAGATATTCAACGCATGGATTGGCCTGCAAAGTCCCCGTACCTTAATCCCATTAAACACGTATGGGACCTTGTTGGGAGACGATTGGCATCACGTGATCAGGTGCCAGCAACGATTCCAAAGCTGAAATTGGCGTTACAAGAGGAATGGGATTCTATTCCTCAAGAGCTACCAGACAACCTTGTCCTCAGCATTGACATACGTTGCAAATCCTGCATCGCAGTCAAGGGTGACCATATCCCCTATTAGAGACTGAATTTTTTCTGCCAGGGGCTTGTAAGATGAGCGTTTCTGTCTTCTGTGCATTCGTGCTCCAAGTGACCTTTTCAATAAAATGCTTTCATATTCTTTTGATTCTTTGTTTAGATGGTTTTTATCACTTGTCCCATATTTTCACATCTTGAAGATCTTATGGAATGATTTTGGTCGATGTGGAAATCTTCTGCGCGACGTTACATTCGAAAAACCCTCTCGTCCTTAATTTTTGCACACCAGTGTATATCCATATATATATATATATATATATATATATATATATATATATATATATATATCTGACTTATGTCATACGATAACGCCCGTATTTATGAATCGATTTTGATGAAACTAATTGTGTGTATTAAGGTCACTAATGTCTCGACCGAGTTCGTTGGCCAGCTTGGTCCGCCATTTTGTTTCAAGATGGCGGCCATTTAAAAATTTAAAACTAACATAAATATACAAAAAAAATAAAAATTCAAATTTATTTTTTAATTACGTGTTAGGCCTTGTTACAAGGATTCCAAAGCATTTTTTGGTTTACCTCTATCTTAAAAAATGGCTGAGATAGAGCAGTTTGAAATTCTAGGGTGGCTGACATTTTGAAACAAAACAGCACATTAACGCGATTACTCGCAAATTATTTTCTTTCATTGTTGTAATAATTTTCCAAATCATACGCATAAAACTATATATTCATATCCGTTAGCACCAAATTCTCGCCAAAATTGGCGACATTTGGCGAAATATCGCCAAATTTGGCGTCCAAAATAAGTCTTCATAAATGAAGCTCAATAATTTGCTCAATAATTTGGCAAATTTCTTATTCAAATTCAGTATTAACGAATCTTTTGTTAACGTTTCTTTGCATTTCAGCTTGTTGTTTTCGTGTAACATTAGCTAAAATTTTAAAACGAAGATATAGGAAAGCTACTTTTTCCTCCCGGTACAGGCCGGAAGGACTTTTTTGCTAAAAAGTGAGGTTTTAAATTTAAAATAATTTTTATTGTGGATTAAACAAAGAAACATATTTTCAATTATATGGATGACACAGAAAAACATAAAAATTATATTCATATATAAAATTATATTCATATATAAAATTATCATTGTAAACCAGTCATATATTTTCTCTACTAAATATCTGAAGAAATGCATGTAAATAAAATTATTTCAAAAAATTATCCATGTTCTGCATATAGAGTAGAAATATTTGTAGTAATTCCAACAGATACGGATATTTTCACGCATTTCACTCTGAAAAATATGTTCATACAGAATTAATCTTTCTAACTGGAAAGATAAAACAGCCTACAGTCATTGATCTGGCATTTCGGCTGAAATCCAATAACTTGACATATACTCTAAATAAAGATGAGAAAGAATTATTCTGAAACATCTGTGTTAAGTTGGTATGGCTGCTATTTCAATTAAAATGTTGGAGTGAATTGAACAAAATTAATTTAGTATAAATATTAAAAATAGTAAGAAGTCGATTTTTATAGCTTTAATTTTCGAATTTGCTAGGAAAACTTATCTTTCGTAAGAAATATATTTATTTCCACAATAAGCATTGATATTTATATTTGGATTTAACTTATAAATTTGATGGTTTTTAATTGAAATACACAGTCATGACCATTTTGTAAATAAATACTTCTTCATTAATATTGAAGACTTTTGAATTTGTAATGTCTCATCGTGACACGTAAAACACAAATTCAATTAAGCCGTGATATGAATACATATATAAATTCCTAAATTAATTAAACATTTTTCTTTAACGCAATGTTAGATATTCACAGTAACAGTAAACAGTAATATTTTTGATAATTTCTTATTATTTCCTGTCACTTTTCTCTATAAATGAATTTGGTCATTATTTTAAAACAAATTTTAGTTTTAATTAAACAAAAACTTGAGTTTAATTATGTCGAAGACACAGAAGATCATAAATTGCATACACAAAATAAAACAAATTCTCATTAGAACTCATATTTTCGCTAAAAATTATCGGATAAAATGCATGTAACTGAAATTATTTCAGAAACTTCTCCATGCTCTTGCATATAGATTCGGAAATATTTTCAGATATTTCAACAGTTACGGATATTTTCACGCATTTAGTTCATTAAAATACGTACACACAGAATTAAACTCTCCAACTGGAAAGATAAAGCAGCCCAGAGTCATTGATCTGGTATTTCAGTAGAAATCCAATAACTTGGTGTATACTCTAAATACAAATGAGAAAGAATTTGTAAATAAATGAGATAGGTCACTATGCCTGCTATTTCGAATAAAATGTTGGAATGAGAAGTATTTAGAATTAGATTTTTATAACTTAATACTTTGAATTTTTTAGGATTTTTTTTTCTAATAAATATATTTCCTTAGAATAAGCATTGATGATAAGGATAAAAAACCTTTTGAAAGGCTAGTAAAGAATTAATTAAAATTACTACAAAATTGTTAAAGGTTTATTAACAAGTACAATATATTTGGATTAAAATCTTTATTAATGCAATCTAAAATGAAATGTATCTCTTTTCGGCTGATTGTAAATTACTAGCTGTAAAAATAAAATAAAATAATTAGCTGTAAATTATAAGGTAAAAACATCCGTTATAAAATTCAAAATCCAACGAATGCAAGCAAAATTTAGCAAATATGAATCCAGGATTATAATATATTCTGATTTATGTATACCGTGAATTCCCGTCTTTCGGATATGGGTAAATCCCCAAACAGATGGTACGTTTGGATTTTGTATGTTAAATTAATTCTCAAATGTATACGCAATATTCAATTATGAAATATATGTTTAGGGGAAGAGAAGACCTATGCGAACAGTGACCATTTAATCTAATTAACATCAGATACAAATCTTTTGAGAACTGTCAATATATTATATTAACCTTAAAAACTATTGACATTTAAAAAAAATCTGATATTCATTAAATGAAATGGACGTTGTTCACATGTGTCTATTTTCCAATACTATGTATATAATTATATCAATTAAAAGCAATGATATTAATATATACATCCATATGTACTAAACACATTAACGCAAATCAGAAATCGTTTAGTAAAATAATGCAACATGCAAAAATACTTCATATAGACGAAGCTTCCTATTTATAAAACGAAAATTAGACATTCTAAATGTATTTAAAAAATGTTTTAGGCTATGGAGTGGGATTTTAAACATAAATATGTTTGATATTAGATTACAAACTTAAAGTTTCTGCACATCAGGCAAGTATATATCTGCTAATTTTCATATATTGTAAAAGGACATACGTCAAAATAATAAATGGGTAAAAGTAAGCTTCTCCACCAATTCTAGGTTTACAGAGCACTTTCGGTTGATCTGCCAGGAGTGTCTGGTTTACCAGGGACAACTCACAGGTGGGCCCTTTATCCAAAAGGAGCACCACCACATGTGCGTCAATCCTCTCCATACAAATTTTCACAGCACAGGTCTCTGCGATTTGCGATGAAACCAAAACTCTTAGGACACCATCACTCCACACTTGGGGAAGAACCGGAGTCCCGCGACAGGTTCGGATAAAGGAAAAACAAAAAGGAACTGGGTCCTAGGCTTCGTGTCGAGTTTCTTCAGCTCACCTTGCTTTACCAACACCTTCAATTATAGAAATCCTATAAAGGAAACTACTGGAATCAGGAGTTATGGCAAAGAAAAAGGTACCTCTCGCTATTCTGGGAGTTCGAGGAAAACACACTCCCTGAACGCATAGACATGTCCCAGTTTAGGCTGTAGGCTGCAGGGTCAGAACTCTCGACCCCCACCTCAGTAACTTCAATACGCCTTACATCCCGGCGATCTGGTTCCTCAGCGACGAAGAGCCCTCCCACCGTGCAGGGCCACCGATACCAGGAAATCGTAGGCACTACTGACGATCCCAAAAGGACATAGAAAGCTACCAATTAAGCGCTAAAGAAGCGCTACCGTTAGGGATGTGGTAGCGTGGAAGTTAGTTACTAGATTCCCACTAAACCAACAGTCAGACACAGTAAGCTACGACTGCGCAAATACACGCTGGGCAGATTGACGACCCAGAGTCTGACGTTTGTCTAGACGCCGTCACCTGACTGAGGAACCTCCGGATCAGTACTTCTTGGCCGGTCAGTCCGGAATGGAGGGATCCCTCTTAGGTGGGCAATACGCGCCATAAGGATCCGACCACTCTTATGGTCCTCCATGAGCACGAATCTGTCGTTGTCTACTTTCCGCCGTCTGGCAGTACCGAGGATTGCGTCATACCGCCTCATGCACTGATCAGACGTCACTACGGAACCAGAAGCGGTCTTTGCCATACAGAAACCGCCCTCGCCTCCATCTCGCACTGGATAATTGTGGACACTGTCCTATCACATTATCTAGCAAATGGCGCTCGTGTCACTACCCGGATCTAGTCCGGGCACGAGGGTTTAACCTACGAGATCCTTTTGGCAAACTAGCCGAAACACGAGGAGACAACCTTTATTGGCTTCAACCCAAGGTGCCGACCCGAGGGGACACACCAATGAGCTGAAGCTCAAGGACTCAATCTAAGGCCGTAAACCACAGCGACCGAGAACCGGCCCTATGAGGAGGTGGCCCAGGGCACGAAAGCTCCGGAACCACTGCACAGTGGGGTATTTCGCGGATTTAGCCGGCCAAAAGTCAAAATTTCAAAATACAGTTGAGGAGAAAAATATGCTGCTCACTGTGCTGGTAAATAGTTGGAGAATCTCAGTACAGTAGTAAAATTTTTCCATGTGCAAGCAAATTAGTGCCAGACAAGTTAAAACTTACTTGTAGCAGCAGGTTGTTTATCTATGCTTTCAACGACACCTTCGTGACTGCTTATTTCAGAGTGATTTTTTTTGTTCAAAACTTTTACTTATATGAAATAGTTATGGATTATGAAAGACTAGATAAGTATGTTTATATTTCACATGAATATGTTTATATGTACTTAATTAAAATATATGATAAAGCGACATGAAATGTACCGTATAGTTTGGAAAATTTTATTGTTAATTTAAATATTCCATAAGGAGTTAGTTAACCTTAAGGGTGAGATCCGATGATATTTTTTACATGAATTGAGAGTTCAAGATATGTAGTTAATAACTTTGAAAACAATAGCCGCTAATATCCGCAAATTTAGAAGAATTTCTTTCAAGCACAAATGTGTATGTTTCTGTAAATGATGATGTTTTCATTTCCCTCCCTTTTTTAAATGTATTCTACGATAGCTAAATTGTAAATGTTGTAACAAATTTTCATCTTCAGACATAAAAGAGTTCAAGTTTGCATATCTGATCACTAAATTCATATCTGGAATGAAAATTATATCAAAATAAATCCTGCTCGACCTTATGAATAAACCAGAATTTTGAAAATTTACGAAGAGAATATTAGACGATAAGAAATAAGAAATTTTAATTTCTCAAAGGATTACCTTGTTAACAAAGATAATTATTAAAAAAAGCAAAAGCATCAGATAAAGCATGATTTAAACATTTTTTCTGTGAAAAAAGTTAATCTCTACTGCAAGGAATATTCCAGTTGCCATAAGTACGTCCGGGTTGGCCTCAAAATTTTTTCTGCGAATTGTAATCAAAGAAGCAAACCGAAGAAGTACACAGCAAAAAAATCTTGAAATCCTTTCTCATACTACAAAATCACAATAGCATGTTACTGGACACAGGAATGCTTTTATAGTAGTCAAAGAAATGAAATGGGCTTTAAATCTTGCAGCTAAAGGTAAACAGGTCTTATGCAATTATCATGAAACAACGTATTGGAGCTCTCGACTGGTTAGGCTTTATCAATGTTTACTGAAGCAAATATCTCTAAAATGCCTTCTAAAACATTCAGACATAGACATTTACATAAAAAAACAAATCCGTCCTATAATTTGCTACAAATGGAAATAATTATTACCCAAATAAGGACTCTTACAAAGTTACCGTGACTTCTGGAGAAGTTCAGATCCAACGTTACATGCGTCTTGTACAATCTGAAAGAAGTTGTATAGACAATAAATGATGACGAACGCTTTATAAAATTAAAAGTTAGAATGTGACGGCTTTGAACAAAGAGAATATAAAAGAAACTCAAAAATTATGTCAATTTTTACTGAAACATTTTTTTGATTTCATTTGCACTTTTCCAAATTGTTCTTCAGTCAAAGAAAGAAAAAATCGTTTGGCAAAGTCTTTTACGCTTAGATTCTGCCGACCCTTAAGAATTACGATTGTAAAGGATATCTAGAGAGTTGAAGTTTAAGAGAAATCGTGTAACGCGTATATTCTAAATTGGTAAGTACTCAGTGAAGATCCACTCTTATCTTGTATGAAACGCATACCAAGTTAACAAAATCGGAATAATTTTTAAAGGCTTTATCACTACTTATTCCTGTTCAACATTTCAGTGCAACAGCCCATGAAAGTCAAATTGAATTGGATAGTGATGAAAACTATTACGATGACAAGTTTCCATCATCTGATGAATAACCTTCGATTTTGTTATCAAATATGTATATTATACATATTTTCATTTACGTATATCTAATATGATATTTGTAAAAATTCTTAAATTAAATAAATAATATATGTGATTAATATATACTTGATTTCAATACATTATTGATTTACTCTATAAAAGCATAAATGAAAAATTTTCAATTAAAAAAAGATTAAAGTGTAAAAATACTTTAAAAAAGAGTTTTCTAATGTTAGTACAGTATTTTTTCTTGTAATGAAATATAATGTAGTTTAAAATCGATGTCATAAATTTCAAAGACGCATGTAGAAAAAAAAAACGTAAAAATCTAATAATCTACATCTTTTTTTATAAAAAAAATACATCGCCAAATTAACCCTCTGAGCGTTTTGAAAAAGGGTAAAATTGTAATGTCGTTTTCTCTGTATTTTGCTTTAAATGCTAAAAAAATGTGATTCTTTCAGCATTATAAATAAAACTGAATTACAAATATGAATGTAACCTTTGAGACTATTAATCATTCTTCAATGTTTTGAAAATTCATTAAATCTATAGAATTATATTATCTTAAACATTGCATATATTGCAGTGAAACCTGGAGCTTAGTGAACGGAATATTACGTTCCACACGCTTAGAGGGTTAAAAAAAAATTAGAATATGACCTTCAAAAATTAAAATTTTTAGTTATTCTGTATAAAATGTTAGGTGGATAAAGTACAATTGCAATCATTAATATTTTATTATAATTGAAGTTAGTGTTATAAGTTACAATGATTTTCACATACCCTGTATATACAAAAAAAAAAAAAAATTTCAAAAGAAAAATTACTATAAAAGTATACAAATATGATAAACCAATAAAATATAAACATTCCATTGCTTTTTCCGGAAGAAATATTTTTGGCCGGCTAAATCCGCAAAATGCCCCACTGTGCACCGGTTAATCAGCCACCTCTTTACCCAACGGCTACAAATTGGGGGTTGTGATTCGTCCGCTTACCTTCCCTCGTCGTGTTGACGCTCCTGCGTGCAATGACGGGCTTCCGGTTATCTTTCCCACTGAAGGGGCCTATTAGGAACCACCCCGACGTACGAACAGTATAATAAATGTGTAAACAAAATATTTGAAGAAGCGCAACGACCTTAATGTAATTGTATATTTAAGATACATATATTTTTTTCATTGATATAAATGTTAAAAGTAAACAACAAAAATTATTTAAATGTATTTAAATCGTATTCGTTTAATGTTCTTTCATCTTTCAAATTTTTAACAATGTCTGTAAGAAAAAAAGGTAAAAAATACATATCATTAAATAAAACTCATGCTGAATTTATAATATTTAATGTTCCCCCGGATGTATAACAAGATAACTAACAAAATGGAAGTTTCCATATATTCAAGATTCAAGTTTTCTAAAGAAAACTGGAAACCAAACTATTGCGACTGCTTCCTCTAAAACAGAAAATTTGTTAAGACTGGCCCTCAGTTAACATAAGTGCAACATTTTTATTTGTCTGATAAAGTTTATTTTATTGGACTTTTGTGCAAAAAGAGTTTTCAATATTGGAATTCACATCTAAAATTTATCTTTGATTATTATGGTATATATTGAGTAATAAGTAAATTTTGTACATTTAAAAAGGTTGTCAGGATTCAGTTTAACAATTTTACATGAAAATTAGAAAAATAAATATCAGTTACAATGTTTTACACATGAGCCTTTCATTTACACTGTAGCCTTTCAAGGATCAAAATAAGTAAACGCGCCTAATATAAACTTAATTCGTCTTTCGGGCTCTGAAAACTATAGTTAAGAAAGAAACCTTATTTTTAAAACACCGAATATTCAATTGAATTAATTGTAACAATTTATAGGACAATATAAGCATTTTAGAAGCAGATACAACAGCAGCAATACAAATTTGCAGCATAGTTTTCGATTGTAATTAGAGACAAATGAAATATTAATTTTAGTTAAATTTTGAGATCATGATGAACGGTAATAAATATCTATATCAAAAGGGAATTATATCAAAAGGGAAGTTGAAGGAGAGGAACGAGTTAATTCAACAGTGGCAGGTTTTGGCTTGACGAAAAAAGATGATAGGAACTTTAGAGAAATGAAAGGTTACACCAATGTTGCTAAATATTTATCAACCGCTACTACATTATTAACAATGTTTTCAAAACAAAATTTGAAGAAAAATGGCGTTTCTTGCAACGGAATATATCTAAATTCAGAATGTTTTTCAGAAGCGAAGATGTGTTTTACTGTGAAGCAGAGTATATTTAAAGCCAGTTGGTGTTGTTTTTTATGGTTGGTATCAGGTCACACATCGAATCAATGTAAAGTTATCCTGAAGTGTTTTATTTGTGATAAAAAACATGCATCTATGATGTGTCAAATACTCGATACAAACAAACTGACTGAAAAGAAAGAGCATAAAATATCGTCTGGAAATGAAATAAACAAGGCTCTTTTCAATAGAAAATCTAAGGTCTTGAAGGCAAAATGAAGGCAAAAATTATTTCGACAACAAAGATATTCGACTAATTTTAGACTCATTATCTTAGAGATCGTATACTTCAAAATATTTAGCAGAAGAAATGAAATATTTACCACTTAAAAAAAAAACTTGCTCTTTTACTTTTTGGCGGAGTCATAATAAAGGAATATAGTCATAACTACTACAAGATAATATTAAGCAATTGTAATGAAAATTTTAAATGTAATTTTCAAATTTTGGATCAAAACATTATCTGTGAAAATTTTATGCCTGTAAGGAAAGGGTCCTGTTTTAAAAGGTTAAAGGAAAAATACATCAGTCTGACGGATGTTGGTGAGACCCTTGAATCTTTTGAAGTATTGATTGGAGCCGATGTAACTGACAAATTACTACCAGGACGGTAGAAAAATGTTGTCGTCTGGACTAGTAGCACTCGAAACCCACTTTAGAAGAACCTGAATGGGAAAAGTACCTCAAGATAATGTTTCTAAAGAAAATTTAGTTTTATCAGCCACATCTTTGTTCGTGAAATAAGCAGCGATTGCCGATTTATGGAAATTATATTTACTTAGAATAAATGATCCAATTGGAAAACAATCTAAAACAGAGATTGGACGTCAGGTAACGTAGCCTTTTTTTACAAACAGTTAAATGAATGAAGATAATCGTTATCAAGTTTGTTTGCCATATGCGGAATATACATCATATTCTATACTAATATTATAAAGTTGTAAAGATTGATTTTTGTTTGTTTCTAGGGGGTAAACTCTAGGACTACTGAAGCGATTTCAAAAGTGATGGTGGCAAATTGATGGTGACATTCCCTGCTCCAACATAGGCTATATTTTATGTCGGTGCCACTACACCCAGGGGAGTGCAGAAGCGAAAACGTACTAAAATTTCGATTTTTTTATAATCAAAGAACTAGAAAAATGGAATTTGACATGGTAGTTACTTAGAAGACGTAAATGCTCTCTAAGAATAAATTCTAATAAAATTCGAGATTTAAAAGGGTGAGCTGAGCGAAAAGCGTTCTAAAAACATTCTAAATTACAATTTCTAAAGAATATCTGGAACTACAGAACCGTTTTCAAAAGTGATGGTGGCAAATTGATGGTGACAGTCCTTGCTCCAACATAGGCTACATTTTATGTCGGTGCCACTACCCCCAGGGGGGTGGAAGAGCGAAAAACGTTCTAAAATTTCGATTTTTTTTTATACTGAAGGAGCTAGGAACATAAAATTTGGCATGGTAGTTAATTCTAAGATGTAAATGCTCTCTCAGAACAAATTCTAAAAAAAATTCGAAATTTAAAAGTTGTGAGATGAGCGAAAAGCGTTCTAAAAACATTCTAAATTACAATTTCAATGGAATCTCTGGAACTACAGAACCGTTTTCAAAAGTGATGGTGGCAAATTCATGGTGACAGTCCGTGCTCCAACATGGGCTAAATTTTATGTTGATGCCACTACTCCCAGGGGGGTGCCGGAGTGAAAAACGTTCTAAAATTTCGATTTTTTTTTACACTGATGGTGCTAGAAACATGGAATTTAGCATGGTAGTTACTTATAAGATGTAAATACTCTCTATAAACAAATTCTAAAAAAAAAATGCGAAATTTAAAAGGGTGAGATGAGCGAAAAGCGTTCTAAAAACCTTCTAAATTACAATTTCAATGGAATCTCTGGAACTACAGAACCATTTTGAAAAGTAATGGTTGTAAATTGCTGGTAACAGTCTCTGCTGTAACATAGGCTATGTTTTATGTCGATGCCACTACCACAGGAGGAGGGGAGCAAGAGCAAAAAACGTTCTAAAATTTCGATTTTTTTTTATACTGAAGGTGTTAGAAACATGAAATTTATAAGATGTAAATGCTCTCTAAAAACAAATTCTAAAAAAAATTCGAAATTTAAAACTGTGAGATGAGCGAAAAGCGTTCTAAAAACATTCTAAATTACAATTTCTGTGGAATATCTGGAACTACCGAACCCTTTACAAAAGTTATGGTGGTAAATTTTTTATGACAATGCCTGCTCCAACATAGGCTATAGTTTACGTCGGTGCCACTAATTCCAGAGTGGTGCAATAGCGAAAAGCGTTCTAAAATTGCAATTTTTTTTTATATTCTAGGAGCTAGAAATTTGAAATTTGGCATTGTAGTTACTTATAAGATGTAAATGCTCTCTAAGAATAAATTAAAAAAAAATTGAAATTTAAAAGGGTGAAATGAGCGAAAAGCGTTCTAAAATCATTCTAAATTACAATTTCTATGGAATCTCTGGAAGTACAGAACCGATTTCAAAAGTGATGGTGACAATCCCTGCTCCAACATCCTCTTTAATATAAAGCTATGCGTTGCTGACGACTGGGTTTTTCGGTAATCTTTGCCTCAGATTAATCTCGGAAAATGAAACATTTGAAGTTACTGAAAAAAAAATAGCTCGAAAAATATTTTTTAGTAATTTTTTAGACAAACTGCGTTTGAAAGATAAAAAATTGTATATTTCTTGATATAAATTTCAAATCTAATTATTATGTCGTTTTTCAACTATTGAATTTCAAAAATTACCAAATTTCACGATGGAGTACCATAGCAAAACCTTCACGCGTAAAAAGATAATGATAAGGGCGACGTGTCCTGACGTGTATATTGGCTATAGCACGAGTCACAAATTATAGTAGCCTTATTATTCTGTTAAAATATAAAAGTGAATTATGAAATGTTAATATTTTGTTTGATTAAAGGTTCGTTAAGAGAAATTGACCAGCGTAGCGGGTAGCTTTCTAGTTATTTGATAAACTGAGATTAGCCGTGAACAGATTAACTAATGTTACAAACAATAATAATATAACTTATCTTACACTGTTTGTCCTCCATTCACATTCCTGTGTTTTTCTCTAAGAAAATTTTAAAGAATCTGAGGACCTGCATGACAATTTTTACAAATGGATAAATGAAGTATGCATGTACACGTTATGCCACACATATGTACACGCATTGTGTAGCACAACGTGTACATGCATACTTCATTTATACATTTTTAAAAATTGTTATGCATGGTCTCAGATTCTTTTAAATTTTCCCAGAAAAAATACTGAATTGTGAATGAAAGAAGAACTGTGATCTCTGTTTTATCGAAATTTTAAATGATTTACTTCTACGGATTTGGAGTCTAATATGTGTATGTGTGTACTAATATACAAATCGCGTGCACTGATATACGAATGCAAATCATTTTCTTATTACGTTTATTAAAATTTTAAATTTAAATAAGTTTTATACTTACATAAACTGCACTGCAAAAGATAAAAATACAGTTCCTTGTTCCATTTTGTTATACTAAATTTCTTATTTTGTATTCCATAAATAAGAAAGTTGCACGCTAAAGATAAATTAGAAAATATATCATATTTATTTAAGCATTATCGAATTACAGTATATTTGTTTTTGGATACAGAGCATATTTATAATTTATTTTACTTCAGATATGATGCTACGCGTGATAAAAAAAGTGTTATCTTATTAATTAAATAACCCCGAGGATGAATAGAACGATTTCTTTTTTCTAGGTGAGCAATAATAATTTTCTATGATTCATGTTTTCGTTTGTTTTCTTCTATCACATGAGGTCAAAATTTTTGCATTATTTTTGGTAAGAAACTGTTAAAATAATTGCAGTTAAACGCACCTTTAAACATTCTTAAAAGAATGGAATGCAAGAACACAATTTTTATTTTTGAAAACATCTATTTTGTGGTTATTAAATATTTATGTTAAAAGTGTTTATTTATTTTTTATATCTTATATTATATTACGTTTATAGTATATTTCGTTTATGTCTTGTATAATAGTAATTTTTATATAAATAATTTCATAGTAAAATTGAAAACATTCATAATTCTTAAAGCGGTGAAAACATTTTATAGCAAAAAAATTGAAATAAGATGGAATGTGAAATTTTATGATAAAGTTCTAGTTTTTTATGTACATATACATATACACATATATAGATATTAATAAATTATAATATGTAAAAGATTGTATTTAAGAACTCGGTCTTTATTGTAAGTGAAAGACCTACTTGAAATGATAATACATGTTTGGTTTCAAAAATGTTATTGTAAATAAAATATGATTATTTTGTTATTTGTTAACATGTTTTAATTTAAGTTAATTTTAATCTACATAGAATGAGAATAATTTTTTATATAAATTTATTCAGATAACAAAGGTACTCATGAAAAATCTTTAGAAACTCAAATCGTATCATAACATAGATATTAATTTTAAAAACAAACATTTTTCACTGTTTAATTTTTCGAAATTTATTATTTTATTAATTTAGTGCTATCAGGAACAGTTTCAAAAAAGTCTTTTATGTTAGTATAACATCTTGTTTATTGATTACTTTATAGTAACTTGGAAAGAAATCAGGTTCCAGAAGATAAATCACTCTGTCCAAAATAAGAAATAAATTGAATTTTGTATACTCGAATTTGTAACTTTTAGACAAATACATGCATTCTTACGACACACACATACATACACTTTATGCTCCTACACAAAGAATTCGTGCTGATTTCGTAATTTATGTTAAAAAAATACAAATTTCCCCTTTATTCCAGAGCCAGCAGCACTCAACGTGGACTGTTCGCCCTACATGAGTCAATTGAAAATTTGTTGCTAACTCATTTCCTGTCAGTTTTGCCTTTAAAAAAATATGTTGTAAAAATAAAAGTAATAAATACAAATTTTCGAAAAGGAATATTTATTTTTATTAAAATTTCAAACAATTCAATTTGAATCGAATTTAAAATTTTAAAATACAACCCTGACCAGAAAAATTTTAAATAATTTCAGTGAAAAGTGTCTGAAGCTTTAAGGGACTTTCGAGTTGACTTCAACTACATTTCCAGTCTGTAAGGGAGATTTGCTAATACATGGACCCATTGAGAGATATTGTAGTTGTACTTATAATACTACCCAGAAGAATGTAATGATACGGAAGGATTAATGCGAGTAAAAAATATGGTAGAGCATTAACTGGGATTCACTACTAAACATTGGAGAGGACTCATTATTATTCCTAAAATTATACATATACACTCTCAATTGTTTCAAATTTACAGTTGCCCTTTCCCCCCTTAGCATCGATAATAAAATTATTATTTACAATTTCTAACGCTATCAATTTACCTACAACTTTTGGCTAAAACTTAGCCATCCTATTCTGACGAAATGTACTAAGCATTGCTTCTCAATAAAACAAAATCACCAATTTTTGTCGCTATTTCCCCCCTTTTAATTTATGATAAAGAGCCTACCGCTTCTGCGCCTTATTAATCTGAACCCTATCATCTCTTACCAGTTTATATACATCTTCACCCAAAAGCTCATCCTCAGAGTCAGATACCATGACTAACCTCTGAAAGAAGGTAATAAATTTACTTCCCAAATAAATGTCGGCAGGGGTTTTACTTATCGAATCGTGTACAGCCATTGGCATAGCATAAACAAAATGCTGTATGAAACGATTCCAGTTTGCATGATGCTAGACCATATACAGCAAAATCATTTGAATTTAAACTCAGTTTCCGCCATATTCCAGTAAGGACGATAAGGCACTTTAAATATATGGAAAAACTCAGGCTTAACACGTAGAGGCTTAAAATATCCAATACAAAACAGGGAGTATTATCACTATAAAATTTACTGGTTCACTCCACCTAAATTACTTAATAAATATTTTTATTAATATCTTTTTAAGTTTTCATTCGATTTCCATAAAATTTGAAATTACACGACAAATTTTTGCATCAATTATATATATTAAACGTCAAACTAGGTTAGGAAGTTTTTGCGCCGTTATATGCAGACGGACGGAAAAACAGACGGCGACTATATAGGTGCTACGTATTTATATAATTACGAACGCAACTAAAAAGCTCACTTCTTAATTCTTATAAAATTAAAACAAAAATGTGTTAAGGTTTTGTCCCTTTGATATAGAACAAGTAATAGTATAATTTACAAATAAAAAAGTGTTTATCTTTATTTCTTAGAATTTAAAATGTATACCAAATATTATTAAATGAGGATAGTCGGAGGAAGAATAAAATGTTTCTTATAAGTTTCGTGTCCCCGTCCCCCCAAAAGATACATTATATTTTCACTTTTTTCTAAAATAAAAATAAAATGTTATCCATGTTTTATGTCTCAGAAAAATAGAAAAAATATGTTTAGTTCACATAACAAACAGTGATCTGAATAATGATTTAGACACTGATTAAAATAATAAATTCAAACAAAAACAATTTTATCAGGTAAATCATTTTAATGAGAATAAACTTAAATTAGTTTTTCTACTGTTTCATTTTACATTTTACGAAAGATCAAATATATTTATTCTTAAAATATATGAACAATTTAACACAGATAAAATACAACTATAAGATTCCGGGATATCATTAATTTTAAAATTTTCCTTATAAAAGTTTTTGATCTTTGTGTCACTAATGATGAGGGATATAATCCATATCATGTAATGATATATTTTAGAAGTTTCTCCTAATAAAAAGAAAAATTTTATTAATGATCATCCAGACTTATATTTGAAGTTACTGAAGTATCAATCTTTGATTCATTAACGCGTTTTAGCCGCTGTGAATGTTGGAAAAGGAGGTGTTTTCGTTGCATTCAGTGTATTAGGAACGTAGAAGAAAGTAAATATAAAAAATGAGAGACGATGTTTTTTGTTTTATACACAAAATTTATAATTTTTTGTTGTATTATACTTGAGATTTATAAATAAAAAAATATATATATGTATACATATATTTCTCTTACGTGGCGCATACAAAAGCTGAATTTGAAGCTTGGCGTAATTCCTAGAGCGACGATTTTGAGTGGTTCATTTTACGTTCACATGATCCATACAGCAAATCAAAATTCAGAGCAGCATCTGTGTTTAAACACAGCATGATCTTTCGACGGATGTAGCTGTTTACGGCGATGCATGTCATTGGTTAGTTTTACGGTCACGTGACGCATTTAGCAAATCAGCATTTGATCAACACAGCAGATTTACATACAGTAAAAAACGTGTTTACGTCTGAGAGAGATTGTATTTTTCAGCTCGTTCGAACTTTAGACGATTATTGTTCATTTATATTGAACTATCTTATTATCACATAGTGTTTCTACTTACCCATCATATGTAGTATAGGGTAAGTCTTGTATATATAGTTTCATATTGCACTTATTAATGTTTCACGATATCAAGTTTTAAAATTAATAGTAAAAGAAAAGAAAAATCATTAAAAACTTTAAATTCGATTAAATCATTGATTTAAAAAATAGAGAATTTTAAGATTTATGGATTTTAATGAATCAATAAAAACTATGCTACACACAAATACTAGATATTTTAAGACTATTCCTGCTATCTCTATATTTCTTAAGTTTTTTAATATGTACATCGGTTAATAGTTATTTATTTTTAAAAAGTTTAAAAAATCGATTTTTTTTTGTTTTTAAGACAATTTATTTAGTCCGTTGCAATTGATACAAAAAGTTATTACCTTTAAATTGTTAGGTATTTGATGAAGTAGACATGCATGTGTACATCTGCACATTAACTCTTAAATAGTCTCACAAATTTACTCCGCAAAACCTCCTGGGCGGTGTACTTTTCACTCTATGTACTTCGAAATATCGAGTGAAATCTATTAATGTTTGGTAAAAATTATTTCAATTCACATACAAACACCCTGCAGTACATTATTATAAAAACCCCTTAACATAACCCATAACACATGCTCACACGTGCGAATGTATTTTCGAACAATGTAAATTTGTAACATATTCAAATTTCGAACATCGAATGGCGTATAGAGTACACCATCGTGAGTAATTAAGGTTTAACTATTGACATTAAGTGCATATGTGTACCAAATATTACGATTTTTGAATATCACTATTTCCGAATAGTAATATTCCCCTTCTTAAATTGCAGAGTTCTGTGATTAAATAATGAAAAGATTACTATTCAAAAGTAGTTGTATTGGAAGTCTGCATTTGAAAGAAACTAATCATTAAATCACATAGACATATTTACCATAAATTTAGATCAAATTTTCGTCTTGTTCGGTTTTTGGCTATTGGAATATTGACAAATGATACGACAGTATTGAATGACAACAAAGAAATTAACCTATGTTATTTTTGCCTACATGTTAAAGAAATAATTAATTGTTAAAATAGTTGTTAAAATAATAATTTGTTAAAGAAATAAACCTATGTTTATAAACCTACATTCAAGAAAATGTTTTCAGAAAAAAATGATCTCTTAGAAAACGTGGAATTATGTAGAATTCGAAGTAATTGGCTGAATAAATTAAACTTATCAGTATCAATAAATAGTTTCTGAATACTTTTTGAGCTATCATATATTATAATACGAGCAAATCTTATATATATATATATATATATATATATATATATATATATATATATATATATATATATATATATATATATATATATATATATATATATACATATATATGTATTCAATATATATGTATATATATATATATATATATGTATTCAATAGATATATACAGTGGCGGTCAAAAGTTTCCGGCCAGCACAAAATTTTCGGTTAATTTGTAAATATACCCATATGAATAGGAATCTCAAAGTGATACTTATACATTTTATTGACATAATAGTTAGGAACGTATTTATGAAATAACAAATAAATATCAATAAATTTAATTGACAAAATTAATTGCAAAGGAAAACGCATGTTCTCAAAAGTTTCCGGCCATCTTGGCCAGTTTGGAAAAAAATGGTAAATAGAAATAATAGAAAATAACCGTGATCAACAACATTTACAATTAGTATTTTGTCATCATACCTTTAGCAATAAGTACTGCGGCGCAGCGACGTGGCATCGATTCAACGAATGGTTGAAGATCGTCTATGGTAAGTTTTTTGCAAACTTCTTGCAATTTTTAGGAAAACTCTATAGAATTGGAATATTTATAATTCCGCACACGTTTTTCAAGCTCGTTTCAAAGATTTTCTATTGGATTCAGATCGAGTGATTGGGCTCCCCATTTGAAAAGCGGAATTTTTTTGTGCGAAGGTCACTGCTTGACGAGCTTGCATGTATGCTTTGTGTCGTTATCATGCAGAAACAAATAGTTGCGACCATAATTTTTCCTCCAATAAGGCAGCAAATCATCTTGCAAGATATCCTTATGCATTGCACCATTCATTTTGCCGCGTATTTCGACTAACGGACCGAAACCTTTTCCAGAAAATGTTCCTCACAGCATAACGTGTTATCCGCCATGCTTCATTGTAGAATAACATATCTCGAATCATATCTTTTGTTTTTAGGTTGTCGGACGTAGTGTCTTCCATCACTCCCGAAAAGGTTGAACTTTGATTCATTGGAAAATAGTACTTTTTTCCAGTTTCACTTGATCAGTCTTTGTGCTCCTTGGCAAACGCTAGTCAGGCCCGCTGATTTTTTTTTTTTACTTATGAAAGCTTTTTTAACACCAACTCTTCCGTAAAGTCCTACGTCAAGTAAGCGTCTTGACACGGTAGACCGACTTATTTCAGCAATATTTTCACTCCGTAAATCACGGGATATTGCATCGGCATTTTTATGTGGGTCATCAACTGCTTTTCTCCTGATAATTCTGTCCACACGAATAGTCGTTTTCCGGTGTCTTCCGGATCGTGACGAGTCCTGAAGATCATGGCCATCTTTATATATTTTTTAAATATCGTTCACAGTATATTTTCCGATCAATAACTTTGCCGCAATCTCACCAGTGGATTGGCCATTTAGTGACAAACAAATCACTAGTTTACGAAAAATAATTGTTGAACTTTTCATTTTTGAATTTCAACTACGTTATTCACGTTAATTAATTAACAAACACGGCCGAAAAAATACTTTACCGATAGCAAAAACTAACGAATGACGAATGGACGGAAACTTTTGCACACGCTAATTTCGAATTCCTCCCCTTTGCATCAAGTGTCTTCAGTATAAAATCAAAATAATCACGTGGTCAGAGGTTATTTGCATATTCCAAAATTTTGGAGCAATTGCGCTTCTTCTTCCCTGAAACGTTCTAGCAAACAAATCAAAGAAACTAACTGGCCGGAAACTTTTGACCGCCACAGTATATATATATATATATATGTATGTATATACAAATTTTATCTAAAAAACGGTTATTACGATTTTAACATAATTGTGCATTTTACCGTATTGGGGGTACGAGAGGACAGTTGGATTTGGTCACATGTTCGAGAAAATTTGATTTGTGTGTCATTTTGGGGTCATTACGGGTCAATTCATGTCAAAGGGAATGATGGTTGAAACATTTATTAAATTGAAAATTAAGATGATACTTGGCGCAATACCATATAAGCTTATAAAACAAAGTTTTTAGCACCAGAACATTTTATCTTATAGCGAGAGCAGTTTCGGTAGCAATTAACATGCCTTTATCAGTGAAGAGAATGATGGATTTTCGCTCAAGTATATGGAAGATAAGTGGATTCAATGAACAGTTTTCTTCACCAATAAATTTACAGTAAATTACAGAGAACAGCCAATAGAAAAATAGTAAAGAAAATTAAATTGGTAATGGAAACTAATGCTAGTGAAAATTACGAAAAATGGGTTTTTATATAATAATGTTATCGAAACAAGTCTCCTATAAGATATAAAGTTCTGGTACTAAGAACGTTGTTTTATAAGCTTATGCAGTTATTAAATTTTTGAACAATTGGCAGTAAACGAAATCGCAAGTACAAAATTTCACAAAATTAATTAAATTTGGCGAAATGTTGGAGACATTGGCGACATTTTGCAGGAAAATCGACTTTCAAGATTACCAATGACAAAACACATGCTTGGCGTGAAAGGAAAAAGTGCCGCTAAGATTACGACAACTATCCATTTTCCGGCAACATTTGGCGAAACGATTCGCTTTCAAAACCAAAAGCAATTTTCTAGAAATTCCCAACAGGAGCCGAGATACATGATTCCACCACTTAACGTTCTCGGGAACGAAATTCAACCAATTGGGTTACAGTTTCATGATGAGATGAGCGGGGTGGCCTATCGATTACTAAAGCTCTACAAGACCCGTTCAGCGGCGATGCCCACTATCCAAGGACCCTACCCAAGATTCAGGGTCCGTCCAAACCCCCGAAGAATGCTGGACCATCTTTAAAATACTTCTAAAAATATAAACAAATAAACAAATACAAAACCGAAACAAAATGAAAATATCAAACTAGTTACAATATAGGTCTAAGTTAAAGTTTAAAGAGTCACCATATTCACTAAGCTTTTACAGGAGCAGCATCTGCTGAATTTTGGCACAATAGCTGGTTATTTTCCATCAGTTTAACACAGTTTATTATATTATGAAGGAGATTGGTTCGCGTTATAACCTATTGGAACCAATTAGACAAGGGAATTTTAGTCGGCTCTCTAATATAATATATTGACGTTAGAGTGCAGGTCAGCAAATAATATAATAATGCTCCACGATGTCCATAATGGAGAAGGAGATTTGTCAAAAAGATGTAGGTATAAAACAAATGTGCCATGATTTGTCGCGAAGAGGTAGATGTTTCTGTGATGGACTTATAAAGTCTCACAGACTGACGGTACGAGTTGGTATGTGTACCGTCCAGTTTCACCATTGTACCATTACTCCTGCTATTTTTGTTGATATTGCATCTGTAGACAACTTTTAAGAGGAGAATATGGATTTGGGAAGAAACTTTCCTCCGTTAATTTAGTTTGATCCTTAGCCAAAAGTCATCCATTTCATTTAGAACTTTCTCGAAATTAATCCCATACCCATATAAGGAAGTATTTCGGTCGAAGTTAGTTTATGAAGTTGGTCAGTGAATCTTGTTATCTGCAAAAGAAGTCTACGAAACGATTGAAATATGTACCCAAATTTCGCGCTTACTACCTTAGAGTACAGACTGCTCTGAACTACCAGAATTTGCTTGCTGTTGTATTGTGAGGACTGCTCTGGACAACCAGAATTATGTCCGCTGTCCAGGGTGGTGCAAAATTTTAATTAGATTAACTATTGAAAACTAACGATTAAAAGTTTAATCATGACTGAAGAGTGACGATAAAGTTCAATAGTCAATCTTTAGTAATGATTAAACTTTTAATCCTTAGTTTTCAATAGTTAATCTAATTAAAATTTTGCACCACCCTGCGCTGTACGTCCTATTATGAGGAAAAATTTTAACTTCCAAAAAGGTAGTGTCTACTGTGAAATCTGAAGACGATCATGATGAGCCTTCAACATCTATAAGGCCAATCCGAGCAATAAGAATAAGAAGCATGGAAAATATAGCTGAGATTTGAACACAAAACAAATTTTAACCAAACGTAGCTCAGTCTTCGTGTCTGGATAATTTTATAATCAAAACTATTGTACACATAATGATAAAAATTATTGAGTGTTAAATGTGTTCACAAATACTATCATTTAAATACAATATTAAAACGTTTGTAATAATTTATGAAACAGTAATTTAAACACAAAATTAAAATAAATAACTTAAGGTGAGTACAAATTTATAATGAAGTCTTCAACCGTTTTTCAGAGAGCTTATTTTTCCAAACGTATGTTGCATGATATATTTGTTAAGGAATATTATTACTCTATAATAAATGCTTAATATTTCCTAACATAAAAAATAAACATATTAGAAGAGCTGTTATTCATATCAATAGTAAAAATCCAGTTTTAATTTTAGTGTCATGTATGAGAAAAATTGTAGAAATAATCATGCTTGTCTTACAATTTGCGATATCACAAGCGCTAAAATGTTGATTTGTTATAAGCAGCAGTTTATGTTATAACCTATTGTCCACATTTAAATCGCTTCATAATACGATTGAGGGAACACTCCGACGCGGTGCCGGGTAAATCTAAAGAAAACTGTGGAGAAAGTTTGAATTGTACATTTTAGACTATAGCTAAATAGGTCACCATAACACAGCAGCTAATTCATGCTTTAAAATGATTGGCCAAGCGTAATTTTCAATAAAAATGCTTTTCATTAAAAAGAAATATCAGAAGTTTCATACAATCTAAAAGTGACAAAAAATTATATTTTTTCAAATGTTATAACATGATGTCAGTATGAGACACATTCCCTTTTAATGCACATCTAATGTGTTTGTATCCGTACAGGACTACATTTCTTCAAAATTATCACCCTTAGGTATAACTGGAAGGGAAACTCTGTTTTTACATAATTAGATATTTTGTTCTACATAATGAGTGAATTACTACTATATAGCTACAGCTATAGTTTTGATATAAATCAATTACTTCATCTCTTCTTCCTTTGAATCGATGCAGAGTTTAGATAGCTGAACAAGGGGTTAAGCATCATTTCTGTCAGCTGTCTTTGACGGGATATATTTCAAATAGTATTCTAATTCAAAAATTCTTATAAATGTTAAACCAGGAATAACTTTGGAAAATTCTAATGTTTGTTTCTCTTAAAAGAAAGAATATGGCCTTAAAAGAAAACCTTAAAAGAAAGTTCTTATGGGAAAACAGAAAAAACCCTTACCTAGCTCATACGTCCGGCGTTGCCCGGAAATCATGAACTTTCTTTTAAGGTTTCGATAACAATAGGCATTTTCGGCACGCATTCTGTTCTAAACAGACCTCTTTCCGAACGAAATTGCGGCATTTGTCCCCGCTGCCTACTGCATTGTTATAGCAGGTGTGCTATGTACTAGCTGCAATAACTTTTAGTTCAATTTCAAACATTAGGGAGCACAAAATCATCTTACTTAATAATCTTTATTAGTTCATATTAAGTTGAATGAACCAATTCCCGTTGAAGAAGATTCCAAATATTTTTTAGAACACTTTGGTCGAAATATGAAAATTCCCCTAGGTCGAACATTTTCAACCACTCTATCTCGCACTTCCCCACAGCTACAAATATGCAATCAACATAATGCACGATTGGAGACTTGAGGCTACTATCACACACAAACGTCAGTGATCTGCGCTGGGTAGTTGTGGCGGCAAAGTGAATTATAAGGACACACATGTCTATATGAAACTGCCTTAGGTCGACCAGTTTTAAACACCATACTACTCACACCTCCACAGTTTACCGACATGCAACCATCATAGTCTAGGATGTGAGACTCGAGGCTACTACCCCACACAGACACCAGTGGTCTTCACTGAGTAGTTGTGGCTGCAAAGTGAAATAAAAGGCAATATCGCTTAGTTTCAATTTCCATCGTTAGGGTGAGCGAAGCCATCTTAATTATAAACTAAAACCAATAATAACGTTGTAACGCACAAATATGAAATATTGGCACAAAACCTGCATCGATCCCCTTCCTCAGTGCGATAAAATGGTTTTTTGTGTCAATATTTCGTATTTGTGGGTTATTGGTTTTAGTTTATGAATTAAAATTCGCAGAAAGTATTTGATCTGTGCTTACCATCTTAATTAGTTGCCTATATCTAAATTAGTTCATGTTATGTTGAATGATCCAATTTCCGTTGAGGAAGATTCCAAATAGTTTTTGAACACTTTGGTCGAAATATGAAAATGCCGCACGTAGTCCACTTTCAACCACCATGTCTAACCACACCGCCACATCTACCGACATACAACCACTATAATGCGCGATATGAGACTAGAGGCTACTACTACACGCAAACATCAGAGGATTGCGCTGGGTAATGTTGGCTGCAAAGTGAAATATAGGGATACACACGTCTGTTTTTATATATTTACTAGCAGACCAATCTGGCGCTGCCCGAGACCGTGTAATAAAATTACATCTCCTAAAAAACTAAATTCTGTTGTCCAGCGTCTCCGGCACCGTATACCGAGCATGCTTTTATTTCCACCTTCCACCGCCAGATGAGCATTCTGTTTTAAACAAACCTCTTTCAGAACGAACCTCTGAGACAAGTCCCCGCTCCCTACGTCACTCTATGGTAGGCGTGTTCAAAATTGAGCTGTTTAGGGTAAGATGGGAACATTATTAGTCGAGTTATTAGAATAAGGTACAGTTAGGGAAAATAAGTTTGAGGAAGGTGCCGGGGGGAGGGGATGTTCAAGTGTCCTTCATCAAATGACTAATTAGGAAGATCACGATGTATCTTTAAAAATCCGTTAGTTTCTTTAAGCTAGGAACTTAATTACAAATTTGGCTTAAACTATTATTCGGAAATAGTGTTAACAGCTACTCAAAAATTTAGTTTAATGTTAAGGATGGTGACTACAGTGCGTCCCATAAGTTTATAAACAACGGGGTATTCTTATATTACAATTGTAAAAGAGGAGTAACAATTTCAAAACAATTTATAATTTAAAATAATATCAAGACAATAATAATGAAATACAAAAATAATATTACACAATCACAGACTTTGTAAAAAAAAATTAAAACTTAAATTTTACTGTCCTAAAAGTTTATAGACAACTCATTTTTTTCTTTTAACGTTCAAATTTTTAAGCCGTTTTTTCTAATCACTTCACAAACTTGATCAGGCATACCCAAAACAAGATTGAGAAAAATTTCTGGCTTTAAAGAAATTTAACTTCGTTCAATTTGCAGCTTTAGATCTTGAACCGTTTCATATTGACGTCCATTAGCATATATGTCCCTAGCTGATATTCCCCATAGGTTCTCTATTGGATTCAGGTCAGGAGTTATGACTGGACAGTTACTTGATTTTGCCTAAATCACTGCGTTGTAGTGTTGGACACGTGAACGGAGTAATTGTCATGTTGGTATATGCATTTGGCACCCACCTAGCCGCTTTCCAAATAGACGTAATTGTAATTCAACCGTATTTTGGTAATTTTTGCAACATTAGACAACATTTCAAAAAAGCAATATCGGTTGTTCCATTTAAGAAAATGCTCCCCACACCATGAGTGAACCCCCTTCTTGCCTGCTGAAAAAAGTTCGTAGTGCCTTGCAAGTATAGTACCAGTAATATGCCCAACCATCAGAGTCATTTAAATTAAATGTGTTTTCATCACTGAACAGAACACTCAATTATTCATCTGTCCAATTCATGTGATTTTGGGCTCACTGCGCACGAGCGTCTTTATTCCGTATTGTCAACTTTGGCGAACGACGTATTGTGCGATAATCAAGAAATGTGCTTACCTTCAGCCGTCGATGGACGCTTACCTATTTAGCGGGAATAACGAAAAAGACAGGCTACCACGGTGGTGCATTCCACTTATCTTTTTTTACAGACCGCTAGAGTGACGTGATGCTCTTTTCGTACATCTGTATTGGTGCATTCGAGCATCACGTGACTCCCGCGGTTTCTAAAATAAGATTTGAGTAAAGCACCGAGGTAGTCTTTCTTTTTCGTTAGCGTCGCTCCTTAGAAACTGACCGCACAAACAGATTTTGGGTTAAAACTAATCTCAAAATCTCTCTGACTTGCTATTTAGTTATCTTCTTCAGTCGTCCAGAACGAGATTGTGTTTCAAAATTGTCACCTCCAACTCTGCTGCGTCCAATGTTTTTTGCAATGACCCCAACTTTCCATCCATGAATCTTTAAACGATAGATATGCAAAATTTCCTTTTTGGAAAACTGCACATTGTGAGGTATCTTTGTAATCAGTAGGAAACGGAAAGACAGATTCAAATTTATCTCAGGAAACTACGGTGTCACAGGAACATGACCTTGGAATATGGAAACTTTGGATATCAGTACTTAAATAAGCTTTTAACTCCGGTTGTCTATATTCTTTTGGGACAGCATTTTTTTTATGTTAAATCTATGACTGTTAAAAGTTGCTTGAGTATTTTATTATTTTTATTTCATCATTATATATTTACATAATTTATTTTGTCTTTCTAACTCGTTTAGTTAGCTCTTAAATCAAAGAAGATGGTTGCCAATAAACTTTGGGTAAGCACTTTAATAAGTTAATTGTATTGTTTGGAATCACTTGCGGTGAAATCGGACCAGAGTTAGAGGAAAAACCGTGAAGGAGAGGTCAGGGAGAAATGTTCAAGTGCGTTTGCAGCAAATAATTAATTAGGAGAATCAGTATGCATCTTTAAAAATTTCTTCGTTTCGTTAAGCTAGGAACATAATTTGAAATTTGGCTTAGACAATTATTCGGAAATACTGATAACTACTTTCTAGAAATACACCTTGAAGGTATGAATGCTGATTTTTATCATAATTTAGCAAAATGGAACTGGTTTGTAGATCTTCGGAACATTATTAGCTGAGTTATGGAAATAAAGCACAGTTAGAGAAAAAACCACGAGGGAGGGGACACAGGGAGGCATGCGGTCGGTTGCTCCAAAACAAATCTCTAACTTTGACGGTTGCATCAACTGAGTATGGACTGTGTACTTTTATAAGGAACATAAATTTAATTTTTACGCAAACTGTGACTTCAAAATAGAGGTATACACTATATAAAACAGCAATTAAATGCTACGGATGCAGCTAAAAATGTTAAATTTGTTGAAATCAGAGAAGTAGATTTGGATTTGTTAATAAGGGGGTCAATTAAGGGAAACAAAGCCACCAGGTGGCGCGTGTTGAAGTAAAATAAATGCGATATTTAATAAAAAGTTGTTTACCCTTACCCCTCTCCATTCCCGAAAATATAACAAATAATCTTTTAAATAAATTTTTCTGTATTAATAATCTCTATCATAATAATATATGTCATGTAAAAAAAATCCCTTAAACTTAGCTTATCATGAAGAAAAACGTACCTCGACAAATTTTTCAAACATGTGGCGTCTGTGTAGGACAGTTGTATCAGTTCGTTTGCCTAGAGAAATTTTCGGTTTGTCGTGTGCAGGCGGCGCTACAATGGCACGACTGTACGCCGGTAATGCACTCCATATTAATGCTATTTCGTTAGAAGTCCTTATCTTTGCATCGCCACTCTAGTTTACATAATTACTTCTGTGAAGACTGTATGTAACCAACTAAACAACCGAAGAAAAAAGAATAGCGTTCTTTGTACATTTTAATTAATATATCATTAAATAATTAAAATATTAAAATTCTGTGTCTCAGGTGCATCAGGAGAAGCCTTGGAGTTCCTAAAACTAAATTTTCACGCTTCTAGGTTCGCTAGTTTTTGCTAGCCATCGTCGATATTCAGACACACAGAGCGAAACTTTCTTTTATTAGTATAGGTATATAGATATAGATTTAAATTTCAGTCCTTTGTAATAATTATAAAAAAGCACATTTAAAATTTTAATTATAACACAAGATTTGGAAAAAAGAACTTCAGACATCATCCTATACAGCGTAAGGAATGATTATCTTTAGTGGCATTCTATTCAGAATGGTTACTTTGCAGTTTGCATGCAAGATTCTGACGAAATTTTGATAATTGGTTACCATTATGTAAAGTAAATAAATATGAATGAAATAAAACTTTTATATTTCAGTTAATATATCTTAAAAACACTTTTTTATACTTTAAAAATATTTTTGAACTTTCGTCCTATATTTTTAAGTTATCATTGAAATAATTCAAGTTTTTTTATAGACATATTTAATTATTTTAATTCGACAAATTTGTCTATGCATGAAAAATATAGGTGAAAAAGTATTCTGTGTTCAGTGCATCAAATACGTATCTTGGATTTCGAATTAATAAAAACCTAAAATTTTGAAAGGAACTGTTCAAAAGAAATGGCCGTGGTATTGTTTAATTTTCTTTTAATTAACATTAACATTTTTAGGCCGATAATTTAATACTTTTAAGACAGGAGGTTTTCTGTCATTAAAGTAATTTTAAAATATTCTTTTAAGAATTTCTGTATTGTTTTCCTTCTTTCCCATATAACTGATATTTGTGTATAAACTTATTAGTTTTCTTATTAACTGTTACATGCCTAACAACATAATATTTATAACGTCCTACAAACATAAAGACAAATATTTAAAATTAAACTTAATAAATAATTTGTTTGCCTTAAAATAAAAAAAAAATATTTATGAGGTATTTAACTCATGAATGGACTTTTTTAATATATATATATATATATATATATATATATATACAGGGTGTATCTGAAATGCTTCAACAAACTTAGAGGGATGATAGTACTCATGAAGACGAACAAAAAATGCAATGGAACATGGGGTCGCAAATGACGTTTAAAGGATGAAAATCGAGAGAATGCGTCTAAAAATGGACAAACTGAGACAAGAAAGAAACACTCCAGAAAATTATTTATTGCACAGAATAGGTACAACACAGCTCGTGATGTACAGAGAAAACAAATATTTTACAAAAATTGTTCAAACTGTCGACCGCGGACATTATTACACAGAGTACATCTACGGAGCAACGACTGGCTGACACGCTTGAAAATTACGGGTGTTCCTAGATTTCCGTTTATACTGGCGTCTCATAATTGAGGGATTTCATCTGTCCCCAGAAGAAGAAATCCAAAGGGTTAAGGTCCGGTGAGCATGGAGGCCAAACAACAGGGCCACCATTTCCAGACGCATTTTCTCGATTTTCATCCTTTAAGCGTCATTTGCGACCCCATCTTCCATTGCATTTTTTGTTCATCTTCATGAGTACTATCATACCTCTAAGTGTGTTGAAGCATTTCAGATACACCCTGTATATACCCTTAGCAAAAAATGACATAAAATTACCATAAAAAAAACCATAAGGGAAATCTTATGGCGTTTTGCCTATGGTAAAAAATATCCTATGGAAAACCATATAATTCTATGGAAAACCATATAATCCTATGGAAAACCATATAAACATTAAGTGTATCATACACTTGATACACTTAATGTTTATATGGTTTTCCATAGGATATTTTTTACCATAGGCAAAAAACCATAAGATTTCACTTATGGTTTTTTTATGGTAATTCTATGTAGACGTTTACCATACACTGTGTATGGTAAATGTCTACATAGAATTACCATAAAAGAAAACACCATAAGTGAAATCTTATGGTTTTTTGCCTATGGTAAAAAATATCCTATGGAAAACCATATAAACATTAAGTGTATGGTAATTTTCATGGCACTGTATGGTAAACGCCTAAGGAGTTTTTGGGATGAAATCTTATGGCATTTTTATGGTGTTTTTTAATGAAATCTTATGGAATTTGTATGGTACAATCTAATGCATTTTTTAATGAAATCTTATGGAATTTGTATGTCACAAGCTATGGTGTTTTAGAATAAAATCATATGGTACCATATGATAAGGTACAATCAATAGCAATTAAATAAAAATATAGCATTTATATTAATCTAAAATATAGCATTTATATTAATCCTTTACAGGGACAAGCAAAAGAATTCAGTTAAAATACTGTCTATGAGCAATAATTGACTGGAAGTGCGTTTTTAATTGTGGTATGCATTTTAAATTTAACTATTTTTTTGCATATTACTTGCTGTGTGTAAATTTATAAATCATATACAGGGTTGCACAAATGAATTTCAGTACATTTCTGCTTATTGACAAAATTGTTGAAGGAGAACTTTCAACTATGTTATACGTTTCGTAACTGAACAAACTTTTTGCATACTTCGTAGTATACATCCCAATTTATGGATCGTATACAGAGCTGCACAAAAGTATTTGAATATTTTCCTACTATTTGATGGCAGTTGCCGAAATCGAGTTTTCAAATATGTTATGCGTTTTTCAAATTGTTTACCTAGCCACTTACTTCTATCCATTGTTATTATTTACTCCAGCATCTTACAGTATTATTACATGGTAGTATTATTGCTCAATATCACATAGTAGTATTTAGTACTGCTAAGTAGGATTGGTAAATTGTATTTTCAAAATAAATATGCATTTCAGAATTACATAGTATAATTATTGCTCAATATCATAAAGTATAATTTGGTAATGCATAGTATAATTAGGTAAACAAACCTGCTGGGTGGGTCTAGTTGAGCTTAAGCTGATAGGTAGGCCACCCTGCCCAGTTTGACATTGACCTTGTTTACCTAACCATTATATTTCACATTATTAATGAAATCTTATGGAATCATAAGCGTGATAATTTATGGGTTTTTTAATGGAAATCTGAAGGAAAAAAAAACAAAGAAAAGTACTGGCAATAATTTTCATAATTATAGAATAAAATCGTGTCTCAATATTTAAAAGAAAACAGTAATAAAATATCAAAAGATTTTTCTAAAGACAATAAATATATGTATAAATATTTAAAAATGCATTTATTACAAAAATTACCTGGATTTGGAAAGACAATTTAAACAAATCCAATTTTATATAGCTAGAAAAAAAATATGGATTTATGATATCACTGAAATATTATAGTTAGACAATTATAAATAAATTACACAGACTTAGAATTTTTAAACCATTAACTCCATTTTATAGGTAGTGTAAATTGAGTGTGCCATGCGACATAGAAATAGCTATTATTTTCACTCAAACCAAATTATCAATACCTACCCCGCCCTCCATTTATTCTTTTAAAACCCTTCATTGAAAATCTAATAGAATAATCTAGAATCAAGAATCCATTCCCCCCCCCCTTTTTTTTTCAATTATTTAGTTAGAAAATCATTATTATAGCACTATAACTGTATATGTAAAATACACATAAAAATAACAATAAATCTTTGAAACCTGTCACACACAGCCTATCCAAAGCAACAACTGGCTTGAAAATGATAAAAATAAAGTAATTTGAAAATTTTAATTTTTTTTTTAAAAATTAGATAAATATTGTTCACACAAAAATATCTCATACAGGCATAATTAGAATATAATTTTCACCCCCACCCCTTTCAAAAAAAAAAAAAAAAAAAAAAAAAAAAAAAAGGGGGGAATCTGAACCTTTTAAATTATTTACATTATATAAAAATGTTTTTAAATACTCTTGGCGTAAAAACATCAAATTGGCACATTATGTTATATTCCCTACAAAACTTTGTTTTAACCAAATTTCTTTATTAAAAATCTTAAAATAATTTCGATGTAACTGCAAAAGTTATTTGTTATTAAACTGTTTAAAAGAAACACCAATTCTCGAGCTTTATGAATTTCTAAAGTGATTACAGAGTTCAGAGTGAATAAAAGTTTGATTTATTAGATTTAAATAAAAGCATTTTTAAATCAGGTCTTTATGAATATTTTAAAAACTTTAGTTGCTAATTAGCTTACATTTATAAGTAATTAAGATTGAAATTATATTTAATAAAAATATAGTGATGGCACTGTGCTACATAAACTATCAGAAACAAACTGATCACTTGAAAACTGCATTCTGTTTCAAGAATTAAATAGGGACTTGTGAAATGTAAGTACTTATAAAGCTTCTTAGAAATGCAATACAAAAATTAGACATTAAGCACTTTCTTAGAACAGCAGAGACCCTGTAAAAATATTTTTCTGAAATCAAAATTTTGTTGTAATTAATCAGAGAAAAAAAAATGTTTGCAATTTTTTATCCATCAGTGGCAGGCCACAATATTAAAAATTTCATCGACAATTTGGAGGAAATATATCATAAATACATCTTCTTTAAAATTTAAACTTAGTAAAATAAATTATACAATTTAATCTGCTCAAATACATTAAACTGCACACATTAACAATATAAACTACTATATTTAAAATTAAAATTTGTTTAAACATTACTAATATAATAATGAAAGTACCTGTATTAATTATTTAATACACATAATATACAGAGACCATACCACCAACAAAAAAAGATATGGCTAATTTATTTAAAAAACATTAAAAAATACATCAATTTATATCAACAGAGGTTTTAAATGTACATCCAATATAAAATTTTACATGGAGGTTCTCGCATTTTAACATCAGCAGCACTCTTATAATTAAAATAGTTCAAATCTAACCCTTTAAACAACTCATCAGACACTCCATACAATGAAGCTGGCATCCTTCTAAACTGTGTACCAAGACAAGCATCCAAATAGTCATTTATATTCTGATTCTTTTGCACCGTTGAAACATGATCACATCCAACATATCTCCTGCACTCTATAGGGAACCTGTAATGAAATTTTATATATTTATTACCGTTTATTTTACATTTTTTTGTATGTTTTGAAGCCTCCATTGCCTCAATTTTAATTTTGAAGGAGTCATAACACTGTCTAGATTCCAACCAAAAATCATATGATTCTGCCCAATTAATGGTGCCATATAAGACATTGATTGTGCAACATCTCCAGTAATCTCCATAGGTCACATTTCTCCAGGATCAATTGATTATTTCTTATTGATTGAATTTATTTTTTCCATTACCATAACATTACTAATAATAGTAGCCATAATAATAATAGCCATAGTATTAATAATAAATTTTAAATTCTAAACTAAACATTTTAAAAATAAATTCTTTAAAAATAAATAAATTCATTAAAATTAAATAGATTCATTAAAAATTTATAATTAAAAGAAACTCATTAAAAGCTTATTAAAATAAAAATAATAAATTAATAAAAATATTCATTCCATTAAAAATTTAAATAAAAAATATTTTTTTTTAAAGGGGTTTCCAATTCTAAAATAATAAATAACAATTCTAAAATTATTAAAATGAAAAGATACTCATTAAAATCTTATTAAAATAAAAATAAATTTTAGTTCATTCATTGGGATCACTTGTAACACGTGTTCGGGAAAAAAAAAAGTTACAACTCCAGCTTTATAACGTGTTGCATTTTGAAAAAACTTTCTCGAAAACTGAAAACAAAATATTCAGCAAAATACAACTCAACTAATTACCCCCGTTCAACAGTACACAAAAAGAATCACCTCCACATTCCATCATCATTATCTTGTACGACAAAGTCACGTGACATTTCATCATTATCTTGTACGGCAAAGTCAACGCCCCTTTTTTTGATTGATAGGTAGACCCTCGTTCAACAGTATGCAATAAATAACACCCCTCTAACAGAACGAGGGAAAAAAATTAACCCCCCCTCTAACAGCACGGGGGAAAAAATTCACCCACTCTAACAGCACGGGGAATAAATTTCACCCCCCCCCTAACAGTACGAGAAAAAAAATCACCCTCATCCAAGTTTGGCACCGGCACGACATCATCAGTCGTCACGTGAACGTTGCCACCGGGATAAAAAGTTGTCCCTAAAGAAACCAAAAGCCTCCCCCCACTTCCGCCCCCCTCCTAAATCACCCTTGTCCAAGAGCACGCCGTTTGATTGACACCCCCCGTCTTGTAAGACGCTTTTCGGACACGCCCCCTCCCCCCATACTCGGCTACGATCCAGTCACATGACCGTTGTCACCGGGAAAAAAAGTTGTCCCTGTTGGACCATGTATACTACAAAATCATGAATTTTATCGACCGACGCATAAAAATCATGAATTTCCTCGAACGGGCACGAAAAAATTACGAATTTCGTCGATCGGCTATGTAAAAAACTTGAATTTTGTCAATCGGCTACGTAAAAATCTTGAATTTCGTCGATCGGCTACGTAAAAATCTTGAATTTCGTCGATCGGCTATGTAAAAATCTTGAATTTTGTTGATCGGATATGTACAAATCTTGAATTTCGTCGATCGGCTACGTACAAATCTTGAATTTCGTCATTCGGGAGTGTAAAAATCATGAATTTTGTCGATCGCACTGGTAAAAATCATGAATTTTATCGATCGGACGCATAAAAATCATGAATTTTGTCGATCGCACTCGTAAAAATCATGAATTTTATCAATCGGACGCATAAAAATCATGAATTTTGTCGATTATGTATGGAAAATCATAAATTTCTTCTAACGGGCACGTACAAATTATGAATTTCATCGAACGGATGCGGAAAAATCGCGAAATTTAAGGGGAAATGGTAATAAGGAAATCCTGCACACCGACGAGTGGCAACTGTTTATTTTCACCTTTAGCACCAGTGATAACTTGCCAAATCTTGCTTCAGTTGGCTTCATTTGCATTGCAACTCTTTCAATTCAAATGATTTGAATTCAATGAGTTGAATTTCAATTCAATTATTGAGATTTTGTTATTTGTATTGATGTGTTTGTTTACTTATTTTATCACGATTATAATTTAGCCATTTTTAAGTAAGCTTTTTAAGGTATTGTATTGCAATGTTAAAATATTGGTTACTAGGTAATGTTAAGATTGTCAAGAAAAAAAAAGGTTGGCGAGAATAAAAAATTTTGGTGATCGCTGGTGTCCAGCTAACATAAAAGTACTGAAAAAAATACCAAAAATGATTTATGTTATAAATAAATAGAGAGTCACAGTATTTGGCAGGGTTTTCAATAAAAGTCTCTTGTATGATCAGGGTCGATATAAATGGCACATTAGCATACATTTTTGCATAATGTTGGTATAACAAAAAATATATAAATAAACAAAAAATATATATTACTATTTAAAAAATATATTATGATTTTTAGTTTATAGAATCTCTCAGAAGAAAACATCAAAATAAATATAAAATTTTAAATTTAATGAAATAAATTGGATCATGCATAAATTATTAAATATTTACATTATCTCAACAAGCATCAATTAATTTAGCATTAAAGTGGTTTTCTGAAATACTTTCCACTGGCATCTTAAAAATACACCAAACATATGTTTGCAACAATAGGCAGACTGCCAACACTTATAAAAGGGTTAACAACAAAGACGAGTAATTAAGATTGTGAGTTATAAACAAAGATGAGCAATTAAAATTGTCAGATAACAAATAATACAACAAAGTTAGCATTATTAGTAGAGTTCAACTTTTGTCTTGGAAGAAAAAAAACAATTTTTACACCATTATTTCCAAACAATAATCTTAAATATATAAAAATATGCCATGTAGTTTTGTTGTTTGGAAATCCTGGTGTAATTTACATTGTAGTTACATTGTTTAACACCTCTTGGATTACCATTCGTTTTCTGGAAAAATCACAAGTAGAAATCATATATTCAACCTTGGCAGTATTGTTTATTTTCAGAAATCACATTCCATACAAAAAAAAAATTAACACTCAGGAATATACATATTGTGCAGGATATAATACGGCGAATTTTTGCTTTACATGCACTAATTTACATCAAAATCATAAGTAATAAAATTTTATTTATTAATTAATCAGCTGTAATAGACAAAACAACATAATTAACAAAAAATTTAGTAAAAACATTGTGATCACTGTTGATTTCAGCACCATTTTGAATTTTGTTCCTTCAACTTAACTGTGAATTTCACTGTTTACATCTGCAGTGATACATGATTTGAGACAGTTTTTGTACAATCAAATTTGGCTAAAATAAGATTCTGGAACCTAACAGATCCTTAGATGTGAAATATGCCCCCCAGATCAGAAAAATAATCTTACAAGCCAAATTGCACATGTATTGCTTAACCGATTCCACACACATAGCTAAATGCAAAAATTCTGTACTGCTATTCTGCACATGCAATTATTTTTAAAATTCAGTCAGTACTTTTCCATCCGTCAAGTGCTTTCCAGAAAAAATAAAACTATCACCAAACTATAATGCCAATAAACAAATACAAAAATGTTCCCATTAGAATTTCAGAAGAAAAAAAAAATCTGAGATGCCTGTCTGAATAAAACGTCAACTATCAGTGAGTAACTTAAGCAATAAAATTTACAAGGTACTAATGAAAACAGAAAAATAAATCTTATAATTTTATATTTATAGAAATAAAAATAAGTTACTTTTAAATCTGTAAAAGACGACTAAGATTTTGGATAAAGAAATATTGTGAAAACGGAAAATACAATAAATGCAATTAAAAAATTTTAATAATTCAATTTTTATATTTCAAATTATGATGTAAAAACACCAATCATTCTACATTTATAAAGATAGGACATTTCTTTTATTATATTGTAAAATTGACCTGCCTCAGAAAAAATGTGTTCACTGCAAACACTGCTAAAATAATATCTTTGTATATCATATGTTGTACATATGAACAAATAAAAAAAAATGCAAAGCCAATACATTTTTTTTTATTAAAAGAAAGATAATATTATGAAACATTTTTTCATTATTCAATGAATTGTTACACAGCAAGCATTAACCATTTTTGAAAGACAGATTTCATGTATCAGAATAAGTAATAATGAGTTGCAGAATCAGTTTTATTTCCTATCTTTTAAATAATGCTACTGTTTTCAAATTTTTGAATTTTCAAAAATTATCTTTCAAAATGCATAGTAACAATGTAAATTTGGAATTGAAGTTAATTTTAAAAATTAGGATTATATACTCAAGATGTGTGTTTATTTATGCATGTATGTGTGCATGCATGCATGTCTCTCTCTCTCTCTATTTATATCTATATATACATATATAAACACACATACACAGGGTGTTAACTCTGTCTAAGCCTACTTCATGTGTGCATCAGCGATTCTTTCTTACACACAGTCACTTTTTAGTACTTGATAACAATACTCTGTACTCGGTAGAGTAGTAAACAGCCAACAGCCAAGTACTCAATAATTGGCCAAAGTAACATTGCGCTTTACTGTTTTGAAATAATTTAAACATGGGATTTTTGAAATCGGGAATTTCAGTTGTTTCAGTGGTTAATATAATATTACTATATATTATCAATTAATATGCTTAAAAAAAAAAAAAAAAAAAAAAAAAAAGTAAAATGTTATACTACTATTTCTGATTGATTTAGCCAAGCACAATCAAAATGTGGCTGCTGAACAATTATTCTAAATTAGCCTAGTACCAAATATACACATGGTACTTAATCCAGATACATGTCTTAATTATTTTCTATATATGTTTGAAAATAAGAATTGCGGCATTATGAATTTAAAATAGTGTAGCGAGTACTGTTTTGGCAAAATAAACGAGTACCAAATACTAGGACGTGTACAAATATCAAATAATAGCATGCAAGAAAAAAAGCACATAGAAGCGAGCTTAGAGGTAACACTCAGAAGATCAGAAAAATAACCTTACAAACGAACTGCATATAGCATAACTAATTGCACACACAAAGTTAAATGCAAAAGTTGTGCAGTACTATTAGCTATTGTGACCATGCAGTTGTTTAATCATGCATCTTTTTAAGAAATTTTTTACGTAATTCATAAAACAGTAGCATTTGAAAAATGAATGATAAGTAAAATTCACAACTAAATAATTTAACCAAGCTAAGCTACATGTGTACATATACCTATTAAAACAAAGTGTTATTCAACATTTATAGAATTCACAAACATTTTAAATGTTTGTTTTCTATGTCTCTGTACATATACAATATATACTGCATTAAAATAGTTGAATAGTTCAGGCAATCAAAACCATCGCAGTGAAAAAAAAAACATTTTTGTTTTAGTGATACTCATTTACAAGAGAATGTATATTTATTTATTTTAGAAGTTTAATTTTTAAAATAGCTAAATTAAATTAAATTACAGCATCTCAAACTGACGCAAAACTTCACTTTCCAAAGACCAAAAATAGGCTTGACAACATAGCGTGTGTCGTTTCCATCCGAAATCAGAAAGTAATCACACATTACCTGTTTAACCTTATTATTATTTTTTAACTTTACACCAAATGTCCGTTAAAAAATGACGTTTCATACCGTTATATCTTCATTAAGATGATAAATTGCAAGAAGTAGAATTAAAAACAGAATATAACTTAAATAATCAGAACAGAAGAACAATAATAGTACAACTTTTGGAATTGTCAACATGCAAGAGCTTTTATTAGAACACATTTTTACGTTATTACTCAAATAAAATAAGATTACATAAAGTAAAAAGCAGATAAATACATACCTAAATAAATCCAGTAAACTAGCAGTCTGTGAGCAGCACAAGTTTCAAGATATAAATAAGTGAGAGTCGATGTCGATACACTTCACGCCAGACGCAGTCATACGCCAGAGAAGTAAACATTTCAAACCGTTGCCATTTCTTCAAAGACAAGTAATTACCATATAATTTTACCATACAAGGGATTATCATAAGATTTTACCATACATCATGCTATGAAACACCATTGAATATATGGTAAATTGCATTAACATATAATTTTACCATATACCTTGCTATGGAGTACCATATAATATATGGTAAATTGCATTACCATATAATTTTACCATATACCTTGTTATGGAGTACCATATAATATATGGTAAATTGGATTACCATATAATTTTACCATACACTTTGCTATGGAATACCATAGACAGAAGAATGTTTACCATATAAATACAGTAGGTTTACATATAATGACATAAAATTTTTATGATTTTCCATATAAAACCATATGTTTCCATAAAAAATCCTATGTCATTTTTTGCTAAGGTATATATATATATATTATTTTTTATCCAACTCGAATATTAAATTTTCAAAAACATAAAGGTAAAATTCCATATCAATTACGTTTTGTTTTATGTATATACATAGCAATTGATGCAGTATGTTTATTAAAAGAAAATAAAGTTTCTTAATCTTATCGTTCTTTATAAAATAATGTTATCAGTTGGTTTTATAGTTTGGGAGTATGTATCTTCTTTCTACATAATAAACGTAAGTCCACCAAAACTTATTACTCATGAAAAATAAACAATCTTTTGGTGAAAAAAAAACTACACCGCTAGAAAATTTATTTTCTTTATACAGAGTTGGTGAAACTGTCAAAAAAAAAAAAAAAAAAAAAAAAAAAAAACTCATATTAAAAATTCCTTATCAGTAAAACTTATAAAGTTTAAGTTTATAATTTCTCTGCAACATAAAATACTTTATAAAATAATAAACAATTCAGTCAACTTCAATACAATACCTTAATAGAAAACTTTATGCAAGACATTATGAGAAAATACATTTAATTTAGCATTAAGTCAGTATATTAAATTTGCGATAAAGATTAATAAAGAAAAATTGCTTTACTTACGCTTCGTTTTACGTACATAAATATTTATCACTCTATGCATTCTAGATATTAAAAGAAAAAAAATACCTTTCATCTATCGTTCTTTATATAATAAACTTATCAGACGGTTTTAAAGTTCGGAGAAATTTCTCTCCCTCTTACATGATAGAGATAAGCCTGTAATTTGTCTACTTTTATTCATGAAATATTTGTTTATGAAAAAAATTCCAAGTATACCAAAAAAGTTATATATAGAGTATAGCGCAAAATTAATGTCACAATCAGAATATAATGGCGAACAATTTAAAAAATTACAAATTAAAAATTGAATATCAAGAAAGTCTTAGAAAGTGAATAAATATATAAGCTCCATATAATGTAAAATAATTTAGAGCATAATTTTTAATTCCCCTTTTTACAAATACGTATTCAAGAAATTGACAATTTTATGTAATATTATGAAAAAGCGAAATTTAAATCGGTTTAAAATATTGAAATAAAAAATAATTTAACTAATAATTACCATACTTAAAAAGATAAAATAAAATAAAATAAAAAATTCTCAGGAATGAAATGTACATAATTGTGATAATGGTTAGTTTATATAAAAACTAATTAAAATTCATTGATTAGAATATATATTACAGTCTATAAAAATATACAATAAACCTTGAAAAAATTACAAACGGTACTTTTTATTGACAAAATACCAACTTTAACAAATTTTAGCATTATATGACGAAGCACAATTCGTTTAGATTTTTTAAAATAATCATAGCAAATAAATAGAAATATTTATGTTTGATTAGTTTTTTATGAGATTAAAAAATATATATATAAAATTCAAGATTTAAAGAAATCTTGAATTCAATTTGAAGGAATACTTTAAAATTTCCATTCGTGTTATTTCTAGATCAATAAACTTTAAAGTCGTTATCTATACAAACAATTTAATAATTTTTTTTATAAAAAAAATATTTAATAAAATAAATTTACTGGCGATTTTTGCTATTTTATCACTTTAAACAGACTAAAACCTACTCAATACGATATTTCATTGAAACACCTTTTTTATGAGAATTCAAAACAACTTGTAAATAGTAATATAGGGTGATTCACAATCAAGTATAAAATTTCTAGATGCTTTAAAACAGAAACAGTGTAAGGCACGCACCCCGAATGCAAGCCGTAAGGTAGGTGTAGTCATAAAGTTATTTTTCGCTGCTCTGCGAAGTGACGTCACAGCTAGCGTCACGGAATAGAATACATTCAGAAGGGATACTCTCATTGGCTGCTATGGAAATTATATTTAACATGGGATTCGCATAGAAGCTGGCGCCGTCTGGAGGAAGGCAGTAGAACAAACAGCATGGTTGCCGTAAGACTGCAGCATTTGGCACTTTATCGCTCTTTTGGCGACATTTTAAATATGATGGTTAAAAAAGGGCTATTGGGGTATGGAGGAAATTGTAAACATTGGGATTTATTTGCCGCTGCTGACGGCCTACTCAACAACTGCGCATTTTTGACTTTGTGAAAAAGCAATAGTTCAAACTTCAATTTTTATTGCCATTAATTTTTAAAAGATTAAATATTTTTAAATAAAAAATGGATATATAATAATAAAATATGTCAATTTTTAATTATGGCTATATGAAACTAAATCCAGCTTTTTTTTTTTTTTTTTTTTTTTTTTTTTTTTTTTTTTTTTTTTTTTAAACAAATTAGTTATTTTATTAAAATAAATTTTGATTTGTGACTAAGATTTTATTTATTTTTTCTTCCCATGTACTTTTTTTTTACACATATTTTCGGCTCTGAAATTATTAATTTTTAAAGTTACAATGTTTTCATTAAAAAGAAAAGTTTATTCCCATGTGCCATAATAATATCGAAATTAAAATGTGGGTTGTGTACAAAAAATTACTAAGCACAACATATTCTTAACATTTATCTAAAAGTAATACAGAATTTTATTTGCTTCAAAAATCTATAAATCCAGAATTTTTACTGCTTTTTCCCCCATTTTATAAAAATGTTTACTTAGTGTGAATTAAGAATAAATTTGTGTGCCAATTAAAAATCTGAACGATAGGTACTACATATCTCGATTTTAATTAATACATTAAATAAAAACTTAATTTGGTTTAAATTCAAACTTTTTTTTTTTAGATATATAGAATTATTTTGAAGTTTTTCTTCTCTCCATACACTTATTTTTAATGCTCATTTCCAGTATTTTATTCATGTGAAAACAGTTGAAGACAACCTTTAACAAAATTCCAGTCAATTCTGTATTTTTGAAATATCTTTCTCATTCTTTATTCTTAGTTTTTTTTTTTTTTTTCCCACTTCTATTTCATGAAATGTTTACAGAGTGATTTTCGATAAATTTGTGCAGTTTGATAAGTAATTTGCAAATTCTTTAAATTGTAATCTAAAATTTCTTTTACTTATGGGAAAAAAAAAAAAAACTTGTGTAATTTCTTTCTTTTTTTATATACTTTCAATTCTTTAAAATGTTCACTTCTATAACCATTATTAAAATTGTATAGTTAAATAAATGGTTTTCTTTCTTGATAAATACTTAGAAAACTTTTTCAATATTCATATTTTTTACTTATTTATTCTAATCAGAAACCTAAGAAGAAATAAATCTGCAAAATATTCTGTCTTTTTTTTTGTCATGTTGTTTTCAAAAATAAACATTAGTAAACTTATTTATTAATTTTAAAATTTGACGATATTTTCAAGGCATATTTTGTACCCATGAATTTTAATAACTATAGTCAGTTTATTTAATTTATTAAGAAAAAGTCTCACTATGTACTTACATTAAAAAAATTACCCTTTTTTTTACTACCCAAAATGTAAAAAGTTTATGAAAGAAACATGTTAAAAATAATAGTTATTTTAATTATAAATTATACTGACGATCATTTTTATACTGAAAGAAAACTTGTACCGCCTTTATGTAGAACGAATAAGTAGTCATTTTCTAAATCCCTAAACTAGAAATATAGATTTCCGAGTTATACAAATAACATAAACAAATAAACTGAATAGACAAAATCATTGAGATAGGTGATGAAACGATACATTGTATTATGAATCATTTGAATTGTGAGAAATTAACCCTTGATATCCAGAATAAATTCATAAACTAGAATTATAGTTACTAAAACTAACATCTTGTGTTCATATTTATTTGCAGATATTAAAATCAGTTTGACCAGGATAATATAAGAAAACACTCTTGAATTTTAATAGAGGAGACCAGAACTCTCCAGCAAAGGGAACTAAAATTCATAATGACGTGGAACTTTTTTTTTCCCCTAGAGCCGCAATTTAGTTTCTAGATGCTAGTGACAGGATTTTTTTTTCTCAGTATAATTTTAATGATTATTTTATTTTCTCTTGTCTCTTACCTTATTTTGAAATTTTCCATCATGATTTTCATTCTGAAAAACAAAATCTTGTTTTTTTTTATCCCTCAGTAGTGAATAAAAATCATGGCTGCCAACTTTTATATTAACACAATTTCAGAATATTTTATCATAATATTAACTATTAAAGAATTAATATTTATTTTATTTATCTTATTTAATCATAGAAATTCTGCAATTAAATAAGGCAAAGATTCTTAATAAAAAATAACTATAAAAAATAGCATAAAAGTTGGCAGCTATACTAATTACAGGGGTGGAAATTGCAGTTTTGTAGCAGCATTTAGCAATTCTGTAGCAGGACACAATGGCTGTACCATTGAAATCGAATAGCATTTTCCCTTTTAATATGAAAACCAAGGATTTTTTAGAAAATGTTGTCAAAGTTTATACTTTGAACCTAAGTTCTTAAGGCACTAAAATAGTTTTTATGATAAAATAATCACAACTCAAGAGCAAATTCATTATCAAAGACTTTAACTAACTTATCGAAAAATGCTATTAAATTCCGAATCAATTCAGTAATCATGCCCTGCAAATTTCATATAAAAATGAGTTATGAATATGTCAGAATGTTTCCCATTGGCAAGCAGGAGAAAATATTTTTTCTTGAGAACAATTAATGCCAAAAATATTTTGCAATAATGTTTCTTTTTCAATGACAGTACAGCAGTTGCATCTTTGAGTAAACATCCTCTTTTAATTAAGATGACGTGTAATAAATAATGTAAAAAGTGAAATTTAGACCTGAACCTGTAGCAGAATTTGTTATTGATAATTTGCATTAGCTTTAATGATGCTACAAGGATAATATTGTGTTAACATTTCTGAAAGCCTGTAAAAATGTCCATATAAAGGTGTTTTTTTTTCTATCAATTTTTTTAATTATGGAAAATTACATTCTTATAGCAGATTGGAGCAGAATTCAGATATTTTTTTCACTTCAGTAGCAGAATGTAGCACTAAATCAAAATTTAGTCTGTGGCTTGAAGCAAATTTTCACCCCTGTAATTACAAAGAATTAAAAATCAATCAACAAATGATTACACAGACATGCAAACAAACACCATTTTACATCTTTCTGCCCAATTTATTAAATAAAAACATATTTTATTTACATTGCAATAAAACTTTTAATATAAATTCTAGGCTAAAGTAAAATAACAAATTAGGCAATTAGGTGGAAATATTTTCATCCATCCTGCATCTACGTTGAGTACAGAGGAAACCACCAAAAAGCTCTGAAAAGCTGGGTCATTTGTACTTAATTAACCTGTAATATAAAAAAAGTTACATTTAAAATACAAATGAATAAATAAGAACATTACAGATTTATTTATCTAATTTAAATATAAAGAAAAAAAAATAAGTCAAATGCCAAATCAACATGCAATTTATAACTCACTCTTTAGACACTCGGGACAGAAAATACACACTAAGGCTGTGCGATCTAAGAAACTTAATATCGCAATATATCGACAAGTTAATATTAATATTACTAACATATTGCAATACTAATTTAAAGGGGGGAGAGGGGGGGGGGTAAAGAGCATTTGCTGTTTTTAAAGATAAATGATATAATATCAACAATTTAAACACAAAACTTAGTTGAAAGCAATGAATTAAAATTTTTATATCTATCTATCTGCTCATAGAATATAATTTCTATTTTTAATTAAAAAAGGAATATCTAAAAGAAAATTAATCAATTGTTCAATACTTTTTGCATTTATACCATTACTTTCATAAAGATTTTCGTTGAGGCAAGCGCGGATCCAAGGGGGAGGTTATGGGGGTCATGACCCCCCTCTAAACGAAAAACATTTCTATATAATAATACTTTTTTTAATATAAATATATATAAAAGGTGTTTTGATATATATTTTTTTTTTCTCCGTTAAAAATGCTAATCTTATTGATATTTTTTTCTCCGTTAAAAATGCTAATCTTATTCATACATTCATAGAGTTATTTTTATACAGAAATGCAGGAAAAATTGCAGTTATTGTTTAAGCATAAAAAAATCAAACAACGTTTTATATTTTTCTATAAATGTCGTACATCTTGAATTGTATCCAATTGCAACCTCAAGACGACATTTGCATGACTGTTGAGCCTCAAAAATCGGCTTAAAATGTGAACTTTAGTGACATTTTCTGTAAAATTAAATAAAATAAAAATGGTAATTCCTATTTCTTGGCATCTGAATAAAACATAGAAACTACAAATTTTATACAATTACCAAGGCTGCTATGGCTCAAGGAATTTTTCAGAGAAAATAGCCGTAATTTCTTATTGAAATTTTTGCCTAATCGCACGATCAAATATGGCAAGTTTTTTAATAAAAAATTACTGGTATTTCCTCTGAAAAAAATTCTGACCAGTAGCAACCCCGATTTATGAATATACTGCAAATTTCATGCATTTAGCAATGAAAATGAATTCAGTTTAGGTTAGAAAATAGCAAATTTGGACTTAAGATACAAAAATTGTCAAGAAGACATGTGACCCCCCCCCCCCTTCCTCCAAAATAGACATGACCCCCCTCTAAATGGAAAGCTGGATCCGCCTCTGCGTTGAGGATAGTATTTTGCCTATTTTCATTTTATTGTATTAACCCCCCCCCTCTTTTTTTTTTTTGTAAGTCTTATATTCACCACTATAATATGATTAAATATAGGATTTAAAAAACACTTCATATTCACCACTATGACACGATTAAATATAGGATTTAAAAAAAAAAACACATCTAATGAAGTAAAGTCCATATAAAAATGTATGTAAAAATGTATTTAATTATAGATTAATATTGGTTAAAAATATCAAACTTTGTTTTAATGACTAAAATTATTTAAGAAATTTCAAAAATATCATTTATTTTGAGAAGCTTATGGTTTATTACAAAATGTAATCATAGCAACCATGTAATTTTTATTTTTTTTACATTAATTTTTATCTAACATTGTTTAAATTCATAATGTATCTCTCACTGAAAAAAAGATAAAAGAAAATCTTTGCTGAATAACTGATGGACATTTCCCTTTCCCTGTACATAAATTTTATAATAAAATGCACTAGAATAAGCAAGTAGTTATGACCAGGGTTGGAGAATTTTCAGAAAATCTTACTAGCCAGCAAGATGCAAAGTGCAGTTGAAAAATTTTATGACAAAATGTATGCGACTGCAAAAATATTTAATTACTATTAGTAGATTCATTTTCATATTTTTTTTCCCAAAAAAATTAAGAAATATATACAACAGAGGACACTTTAGTACAGGAAAAAATTTAGTACCATGTTTACATCATGGTAATTTGTAAAGTTGCAAAATATAATTAGTAAAAAAATTAAAGCTTTTTGGCAAATCTTCAATAGCTTACAGATTTCAAAGGCTGCCTAAAAATCCACTCGCCAGTAGTGAGTAAAATGATGTATTTTCCCCCCGCCCCTGGTTATGACAACAGATATTACAATTTTTGCTCTTTCATTAATAACGCATTTAAAGTAAAATTACCAGTGGTGGCAATAAAGTCATTCGCCAAATTTTCTTGCATTTATTTACTTAAAATTTTTAATTAGTGTTAATTTAAAATTAACTAGCTCAAATAAAAATGTTAATATACACATATTTCAACCAACAAAAGTAGAATCCTTGATGAAATACAAAAAAATTATACTCTTTCCTCCTAGGAAAGTGGCCATAAGATGGCCGCTGACAGACATTTTCTTTGAAGTATATGTGATTAATCTCCATAAAAAAGGAAAAAGAAGCAAAAATATTCATATAAGAAATATAAAAGAAATCACCTTGATATACATGGTTTAATATATAAATAATGAATGAAAATGTAAAATAAAATTCAAGTAATCATTAGCTGCAAACAGCAAATTTTAAGTTCAGGGTTTCAGAGTCAGGCTCATAAAAATAGAATCAATGAAAAGTTTTATAGCTCGCATAATTTACAGAAAATTAGAAAATACTAAATATTGATATTTAAAAAAAATCATAAGAATCAGTGATATATGTACATACATAAATACATATGTATATACATTGTCTATATATACATACATGTGTATGTATCCATATGTATACATAGATATGTGTATGTGTGCGTATATATACATGTATATATATCAATGGTGCCCGGCTAACCAAAAAGTACCAAAAAAGAAATTTACAAAAAATTCTATGATATTTTAACAAATCACTTTTCAGAGTATTTTAAAATAAATAATACAATGCAATAACTTAAAGATTATCTACTATATGCAAGGGTCGATTTTTTAATTTGGGGCCTATTTAGCATTTTAATTTGGGGCCTTCACAAAAATCAATTTAATAAAATGGACCCCTTCACAAAATTCTTTATATTGAAACAGGCCCCTTCACAAAATTCCTTTTAACAAAATAGGCCTTTTCACAAAATTCCATTTCATAAAAACTTACTATTTATTATTTATATATTATTTTGTGACTTTTAAAATGTGTAATTTGTAAACAAACAAGTTCACCAGAGAGGAAAACTTCAGCAAAAGTATTTAAAAAGTTTTTGTTAATAAACGCTTGGTTCGAATTAGAGTAGCTGGATTTCTACTTTCATTACAAAATGTTATTTTTCACAAAAATATAATAAAATTTCACAAAAATAATAACCTTTACTTTTCACAAACTGTGCCCCCAAGAAAAAGAAAATCTGCATCGACTCCAGATATGGAATATATATATATATATATATTGGAACATTTTCAACTAACAGCCTTAAACTTAATAAAAGTCAGATTTGTTCCTTTGAATACTGTATTTAAATGAAATATTTTACAAATCACAATAAACCTGAGGAACATTTTAATTTTAAATTTAATTTGGAATTCAACAGTAACAAGTTTGCTCAATTTTTTTAATTAAGAATCTAAATTATAAAGCAAAAACATGTCTGTGAGAAACGCAGACATCATATCAACAGTGGCAATGACCTGGGCGAACAATTTCATTTTTATCAAACTTATTAACTTCTAAACGTCACCCAATTTTAAATTTTACACCATCAAAAAAACACACACACACACACACATATATATATATATATATATATATATATATACAGAGTTTCCCCCAGGTTTAAAAAGGGGCAGGGTGCTGCTGTTGAGAAAAGGGCACTTTTTTTTATTCTCGAGGGCACTTTTTGGATTTTTGAGGGCACTTTTCAGATTCTTAAGGGCACTTTTTTTAATTGTTAGATGTATTCTTTTGATTTTTAAAGCCACTTTTGATATTTCAAAGTCAAAACACTCTTTTTAAGACAACATTGAGTCAGTTTTTACTATGAAAGCAAACTTTTTAATGCAAAAAGAAGAATGGGCACTTTTTTTACTGAGGGCAAGAAGGGTGCTAATTATTTTACTGGAGGGGGCAAGAAGGGTGCTAATTCTTTTATGAGGGGCAAGAAGGGTGCTATTTTGTAAACCAAAGGGCAGGCAGGGTGCAGCACCCTTCTGAAACTGTCTGGGGGAAACTCTGTATATATATATATATATATATATATATATATATATATATACTTTCATATGCAATTTCTTTGTCGATGATTTACTGAATAGTTCTTCACTAACATAGTTCTAGTATTATTAATTTAGGCGTTAAAACCAAAACCAGTATTATTTCTGTCCACACCAATTTCTTTTATTTATACTGTATTATGAGTTCAAGCACATCCTTGTGTTAAATTTTCTGTACTATATTAACATAGATACTCAAACTGAAGCAAACATTGCAGCAACAAAATGCATTAAATTAATCAGAGATAATGTCATAAAATTTACATGTGCAGGCATTAGGGGCACAAAATGCAGGTAACTTTTAAATATATATATAAAAATGTCTAAAAAAATACAACATACATTTTAACTTTTAGTTCACAGCATATCTATATCTATCTATCTATATAAACCAATGTAAAAAAAAAATTCATAAAAATATCTGTAAAACTTTTGAAGCACTGAAATTTACCGCAAACCAAATTCAGAGATCTTAAGAAAATTTGTTTACATTTTTAAGTCCAATTCTTTCTGTAACAATTCCGCAAATGATAATCATACAATTAGAAATTAAGCATTCTGATGCAACACATCTTTTACCCAATTTAGCTTTATGTAATTTGTATGTTCAACATATGAAAATCTGCCTTTCTGTTGATATATTTCAATTCAATTTTTTATTCAATGTCACAAAATGTGTAAACACCCTCTCTCTTTCACATCCCTTGCCTCCTCCTCTTGAAATGTAATATACTTAATGATATATAACCTTTCAATACTGATAAAAACAGACATTTGAATACCGATTGCCAGGGATCTGTTTAGGAAAAAATTTGATCCTTTAAAAGATTCTTCACAAAATTTTTCATTTCAAAACAGGAAAAATCACAAAATTCACCCTTCACAAAATTCTTTGTCTTAAAAATAGGTTTTTCACAAAATTTTTCTATCTTTAAATCAAACATTTCACAAATTAATCATTTAAAAGTAAAATCTGACCTGTCACTTTTACATATATAAAGAAAAGACATGTATTTTACATCCATATATCTCCGTAAAAATGTATAAACAAGAACCTGAATATAACGATCATTTCAAATTCACAAAATTAGGATTAGATTTTTCACAAATATAAAAAGTTGTTACCAATTTCACAAAAACAGGACCGTGGGGAAAAAGTCTGGACAGACCACTGATTGCTATAAAAGCCTTAACTCATATAAATGAATTTAACTATTTATAAATAGACAGAAGTTGCAGGTAAGTGCACCCTGTCATAATACATTTTATTAATTAAGTACCTAAGATTGTGGTATTATATTATTTAAACTAAAGCTATTAATACTGAACAAAAAGTAATTTTAGAGATCTTGAATGATATATGAAATGAGAATGTTACATTAAAAACAAATTGCCTTTTTCTGCTTTTTTGTCATTTGGTAATATTTTGAATAATTTAAAAAACAAGTGCTCACAAAAGAATGTAAACAGCTTACAGACCAGGGTTGTATTGGTTTCAACTATGTAAAAAAGGTAGTTTTAAACATCCTGATAAATATGAAGATATGTTTTGACCAAGCGGTCAAAACAATTATTAAAATATTTAAATAATTTAATTTTACATAGAAAGTGAATGAAAACAAATCCCAATAAATAGAAGAAACATTTTAATTTTAAATTTAATTTGGAATTTAAAAGTAAGTTTGCCGAATTTTCTAAATAAAGAATCTATATTATAAACTAAAAACATGTAACGCTGACATCATATCAACAGTGGCAATGACCTGGGTGAACAATTTCATTTTTATCAAACTTATTAACTTTTAAACACCACTCAATTTCAAATTTTACACTGTCAAAAAAAAAAATATATATATATATATATTACTTTCATATGCAATTTCTTTGTCGATTTACTGAGTAGTTCTTCCCTAACATAGTTCTAGTATTATTAATTTAGGTGTTAAAACCAGTATGATATCTGTCCACGCTAATTTCTTTTATTTATACTATATTATGAGTTCAAGCACATCCTTGTGTTAAAATTTCTGTGCTGTATTAGCATAGATACTCAAACTGAAGCAAACATGAATTACAACAAAAATCAGAGATAATGTCGTAAAATTTACATGTGCAGGCATTAGGAGCACAAAATAGAGGTAATTTATTACGTATTTTAGTTTAGTGCTTTTTAAAGAAATATATATATTTTTTAAATCTAGTTTTTTTTCCCTTTAGTCCCCCCTCCCCACCACTTCATTTTACATTTCAAAGAATATTTTGTGAAACTGGTAAAACTAGAAAAAAAAAAAAAAAGCTTATATTGTTACTCATATATTTACAATGTTGAAAATGTTACAAGGAAAACTTAAAAGCATAGAATTTGTACACCATTATAATTTTATCCATTTACCTCCCCCCCCCCCTATTTTAGATCATGATTTTTTTCATGATTTTGTATGCCTCAGAAAGAGACAAAATGACATTAAGATTAAGAAAAATCTGATTTCAGTGAAAAAGCTAAAAACTTTCATTGCCTGTGTTTTACAAGAAATTTTGTAGTTTTTAATGTTTTTAAACTCAAATTTGCCTGTTCTAACACTTAATATTTACCTCAAAAGCAATTATTACTTATTTTAAAGCTATTAATGCAGAAAAAATTCCATATTAATTTTTTTTTAAACATGTTGATGATGATATTTCTACACTTATACATTTTTTTATTATTATTAGCGTGTAAAATTGTTTAATAAAAGAAAAAATCTATAAATAGCCTACTTTTCACACTCCGATGGTTAAATAAGAGACGCGGCTTTTTCTTTCTCCATTGCAGAAATCTTTGTGAAGACAAAACGACGAGTCGGTTGAAATTTTTTACTTATTATTTCAGCGGCATCAAGATCTTTCTGGCTGGTTTAGAAAACATTTTTTCAGAACTGAAAAAAATATAACAAATACTAGTACAAAAAATTTATAAACATTGAAATTGAAAGAGAAATAATACAATAAATAAGAGAAAATAACTTACCTTTCAAAAACTTAGGACATTACAAACACGTGCTGAAACCTGATTTCTTCACGCCGCAAGCAAACAAGAAAATTTCACGCCTTGATCTCGCCAGTCTGGTGCCAAACCGCTCTAGAGCAGTGCTAGTTTTACTGACCCCCTCCAGACGGCGCTCAAAGCAGGCTCCTTCTTATTCGTCTGTTAGGATTCTATTGTCTGTGGCTAGCGTGTTACGAGAATATTACTAGAAATGACAGCGCCTACAGTGGAGAAGGCAATTTGTGTTCTTGAATTGAGCAAAATGAAATCAGTCACACTTGTGTAATGATAATTTCGAACACGATTTGTAAATAGCATCTAACCAGGAAATCCACTTATGATTGGTTTAAAAATTCAGAAACTACGGACTGTTAGTGCAAAGGGGACAGAAATGGATTATCGATTTGATGCGTGTCATGTGATTAAGGGTGCACACATAGATTTCTGAAACCAGTCATAAATAGATTTTCTGGTTAGAGGTTTTATTACTTACTCATCATACGTAGTATAGGGTAAGTCTTGTAATCGTTTTGAAAATTGAAAAAAAAAATTGACGGATTTACACGTTTCAGACACTGGAGATTCCGAAAAACATATTTTTAGAAAAAAAAAATTGCCGTCCGTCTGTGTGTCTGTGTGTCTGTAAACGCCCTATCTCCCGAACAAATTGAGATAAAGACTGGAAATTTGGTATGTATTTAGTATGTAATTATGGGAAGAAGCTTATTGAATTTCAGTAAACTCGATTATCCGGAACTACTTTTTTCGGACTCTCGAAATATTCGTTCTGATAAAATTATATAAAAATTTTCGAAATTGTTTATTTTAAGGAGTGAATATAAAAGACAATAAAAAAACAAATTTTGCATAAAGGATAAAGTTGATCTTATTATTAGTTACCGATATATTTGCAATTGTATTTTCTACACTCTTCGATTTTTCATGACCCTGTATTTCATTCAAATTTCAATTCAAAGATATATTTTAATTGAAAATGAGACACTTAATCCGACGCAGTAAACCGTTAGTTAATAGGATTATCAATTTTGGAGTTATAAGGATGTTCTTTTACGCAATTCAGTAATAGAGCATTTAAAGTTTATGACGTCATCAAGCCACGATTGTATTCGAATTGCAATGCATTTTTAAATAGTTTACAAATGTTTTATTTTCATATTTTATATTATGCATATCCATCATGGGTAAGTATTACGGTGGCCCCCATCGACTAATTTTAAATCGTGTTCGAAAATGCCGTTGCAGAATGGTGACAGATTCCGTTTTGCTCAATTCAAGAACACAAAATACCTACTTCACTGCAAGATGCAGCCATTACTACTGATATCCGCGTGATACGCTAGCTATCACCTATGTCAGTTTACACAGCAACGGGAAAAAACTGTATGAGTACACCTACCTTACGGCTTGCATTTGAGGCACGTGCCTTAAACTGTTCCTGTTTTACAGCATATGGAAGTTCTATACTTACTTATGAATCACCCTGTATAATTAGAAATAATATGCAAATTTTCTAATAATTATCAAACAAATATTTTTAATTTTGACAACAGAAATTAAAGTTTTCCGAATATTTCATTCACGTATTTAAATATAGCAAAGATCATGGATTTGAAATTTGCAAAATTAATAGTACTGTGAATATGCTTTCGAGTACAATTTCTGTATTTCTCCTTTAAAAATGAATTTATGAATATATTAGAGAGTTGTAAATTCGGATTTTAGACTATACTTTACACACAACAGCACCAAAAATATTAAATTATCAGCTTCCCTAAACAAATTCAAGAAAATTACGAAATACTTAATTCCAATGCAACTACTAATACAATTTACGTATTATGACTGAATTTATTTACAGTGCGTAGCTTTTTTTGTTAAAAAAAATGTTTTAGTGATCATTGCATAAATTCATCCTGAAATTATCAGGTAAAATGATAGAAGGTGGCCTAAAATGTAATGTCTGTAAAATAATAATAATATCAAGAATATATAAATGATGAAGTTATATATATATTCTTATAGACGATTAACATGTGGTCAATAGTTCTTTTATAAAACTTATTTCTGGTGGATTAAAATTTAACCAGAGATAATGCTGTAGTTTTTTCGCAATGGGGTAATTATCCCTGGTGATTTCCTCACTGAAGAGTTTTATAGAAATTTCCACCATTAGGAAATTTGACGAACATTGAGCTCGGAGCCGCAAGGATCTTTCGATAATCTCAGGTTCCCTAGTCCAACCCTTAACTCTTTTTGGTGTCTTTAATTTATTCATTTTTCCTTTTAAATTTGTCCGGTTTCAATTTTCAGAATATATGTATTTTTCCTTTCTTTCTGGCTTCCGCTAGTGTCTCGGCATAAGGGACGTTGTAAGAACCATCGCGCGAAACGCCGCGCTCTAATAATTCTGCATATACCATTTATACCACATATACCACATATGCAGATATACCATAAAAATTTACATTAAAAACAAAAGTATTTTGTTTCTTTCGTATGACTGACGGTTTGGCTATGCGTAGTCCTCACAGTCTAATTTTATGCGATATTTACATGCACTATTTTGAGGTCAAATTGTTTGAAATATTTACGTTTCCCTTTTATGTCCGTTTTGTTGATGATAGTTATGTCCTGGTTGTAATTAATTCAGATATTAATCATATTTTCTCTGCTATGAGTTCCATTGAGCCTTTCATTCAATTTACTTTTGAAAATGTGACCAACAATTGTATTTCTTTCCTGGATGTCTTTGTTATTCGCAGTGAAGATGGCTTTCAGACTGGCGTCTTTCGTAAACCTTTTGCTGTCAGTCTTCCACCACACAGGCATTTTTCTCATCCTCCTAACAAGAAAGTTGCTGCTTCCAATACTTTTGTTTTTCGGTCTTCCAATATTTGTTCCACGCCTCAGTTACTTAGTTCTGAACTTAATTGTCTCAAAGCTATTGCTGTTGATCGTGGTTATTCCTCTAATACTATTGCTTCTGTTTATAAGAAATTGACGAAACACGTACATTCTGAAAATAATTTTAATTCCAACTCTAATACTTCAGTTGTTTTTTTATTTTTTCATAAAATCAGTTAGCAAATTGCTATCATTTTATGGAGGTTTGAATTCAATGTTATTTTTCTCCTGTCAATAATTTTTTTTTTCAAATCTCAAACAACCTATTAATTGTATAGATAACTGGGGTATTTTTCAAATATATTGCCAGTGGAGTCTCTCTTATATTAGTCAGATTAAACGTGCTCTTAGATTTCGTTTAAAAGAGCATGAAGGTTATGTTAACAATCCGGAGCATCAACTATTCTATTGATCAACATTGTTGGTCTTTTCAGCATACGTTCAACTTTTCGTTCAACCTTAGACACCATTATCCAAAAATATTCTACCAACCTTGATCTTGATTTTTGGGAAGCTTACCAAATCATTAAAAATTCTCACTCCTTAAACAATGATTTATGTAGTACTCCTGATTTTCCAAGTATTTAGAAAGCTTTAAATTATTTTTCGTATTTTAGTTTGCTTTTGTTTTTTTCGTTATCCGATAGATGTCTCTACTTGTCCACTCAGTTATTTCATTCTACTTTCTTCTCATTTATTGTTTTTGGACATGTTCTCTACCCGCATCGGGTATATATACCATCGCATCTCTGTCGTTTAGCACAGTCTTGCTTTTTCTAGCGCGCTGTACTTTGCTCTTTGTCGCAGTGAAGAAGAATCTTGCTTCTGGATTCGAAACAGCTGTTTGTTGATTTTTTTATCTATTATTTGTGCATTTTTAACGTTGGTTTTCTGCCTTTTAATCTTCTTTCACAAAGGTCATATTTGCTGTTTTTAAGTATCCCCATTATAAAATATATGCTGATTCGTTTAAAGCTGGAAATATTTCAGAAAGTATTACACATTCCTTTCCACAGATTATAAATATTTTGTAACATTTCAACGGCTATTTATACATTTACTTGCATTTTGCTGAACAATATGTACATAGAAAATTAAATTATTGAACTGGAAAAATAACTTAGCCTAGAGACCTGACATTTCTGTTGAAAGGCAATAACTTGACATTTATCTAAATACAAATGAAAAAGAACACGGAAACATCGGTAATATGTCGATATGATTGCTATCGGTAGAATAAATTGGATAGTTAAGATATGAAGATGAAAAGGAAAAAATTAGGTTTTTATTTCTTAAATTTTGGTAATATTTCGAAAGTAGGATATTTTATAAAAATAATGTATTTCTTATTTTAAAAATATTAAAAGAGACTTACGACAGAATTTTGTGTTCTGCACAGTTTCTGACGAAAATAGATAAATTAATTTCGTTTTAGAAGTGAATGATAAAGAACAATAATTCTGTTTGAAATATCAAGAAGTAACAATTTGAAATATACATATTTATTATTAATTGTTTTAAGTGTATCTTAAAACTTCATATAAAATATTTTTCTCGAAAATGTTTTACATTTCGTCTATTATAAACTTCCAACTATATTTATAAAAATTTCAATTTAAGTAAAGTGAGCAAAAAAATCAGAAATATTAAAATTATACACTATTAATTTATAATTGAATATTATCATATTTTCCCCACTTTCAGTTTTAATGACTTTGATATTAAATATATTTAAAATACCTTATAAGTTAGTTTTGAATGAACATATTTTTTCATATTGTAATTTTCAATAAATTATATATTGTTTTTACTGCTTGATGGAAAAGTATATAGAATATATTTTTGTATTTATCGAAAAGTAGATAATGTATATTCCAAAATAATAAGAAATAATATTAAGAAATAATATAGTCGAAAATATATAATATAATATAAACAAAGAAACATCAGTAATAGAGTATGCATTAAACTGGATAACATTTGTAAATAAGGAAATATTTAAACAAGAAAGAGAATTATAGCTCACGCGCAGATTATTAAATATTTTTCAACCTTACGTGAAAATTGTAATTTATTGTCAAGGTTCTATGAAGTACAGTTTTGTGCATCCTGCCAATAAACTTGAGTCACATTAACTAGGCGTATAACAAAATAAGATTAAATTAATGAAAATAGGATTCTATTAATATTTACTCTATTAATATATAATTATACAGTGTTTAACATGCTTACATAATTTACATTTTATCCACTACAAAATTGGTAAGCTTTCTGTTGCTAAAATTTACTGGTTACAAATTATTGAAAAATAATTGTTTAAAGTAGTCGACTTTTTTGTTATTATTATTTTGTATTTTTGTATTTTTGTTAAAACGTTAAACTATTCAACACATCCAAGAACTACCCGATATTTTGCATGGAAAAACTGCTTTATTTACTCGACTAATGTGCCTGTATAATAATTTTTTTTGCATTTCAAAATCTTTTTATATCAGATTTAATACAGAGGCAATTTGTCTAAACGCATACTGAAGATTCCGACGTTAATAAAAAAAGTAACAAATAAAAATTTAATAGCTACTTAAAAGATATATCATTAATATTTTAAAATTATTTCAGATTAATATAACGCATTATAAGCATGTTTTGTACCTGGCAATACTATATACGAGGGAAAGTCAAAAAATATTCACAATTTTGACATAACTCTTACATTGGCCCGTTCCTAGTTGACCTCTGTCCTAGTTTGTTTTATTGTTATGCTGTTGTGGTCATGCTATGAAAGTTTGATCGCAATTCCTCCGTTTGTCTTCCTTTTGTTGCAGATAGATCATGGCCGCTCCATTACAGGTTTTCACCGAACAGGAGAAACAAACAGTGATCTGGTTTTTGTGGTCGGAAGATGTGTCACAGGCCGCAATCCATCGAAGATTTTCGGCACAATATGGGAACAGTGTCTTGCCGCAACGTAGTGTCTACGAATGGAATGAAAAATTCAAAAATGGTCGCACAAGTGTTACGCATGAGGCAGTAGCCGGGCGACCGTGTATGGCACAAATATGTGACAACGTTGAGCGTGCACGTGACATTGTTCTGTTAAACAGACGAGTCACTATTGATGAAGTTGTTATCATTTTTTTTATTTGCTTCTTTGGCCACGCATTTTAAATTTTCACTAGACTTCTTTATCTCTTTTAAATATCTGCACTACACAATGGTTTCATTGTTTGCGTTTTCTTTCTTGGCGGTAGTTTTTATTTTGACGCCTACTTTCGTGACGGATAAATCGCATCCTGATATCGCACTAACGCCTAACAATATATCACATTACAGATCTGATCAAATCCTATTGTCTTCGTTTCGTCTCCTCTAAATCCGGTCAATATATATACATGTTTTCTTGGCATAGTTCCAGTGCGCCTATTTCATCGTAGTATTTTTTATTCATTAGGCTTACATCACTTGCGGTATCAATTATTATTCAATAATTATCATTTATTAATTATTTTATTCAATTATTATTAAAGCGCCCACGGGGGGGGGGACTTTTTTATTTTAGTCCGACGCTCATCGTGTGATATATCATTAGAAGGCCCTTGAACAACTCTTTCAACTTATTAATACCTCGCTTCCTCCTCCCCCCAATTTTTCACCTCGAGGGGCACTTTTTTAATTTTTTCTATACTCATGTGATATAGCGTTAGAAAGTTCTTCGACAACTCTTTCAAATTATGCACCTCTCGTCCCCTTCCTCCCCCACTTTTCCTCCCCGGTTGAACTCTTCTGAAATATTTCGTTAGTTTTTTTATTCTTTTTTAGTTCGTGTTTTTTTCTTTTTCTAATGATTTGCAATTTTATATGTGTTTGTTATAACTATATTTCTTCTTTTTTAATGCAATTGATCTTCTTGCACTGCTCAAAACTTTCATTTGGCCCCTTTTGAGCGTTTGTCCCCCTACTATAACTCCTTTAAAAATCGTCCGATTCACTAGTTTTTTTTTTTTAAATTTATTACGTCCTCCAGCTACTACATGCACGCACAATAATGTCTCAGAACTCAGCTGCGACCAATTTTGATTATTAATCTCCTTCTTGGGTCCCTTGGTGCAGCTTCTTTAAAAATGATCCAATTCTCTTACGATTTCTTTTAACATAGTTATAGGGTCCTCCAGCTACTTTACCAGCTACTAAAAATTTCCTTAGACCTCAGCTACCTTCATTTTTTAATATTAATCTTCTTTTTCGGCATCCACTTACGTTTACTCACTACAACCGTAAATTAAAAATCACGTTACTGTTAATTTTATGGGGTTAAGTTTAGAAGGTGTGTGTGTGTGTGGGGGGGGGGATTTCCTCTCTTAATTTAATGTCGCGTTAATGTTAAAGGTAATTTGTTAAATTTACTGGGGGTGGGGACACCTTCCTTCGCCTGGGAACGCATTCTTTTCTCCGGTTCTATAGTACCGATTTCAACGGGATTTGGTTCATTCAACTTAGCTATAGATTTAGCTACTTTCAGTTGTATGAAACTTTATCTTCTATTACCACTATTTTCGAATATTAATGGCGCATTCTGTTCTCGGGTTTTATCGGCTCTATTTCAACAGGAATTGGTTCATTCAACTTAGTTTTCAGTTGTACTACAGATTTTAGTATCCTCGCCAAAGGGCGCAGTCTTATTTTCAGTTCTATGCGCCCGATTACTACGTGGTTGGGCTCATTCAACTTAGTTTTCGACTGTCTCTGGCGCGTGCGTATCCCTCCCAGTTTACGCTGCCTTAGGCAGAAGGGAGCAGGTTTACAGGTTCGTTCAGAAAGAGGTTTATTGGAAACACACTAGATGTTACCGCCCCGGAAACTAAGTTCATCTGAAGCACTCTACGCTGCCGAAGACAGCGGGGCCTTCAAAATTTGATTCATTTGAAAGATTATCTGAAGATATACAATCATACAAACTTGAATTTTATTTAACGTTATCATGTGCCCGGGCAACGCCGGGCGGTTCGGCGAGCTTTAAATAAAATTATTTAGAAGGTAAAACTATTGTGACGCAATTTATTAAATATTAACAAGTTTAAAAACATCTAGTGCGATTTTTGATTGATTTTGTTCATTGTTATGTTGAATTAGCTTTTGTTTACGTATGTTTCCTTTATTTGCCTATTAAACAAGCAAAGTGTATAGTTTATTTATTAAACAAGCAAGTTGTACAATTATAAGCTTTAACTTTAGCATATTGTTACATATTCTTGTTTTAGAATTTAATATTAGCAAAAAAAGCCTTTTCATTTATTCGGGACAAACGGTCAAAATGACCGCTGAGGAATAACGTGTACGAGGATATTATGCGCACTTCACACTTTCAAGAAATCTGTGCAGATTAAGATATAAAACATAAACGAAGAGAGAAAAGCTGTCAATTCGTTTTAGGATTTATTATTATTCCGCATTGAACAAAACTAATGACGTTGTAATTATCTGAACTGCATTCTTGGGGGAATTGCTCTCATTATGTGAGATAAGAGTTTCACCAAAACAAATCTATTTCAGCAAAATTTGTAAATAATGTGAATACCCTTGATAACATGGATTATAACTTAACGATTCATATGTAAAGGGATCTTTTACTTGCAAATTAATTTTTAAGTGTTGATTATCATTTCATTAATATATCGAATAGCAGATTCATAAAAAAAATACAATACAAATAAATCTCAATAACAGACGATCAAAATGAAACAGAAAAAGTTAAATTTCATTAATTAGAACATTATAGACTTTGTGGGAGCAGTACATAGAAATGCAGAATATGAGTTAAACGTTTCTTTATTATGATGTTTTGAGTAAACAGTTCATTAGCAACAACAATTTAGGAATTATTTAAGAACTTATGCACACTTCTTCTTTATTCGTCGGTGAAAAATTGAATATGTGAGAAGGTTTGAAGTTAAAAAACTGCAGTAAAAGCGAAATTTATTGATCAGGTACAGCTACCGTCAATATGACATTCGCATTATTCACAACAATTTCAACATAGTTGAAGAATATTTATGAATATTCGGTTTGTCTGTCTGCCGTCTCTGTATTTCTCTTTCCGCGCTCTAACTCACGTGAATTACTCAAATTGTTATGCATTTGACATATGTCATTGAGAGTTACTATGGCATATTCGGTGTTGCAAATGAAGTGTCTAGCTCTTATAGTTTTTATACAAGGACACTCAAAAGAATTCCGTTACATTACGGTCTATGGGGAAAAATTATTTGCGGTTTATTTTAATGATGTCTAACTATTTAAAACAGATTGAAATTGATATACAGTGGTGGCTAAAAGTGTGGACATTTTTTGAAAGTTTCATGTTTTTCAACTTTGTGTGCTTGTAGAATATATTAATTTTCACTTAAATACAAACGTTTATTTATTTAATTGATGGTAGTTTCATGTAGAATTTAATAATAAAAACAGTATTACAATATCTGTATTACAAAAAAAAGTTATGCAACTAATAGTAAGATCTATCTTAGATTTGCATTTTTTAAAGTGATACTTACACAATCAATACTTAGTAGGATAACTCTTATTTTTTAAGACAGCTTCCCAGCGTTTTTTCATCGAGTGAACGAGTGTTTGGAGTTCATCTTTCGTAATCACATGGTGCCAAGAATCAATTATAGATTCAATAAGTTGTCTTTTATTGGATGGACTTTTTTTCGTACACGAAATTTCAAACGTCGCCACAAATTTTCAATTGGACTGAGATCAGGGCTCTTTCCTGTCCATGGTAATATATCTATGCCTTTATTTTGAAACCATGCTTTGCATACTTTTGCTGTGTGGCATGGAGCTGAATCCTGCTGAAAAATAAATGGTGCGTTGTTGGGGAAGAGATCCCTGATGGAAGGTATCAATTTTGGTTCCGGGGCAGTTTCGATGTATTTCTTGGCATTCAGGATGCCATCAATCACTTGAATTCGGCCCACAACATCTGCAGACATACATGCATAAATCATGACATTTGTTGGGTTTTTTGTAGTTGCTTCAATGCAATCAGTATGAAGTGCTTCTCCTACTCTAAGTTTCACGCATTTTCTAAAATCGCTACCAAAGAGCGATATTTTACTCTCATCGCTCCAGATTACTTGTTTCCATTGATTTTCTGACCATTTTATGTGTTCTTTTTCCCACTTAACTCGTTTTTCGCGTTGCCTTTGATTTAAATATAGTTTTTTCCTTGGAATTCAAGCTTGTAGTCCAATACCTGATAACCTTCTTCTTATTGTTCTTGAACTTACTGCAATACCCGCTGCATTCATTTCACATCTAATGGCATCTGATGAAATGTTTCTATCTTGAAGGCATAGTCGTTTAATTTTTCTACCGACAGTAGCTTTTGTGCATTTTTTTCGGCCTGATTTGGCCTTATTTTCCACTGATTTCGTTTTTTCACAACGTAAACAGAACTTTCGTACACCAGAACAAGTCACTGAACCACCAACTTGTCTTGCAATTTCAGCATAAGAGAGGGTATTTTCTCTCAATATGACAATTCGGCTTCTTTTTGTAGATGTCCAATTAGTTCTTCTTGTTGATGACATTGTTTAAAATTAGTTTAATTGAAAAAAGGACTTTAAATATTCAAAAACAGCAATACTCTATTTAATTGTACTAGTATGCATCATTCCGCAAAATATTTCCACAACTATAACTCTTTTACCATCCAAATAACCTAAACTATAGTTACAGACATTTGTTTTGTCCTCAGAACAGTGTTTGTGATTGGCTAGTACGCTTTTATTACAAAACACGTCCTTATTCAAAACAACTTGTGTTTGTTTGTTCTACTAAAATGAGCATAACTTTTTTTTTATTAAATTCTACATTAAATTACCTTCAATTTGATATATAATCGTTTGTATTTAAATGAAAATTAATATATTTTACAAGCACACAAATTTGAAAAACTTTCAAAAATGAATGAAACTTTCAAAAAATGTCCAAACTTTGGCCACCACTGTATATCACTGAGCTGCACTAAAAGACACTTACTATAGAATGTGGCGTGCATAGACTTATAGTTCTTTCACAGTGTAACTCAAAATAATTTCGTTACATTAAGGTCAATTGGAGGTAAAATGTTTGCGGTTTTTTTTTAATACTGTGTCACTATTTTAAAGATATTGAAATTGATATGTATCACTAAGGTGTTTTACAAGAGGCTTACTATAGAATATTGTGTGTATAGTATTCGTCGTTCATTTACAAGGACACACAAAATGATTCGGTTACCCTATGTTTACAATAATTGCAGAAAGTGCGTTTTCAGTTGATGAACGCGTTTTTAAATTTAACTCATTTTTTGTCTATTACTTGATGTGTATAAATTCTGTCGATAATATACAGGATAGCACAAATGTTCTCGAGTACATTTCCGGTTATTGACGTAAGGTCCAAAAGGGGAACTTTAACCAGTGCTTCGCGTTTCTTAAATGAACTAAAGTATAGCATTCTATGTAGTATATATACAAATCTGTAGATCTCTATACAAGTCTGCACAGAATAACTCGAATATTTTTCAGAATTGTGTTGGTAATTCCTGAAATTGGGAGTTTACATATTTTATGATTTTCCCAAATTGTTTACTTAGTTATCATCTTTCACCTTATTAAACGGTAAAGATTTGTAAAATTATTTTGGAATTGTTAGAAAGTGTTACATAATCTATGCTTGAGTCAGGTTATTTCGTTCTTGTTACTTTATATTATGGATTCCTATTCTTTTTAGTGCAATATGATGAAGACCGAACTATGTATTTGGGAAAACTGAATCATACATTTGGAATTACGGACTCGTCTTTTTTTACACATGGTAAAATTAATTTAATTAACTATAGATCAATAAGTGAAACCCAGCAGGTGTTATTGTGATTTTCTGAGCTCAGCTTCACTTGCTTAAAATTTGAAGATTAAAACGAAACAAACCATTTGTATGAAAAAGACAGAATACCTACAGCAGCTTTCTTTATTCCGATGTCTTTGTAACAAAGTTTTTTACTTCAAAACTTTATGAAACTTTGGAAATAATGGCAGTTTTAAAACTAGATAAACAACTAAAAGCTATAATATATAACTCAAACATGAAAAGCAATTTAGTTATGTATTCATTTTAACTTAACCATTTTTCGCTTTTACCGGTATCCTAAAGATTAAATAAGGAATCACTTAAACAATTGGGTGTACTTGATGATTATGTACTCTGCTGATATTTAAAGGTTTTATTTAAAGATATCGTAAGATTTTGAAAAAATGTCGCACAGAGTGTAATATTTCGTAAAACAGAAATCAATATATTCTGAACATATTAAATTAAGTTGAGCGAAATACACAATGTATGGCTTTAGCAGGTGACTCCAATTTGTTTATGTTCTGATATTATGTTCTCTATTATACACTGCTCAAAACAATTAAAGGATATTGCAGTTTTAGGTGGATTTTGTATCTGGGAAACTTTTTAGCTGATTGATACATGGTTGACAGACATAGTAGGTTATATGAGAATAAATTACACATGTTTGGTAGAAAAAAATGCATTTTATTGCGCATTTGTGTACAAAAGGAAAAAAACACAATTTGTGCATATGAGAAAAAAAGAATAAGAAAAGGTGTTTTCTTCAAAGAAAATCATTTTCAGTAGGGGGTATGGTTTCCACGGGCGGCCAGCAACGTTGAACACCTTTGAGGCATGGACTCAATGAGGCTATTAATGACGAGTTGGGGTATTCTGCCCCACTCTTCCAGAAGAGCTCTTTCCAGTTCTTGGAGAGTTTGTGGGGGTTGTTGGCGGCCAGAAACTCGTCTTCCTAGAGCGTCCCAAACGTGCTCGACTGGTTTCATGTCTGGAGAACACGCTGGCCATTCCATTCGAACGATTACTTCCTCGAAAAGGAAATCCTCCACCAGGTTTGCACGATGTGGCCTGCAGTTATCGTCCATTAAAATGAAGTTATCTCCGATTGCTGCAGCGTAAGGGGGGTCAATAGGTCTGAGGATCTCATCCCTATATCGGCGACCAGCCAGAGCTCCATCTCGAATGATGTAGAGGTCAGTGCGCCCGTCAATGGAGATGCCACCATACACCAACACTCCTCCACCGCCAAATCTGACACTTTCGTGCACGAACGCAGGATTATTCCTACTGCCACGGTCCCTTCAGATGAAAATACGCCTATTATCCGGATGCACAGAAAAACGGGACTCGTCAGAAAACAGAATATTGCTCCATTCATTTCTCCTCCAGTTGACATGCTCGGTTGCCCACTCCCTGCGGTCGCGACGATGCCTTGATGTTAATCTAACACATACCATCGGTCGGCGAGCATACAGACCTACAGCATGGAACCGGTTTCGGACAGTCTGAGTTGAAATCGTGGTGCCTGTAGCCGAGCGAAGGTGTTGTTGGAGAAGGGTAGCGTTCATGTTTCGGTGTCTCCGAGCTGTTAATGCTAAATACCGATCTTCATTGGGCGTTGTTGCCCGTCTACGACCTTGCCCTGGTCTTCGGCCTGCACATCCACTCTCCAAAAAACGGTTCCAGATCCTGGAAATGACACTTTGTGACACTCCAATGGCTTGCGCTACTTCGGCTTGAGTTTGGCCCCTTTCTAACCTACCACAAATTCTCCAAGCTTCTGAATCTGTCAAATGACTTCGCTGCGACATCGTACTCATCGAAACAAATCAATCACTGAATGCCGATCTGTTGAAGAGAAATATGCATGGCTCAGTTATAATATTTATTTAAGATTTTATCCTTTAATTTCCCTTCTAATTGCTGCCCATTCCAACATAACCCTTTTGCTGGGACAAGTTGATCAGAATTAAAGCTTAGAATTAAATACATAAAGGTTTCTCTGGGGTTGGCTAATAGAATAAATTAATTTATTCAGAAAATAATAATAAAAGGAATCCATAGAGATTAAATTTTGGATATGTTCCCCCCATTGCATTGTGTAATTTCGAAGTAGCCCATTACCCTTTTTGAGAATGATCATTCTTGCCCTTAGCTGACTTTTAAAATGGAAATCTAAATAAACAAACACATACTAGATAATTTAAATGAGAAGACTCCAAATAATTAACACTATTATTTATTTACAATATTTACAGTTATTTCAAGAAAAAAAAAGATTTATCAGAACACATCTGATTTAATTTCCTAACAAAATTTCTCCTATAATATTGGCATTAACACTTTGATCCTTGCAAAGGATACTTATATTTGTTTGTATTTATATTTAAATTGATCTTTGACAACATTATTTGTTTACAATTAAAATACTGACTTCCATTTGTGACTAAGGTCACACTACCAGCTTCTCTTATAATATTTTGATAAAATCAAATAAACTGGGGAATTACTTAGGTCAGAGTCATATTTACCTATACACATTGATTGAAGAAGGTTTCTCTTTGTATCAGAGCACACTTTCCGCTAACTAAATAGCGCTGCACTTATTGAAAATGTTCATTTCACAAAACTTAGCGCAACTTCACCACTCTCCATATATGTTGTTCGGGTTCGCTGCTTTCTTACCATCAGAATTGCCACTCACTCTATTTTCCTCTTTCGGACCGCACAAAATTCATCGCGTCATTTTATTTCACCTCTCACTTTCGCTTCTGATATCGATGTGATGTTCTGTTTTCATTCTTTTTCACAACTGCTTTTTCATGACCACGGTGGGCCGTACTTTGTTCTGCCCAAAATTTGCATGACAGTGCTTTAAGCCCATCCTTCTTTTTTTTCATTGGGTAGTTGATCTCCCGTTTTAACTGAAATTTGCATAACAGAGGGTCAGTTTCACCTCCTCTTTACCAACCCCAACCAATGGCTATGCATCAGTTGTTGCTGTAGCGTGTTGTTTTTTTTTTCTCGGAACGACGTGTGTGTTCTTTGATATTATCTCCCAGACCAACTTAAATCAAAGTTCTTCTTATTTGACTTTTATGGCTTAAAATTGTCGCCAGCGAGTCTCTGGTCATAAATTTGCCATCCTAAATCTTTCAACTGAGGCGACTTATGGGAAAGTCCCGATAATGTACTTTCCTTACATTACGATCATCCTTGTCTTCATTCTCTTTTATCCAGTTGAAAGTCAAATTTCATTCGCTGCCGCTGAAGCGACGTTTTTGACGTCGAACTCAAAATTTGCATACTCCACAGTTTGAAAACCAGAAAAATTTGCATTTGTGATTCTCTTCTTCTATTTTTGGCAAAAAAAATTTCGTTTATATCTTTATTTTATATAAAACTTCAAATATCCTTTAATTGTTTTGAGCAGTGTATGTTCTGATTAAGTCGTAATTAACTTTTAAGTTCCACATATTCACAAACATTGAATAGACTATTTGTTTTCTTTATTTATTCGTGTCCTACATTTGTCAATATATTATGTATTCATTGATGCTTAAACAGTATTTCTGTCCCAAGATTACAAAGCTTTCTTTTTTAGGCTCACAAGTATTTTTTTTTTAAATATTTCTAAATCCCATTCTATGAACTTTCGTACGTATTTATAAATTATTTTTAGTGGATCTGCGCGAAGCTTTCTTACTGGAATCTTTAAATTGTAGATTTTAGATTTTTTTTATTTTAGTTTTATTTTAGATTTTTTTTATAGATTTTTTAGAGTTTTTATTCATTGATTTTTAATTAGCAACAATTTTTTAATGAAACAACCTGTTTTAGTTTAATATGAGTGTATAATGTCAGAAGTCTGTTAAACAACCTGTATGATATCCTCTTCATCCTTGTGCGTTTTGTATGTATATAGAAAAAGGCACTACATAATTAATTTTGGAATTTTTCTTCATAAAGTTTCTGATTATGTTACTAATGATGAGGAGTGTTATCGATATCAAGTAATGATATATATTTTAGAAGTTGTTTATAATAGAAGTATTTTCATATATATTTATCTTATGGATTATGTCTGAAGTTTCTGAAATCCGATACTTTTACTCATTAGCAAATTCTACTATAATTGAATAATTAGTACTTATAAAACTAATTTTGAATAATTAGATGAATTTGTTGTTCTTGGGTAGTAAAAATATGGAATGACATATATATATATATATATATATTACAAAATTTAATTTTTTTTCCGCAATTATTCTATAAAATTTGTCCATTCAATAATATTCGGTATATAACCCAGCTTATTAAAATAATTCTCATTCTTAAAATAGCCTTTTACTATCCATATGTAAAGTCAATTTGTCCTAATCCACTTAATAATATTTATTCGAATGTAGTTAGTCTAAAAATGGCGATAGCTTTTTTAATTTATTCTTTAAATAGAACATCTTTATTTTAATCCATTATTAAAATTCATTAGTATTATTCCCGTGTGGTCAAATTGCTATAACTTCTTTATTTAAATGCTAAAATATCGTATCTCTTAAAATATTCCGCTCAAAAAACCTTATTTCATAAAGTTATCCTATTATTAAATATCAAATGTCTATTAAAATATTTCCGAAAAACTTTAATTCTTTCTTTTTTTCCCCTTTTATAAAGATTCATTTTCTTTTCTTCTTATTATTTTTATTACGTATTAAATTCGAAGTTTAGCTACAGCCTCAAAACAGATAAGCTCGTTTGTTGATATGGCAGGCATCTGGTACGATATTATGGAATATTCTGGAAGGGCGTAGAAAGTTTTTGGCGGTAAGGAAGTCATTTTACGACAAAATAAATCCACCGGAAAAATTGATAAAGTTCCAAAAGAGACCTTTTGATTCGATAGAAATGGGCCACGTGACGTATTCTGTATTATTACGCAAGCTAGTTTAAAAACACTATCCTCCTGATTCGGAGAGAATTTTTTTGACGCTGGTGTTTGCTAAAAGAATCGGGACGGATTCTAAAAAATAACGGAACGTTGTATTTTTATTTTGTTTAGCGTTGGCTAAAGAGCATTTTCCCTGAAGAGATGTCTTAAATTGGAAATAAAATGTTCTTCGACAAAAAAATGGACTGAATTTTCTTGTTGTTGTTGATGATACCACACGGCCGCCTGATGCGAGCTAAAAGGGAAACCTATCACATAGCTAACCCTGTTTATCAACGAGCACGACTGCCTTTCATCCCGGATTTGAACGTGGAAATACGACATATATATATCAGAAATAAATATTTTGTAAAGAGACAGTCTATATTCTGATGTTTCTAATAAAAACTGCTTCAAAAAATGAGTATAAAATTTATTCGCAATTTATAATGTGACATATTCTAGTTAATCACAGAGTTAAGTTTTATAATAGTGATTTAGTGAAACAAAAACTATAATACAAATCGTTAAATGCGATTAATTGTGATTAATATCAATAAAAATAATTCTTTGTGCAACTTTTACAATTAAGTGTATGTAATGTATCAGAATTATTTCAAATATAATGATGATTCTATTTCATTAATACATGCTTTCCCAAGAAAAAATACATTATTTGAGTGCAATGTTGATTTTTTTGTAATATATTTATTTAAATACAAAAACAGAATAAAAAAGTTGCGGACTAAAAATATTTGTCTAATTCTTGGAAAAATTTCACACATACTTTTTATGTTTAAATCCGAATAATAGATAATTATTATATATAGTGCCTACTCTTAATACAAAATCTCATACTTACACTGTAAAATATAAGTGGTTTCTTAATCTAAGAAAATGTAATATAACCATGAGCAAAAATATAAAATAACATCTTTCGACTTACCCAAGATTCCGAAACACGCTCGTTATGGTTAGAGATCTCAGATAATAAAAACAATTTTTTTTGTTGCCACTGATCTTCGGAAACATTTTCGAGTACTTTTATAGTATATTTTTTGGAAGGTTGTAAGTTCTAACACGCAGTATGTATTTTGAGGTTATATATGCATTACAATAAAAGTTAGGTAAGGTAAATTTGCTTAACTTAAATTTCAACAATCGGTCCATACATCATAGTAATCCGATTTTGCATGAGTAATTGGCACATATCATGAGTTATTGGCACAGAAACTCGTTTTCAAATTAATCCTTGATCAGAGTTGTATACTAAGTTTTCAGCTATTACATTTTTTATAAATCGTAGTAGATATTTTTTTATTGCACTAAGGTGTAAGAAATTAAATTAATATATTATATAATATTCATTTGAGATGATCATTTAAAATTTAATTATATGTATATCAAAACATAGAACATTTACATTTACAATTAATAATATGATTTTTCTTTTTAAAAGCATTTAAGAAAGGGCAAATACATTTTTGCAACTTTAACGCGAGAGAAACATTTATCCGAATGAATAAAAATGAAAAGAAAGTTTTATGAATTCTTTAGATGACATCATTTATAAGGCCTTTGATTAGAGAAAACTTATGTCATATCTTTTGCATCATTGGAAAGTTCATTCCGTCACTTCTATGACGCGATAGAAAAACCTCCTAGATTGTACGGGTTTAATTTCCGGTTAAAATCTGTGATGTTCTCATTGACAAAACTCGTTTAGAGTTCAATGTTATCTTTCTTTATTATTGATGATCAATTTCAGAGATTACTTACGGATTATTTCAAACTACAGTATTCAAACATCGGTATTTTCGAAACAAAATATAGGTTTTTCGGATGCTAACAATTCTCAAGGGGACATTTTCATGTTCAACAAACATGTTTTACAGGTAAGCATGATAAAGTAACAGCACTGACATGGCTATTAAAGATATTAATATTTTCTTATTCTTGCATACATGAATTCGATGACGGCGTTACATATGTTTAATTAAGATTTGATGGACTTTTAAAATCGATATTCCGGTTGGATAAATCTGATTAACCCCCTTCAAAAACTGCTCGACAACATTTTTGAAAATCAGTTCCCGAAAATGTCACTTTATTTATATAAATGCTTCTTTAAATATCGAAAATATATTGGTTTCTGAGGTTTCTAAAGATAAAGAATACTTTTTTTTAATCATGTAGGAGGGAACGCCACAGATCTGCTTACATAATGAGATAAAAATTAACATTTTAACATAGGATATACAATTTGTTTTACCTGCAGTAGAAGAATTAAAAGTAATTAGAGACCGTGATGTATAGTAAAAAACCGTACCATTGGCTCGAGGGTAACAATTTTATAATCTATGTTCAAAAATTACTTATAGATTACCAAAATAAAAATAATAAAATTAAATTTACGTTGTGTTATTTTTCATGGATTGTTTTCCTTTTAAAGCCCCTGCGATCATCAAAAGTTACCCGAAACAAATTACAGTTAAAATGAAAAAATAAGCTAGAGAAAAGGTCCTTATTTTAGAACCTAGATCGCCAAACATCCCCTTACTTAAGAAAGTCACACTTAAAGCTAAATATTAATAAGATACTGAATTAAGTAAAATCTAAAGAAGCTTTATTTACATATATTTACATGGTTAATAGAAAAGAGATTAATTGAAATTTAAAAAACAAAATTCATATTAACGGAAGTTACACAGAACATCTAAATTAAATTGTTTGCTAAAATTTCTAAAATGCTAAAAAATTTTGCTAAATTGTACTTTTTCTGGGCATTAAATTTATGAAACATTTTAATCTTTAACGTAATTCTTAATTTATCTAATTTATTTGTACTATTAAGATTCATTATGATATTTTTTTTAACAGCTGCATAATAATACTTATATATATTTATTTTTTTTTAAAAGCTTAAATCATATTTCATCATATACATTACCTTCTTTACACCGAAGAGTAAATTGAAATTGGTAAACAAATAAAATTATAAATAAGAAGATTATCTATTTTCAAATGAGCAAATGATAGAATATCAGTCTTTCTATTTCTTTTGTGGCACTAAATAGGCTCCATGAAGTGAAATTACAAACAAATTTTATAAATTACAAATCCATCAAAAAGATGTATAATGAACTGTATCTAAAAAACGAATGTGAGAGTACCTCCCATTCTTAGTAAGTTATACAACATTTAATTTTATATCATACATTTAAGCACATTAAAAGCATTTAAGAAAGGGCAAATACATTTTTGCAACTTTAACGCGAGAGAAACATTTATCCGAATGAATAAAAATGAAAAGAAAGTTTTATGAATTCTTTAGATGACATCATTTATAAGGCCTTTGATTAGAGAAAACTTATGTCATATCTTTTGCATCATTGGAAAGTTCATTCCGTCACTTCTATGACGCGATAGAAAAACCCCCTAGATTGTACGGGTTTCATTTTCCGGTTAAAATCTGTGATGTTCTCATTGACAAAACTCGTTTAGAGTTCAATGTTATCTTTCTTTATTATTGATGATCAATTGCAGAGATTACTTACGGATTATTTCAAACTACAGTATTCAAACATCGGTATTTTCGAAACAAAATATAGGTTTTTCGGATGCTAACAATTCTCAAGGGGACATTTTCATGTTCAACAAACATGTTTTACAGGTAAGCATGATAAAGTAACAGCACTGACATTGCTATTAAAGATATTAATATTTTGTTATTCTTGCATACATGAATTCGATGACGGCGTTACATATGTTTAATTAAGATTTGATGGACTTTTAAAAATCGATATTCCGGTTGGATAAATCTGATTAATCCCCTTTAAAATCTGCTCGACAACATTTTTGAAAATCAGTTTCCGCAAATGTCACTTTATTTATATAAATGCTTCTTTAAATATCGAAAATATATTGGTTTCTGAGGTTTCTAAAGATAAAGAAAACTTTTTTAATCATGTAGGAGGGAACGCCACAGATCTGCTTACATAATGAGATAAAAATTAACATTTTAACATAGGATATACAATTTGTTTTACCTGCAGTAGAAGAATTAAAAGTAATTAGAGACCGTGATGTATAGTAAAAAACCGTACCATTGGCTCGAGGGTAACAATTTTATAATCTATGTTCAAAAATTACTTATAGATTACCAAAATAAAAATAATAAAATTAAATTTACGTTGTGTTATTTTTCATGGATTGATTCCCTTTTAAAGCCCCTGCGATCATCAAAAGTTACCCGAAACAAATTACAGTTAAAATGAAAAAAATAAGCTAGAGAAAAGGTCCTTATTTTAGAACCTAGATCGCCAAACATCCCCTTACTTAAGAAAGTCACACTTAAAGTTAAATATTAATAAGATACTGAATTAAGTAAAATCTAAAGAAGCTTTATTTACATATATTTACATGGTTAATAGAAAAGAGATTAATTGAAATTTAAAAAACAAAATTCATATTAACGGAAGTTACACAGAACATCTAAATTAAATTGTTTGCTAAACTTTCTAAAATGCTAAAAAATCTTGCTAAATTGTACTTTTTCTGGGCATTAAATTTATGAAACATTTTAATCTTTAACGTAATTCTTAATTTAATTAATTTATTTGTACTATTAAGATTCATTATGATATTTTTTTTAACAGCTGCATAATAATACTTATATATTTTTATTTTTTTTAAAAGCTTAAATCTTATTTCATCATATACATTACCTTCTTTACACCGAAGAGTAAATTGAAATTGGTAAACAAATAAAATTATAAATAAGAAGATTATCTATTTTCAAATGAGCAAATGATAGAATATCGATCTTTTTATTTCTTTTGTGGCACTAAATAGGCTCCATGAAGTGAAATTACAAACTAATTTTATAAATTACAAATCCATCAAAAAGATGTATAATGAACTGTATCTAAACAATGAATGTGAGAGTAGCTCCCATTCTTAGTAAGTTATATAACATTTAATTTTATATCATACATTTAATGTATTCCTTGGCTCTTAGGAAAGTGATATGAAGTATACCTTTCAATAATTAATTTCAACAAACTTTTTAAAGTCATTACGAGCCGAATTTGATTCAAAAGAATCGAAAAGCGTGACTTCTCTACATGAAGCGCTAACAAAAATTCAATGCTGTAAGTGACGCAAGAGACTAAAAATATTCATCCTCTCTGAAGCATGTCCTAGCATGTAAGTCATACATGAAGGAAAAATATATATATGGAAGAAAATACATAATACTGAACATTAATAATGTGTACATAAATAAGCATATTTACAAAGACATGCATAAAAATTGCATGAGACGTATACATCTATTGTATGTATATTTGTATGACAAACGGAATGGTTATGCCACAATTCTTTGGACGCTGGTAGGATTCTTCTAAACAACAGAAACTCCATTTCATCACAATTCCTCGAATTGCGTGGGGGATTGCTGGCTGAGACTCTGTGTTGAACACTATAAAATGTGGTGATACACGCTTCCAGGTGTACGCGTTATATCGTAAACCAAACTGACATTTATGGTTTCCTGCTTGAGACAATATTGCAGTTTGGTATAATTATCAGCTATAAAAAGCCCCTTAAATGTCTAGTTAGAGTTCTTTGTAATTTGCAGGTGTTTTTTTAAAGCAGGTGTAAATAAACAAAAATTAATCATTAATTAATAGTTGTAATTTTATATTGTTGTTAAATAGGTCTTCTTGTTAGTGACATGCTGATCATTTTAATATCAAACAAGCTGGATATTAATAGCATATTTAATGAAAGTTCCACAAATAAAGTTTGTAAAACAAAGATGGTGGAAAATGTACTTTTTTCCACCAATGTGTAATTAGGAAGACGTAGTATATATTTCGTTCGTACTTATATTATTTTTTCGTTTATTCAGAAACATTTATCCTTTATTAGAATGTAATCTGGATATTTTAATACTATAAAATGATAAGTCTATCATTATTAGAAATTCATCTCAAAACGAAAACAGAATTTTCAGATATGAAAGCACAGTCTTAGAATTTATAAAGCCAAAATTCATAAAAAAAGTCTAATAATTGGCACTCTATGAATATTTTTTCATTAATTCTATTGAATAAATTTAGTGTCCTTAAATTAAACAAGATGCACTTTTATATATAAAATTAATAAAATGCATTAAATAGTTAGTATATAATAAAGTAATTATTTAATTCTTTATTTTTATTTGAATAATAGAAAACTATTATATTAATCATCTAAAATGTCTTTTAAAGAAGATAGTTTAAATAATGAAATTGAAAACTTAATATATTTTTATAGCAATCTTAGAACTATAAAACCACAGTTCACGAATAATTTTTACGTCTTATAATTATTATACTATGAAAAATAAAGAAAACGTTTTTCATAATATAATAATTATTTGAAAGGAAAACCCTTCCTCAATTTTCTGTTTGTCAATTTATTATAATACGAATAAAATTTGTGTGCGGTTATGCAAATTTCATTTTAAAAACAGCTCTAACGATTTTGACGAAATTTTGTATCCTACCGTTTGGAGGCACCAGAAAGGCAGTACAAGTCAAAAGGTCAAAGGTACACAAAAAAAGTACAAAGGGTCACAAGTTCGAGAAAATTCCATTAGTGGGTCATTTTGGGTCACTTTGGGTCAAGTTCAAAGTAATTATATTTAAAAAACGGCTCAAGCGAGTTTGACGAAATTTTGGGTCACTGTGAGTCAAGCTAATTTTATATAAAACCGGCTCAGACTATTTTGACTAAATTTTATATACAGCGGGTTTCGGGCACGAGAAGACAATTGGGATTGCTCACATGTTCGAGAAAATTCGATTAGTGGGTAATTTTGATTATGAGGCATTATGGGCCAAGCTATTTTTATCTTAAAAACGGCTCAGACGATTTGAACTAAATTTAGTATCCTACGGTTTTCAGGAACGAGGAGATTATTGGGTTAGCGCACATTTTCGAGAAATTTCGATTAGTGAGTCATTTTTTGGTCACTGCGGGTCAAACTTATTTAATCAAAAACGGCCCTAACTATTTAATTGAATTTTTTATCTTACGGTTTTCGAACACTAGAAGTTCATTGGGTTGACTCACATTTTCGAGAAAAAAAATCGATTAATGGGTCATTTTGGTGTCACTGTGGGTCAAGCTAATTTTATCTAACGGTTTTGAATATTTTGTTTTATTTTTCCGTTTTGGATTACGAGAAGACCATTCATTAGGTTAGATCACATATTCGAGAAAATACGATTTGTGGATCATTTTGGTAACACTATGCGTAATGCGTTTCAATTGAAATGAAGAATGCAACAGTTTTTAAGTTGTTGAATAGTTAGCAGTAACTGAAGCCGGAAAGTTTTGTCTTCATTTCGACAAATTTAAAGAAATATTGGCGACATTAGGCTGGAAAATTGACTTTCATGATTTCCAATGACAAAGCATATATTTGGCGCAAATGGAAAGATATTTCGTGACATTTGAACTCAAAGCTAATTTTGACCGAGCATAGCTCGGTCTTCCCTACCCATAAGTCATAATATTGGGAGATTTTACATTCACTCATCTTAACGATTCATTCTAATCATAATATAATTCAATAGATTATTTCCTTATATAGATAGATTTCTCATTTTACATTACCTTTATATGGATATCATCCTGTATCAAGAATTATATTCCTTTAACCAAAATATACATTTGGCGATAAAAATCCATTATATATTTTAGTTATATTACTCATCGCTAAATTTGCTTATCCTTAATTTCCAGTCGTTTCTTCGTGCATTAAAGTTAGATATTTTTGCTCCGATCATTAATCGGAGTATAAAGGGATCAAATGATTAAAATAAATTGTAATTGCCTCTCATTTTTCCTTCAGTGGTAAAAATTAGAACACGATGCCTTGATACAAAATATGATTTATTTTTATTTATGAAAATAAAATATATTTAAAAAATATTTCATATTTCTATGATACAAATGCAGATTTTGTTTTAGTAAAATTTACTGAAAGTTAAATATTTAATGACAGAAGAAATTAAAATAAAATGCGGCATAAAACTGTTTTGAAATGTAAATAGATATATGGATGTATTGTAAAGTAACTTACATCAGAGAAAATATTGCATTTCTGTTTTTATCAAAAAAAAAATGACGAATTGAAGAACTATGTATCAGATAATTCAAGAAATAGAAATTTATGTGCGTTAGAAATATCGAAATACAAAATGATATAAATCATGTATGTGATATTTAGAAAAAATAAGAGTAATCTAAAAATAACTTATATATACGTAGGAATAAATTAAAATGAAAAGTTCCAAATTTACCATTCATGGAAAAGTTTTAGAATAGGGGTACATGAAAAATAGTAACATGGCTAGATTACCAAATAATGTAAGTCATGTGTGTGATATTTAAAAAAAATAAGAATAATCTAAAAATATCTTATATATACGTAGGGATAAAATAAAATGATAAATTCCAAATTTACCATCCATGGAATAGTTTTAGAAATTGTAGAAAAATATGGTAGATGAAAAATAGTAAAATATGGCTTGATTACCAAGCATGAAATCACACCCCAAAGTAGCTTGATTACTATGGGTCAAACAGTATATGACGTTTGGTGATAAGCGGCTGAATGTCAAATTCAGCTATAAAAATAATGTAATTTAGACTGCCTCGATGGGTTTTTATACGAACGGGCATGATCTCCGAAAAGAACCAAAGTGTATGTTTAGTAGACAACATGGTGTTATTTCTGTAATGGTAAGTAGGGCTATATCTTTCAATGGTCAGACGTCCCTAGTAATAAACAGTGGTGTTAAAATCTCTGAAATAAATAAAGAGACATTTGTTAATCATTTGATTCTTGTTGGGGTGATATTATGTGGTGAGTATTGCATTTTTCAACATGACAAAGCTTCAACTCATACCTAAAACTCAACTTCACAGTGGCTTAAGTAGAACATGGCTCGGTTTTAAACTTGACAGCACTTATTCCTGAGAATACTAAACGTATGGGGTATTCTCACACACGAAGCTTAACAAAATGGTAAGACATATTCTTCAATTAAAGACTTAGAATATGCCATTGATGACGCTTGGTATGAAATCAAGTCACAAACAATGCAGAATGTGGTTTTATCGATGGAACACCGTGAATTTAAACTCATTAAATACAATAAAGCAATAAACAAGTATTACGTTTTTATTATTATCGTTCTGTAAAAAATAAAAATAATAATTTGGTTAAACTTTTTACACGGTTATTATTGTTCTTTTGATAAATTGTATGGTTTAAGAAAAAATTTAAATATAATTTTGTTAAATATATTTTTAAAACTACAATTTGTAGCTCAAATGAACATGAATATCATTAAAAAAGACATTGAGGAAGAATTAGAACATCTGATTGAACATAACATTTAGAGTGGTTAATTAAAAATTAATTTGAAAATTGCTGTTGAGATTAAACTTTTGATACACACTGATGATTTATCCTCATTGGCTTAAATATTCGCTGCTACTAATCAGCTCTTGAAAAAAGTTTCTTTTTAATTCATGTGTTGTGCATTATAGTAGTATTTTTTTTTTTACTCAAAATCAGGGAACAAAATACAGATCTACGTCTATATAGAAGGGGAAATGAAAATCTCATCTCCCGTTTTTATCTAATAATTTCTTTTCACGCTGTTAAATATATAATGAACATTGAATTTTTATTTTCAATTTCAAGAACTGTATTTGAATATTGAATCATGGCTCTTAAATTGCATGTAACCTCGTTTCAAATTTAAAGTTAAATCTCGCATGATAATCTAAAAGGTTAAATTGTTTTCAAATGGAGCAGTAGCATGAAAACATTCATGGTTAACGTTAATCATGCATGGCATTAATACAAAAGTAAATGAAATATATATAATAGTAGCATGCCAAAAGAAGAATTTTATTTATGAATATGAAACAAGGAAATACAAAAAACACTGAAATGATTAAATAAATTAATATTAGAAACAATATTCTAGTTACCAAATTATTAATGAATCACGAATAACTGAACAAATTTGAGAAATTCTTTCATTCCATCACGCAGAAAACAGAATTATTTTCTGAAATATCAACGTCTAAGTACGTATTCACGGGAATGCATTTCTGGGACTAATATGTACACAGAGAATTAAACTCTCTAATTAGAAAGATAAAGCAGCCAAGACTCATCGATCTGTAGGATTGCAGTAGAAATCCAATAATTTGACATATACACTAAATGCAAATGAAAAAAGATCCGGAAACATCTGTGATAGTTCGATTATTCCTTTCATTTATAATAAAATAGTAGAATGAATACGATAATTTCGAAAAATTATAAAAGAAAATAATATAAAAGAAAATAATTCAATTTTTATATTTTATCTTTTTGATTTATTTAGTAATATGTATTTTTATAATAATAATGTATTTTTTACTATAAGCATTCATCCGTGATTTATGCTAGGCAAATTGTGTTGTTTTTGAGATGTCGACAGCCGTTCTACTTTGAATAAAAAAATAGAAAGTGCTGTACAATTAAGATATGAATATTTAAAAATAAAAGTGTCTCTATGTATATTCACTTTTATTTTTATTGGTATTCTGTATATTTTGTAAAAATAATGAATTATTTTTTTAAAATAAGTATGCATGATTGCAGTAAGTATATATGATTTATGATAGTCGAATTGTACTGAGTCCAATAGATCGATATATTTCTGCTATTTAAATTAAAAAAGAAAGAAAATTCATGTGTGAAGTATAGATTATGAAACATTTTTCAACACTTACAAAATACTGCAACATAACTATACGTTTAAAATGGTATAATCAGATTTCAGCAGTTACAGTTTATAGTCGGAAAATCAACCAAATACTTTCAAGCATCTCTGTAAAATAGTTCTGTATACACACTATTTAGTGTGCTAAAATTTAGCTTAGTTTTAAAACGTATAACACGGTCGGAAATTCACCTTCAGCAATTAGACGGAAATGCACTCGAATAATTTAGTACAGCCCTGTATATTATCTACCAATTGGTATACAATCTTCATAGTAAACTAAAATTTTATTCAGGAAAAAAAATCACAACACAACTCGAATCGTTCTTTGAGGAATTACTATATATAGACGGCTGCGTATCCGGTTCCTTGCGTAGCACTGTATACTGATTTTTTTTATATTTTACAAAACTCTTAGTATACTAAGTATAATGCAGCTAGAAAATGTGTAACTCAATTGAAAATCATCCTTAAACAATTCATGCTCATACATAGTGATGTTTACGAATTATTTTGTGTAGCCCTGTAGATCATCTATGGAATTTATACACCCCACACAGTATGCAAAAATTTATTTTTACATTAAATGGTATACCCCATCAGAAAACATATATGTAGATTTTATAGTTCATAGACATTATTGTAACCGAAATATTTTGTTAGTCCCTTTAAATGAACAATAGCTGTTATGCACGTCATATTCTACAGTAAGCATCTTGTAGTGCATCTCCATAATGTATATAAATTTCAAAATGTTTGAAATAGTGTAACATTATTAAAATACGATCTAAATATTTTTTTAGTAGACCATAATGTAGCGAATTGTTTTAAGTGACTTTGTAAATGAATGATTAATATGAAATCATTTTCAGTGCATTTAATAAATGCATATCAATTTCATTATGTTTGAAAAAGTGCAACATCATTAAAATACACCGCAAACGATTTTTCCCAATTGATCATAATGTAACGGGACTCTTTTGAGTGCCCTTGCAAACGAACTATAAATGCTACACACTCCATTTTCAATACAGAATAGTAAACAACAATAACATGTATCAATTACATGGCAAGCCGAGTGTATTTACGCCAGTTGGAGCATGGACAGACGACAGATATCCTGCAAACAGACAATCCGATTCATAAACTTTTAAACTATGTTGGAAATATTTTAAAAGTTTTAACTTATACTACAATTAAAATGTGAATATTAATAAAACCGCAGAAACTTTTAGATTTTAATATTCCTAATTTGTTTGGAAATAGTTTATTTTAGAAGAAAAATGCATTTCATAAAATAAGCCTTAAACCATGATTTGTGACAGGAAATTGTTGAAAACAAATCTTTCTGACAAATAATACAACACTAACACTACGGAAATTGATAAAAACGAAACAAAATATAATTTTAAAAGTTCGAGGAATAATTATGTTTTCAATTTATAAAATATATTTAATTTTAATTTAATATATATTTTATTTTTTGTGTTAAACATTAAATTGTGAATTAATCATAAAATTTATAAAACGCTACAAAAAGATAAAAAAATATATATGTCATCAATTAACTAAGAAATTTATATACGTAGATGTAATTCCGGAATTATATCCTCGCAGTTTTAAAAATGCAAACTATTTATTCATTATTATTAATTTTACTGTCTTATGTTGAAGTTTTCTAACATAAGCTTTCGGTATATCATAACATTTCAGGTTCTCCGAAAATAATCTTTTAATTTTTCTTAATTGTTAAAACACATAACTCAAAAGCACAGTACAATAAATTATTCCTTTGTACATACTAGATTAAATTATAATAAATAAGCTTGTATGATTTATGATGAAAGATTAGGAAATCTCTGTTTACAGTTGTTGAATAGATTTACAGTTTAAGAAAATAAACAAATATTCTTAATTATAATTTATCCTTTATTCCATTTCTAGGCACCCCGTGTCCTTTATTCGAAATCTTCGTAACATAATGTGCAGATAAACAGAATACTTATAAATAAACAACACTTAGTTTATAATATTTAATTATTTGTATTGAAGAAATGTGGACATATCAGTCTTACGTCTCAGAATGTAGAAGGAGTTAATATTATGCATTCTGTAAATTAATACTTCATAATTTAAATTTAATAAAATTTCATGTTTAAAATTATTAAATTTAACATGCGTGTTGATATATTTTAATTCGATATTCAACATATCTTTAGAACGCAATCTTACAATATATTGTTTATCTTGCTAAGGAATAATTGAAGTTTCGTGATCCACTTCATTAATCACAATTTGTAATATTCATAAATAAATTGCAACATTTTACCTATACAAATACATATATATACATATCAATATATATAAAGCTAAGGTACGTGGCGGAGCAAAAGCGGATATTCCTCTTTTCCGATGGCAAAGAGTGATTTGTTTAGAAAATCAAACCTGCTAAATATAACATTAGCCTGATTCTTTATTTATTGTATTAAGAAAATTAATGGAAGTAATATTTGCAAAAATCGGATGGAAAATTTTCTTAATATTGGCCAAAAACTGAGCCTTCGCGAATCAAATAACCAAGACATTTGAGGGGGTCGCCTTAAATTTACTTTTGCTTCGGGGTTCATCTCTATATTTACTTGCCCACAGACGAAAGGGTTACCAGAGGAAGGATTTAGTGAAGCGATTTTTAGAGTGTTTACGCGTTTCGTACTATTTTTTGACTGATCGGGAAACGCCGGGCGGATCGGCTAGTTTTCTGTAATTTTGTAAAATAATTTTTAACACGATTTAAAAGATTCCACATGTAATTGTGGCTAAATGTGATTAATCCAGAACTTGTTCTATTATATCATTTCTAATATTTTAACTCTGTAACTGGTATTTTATTTAACTCTGTAACTGGTATTATAATTAACAATTGTTTAAGAACAATATAGTGCTATTTTAAAAAAAATATGATTTCGGCTTCAATTTTATCTAATAAAGGACCAGAATATATATATATATGAAACAAATTTTAAAAAAATTCTCCGTTGGCCTCATTAAAACTATAATTCTGTGTAAATCCCATTATTCTAAATTATTTTCTCGCTAAAGTATTTCGATTGTTAAAATTCCACCGTGCTAAAATAGTTTATTCCAAATTCATTCCCTTAAAAAATGGCTCTGATCGATGTTCTATTAAAATTACGCACTTTTATTTCTTTAAATAAAATGCATCCTAGAATTTAATTCTTCTAAAAAACACCAATCTCCCAGCTAAAAATATTTTACCCTTTGGAAATAACAACCTATGTATTTTTATTTATTTTATTTTTATTTCCATATGTTTCCTGGCAAAATAATATTACTTCTCAAATTATGAAAGACTTTAGTCTCAATGTAAAAATTATCTTGGCATCTTGCCATTACTTAATAAAACCTATGTATTTCTTTTTTTTTCTTCTCTTCTTATTTATTCGAAGGAATTAGATTTTCGAGAATGTTCTAAGAATATTATATCCTGCGCTTTTTCAGATTACGGTCAGTTAACTTCGAAATTGGGCCGCAAAGAAAAGTAATCCGAACGCGCTGGTTGGTCGCGAGACTTTTTAGTTAATATGTATTCTGGAGCGTTCAAGAAATGATATACGGCGTTTTTCCCGCGAAACAGGCAGATGGTTCCATGATCCGGTGCTGAACGCAACCCCGACGCGGACTCCACGATCGTAGAACACTCTCCTTGGCCGCCGATAGATTTCGAAAGAACAACTGCCTTTTTAAGAGCAAAGATGTCTTCTTATTAGTTCAATTAAATCATCAAGATTATTCACGGCATTAAAATCAGCACGTATGGATTGAGTATTATAAAGAGTAAAGCCTAGCCAGTTTGTTTTGATTTACGAATAAAAGTGAAAATGGAAATGGACTGTCTCTTCTTTGCATTCTAAAAGTACACTACAAAGTGAGTATCGGTGCTCGACTGTAAAATTCCTCGGAGAAACCCTTGCCTTGAGTATTATTCTACGAAAAGTATGGTGATGCAAGTAAAATCGTGACATTATCTAAATAAAGTCGACGAGGATGGAGAGATATTTTTAAAATCGACCAGGATGACCAGATATTTTTAAAGTCTAGCGAATACGCTACTTAACGGTACTTTTGTTCTGTGCTTTTGGTGCTGGTGTATGGACTTCAGCTATTATGACAGTGTGGAAATTCAGATCGGAATATGCTTATGTCACTGAGTGAGATTTGTAAATCCTTCGAATGGAATTAAATGGAACTTTGATGATTTACTGTTTTGGTGCTGATTGAAAAACTTATTCTATGATATGCGGCCAAGTAAAAAGAAGACACGGTCGTTCTAGTTGTAAGGTATGTTTTTATGATTGAAATTTTTATTTTGTGATTTTATGCCTTTTGAATATTTTTTATATGTTTTTATTTTATTGTTAATGATTATTTAAATTCTATTGTTATTTAAATGCTACTAAGATCGGGGCTTTGTAAAGATAATAGAGTACCTTATTATATTTATATTGATAAAAATAATAGGAATATGGATGAAATTAAGATGATTGCATTTGACTCTGATTTGGGAATGGGGATTCAGCAGTGGCTAGAATATTTCAACCAAATTTGTAAAAGAGAAAATAAGAATGAGGAATGGAAATTTAATCATATATCTCAATATCTTAAAGGGGAAACTCTTAAAGTGTATGTTAATGATTGCTTAAATTGTGATGATTATGAACAAATTGTAAATATTTTAATAGAGAGGTTTATTGACTTAAAATGTCCAAAATTTTCTGATTTTACTACACTTAAACTGGATAAATTGAGTGATTTAGAAGATTATTTTAGGAAAAAGGTAGAAATAGGTAGGCAGTTAAAATTATGCGAAACTATTCTGTTACAAGGATTGACTGATGGATTACGACCAGAATATCAAAATTCCATCAATGAAAATCATCCTGAAAATACCACTGACTGGTATAAGATTGTGAAACAATTTGTTGAAATTTCTCCAACGCTCAATACTCGACAACCAATCAATCAACCATATCGTCAGCCAAATTTTTCTGCTTCCCGTTCCCCAATGCAATCTTTTCGACAAAATTATCGACCTTTCCGACCACTTCGGCAAGAATATGCTCCTCGGAATTGGCTACCAGCACGACAATTTAATCAGAGATCTCCTAATTATAGGAATCATGTACAAAACAATCATTTTCAAAACCTTTATCCAAGCAGACCATGCAGAATTTGCACCAATAAGGGGGTCAGAAATGCTTACCATTGGTAAAGAGAGTGTGTTTTTATAAGTAGTACTACTCCCTATGATACTCATAATGCTTCTTCTTTTGCTTGTAATCCTAGTAATGAATGACGATTAATAGTGTATGGGTACACCCCTAGCTATAATTTACCTTGTATTGGGGATAGTTGTTCCACAATTGCCATTTTACCATTGAAATTTGTAAGAAAACTTAATGCTAAAATTGAGAAAATACCTACTACTATTATTGGTCAGGCAAAAGGGTTTATGGAAATTAATCAGAAGTGTAGAGTGCTCATCCGGGTTGGGAAAATAAGTAAATGGGTAGATTTTCTAGTATGTAATATAGATCTAAATTATGCTATATTGGGGTTAAAAGAGTGTTCAAAATTTGATTTAACAATTAATTGTAAACATTGTATTGTCAAACAGGGGAAAATAATTGTAAATAGAGGTGTAGCCATACAAAATGAGAAAGCTCTCCATTTTCATATTGTTGATGTTAATAAAGTACAAGTGAATAATGAAAGTATAAAATTTGAAAATGACAGTAGTAATTTTGAAAATAAGTATGATCATTATAACAAGTTTAATTTTTATCAAGTAAATAACAATTTTGAAAGTAATGAAGAGCATAATGATTTGGATTTTTATCATGATGAACAACTAAATTTTGAGAACTGTGGTAATAGTATAATTATGCAGTCAAATGAGGAAAATAATGACTATGAAGTGCAACCAGATTATAGAAGACTCATGACTCCTCAAATTTCTCGCGAAGTTAATAATTCTAATTGTGAACTAATGGGGGAGATAAATTTGATTCAAATGTGGGATTTAAGGGAATTATTTCAAAATTACATGTATTTTTTGCTAAACATAAATATGATGTGGGTAGAATTAATATTGAACCGCAACGCGTTTATCTTAAATCTGACCTACCAATATTTTTGAGGCATTATAGAACTTCACCAGCTGAGGAAAAAGAAATTCAAAATCAAATTCATGGATTGTTAGAAGCAGGATTAATTAAAGAGAGCAATAGTCCTTATTCGGCTCCTGTCACTTTGGCTATGAAAAGAGAGGAAGGCAAAAAGACTAGATTATGTATTGATTATCGAAAATTAAATTCAATAGTAAAAAATGATGCCGAGCCATTACCTCGTATCGATGGGATCTTGGATAAATTGAGTGGTGCTCAGTATTTTTTAACTTTGGACTTAGCCTCTGGCTACTGGCACATACCCATACATCCCGCAGATACTGAGAAATTAGCTTTTGCTACTAGCTCTGGGTTATTCGAATGGTTAGTCCTCCCATTCGGGATAAAAACAGGACCCCCCATTTTCAATAGAACTATTAGAAGAATCCTAAATAAATACAAAAGAGATTTTGCTTGCTACTATTTCGATGATATTATAATTTTCTCCTCCTCTCTAAAAGAACATCTTTATCATTTAAATCAAATATTCAAAATTTGTCAATTAGAAAACATTAAACTCAAATTATCCAAATGTAAATTGGCTCAGACTAAGATTAACTTTTTTAGGATATGGAATTTATGATGGAATTCTAACTCCTGCAAATGCAAATATTGAAACTATAAAGAAATTAAAACCCCCAACAAATATTAAACAATTGCAAAGTTTCCTAGGATCAATAAATGTTTATCATAAATTTATAGATAAATATGCTCAAATTCGACAACCTCTTAATAAATTACTTAGAAAAGATACAATATGGAATTGGACTCCAGAATGTCAAGATTATTTTAATAAATTGAAAGATGCTTTAATCCAAAAACCTATTCTTAAAATTTATGATGCAAAATTACCACTTCATATGTTTGTTGACGCCTCACAGATGGCAGTAGGTGCAGTGCTTAAACAACCAGATAAAGAGAGGTTTCTGCATCCAATCGCTTACCATTCAAAGAATTTGAAGAGTTATGGACAGAATTACTTCATTACAGAGTTAGAGTGTTTAGCGATTATTGACACTCTTGATAAATTTTATCATTACTTTCATGGAGTCAGATTTACCATCCATACTGACCATGCATCTCTAGTTTGGTTAAAAAATGTTAAGAATCCTAGAGGAAGATTATTCAGGTGGTCTTTAAAATTAAGCATGTTTGAGTATGAAATTAAGTATGAAAAAGGGTCAACAAATGTCGAAGCTGACATGTTGTCCAGAAACCCTGTAACTTTTTTCAACCAACATATTAATTTATTGTTAGATAAAGGTGAAATAATAGAGATGCAAAATAAGGAAAATGTAAATGATAGGAAATATCGATCAGAGAATGGAATAATTATACTTAAAAAACATGGATTTCGAAAAGTGGTAGTACCAATGGCTTTAAGAAAAAAATTATTACACATTGCACATGAGAATTATGGACATTTAGGTATACAAAAAATGCAAAATTTAATTTCTCCAAACTATTATTGGCCTAATATGACTATAGATATAATCCAGTATGTAAAACATTGTGACACTTGTCAAAGAAATAAAAAACCCAAAACAAAAAGATTTGGCTTATTACAAGCTCTACCAGCCGCAGATCAATCTTTTGAGTGCCTCTCTATTGATACTGTTGGTGGATTTAATTATTATAACTCAACAAAGAAATTTGTACACATAATAATAGATCATGCCACAAGATATGTCTGGGCTTTTCCATCTAAAAATGTTACGTCAGCCACATATATTAATTGCTTAAAACAAATTTTCAATAGTCAGGTTCCCCAAACAATACTCAGTGATCGGCACAAGGCATTCCGTTCACCTCAATTCAAAAAATTTCTCAAGACACATAACATTAAACAAAGATTTACCTCTTCACATCATCCACAAACGAATGGGAAGGTTGAAAGTGTTAACCAGACAATAGTCACTATATTAAAATGTAAAGTAAACTCAATCTCATCTAAAATTTCATGGACTCGGTTATTAGAGCAAGTCATTCAAGAATACAATAATACTCCTCATTCCTTAACTAATTTCCCACCAGCATATCTATTTTATGGCAAATTACCGTATAAATCTCCTTTAAATCAAAATTATTATCCACCTGTTCAAGAAGCACTAAAAATTGCTAAAAAGCGTACTAAAGAATTTCATTTCAAAAATAAAAGGTTATATGATAGAAAATTTGTTGAGTGTCCTTTAAAAGTAAATGATTTTGTAATTTATGAAGAATTTAAATATCCCAATACTAGGAAGTTGGAACCCACTTTTTCAGGTCCATATAAAATCATAAACAAACCTTCAGAAGTGACTTATGAAATAGACAGATTTAATTATGAAACTAAAGCCAATTCAGTAATTGTACATGTGTCTAAATTAAGACCCTATTATTTTCCAGATGACTTGAAATTATTTCATGAAAATACACAAAAACCAACACAAACAACTTCACATACAGGTTCACAAAATCAAACTAAAGTAAAAACAATAGATTAAACTCAAATTCTTTTAAATAGCTCTTATTAACATAATTTCAACATTATCAGGTATGTTCGTGGGTCGACACAGGAATATTACTTGTTTTTGAAAGTTTTTGAGGTTAGGTAGACACCTTATGCAGGCATAAGATGTGTATTTTGATTATAGGAATTTTCAAATTGATGTTGAAAAATGAAATTAAATATTCTACATGATTACAGTTTTTAGTAAATGTTATTTATATTATTTAATGCTGATATTCTGTATTAGTCTAAAGTTGATATTGTGATACTGTATTGAAATATTTTGAAGAGAGTAGTTGAAAAATAAGGATTGCAATAGTGTAAATAATAGTTTTATATTCCAATTCTCTGTCATCTATCTATCTAACAACTATTATTATTATTATTATTATTATTGTTATTATAGAAATTATTTTGCTTATTACTTAAAAAGTGTAAAAAAAGCATATGATTCTACACTTAACTTTTGGTAATTAGCTATACCCGATTATGTCATAGATTTTAGTAGTTAAAAGTAGAGTATCAGAAAGGGATATTATTGTTCACAATTGTTGGTTGAGTGAATCCTATCTAAATATTTGGGCATCTAAACTATTTAGTATTGAAAAAATAATATATTGTTAATTTTTTTATGCACAATTCGGCTAACAAAATTTTATTTCCTTATCTTTTCAAGTAAGGAAACAAACAGATTTTGCTATGTACTTTTTTTTCCTCAACCAAGAATTTTATATGAAATGTAATATTTACTGTGATGTATTACTAGAGTAATTATTGAAGTTTGTTGATATTATTTATTATTTGAAGAGATTTATTAATGTTATTATTTATTAAGATAATATATCAGAAAAATGTTGAGAAATTGATGAAACTGCTTAAAGAGTGGCACCATAGATCAGAGTGGGGTCAATCCCAAACCACAATGGAGACAAGACTGAAATTTATTGAGAACTTTTTGAGACTGTTGTTGACTGCTGTTGTTGCGCAACCAGTGACTGTTTAAGATTACGGAAGCTTCCGAATTAAAATTTTCAATTAGTATGTATAGTATTAGTATTCTTCTTTTTTTTTCAATTAGTATGTAAAGTATTAGTATTCTTCAGTTTTCTTCAATTAGTATGTATAGTATTAGTATTCTTCAATATCAATGTAATTCAGTTTTCAATGTAATTAATTTCCAACTTTTTATTTATTACATTGAATTCTTTATATATTATGTTATTAATATTATTTATTATGTTAGTTATTTCTTAGTTTATCTTGATGTATTCTCATTTATTTACACTTGCAAAAAGTAAGTGTTGTTGTAAAATTTATGTATTTTAGGTTATGCTTTACTCTAGAAAAAATTTCTAAATTCTATTCTTCCAAAATTTTAAGGCAAGTGCTTTGTTCGTGATTCTTGGTGATTTAAAAATTAAAAATTTAAATTTTTAGAATTTTTATAATTTAGGAAAAATTCTCAATATTTTTTTTTGGTCACTTATCTGAACTACTGTTAGGGAACTGCTATTCAGATAAGCTAGTTTTTTTTTTTGGGGGGGGGGATATGAAACAAATTTTAAAAAAATCTCCGTTGGCCTCATTAAAACTATAATTCTGTGTAATTCCCATTATTCTAAATTATTTTCTCGCTCCAGTATTTCGATTGTCAAAATTCCACCGTGCTAAAATAGTTTATTCCAAATTCATTCTCTTAAAAATAGCGCTCATTGATGTTCTATTAAAATTACGCACTTTTATTTCTTTAAATAAAATGCATCATAGAATTTAATTCTTCTAAAAAACACCAATCTCCCAGCTAAAAATATTTTACTCTTTTGAAATAACAACCTATGTATTTTTATTTATTTTATTTTTATTTCCATATGTTTCCTGGCAAAATAATATTACTTCTCAAATTATGAAAGACTTTAGTCTCAATGTAAAAATTATCTTGGCATCTTGCCATACTTAATAAAACCTATGTATTTCTTTTCTTTTCTCTCTTCTTATTTATTCGAAGGAATTAGATTTTCGAGAATGTTCTAAGAATATTATATCCTGCGCTTTTTCAGATTACGGTCAGTTAACTTCGAAATTGGGCCGCAAAGAAAAGTAATCCGAACGCGCTGGTTGGTCGCGAGACTTTTTAGTTAACATGTATTCTGGAGCGTTCAAGAAATGATATACGGCGTGTTTTCCGCGAAACAGGCAGATGGTTCCATGATCCGGTGGTGAACGCAACCCAGACGCGGACTCCACGATCGTAGAACACTCTACTTGGCCGCCGATAGATTTCGAAAGAACAACTGCCTTTTTAAGAGCAAAGATGTCTTCTTATTAGTTCAATTAAATCATCAAGATTCTTCACGGCATTAAAATCAGCACGTATGAATTGATTATTATAAAGAGTAAAGCTTAGCCTGTTTGTTTATTTACGAATAAAAGTGAAAATGGAAATGGACTGTCTCTTCTTTGCATTCTAAAAGTACACTACAAAGTGAGTCTCGGTGCTCGACTGTAAAATTCTTCGGAGAAACCCTTGCCTTGAGTATGATTCTACGAAAAGTATGGTGATGCAAGTAAAATCGTGACATATATATATACGTATGTATGTATGTATGTATATTTTGGCTTCATTTGTATCTAGTAAAGAAAGAGAATTAACCCTTAATTGCATAGTGATGTAAATTTCCATTACTTTTTATTTAACTTTTAATAAATAAATCAACTTCTTCGCCACAACTATATTTATATAGAAATATTAATACAGTAAATTTCCCGTGAACTATGTTGCTGAACAAAGTTAAAAATTTATCTTAAAATTTCTGGTGTCTAATATTTAATATATGTATAAAAAAACACAATTATAAAAGAAAAACTCATGCAAAGAAAGGTTAAACGAAATATACTTGACATGGGAACTCTTTGTAGACTTACAGACAGATAAGAATGAATATGTCCTAAATAAATAGATAAATGTAGAAAACTAAAAATATGTCAAGCATACACATGTATCAAATTGTTTGTGATATGTCAATTGAAAGCAATACTTTTGACAGTTGATCTATCCGCGTATCAGAAATCGGTGACAGATAGAAAGAGAAAACAAAAAAGTTGTTTCTAACAGTACATAAAAAAATAAATTAAGCATTTTTTTGTATTTAAAAGCGGATGTGTAAAGCATTGGGGATATGCACCAATTATATTAAAACCTTTTGATTCAAGTGTAATGAACTCATCATTACGATTCATTGTTCTTAACTTAAATGAAAAATAGGCGGATTTGCTATTCCCTAAACGTTCTTCTATCTCATACATGTTAATACTTCAAAAAGTGTATTTTTTATAATTATGCATTTTAGAATTCAACAAACATGCAGGGCCACCTGTTATATGATTTACACGAAAACCTAATCAGCACCAACTTATTTCAAGGTCTAATTGAATCTGAAGTTTGATTAAAATCCGCGCATTAGTTCTTGAGATAGAGATATTTCAGAAATCGTTAAAAATCCAGAGTAGAAGCGCCACCTGTTGAGGGATTGACACTGAAATCTAATCAGCCACAGCGTATGTGAACGTGTAACAGAATCTGAAACTTGATAAACATCCACGCAATAGTGCTTGAGATAGAGTTATTGCGGTAATCCTGAAAAATGCAGTGTAGCAGCGCCAATTGTTGGTCGATTTATACCAAAAAATAATCAACAACTTTTTACATCGAGGTCTAATTTAATCTAAAATTTTATTAAACTCCGTTCATCAGTTCTCGAAATACAGCGCCTACATAATTTTTGTCATAAACATACATACAGACAGATATTTTTTAACAACAGTCAAATTGTGTTCCAAACCATTCAAAACGTATAAATCCGACGAAAACCGGAAGTCGAATTTGTTTCGAATCCAATAATTTCTTCTTGTAATGATAGAAGACATTAAAATAATAAAAATCAGCAACAAAAGCGGGTTTTTCTAATTTCAATGAAAGAAAACACTGACAATTCATAAAAGTATGATATATTGGTACGTTTTTGTCATAAAATAGTTTCTGCACCTTGGAGATAGTATTTTAAAATTGAAATTCTAGAATCCAGGTGTTAAAAAACTCCTTTTCCAACACAGCACAAGATGTTAAAAAAGTCCTTCCGGCTTGTACCGAGAGGAAAAGGTAGCTTTCCTATATCTTCGTTTTAAAATTTTAATTAGCTAATGTTACACGAAAACAGCAAGTTAAAGTGTAAAGAAAACGTTTACAAAAGATTCGTTAATACTGAATTTGAATAAGAAATTCGCCAAATTATTGAGCAATAGCCAAATTGGCTTCATTTATGAAGACTTATTTTGGTTACCAAATTTGGCGATATTTCGCCAAATGTCGCCAATTTTGGCGAGAATTTGGCGCTAACGGATATGAATATATAGTTTTATGCGTATGATTAGGAAAATTATTACAACAATGAAAGAAAATAATTTGCGAGTAATTGCGTTAATGTGCTGTTTTGTTTCAAAATATCAGCCACCCTAGAATTTATAACTGCTCTATCTCAGCCATTTTTTAAGATAGAGGTAAACCAAAAAATCCTCTGGAATCCTTGTATTAAGGCCTAACACGTAATTAAAAAATAAATTTGAATTTTTAACTGTTTTGTATATTTATTTTAGTTTTAAATTTTTAAATGGCCGTCATCGTGAAACAAAATGGCGGACCAAGCTGGCCACCGAACTCGGTCGAGACATTGGTGAGCTTAATACACACAATTGGTTTCATCGAAATTGATTTATAAATACGAGCGTTATCGTATGACATAGGTCAGATATACATATATATATATATTGATATATATCGATATATCTATATATATAAATCAACATTTGAACGGAGGGTGGTTTTGGGGTCTGGGGGTCATGATCGGTGAAAATATATCGAAATTTTCCGGAACTGTTTTCCTCCGAACGGCTGCAATAGGTAGCTTTATACTTTTTGTATTGAAAGCTACCTAAAACTCTTTTTCCAACACAGCGCAATTCTACTCATTAATCAGAAAACGCGCCATGCATCATTTCGCAAATACTTAGAACGCTAAGAAAAAGGATCGCGAGTGTGCAGCAGACTCGCCTAGTATTCTCGAGATTCCAAGGCAGAATCCAGTTTTATTGAGGCCGTTGTAGAGGTGACGGAATCCGCAAAATGCTCGACAATACAAATCTTTGCGTCGACCATCCTTGATGTAGAAGTGACACATGCCCGAACTAGGACTAGCATAGTGCCGGTATTTATTTTGTAACAGTGAACGATTTTCAAATGTCGTAAGGTACCCTTTGCACGCAGAAATTTTGTCGTAAGGCAAGTTTTGGTCAAGCATCAAGAACGGGTAATCGGTTCTTTGTTCGCCTCCCCAGATGATAAACATTGTCACAGCGCTGGACGATACATGTTTGAAAAAAGTTAACCAGGGTTAATCTCGATTAGTGATAGAAATTAAGTGTGGGTCTACTCTTTTTGTGATACTGTTTTAGCAAGGAGTTAGTTTGCCCCTAGTGCCGGAAAAAAAAATATATACCACCGATATACTAAGGAGTTTTGGTGAATTGTTATTTACTTCCATATCTGTTTAAAGTATATATTATATTTGCCTAGACTAATATAAATAATTGTATGTTTAGTAATGTTCTAGCAAATACTTTGATATATGATGTTAACGTCTATAGAATCCTTATGTTTCAGTAAAACTGGGAAATAAATATTCATACTATTTAAGCATATTTATTATATCTGAAAAGGTCAGTCTAGGAGATGTTGGTAATATTGTATTATTTCTTTTAAATATGTGCTTAAAGCCTAAAGAATAACATATATGTTTATATATATATTTTTAATGTATTTTCCTTTTAAATAAACCAATTTTTCTGTTAAGAGTTGTCATTTTTTTTACTTTAGAATTTATTTTGTTTTCTGCATATTGTAAAAGTAGTGAAATTTGTCCTGGTTGTATAAATTGGGTTGAAAGGAATGAATAAGTATATTAACTTTAAACCAGAGAGACTCTCAGTATATTAGTAGTTAAAATATTAATTTTACTGGCCTTTATCCGATGATTTAATTATTAGGTGATTTTTATGAGAGATAGTTTATTAATACTATTAGTTAACTTTTAAGATTATTATTTTTGAGGAATAATGTTTCTGCTAGGAATAAATATTTAGAGATACTAAGAAATAAATGCAGTACATTTTAACTTTATTTTAGCATAACAAGTTGGAAAATTTTATTAGTCAGTTTAACTGCTAGTTAAGGTTACATGCTGACAGGTACATTTTAAATAAAATGCAACGCGTCTTCTCTTATGAAAATTATTTTACTAGGAGTACCGTACGATTACCTTTTAATTATCTTTTATGCGTTTTGGATATTTATTATTATTGAATTCTCTACTTCCCGTCATATTTTAGTTTAGGTTGAAAGTTATTGTATGAAAGATCTGAGTCCTTGTATTTTAATAGTATGAAATGCTCAAAATCTCACTGAAGAAATTTGTGTCTATTATAATATGTCTTAAATGATTTAGTTTGGTGTTTCCCTGCTTTTTTTTTCTTACAAATTGTAATAAGTTTCATTGGAGGTTTTCTCCACTTGGAGGGATTTCGTAATCTTGTTATTTAGTAAATAGGGTGATAGTTTATAGTAATGACGTTCATCACTGGCATCATCTAAACCATTTGGGATATCCAATTTCCGTAACAAAAATAAAGATTCAACATAGATATGACATCGTTTCATATGAGACGCATATTGTTCTTTTATTATCAGAGAACAGTTACAGTCCAAAATACATTTTCAAGATGGTTTTATGATAAATATTCAGCTACAATTATTGAATAAATATATCTAGGTATTAATATTATTGCTGCTTAAAACTGAAATAATATTTAAGTATATTTTACCTAAGCAGAAGTTTACATAAGTTATTACTTAGTATAATGACATAGATCTGAAAGTATGCTTTTAAAATTCAATAACAGGGAACAGTAATAGATATTAAATTTATTATTCTAGTAGGGCCATGTAAGAAGTCAAGACTATCTTTAATATTCTTTATTGATTTAGTTCAATTTATGGCCGAGAGATTGCGCCATACTGTTTTTAACTACAGTACTTTTAAAAGAACCTTACAATTTCAAATTGAAATCCACATTTTTAGCTCTTTAAACTCCGAAACCGAATAAAGTTTAATTTCTGTGTGAACTTTGATCTATTTTCTAAATTAGTTCTAACAGTCTGAGACATCACTGCGCAGTTCATTGGTGATATTTGAAACTAAAACCACGAAGCGTTGTAAAGTAATTTCCTATTAACACATTAATCGCATGCACGTAAAACTCTAAAAATTGTGAATATTTACATGCTATTTAAATTTTAAACCATTGAGTCTCCTTTAGAAAACCCTGTATCTCTACAGATTGTATATTTTAAAATAAAAATATATAATCAATTCGGTAGAATTGTGAATATAGAGAATTTTCTTATATCCGTACAGGGAATGAAAATATTTCTTGCAGGTTATTAATGTGAAGAGAGTTGTTCTATTCTATCTCAATGATCGGAAACTTGCTTGTTACAGGAAAATTGTCAGAGGAAAAATTACGGGTTCATGGATTTTCCATATTTTTTTCAAGCTTTCATTCTTGTAGTTATACTATTATTTATTTATTTTTAGTACCAAGTACATGGTAAATCATATTTCGGCATTAATAGAATTACTTCAAGTGATAATTGTAGATGTTTTCAATCCTATTACTTATATGTCAAAATTGGCATGAAATTTAATTAACCTTTCAGCAGTTGCCCTACAAATATTCTTACGGTCGAGCGCACGAAATACATTTTATGACACAAGTTTAATTTTGTAAAGCCGTTAAGCAAGATATTTAATAATACTAAGAAAATATATAAGTTAGATCAGTAATTATATACATAGCAATAGAGAAATTTTAATTTTATTAATATTTACATTAAGAAAAAATATCTAGAAATTTATGTTTATAAAAGTAAATAACAATCTTAAATGATGAAGCTGTTAGATAATTTCAATCGATAGATACAAAGAATAGTTTAATATATTGGAAAATATTATAATATAAATTAAATTAAAAAAATGATTTATTATTTTAGAAATAAGTTACAGTTTCACCTCCTTTAATTTTGGCAAATTTTTCTTATGCATGAAAGAACTTTCACAATGCAACATTTCTAATTTATCCTCTTGTCGTGTTCTATTTAACGTTATTTTGTAGTTTTATCTTTGTCAATATAAAAATATTTATGTTCAACTGATTCCTCTGAAATGTTTTAAAATATATATTGACTATATTTCCATTTTTCTATTTTTGAGGATATAACGAAAAAATCTGCTAAATAAGTTTCGTGGGATTCTATAAAGCAAAATAAATTCTGAGCGTATCACATATGAGTTACATTACAATTGAAATAAACATTTAGCAATAAAGAGAAACCATGTGCCAAGCATAGACTATCAAACGTTTTTCATCACATTCAGAATAATGTAAGAAAAATTCCCCTTTTATTTAGGTGTTTGATTTTCAAAAACGCATAATGCATTTGAAATCCAAGTTTCAGCAATTAACATCTATAGTCGGAAAGTATTCAAATTCTTTTGTGTTTCCCTTTATATGATCTATTGATTTGTACGTATGCTGCACAGTATGCAAAATGTATTTTAAATAGGAAACACATAACACATAAAAAAAACCTTCTGCAATTTCCTCCAATAAATGGAAATGAATTATTTCTGAAACCCTTTATACTGTCAGTAAAATTTATACACAACAAGTAATTAGCAAACAGTCAGTTAAATGTAAAAACGCACACCAGAACTCTTAACGAACTATCAGCTATCCTACAGGAACGGTACTGTAAAATATTTATTTTGTATATCCCTGTAAATGAACAATAAAGGCTATGCACGACATATAATATGGTAATTATCTCGTAGCGCTCCTCAGTGATATATTTGACATTTTAACAGTGTAGCATTATTAAAAGGTATTGCAAATGATCTTTCCGAATAGATCATATTGTAACTGAATAATTTGAGTCTCTCTCTAAACGAGCTGTAAGTCAACACACTGCATTTTTCATACCCAACATGCCACAGTAATCCCCAATAACATATATAAATTACGTGGAATTCTGAGTGTATGTACGTGGGTGAGAGCATGGGGAGACAGACAGACGGGCAGTTAAACTGAATTCATAAAGCGTCTCAACTATGTTTGAAATTGATAAAAAAGTATAGTACTAATTAATTTAGCTATTTGCAGGGTCATACGCGCGCACACACGCACAAAAAAATCAATACTGCTTAAAAAATTTCGAATCTGGTTTTATCCTGAAGAGATTAAATTGTGGAATATGATAGACAAGTTTCGGCGTGATATTTGAAAACATATTAAGAAATATTTTTTTCGCAATGATATTTGCGTGCCTACTTCTGCTGAACGATTAATAACTGTAACAAAACATTAACGTTTAGAGAAATAATTTTACGTAGAATAACACAGATCAAAAGATAATAAAAAAATAATTTATGTAATTTAGCAATATTATTTTGTATTTTAATGTATTCTATTCATATGAGGTGTTTTCAAAACAATCCTGCCATTTGTTCTGTGCGAAAACAAAAAAATCAAGGGATACGTGCTTTAGTTCATAAGTATAGAGAACCATAATGTGCATGGTTGAATTTCTTCTTGCCTGCGGAAGCTATCTGTCACTGGCAGACTGTCGATGGGAGATGAAGTGTAATTAAGCGCTGTCTAATTTTAGTTTGTAAAAAATGTCAAAAAAAAGGAGCAACGCTTTTGTATACATTTTACGTAAAGCTTGACGATTTCCAAGTCTAAACGATCCACAATATTCAACAGGCTTTCGGGGACGAAGCAATGGCCACCACAGAGATAAAGAAGTGGTACAACTACTTCAAAGATGACCGAACATCAGTGGAGAGTGAAGCCCGTTCTGCTATACCCTCAACATCCAGAAATAAGATCGTAATTGACCACTGGTGATGCAGGATCTTCGAAACATCAACAAATAATACTGCAAAGATATTCTGAGTCTCCTTCGTGCGGCTGTGAGACGCAAACGGCTGGAACTGTGGACAGCGGGCAATTCACAATTCCATCACGATAACGCATCCGATCATTCATCAAGATTTTCATCGCCAAAAACAACATTCCTGTGCATCAGGATCCCTACTCTGTCGACATGCTCCGCATGACTTCTGGCTTTTTATCAAGCTGAAAAATTCTGCGAAAGGGAAAATATCTCAGTTCAGAGAAGACATAATGCAGAATGCAACGGACCAGCTGACCACCATCTCAAGAAGCTTTCAAATGATGCGTCCAACAGTGGCAGAATCATTGAGAGACCTACTTGGCAGCCCAATGGGGCTGCTAAGCCCCTTCCAAGTACTTTGATGAAGATTAGTGTCATACTGTTGTAGTTGAGTACGAGATTTTTTTTGAATAAACGTCGGATATTTTATAACATACTTCGTATAAAGGTATATAGCTATCGTATACTTCGTATCGTATCGTATCGTATACTTCGTATATAGCTATCTCTCTCTCTCTGTATATATATATATATATATATATATATATATATATATATATATATATTCATACAAATATACTGTTTAAACATTGTTAATATAAGTTTTGTTGGATTTAGATATTTTTAAAACTTTTAATAATTACGAAATTTATAAGTCATACTGTATTAATGACATTCTTGATATGCAGTTCTAAAAAGGGAGTGAAGTATTTTCATACAAATAAAAAAAATGGTTCGTAAAATAAATAACGCACAGGCAAAATGGAAAATATTTAGCATTCTATGTGAGTCTGCCTTATAATTTGGAAATAATTCTTTATGCTTACAATATGTCTGTAACGATTTTATGAAATGAAATTTTGTAACTATTTTATGAAACAAATGTATTTAGCGATATTTTGAAACTGAATTTAGGAGGTTTTTTTTTAATTTGAAATGCTTAAATTCGGTGTTTTTTGAATCGCTACGGCAATACAATTTCAGTGTGTTTTTACAGTCACTTACAGATGGTTTTATCTTGAGAGAGTGTATATAGCAGTTATAGTTTTTACACATGTCAGCACAAACAAAATTGACTACACTACATTCTATAAGGGGTAATGACTTTAATTTTAATGTCATTGAGTTATTTGAAACTTTACGAAATTCGTATAAGTTTCTAAGTCTTCCTGGCGGCATTGTCTCCACTTAAAATATTGGATGGAACATTGATAGTTCTTTTGAAGTTCAACAAAAATAATTCCAATTCATTACACTTTATCACAAGTTACTTGTGGAATAGCTATTTTCTAAGACATTTTTTAAACTTACGATACTTCATGTATCTCTATGTGTTTAACTGTGTCTTGAACGAATTTTTTTAAACTATTTTAAACTCACTTTCGACGAGTGATTTTCCCTCAAATCATTAGAAAATGTTTTCGTCATTTTCAAATGTATGTATTCATAAATTTTTTCGCATTAGTTTATTATTATTATTATTATTATTATTACGCTGGCAGTGCACATTGTTACAAAATGGATATCTAAGTTTTTAAAATGTTTTCTCATATAGCATCCAAAGACCAAGTTAAAATTAGTTAAGGTAATTTGAAAAAACTTACTTTTATGCCAATAACGCTCGCTAGAGAGAAACATATTAGCCAGATTTAAATAAAAGTGTTGTTTTACGTTACACTGTATAATGGTTGTACTGAAAATAAAAGTAGGTAGAATTGTTTCAATACAATCTGCCTGTGCATTTATAGCGCTTTATGTAGAAAATAGGGTAACCAAATTTAAGTAACATACATTTTCCTTCTGTTGCAATGTATAACAGCTATATTGTGGTTAAATATAGGTAGTACAGATTCAACGCATTTTACTTTTGGGGTTACAGCTTCACTCCAAGTTAACACTCTCTAAGACAAAAGCACTCCAAGTTAAATTTAGGTAAAACAGATTAAAAAAAATTCTTTTGCATTCATAACGCCTCATGGGAAGAAATACGTTAACCAAGTTTAAATAAATGTGTTTTTTTTATGTTTCACTGTATGAGAGCTGTACTGAAGTTAAAATTAAGGTGCACAGATTCGACACAATTTTCTTTTCCGTTTATATTCTTGACGGAAAATAAGGTAATTAAATTCAAATAAATTTAAAAAAATCTTCAGAATATGCTTCTTCCAAATTTTAAGATTTCATAAAAAATTTCACATGATAGGGTTTTTACGCACTTAACCATACTCCAAGTTAAAATTAGATAGAGCGGATTAAAAAAACTTTCATTTATACTGATAATGCATGCTAGGAAGAAAAAAAGTACCTAAATTTTTATGTATCACTGCATACAAATATACTATGCAGTAAGATAAAAATATGTAGTACTGATTTAGCAGAATTTTCTGTTGCTTTTATACCAACATTTGGTAGGAAATAAGCTATCCACTATTAAATAAAATTATTTGTTTAATGTTTTGCTGCATTAAGCATGTATATATGTGAATTACTTTTAATTTAAACTCATTTCATAATGCAAATACAATTTTAAATTAAGTATATGGATATAACTGCTCATTAGCAAATCATTACTGATACTAAACTATAAATTTAGTTGTTGTGTAAAACAGTTAAATGGAAGGTATTTGCAATTAATCTGTCTTCCGGCGTGTCTATCCATGCAAAGTTTAATTTTTTAACGTCTTCTTGGATTCAAAATGACATTTTGTTATTGGGATAGATTACAGAATGTTTCCACCGATGGATTAATTATTAACAAGATTCCAACGCTGAAAGTCAGGAGGCTTGAACACTAATGGTGCAAGGGGCAGATCCTCCTATTAAATAGATATCCATATATTTAAAGCTGTTTGGTAATTCTGTCAAATCAAATATTCCATCGAAATTCGATCGAATACGCATGCGTCAAAAAATCACCGGCCAATGAGGTGAGGGTCTATGACTGTCTCTACAAACGTGTTTGGGATCGTATCATCTGTTGTTTTTTTCTGTTGTCACGTTGCGTTAAACCTAGGAAGATATTTATCTAGAACTCACTGTGGAGTGTTTAGAAGGTATTTATTTTATTTCTTTATTTTATTTATTGTAATTTGTATGAATACTTAGATGTCCATTTCGGATTTACTGTTTAAAAATGAATTTAGGCTCATAAGTTGGCGAAATCCCGATGGAAATTTTTTTTTTAGATCTCTATCATTTTGTTTATATAGTACAGAAAATAATTATTCAAACGTGTAGAACACGTAATACAAAATTGGACCACTTATGGTCTGTTTATTATCGGGAATGAATCTTATGGTGTTCCGATTGATAATGAAAACGATTATGTAAATATAATGTCAAAAGACAGTACGCACGGTAGTAATATTTTTATTATTATGTGTTCGAAAAAAGCAGAATCTGAGCATCTGAATATAAGTTATAAAATAAACAGAATTATATTATCTCTATTCGATTTAAAAGTTTTGTCATTACATAAGTGGGCTATTTTATTTTGTAAAGAGTATGTATGCATTATATTGTTTGTATGTATACAAATCTTTATAATGTTTTGATTTGCAAACTCTTAATATTTGAATAATGTTTACATTATATTTGTTTGTATGTATACAAACAATATATGTATACAAAGAAGTATATATACAAACAATGTATAATGTATCATGTAACAATATTAATATTTACATTGTATTGTTTGTATGTATACAAATCTTGAATGTTTTAAATGGGCAAATTTGTAATGTTTTTTCTGTTATTTTTTTTAAATGTCAAAAAAAGATAAATTTTCAAACTTGGTATAAATAACTTAGGTACTTTTCTCTATTATCCCATTGACCACTTTTCATAACAAAACAGAAATATATTATCTCTATTCGATTTAAAAGTTTTGTCATTATATAAGTGGGCTATTTTATTTGTAAAGAGTATGTATGCATTATATTGTTTGTATGTATACAAATCTTTAGAATGTTTTGATTTGCAAACTCTTAATATTTGAATAATGTTTACATTATATTTGTTTGTATGTATACAAACAATATATGTATACAAAGAAGTATATATACAAACAATGTATAATGTATCATGTAACAATATTAATATTTACATTGTATTGTTTGTATGTATACAAATCTTGAATGTTTTAAATGGGCAAATTTGTAATGTTTTTTTATGTTATTTTTTTTAAATGTCAAAAAAAGATAAATTTTCAAACTTGGTATAAAAAACTTGAGTACTTCTCTATTATCCCATCGACCACTTTTCATAACAAAATACTATCGCCAAACTGTATGATTAAATGCCAAAATTGCAGTCCCATTTACTTGATGTCGATCGACCACTTTTCATAACAAAATACTATCGCCAAACTGTATGATTAAATGCCAAAATTCCAGTCCCATTTACTTGATGTCGAAAACATTATACGTGTTTTTTATGTCATCAAGTGGTTTTTAATTCAACATTTGCGTGTATTTTTCATTATGTTTATTTGATTTATTAGTTATTTCATTAATTAAAATAACAATTGTATCCTTAAATTCTTATATTTTATTTATTTATTTTGATATTCCAATGACAACGTTCTCCCATTTATTTGGCGATAGTTTTTTTTTATGAAAAGTGGTCGATGAGATAATAGAGAAGTACCAAAACTTAATTACGTATATGAGTATATTCTTTGACAGTATTAATCATTACTCGATATTTTAAAACTGCATCATATTTGTAGAATTATATTAATTTAAACAATGCTTCTATTGAAGTGTGAAGAACCATATACCTCTATGAAGAACCATATATTTACATAATTGTCTTCATTAGTAATCGGAACACCATAAGATTCATCCCCGATAATAAACGGACTATAAGTGGTCCAATTTTGTATTACGTGTTCTACGATATATTTACATACATTTGAATAATCATTTTCTGTACTATATAAACAAAATGATAGAGATCTAAAAAGACACTTTCCATCGGGATTGATTTCGCGAACGTTAAAAGAGCCTAAATTCATTTTTAAACAGTAAATCCGAAATGGACACCTAAGTATTCATACAAATTATAATAAATGAAATAAATAAATACCTTCTAAACACTCCACAGTGAGTTCTATATAAATACCTTCCTAGGTTTAACGCAAAGTGCAAGAAAAAAACAACAGGAGATGATCCCAAACACGTTTCTAGAGACCGTAATAGACCTTCACCTCATTGGCCGGTCCTACCGGAAGATTTTTTTTATGCATGCGTATTGGGTCGAATATTGTTGAAACATTTGACAAAATAAGCAAACTGTTTCCACCTATGTATTTATACACAATACAACAAATAAAATAAATGCCTTCAAAACCCTTTTGATCATCACATCAGCGTGCAAGACAATTTTTTTACCGGAAACCGTTTGATGAATTTCATTATTTTTCCGTTATCGATTGACAAATTTTACGATTTTACCGCTAACGATTGCTGAATTTCACAATTTATCGACTATTGATTAACGAATTTCATGATTTTTTCCATGAACATTTGTCGAATTGCACAAAAAAAATTAAGAATATCGTCAAATTGTCTTGGGTAAAAAAATTTTGAATATTGTCAAATGCCATCGAGAAAAAAGTCTCTTTGTCAAATGATTTTGAAGAAAAAATCGGGAAATTCACAAAATGGTTTCGGAAAAAACTTCACCAAATGGTTTCAAAATTCTTTGAGTGACAGCGGGAAAAAAAATTTCATTTGACATTCAATCATCGCAATTGGCGAGTGTGACTAAGTTTAGCCAGTGGTGGCAATAACATCAATCACCAATTTCCAGTATTACTCGCCGATTGGTGAATGTTAATTTTGTCTTATATCACAAACTGTATTTACATATACTACTAGATATAATGATTATGAACCATGATTTTTCTGTTATTGGGCGAGATTCATGTTTTTTCAGCAATTCTTTGACGAAATTAGTGTTTTTTCAGCGATCCTTTGAAGAATTTCGCATTTTTCTCACGATCCTTAACGAAATTCGCATTTTCCAGCAATTCTTTGATAAAATACATTTTATTCCGCAATTTTTAGACGAAATTTAGTAAAAAAGCGTGATCTTTTGGTGAAATTTCCTTTTTTGCGATTCTTTGACAAAATTTGCTTATCTTTCGCGATCCTTTTGCATAATTACGTTTTTTCTGTGGTCTTTTAACAAAAGTCATGTTTTCCCATTATCCTTTGATAAAGTAGTGTTTTTTCCTCAATCATATGACAAAATCTGTTATTTTCCGCCCGCGAAGATTGGTCAGATGTTTTTAGTCTGCAGGTGCCCTAAAAAGTCTGTGACGCCCGTTGCTGCATCGCACACATTCTTCCATGGGGCATCGAACGAAGTAAATTCAACCTAAAGAATCATTGTTTCATTCCTGACATTTCTCGAAAGAAACAACGTTCAACTCATTGACTGAATTGTAAAGGGCGAAATGTGTCAATTAGCAGAAAGTGCGCAATTTGTACGTTCATGGAAAAAATCGTGAAATTCGTTAACCGATAGTCGATAAAATTCGAAATTCGTCAATCGATAGCGGAAGAAGTGCAAAATTCATTAATCTACACAGTGGAAAAATCGCAAAATTCATCAACTGGTTTCGGGAGAAAAAATTTTCGAATATCGTCGAATGGCTTCGAGAAAAAAATTCACAATCTGCCAATTTCGGGGATGAAATTTGCCAAATGGTTTCAAAATTTGTCGCGCGACAGCAGAGAAAAAAAATCTTTTTCCATTCAATCATCGCAATTGGTGAGTGTGACTATTATGTTTGACCAGTGGTGGCAATAAAGTCCATTGCCAAATTTTCAGTATTACTCGCTGTTTGGCAAGTGCTAATTTTGTCCTATACTTCAAAACCCTTTTGATCATCACATCAGTGTGCAGGACAATTTTTTTTACGGGAGACCATTTGATGAATTTCGTGATTTTTCCGTTATCGATTGACCAATTTTACTGCTATCGATTGTTGAATTTTATAATTTATCAACTATTGATTAGCGAATTTCATGATTTTTTCCATGAACGTTTGACGAATTACGCAAAAAAAAAAAAGAATATCGTTAAATTGTCTTGGGTAAAAAAAATTTAATATTGTCAAATGCCTTCGAGAAAAAAGTTGCAAGTTGAAACGGCTGTCACCTCTTTTTCATGTTATGCATCTCCGGTGTCCATCCCCCCCCCCCCAAGTGGGACACTTTTCTAAATTTTGCACACACCCCTCATGTGATATATCGGTGGAAAAGTCTTTGACCACTTATTCATGTTATGCATCTCCGGGGTCCATCCCGGTTGGAAAGGTCTGTAACTGCTTAATCATATTATGCATCTCCGATGTCCATCTCCCCAATTTGCCCCCCTCCCCCCCCCAAAGGGTACTTTCTAAATTTTGCACATTACCCTCATGTTATATATCATTGGAAAGGTCTGTGACCACTTAATCATATTATGCATCTCCGATGTCCATCTCCCCACTTTGCCCCCCTCCCCCCCCAAAGGGTACTTTCTAAATTTTGCACACAACCCTCATGTTATATATCATTGGAAAGGTCTGTGACCACTTAATCATATTATGCATCTCCAATGTCCATCTCCCCACTTTGCCCCCCCCCCCCACCCCCCTAAGGGATACTTTTCTAAATTTTGTTGACACCCCTCATGTCATATATCATTGGAAAGGTCTGTGACCACTTAATCATATTATGCATCTCCGATGCACATCTCCCCACTTCCCCCCCCCCCGAAGGGGTACTTTCTAAATTTTGCACATTACCCTCATGTTATATATCATTGGAAAGGTCTGTGACCACTTAATCATATTATGCATCTCCGATGTCCATCTCCCCACTTTGCCCCCCTTCCCCCCTCAAAGGGTACTTTCTAAATTTTGCACACAACCCTCATGTTATATATCATGGGAAAGGTTTGTGACCACTTAATCATATTATGCATCTCCAATGTCCATCTCCCCACTTTGCCCCCCCACCCCCCTAAGGGATACTTTTCTAAATTTTGTTGACACCCCTCATGTCATATATCATTGGAAAGGTCTGTGACCACTTAATCATATTATGCATCTCCGATGCCCTTCTCCCCACTTCCCCCCCCCCCCCGAAGGGGTACTTTCTAAATTTTGCACATTACCCTCATGTTATATATCATTGGAAAGGTCTGTGACCACTTAATCATTTTATGCATCTCCAATGTCCATCTCCCCACTTTGCCCCCCCCCCCCCAAGAGATACTTTTCTAAATTTTGTTGACACCCCTCATGTCATATATTGTTGGAAAGGTCTGTAACTGCTTAATCATATTATGTATCTCCGATGTCCATCTCCCCACTTTGCCCCGCCCCAAAAGGGTACTTTCTAAATTTTGCACATTACCCTCATGTTATATATCATTGGAAAGGTCTGTAACTGCTTTATCATATTATGCATCTCCGATGTCCATCTCCCCACTTTGCCCCCACCAAAGGGTACTTTCTAAATTTTGCACATTACCCTCATGTTATATATCATTAGAAAGGTCTTTGACCACTTAATCATATTATGCATCTCCGATGTCCATCTCCCCACTTTGCCCCCCCCCGTACTTTCTAAATTTTGCACACAACCGTCATGTTATATATCATTGGAAAGGTCTGTGACCACTTAATCATATTATGCATCTCCGGTGTCCATCTCCTCACTTTGCCCCCCCCAAGGGGTACTTTCTAAATTTTGCACACAACCTGATGTTATATATCATTGGAAAGGTCTGTCACCACTTAATCATATTATGCATCTCCCATGTCCATCCCCCCACTTTGACCCCCCAAGGGTGTACTTTTCTAAATTTTGCAGACACCCCTCATGTGATTTATCGATGGAAAAGTCTGTGACCACTTAATCATATTATGCTCCCCACTATGAAATTTGTCAAGTTAAAGCAACTATAAATTTTACTTTTATGGTATTATCAAGTTGTTTGCCGTCAAATTTTGACGGGTTCCATCTAGTAAATGTAAAATAAATACAAGTCATTTAGTAATGTCACTAATAAAACGATAGTACTGTTGCTAATAAATCATGTACTAATAATGGTGTTAATAAGTACCAGGTGAACCAAAAGTTCGTTAAAACTTTAAAAAATCATGGAAAAGGAAGACATTATGATAAAGAAGTGCTGCTTGAAAGAAACGGCTCACAAGGTAGTCGGATTTTTTTAGCAGCAAAAAATTGTTTAGCAAAAAATGTCACTGGTAGAGGGCGCTGACGACCCGAAACATAATGAACAGGACATCAGTACGCTCCATCCATATTTTTCTTGCAATAACAATTGTTCACCATGACCTTCAGAACATTCTACGACACAACTACATTCTACGACTCACAACCCCGTTACAGCTGAATGCAACATGTCGGAATGAATTGCAGAAACCTCACGACAGATAGAATCTTTGAGTTCGACCAATGTTGAAGTTAATGAACGGTACACAAGTTATTTCAAATAGACGCACAAACTAAGTTGGATAATTTTGCTGAATCTCTCGCATGTTAGGGCAATCTATAGGTGACTTTTTTAACTAATTTTTTTGTTTGCTGCTAAAAAAACATCCGACAACTTTGTGAGTCCTTTCTTACGAACCGCACTTATTTATCATAATTTCTTCCTTTTTTATAATTTTTTATAATTTTTTATAATTTTATCGAACTTTTGGTTCACTTGATATATTAATTAAAGATTTTTTGCAAGAATTATTTTAGTTTTTAATAAATCACATATTAACATTTAAAAAATATATATTTAGTTACACATTTTCTTTCATATGAAGCTTAGTAATTATTTACAAAATAATAAAATTGTGTAAGAATTTCTTTTAATATTTATAAATTTCTTTCCTGAGTAAATAATGTTTTACAAAATGAATAAGTGTACTTTATAATATATACCCAAACATTTGTTTTCAATCCTGTGTATAAAACAACTAAATCTAAAAATATTAGATAACTTTAAGAAAATATGCATTAGAAACGACAATTGCGTTACCAAATTGTATTTAAAATGCATAGAAATAATAAATATTTCAAATAATCCTATTCTTATATGTGTTGAAAACAGAAATATACTCTGACATTTCAACAACTACTAATACATTCACGCAAATAACTCTAAATAATGTGTACATAGTTATTTTGGAAATCTCAAACTGTAAAGATAAAGCAGTCTGAAGTCATTAATATGATATTCCACTAGAAATGCAATAATTTGTCATTCTTTCTAAATACAAATGAAAAATAATCTTGAATCCTGTGTGATTTGTTGATATGCTTTCAATTACAAATGAGATGATAGAATAAATTAGGTAATTTAGACAGAATATAAAAAATGAATAATTCAGTTTTCATGCACCAACTTTCAGAATTGTTTGGAAACTGATACTTTGTATGAAAGTAATTCATTTTCAGAAAATAAGGATTGGTATAATTTATATGTGATATGCAGTAGTGTCTGAAATTTTTGAATATATTTGTAGAAAAGTACTGGATTTATCAGTCATAATGCAAATATACAAATACACACACGCACATACATACACTTACACATATATATAAGCGTATAAATAAATAAATAAATAAATAAATTACATATTTTTAATAATTAACGTATCTTATATTTATTCTAAATTTCCACCACTTAATTTTACTGTTTCCCTCTTAAAATGATATTATCCTTTTTTCTATCGTTTCCCCTGTCAAAAATATAATTTATATCTACATGACAGTATCTTTTATTTTGATTTTGGCATTGCACCACTATATTTCCCATTTTGAATTTGAACATTATTTTTCTCTCATTAGATTAAATATTATTTTCCAGACGGTCGTAGACTTTTACTCCATTTGAGCCTTCGTGATGAATCTATATATTTAAAACGCTAAGCGGTTTTTTTCGACAATTCGTGAGAACAAACTACTGCATCAAATTGCATCATTCTTTTTTAAATGAAATATATTTGGACACAGATTTGTTATCGTGCATTCGTTTGTTCGAAAATTTAATTAATTAGCCGTAATTTTCAATTAAACTTTTACTTCTGCTATTGACGTCATAAAGTCGACAATTCGGATAACACCCACTGTTGCGAAGCACAGAGTTTATTTTCTAAACTCTGTGGTTGCTATAAGGATAAAAGAGAAATAATAAATATTAAAAGAACGTGGCTTTTAGGCCAAATTTTTTAATTTGCAAGTTAAATTTCTGTAAAAATATTTATTTGTGTGTTTTATAAGCGAATAAAAATTCGTATTTATTGAGACGTCACGGGAATATTGTCCATTGGGTTTATTTTATCATTATGCATTATAACTTTGTTGAAGCCATTTTTCCATTACAATTAAATACAAAATATATTTTTATTTGTATACATGGTGTTTAAGCATTAAAGTAACGTATGTAAAGTACGTATAAAAAGTTTGCGCCTGTGAAAATGACTTTATGTTTAGCTTGAAATGCATTTTTACATTGATAAAACGATAAAACTAAAGAGAAAATGTATATAATTGTGTCAACTTGGAGCCGTCATTGATTGCTTCATCTTGATTGCATACCGTGATTGCATGTTACCAATTATTTATTTTTTTAAATTATAGGTTTGAAGATTTCCTTTTATAATAAAAAAATACAAAGGTAAAGGATTTCAGGAAATTTAAAATTATTAAAAATAGTGTAATGGTAGAAAAAAAAAACTTGAAATAATGATTGTATTTTTAGCTAGAATAAACAATGTAAGACTAATATTTCATAGGAATTATTTTGGTAGATTTATTATAAGTTCATTTAACAGTTCTTTATTAGCACAAAGTCCTATTTATTTCACTGTGAATTTCTCTTTCGATGTCAAAAAATGGTTTTCTACTTTTTAACGCCAGCTAAAAGACAGTCGCAATTTTTAGAAATGTACAACGGTTGTGACAACAAACGGCGCTATCGCTTTAGCTTTCATCGCGCTTACATCACTTCTAAATACTACAAACTTCTATTTTTTACTACATTTTACTATATTTTACAATTTCAATTCATCAATTATTAGAAAAAAAAATAGCATTCGATTGAAATTTATTTGAAAACTGCCGCTTAATTTAACGACTTTTTAAATAATTTTTAAGCATGAAAAGTTTTTCAATTCTATCTTATCAGTGACCTCCAGTTTGCTTCAATAATGTAAAATAGCCCCCGCGAAAGTTGCCACAATTGAAAATAGATTTCCCTAACCATCATAAAAAGTGAATAATAATAATAATAATAATAATAATAATAATAATAATAATAACAGTGATAAATCATAAGATCTGATTATCCATAAGATAAAGCATTTTGACGCTAAACGAAAATCTGTCAAAAAAAAACTATTTTCAGTTTATGTTGAACATAAAATTGATATGTTGAATTCGTTGATGTATATGTTTCATCAGATATCAGATTATGCTAGGAATGGTATTTTTTTATTTTTTAAAGATCCATTTGTCAACTGTATAAGAGGGAAAATATCCCCGACTGTGATAGAAAAGGGACAATTATCCTGATTATGTCAAGGAAGCGAAGAAACCAAACAAATAAATTACATTTAAAAACATCAAAAATCTCCCTCATCTGCAGATTGATTTACTACTGTAAAAAAATTCTTCATCTTTATATAAAAATTGATTAGTTTAAAACTATGGATGTGTTTTAGAAGATATGGATTTGAAACGAACAATGATTAAAGAGGACAATTTAAAACTTTTAATTTAAACATTTTAAAACTTTTTTAACGTCGAATTTCGACGGTGCTTTTGGGCAGATGCAATGCACATGTACATAGGAGCTCATTCGGTGGCATAATCACAGGGGGGGGGAGATGTGTGCTTTATTTACTATGTTCTTTTATTTACCGAATATGAAATGGACGTAGAAGTATACTATTTGTATACTTCATAGGTACATGAAATTTTTTTCTTGCCGAGGGGAATATGACGCTAATGTCAAACTGATTTGCATTACACAGTTGTTTACAGATTGTTTGGTTGGAGTTTGCATCGGAAATAGTACTGTATTTGACTGGGGGAAAAACTTTTTAAATAAAATATTTGAAAGACTGTTTCATACGCACCCCATCTTAAATAATAAAGAAGCTTATTTTTCTAATATTGTTATAGTTTTTTTCCGTCAAGTTTTGACGGGTTTCATCTAGTTTTGTATTAATACACCAGCGATTTAAAATATATTTACGCCAGTTCAAGGAAAAAGTTTTATTCTATTTTGTTCCTGTCTTACGTAGAATGTAGACATCAGCGAAGAAGAGACTTGCTAAAATTTTACTGAAGCTTCTTTCTTATTTTCATAGTATAATGTTAAATATTATATTTGGATTGTATTAGTGAATCATCAAAGGGCATGAGAGTCATTTGTAGTAATGGAAATAACTAGAAGAATAAAAATGATTTTCACTAAATGATGTAATCATTTATTGTGTTTAGGGAAGCACTCATGTATTATAAAATCTTCTTTTTTTCTTGCTCGCTCAGATGACTGCAAAAGCTGTTCTTGCTTGCGATATCATATGGGTAAAAACGTACTGGCTGATATTGTGCATATGTTAGTTATATTGCAAATTTATAACCACCTCATGTTTAAACAATTCTAGCAGATTTTGTAGGAAAACCTAAAAATGCTTACACATATACACATGCAAGCTTACATTATATAGTTCATTTCACAAATAAAATAAATATAAGTGTGTTCAACGTGTCCACCATAGGTAGATATTTATTCAAATGTGTCCCGATTAGGGGCAGATTTTCAACACCTAACTTTGTTTTCTCACATTAGAGAGCTGCAAGTTAAAATTTTTTTTTGCATACATTACCACAATACAATTATTATTTTATTTCTTTTAAATGCTTAAAGGTGTAAATTAACAACATAATATACAGTAAATAGCTTTTATTATGTTTTGGGCTCACTCCGAGCCATTTAAAAAAAATGAGAAAATTCTATAATTGCATGGTCTTTGAAGTTATTATTTGAAATGCTATCATTTAATCTTCATGTACTTTTTTACAAATTTTGCACGTTATCTTTTATTTTTACTTGGTTGTTTATTTTCATATTTGTAACCATGGAGTATCTTTTAACTTACCGAAATTGTCGCTCGAGTTACTCCATAGTTACAAATATGAAAATAAACAACCAAGTAAAAATAAAAGATAACGTGCGCACATTTTAAAAAGTACATGAAGATTAAATGATAGCATTTCAAATAACTTCAAAGACCCGCAATTATAGAATATTCTCATTTGTTTTTGAAAATAGCTCGGAGTGAACCGAAACATGTCAACAATTTTAAAAAGTTATTTTACTGTATATTATGTTGTTAATTTACACCTTTTAGCATTTAAAAGAAATAAAACATTAATTGTGCTGTGGTAATGTATATGTCAAAAAAAAATAACATGTTGATAATATTTAAATATCTTTGAGCAATTTCTTATTTAAAAGAAACATAATTTCATCCTTAAGAAACAAATGCAAGAGTTTGTCGATTACTTTTTGGAATAGAAGATGCCACAAATGTGGATTCTTGTTCAGTTTATGTTCAGAAAAAAAATCTGAGCAAAAATTCCTTAATTTGTCTATAATTAACGAATTTTAACATTTGTAACTAAAATATTGAAAAAAATGATTTATAATACCAAATTTAATTTCTAAATTAATAAGCAGTGTGCATCTTTAATTCCCTATTATGTTTATGTAATTTTAGATTTTGAACCGTAGAAATTTAATAACAATCAATAAGTAAATATTGATCGTTATGAACTTGTAAAAGAAATTCTGATATGAGATAGGTGATGAAAAAACGCGTGAGGTAAAGATAAAATAAGATAAGGATTATACGTTACGGTTAATAATATAAATACAATAACATATCCATTGCTAAGGAGAAATTTATAACAGATATTTAAACAAACCCCATAAAACTAGATTTTATGATTTCGTATTACATTAAACTATTTTCCGTACCTAAGACCATATCATAATAATATTTATTTCTTCCTTTCAAAATTAACTTTAAAGTCGAAACAAATTTGATTTAACTTTACACCCAAGTAAATTTCAATTAATGTTTCAATTAATTTTTCAGGGGTGAAATTCGCCCGAAACTTAATGAGTAACAAACAAGTGGATTTTTTCATCTCTAAATTGAGCGTAAAACCGTCAGAGGGAAAGAAAAATTGAAATTTACTTGTATGTGTTGATATATGCTGGACTTGTTGTGGCTTTAAAATAAATGTCGTCTAAAATTTGCCGCAGGGTTTGTGTGCTCTGGTTGACAGTTTCCATCTTGTGCTGCGGTTGCAGCCTGTCCGACATATATAAGAGAGAGAGATGCCGATTTGGGATATCGTTCCTTTTAGTTGAGTGGTAGAACCACAGATCGGTACTCTGAGAGCCCGGGTTCGATTCCCGGCTTGGGGCATTTTTCATTCTGATGGCTTTACGCTGAGTTTAGCAATGAAAAATCCACTTGATTGTTACTAATTTACACCCTATATTATAGTGTCATGCTTGTCACTTTATATTAATTGTTAAATTGTTTTTAGCATAAAATTTTTAAAATAAAAAGTATTTTTCATTCCCAGAAAAAATGTTTGGAGAAAGCTTATTTTTTTTTGTTTTCTTATATCGAAATAGGAAATGCAAAGAAATAAAAATAAATCTTTGATAGATGAAGAATGATTATAGGTAAATTTGCTATAAATTGATATATTTTAACGTAAAATTATATGCTACAACGGACAAAAATGTTTCAACCTTGTGTCTATTTTTTATTATAATAACTGGATTTTTTCCTAATTATAAAATGCCAAAATTCTGTAGTAACTCTATTTATAAAATGCAGTATAAAAGGACATTTTATTTAAAATTAACTGCTCTTTGGTATTTACTTTTTATAAAATTAATAATATTGTTTTTGAATCTTCCATAATATATTTTTCAGACTTGATTTTAAAAATAATGTGAAGAATAAGTTAAAAAACACATAATTCAGAAACTCCCTTCCAGTTTCAAAAAATATTTATTTGCACGGAGACGTTATGAATCTTCATTATACATGGCTAATTGTGGGATAGGAAGAAGATTAGTGTAATCATATAATCCAGAATCATAAATGGAGCAAGAAAGTTTTCATTTAGTTGTTAGCTTATTATAAATAATATAATACGCATAGAGAATGAAAAGAGTGTCATGGAAATACCATATAAAAGGAAAATATCCTTGGAATCCTGTTTCATACACTACAGCTATCAAAGAGACCATCCCAATCAATTAAAAATATAAGCATGGTGGGATGTTATTAGTTACCATGGTTTTTCTCTGTCATTGTAGGCTTTTAAACTGAGATGAATATTATTATTGTCGTAAAATTCTTGAAATGAATTAATCTAACATGTAATATATTTAATGGAAATGCAGTAGTATTTTTTTTTATATTGAAGTCAATGATTTTGCCGACTTCTTTGAAAAATATCGGTGTTTTCTTTTTCTTTTTTTATGATTTTAGCGACACATTTGAGACAAAAGTTGCTCAACTCTTTAAAATAATTGTCATGACGTCCGTAGATATTAACCAACAAACAGGTATAAATGAAATTCTTGCTATGTGCTTCAGTTAATGACATGGGATGTATCTGTTAGTCGGTATGAAAGGCATCGATGATGCATAATAGTCTTTGTATAAGTAATGCCGATGAATCATGCTAATTTTCTTTAGGAAAATACTATTTAAAAATCCACACATGAAAACCTGTGTCGTAATAATACAACAGTTATGACATGAAATTAATATTAAAAATGAATACAATAACATGGGATAATTTTGTTGCTTTTTACGCATAAAAGATTTCTATAAGTATACAGTACAGTTGGCATTTTCTCTCCTAGTAGTCTTTCTATCCTTAAAATATATTATTACACAAGTGAAGTAGAATGTAAAGAAATTGCTATCATTTAGTCATATTTTGAATTAAAACTTGTATTTTAATTTTGTTGCGTGAATTCAAATTTTATATAAAAAATCATCTCCAATGTATTTTGAAATTGAAATGTTTATTATGATTATATGATACGAGTTCCAGATTTTAATTAGTGAGAGCCCTTGAAACACCTTTTCTTTAGGCGCTAAATGCAGAAGGTTAGAAAAATAAGCAAACATTTTTTTTTTTAGATTATTCATTTTTCTGAGCGACAAGACAAATAACCGTACATGAATAACAATTATAATATTTTATTGAATTAATAATTAAGATGAAAAAGTGTATAAATGTTTTAACAGTTCGTATAAATATTTTTTTAATTAAGAAAAAATAATCCCAGGAGTATTGCAGTAAAAATACCGAAACAAAAGATTAGACTTGCAGTTGTTTTGTTTATCTCCTATTTTTCGAGCTCGTATTCAATAAACGCTTCATTAACGCCGAATTATTTCCCCGCTACCCTGCTGTTTATATTAACAGATCAGAGTCTTATAATATTCTGTGTAGTTTTTCTTTTTCGAAATAATGCGCATGGAAATAAATCAGACCAAATGTTTCACAAGACTGATGAAAACGCATTAGTTTTAGCGGTCATTTTGGATACGTCCACTACATAAGTACCCATGACAATGAAATAACAATAAAAGCGATTTATTTAAAATTAAATGTAGATGTGATTGAAAGTGGAACAGGGACGAAAGTTAACTCTCATCAAATTTAAAGGTGAAGCACTAAATAACCAAATGCATAGAAGCATATCCTAAGATTTTGGTTAGATTTTATCACTAACTGTAATTAAGATAGCTACATATACAGACACTCGTAACTCAGAAAATTTAATATACAATATCACGGGAAACACTAAACATATCAATCAGTATTGTAAAATATCTCTAACTTGAAAGGAATCCCGTGGATCCCAAAACTCTTTAATTGAAATACGTATGTGTAACACTTTACCACCGAAAGTCACTAGCTGTCAGCACGTAATAAAATCCAAACTACAAGTTCCGAAGCGATGAAGTTCCAATCTAATCTTCCATAAATGGCAGGACACGACTTTATCCAACCATACTCGCTTCTACCATCGTATTTATTCTAGCCGTCTACATAAACATAATTAGCATAACACTGCGTAAAATAACCACGACGATCAGATTCCCATGTGCACACAATGCAGCTGAGAAGAAAAGTTGCCGGAGTATAGAGAATTGGTTTCTAAAATCCTAATTGAAATATTGTAAAATGAAGTCTTTAGGGCTCACGCCGGGGAGATCAGAGATTTCATTAAATTATATTATCTCCTATTATTTTTTCGAAAATTACACGAATCTTTGTTTTTTACCGACATTTTCTTTCCAATGTAGTGGATGAGAAAACTACGTGAGTAAATACGGCATACATATTTGTCGTACAACTTTGGTATACATGTATTCATCCGTTCATCAAAAAACAAAAACTACTAAACAAATTCGCAATTATCAATTTTCATCAAATAGGAAATTTATTTGTTTTATATTATGTAAAACCCTTAAAGCATTTAAAAAAAATATTTGTTGTCAAACATTAACTTCAAAGTAACTTTCATTTATAGAATGGCCCATATAAATATTAATTTAGTCTTAATTACTGCTGTTAGTGTACGAGTCCGCGTTGCTAAAGCTAGCCAGTATCACAAAACTTTTTTCTATAGAAATCAAATCGTCTGCAACCAAAATTAAATGACATTTTTTTCATTCTTGAGATATACCTAACACGGAAATCGTGAAAAACAAAGCATAGCAGCGGCATATGTCGGGCGGTATACACCCAAACCTAATAATGATAATATTATGTCAAGGTCTAATACAATATGAATTTTTTTTAAATTTCTTGTATTAATTCTTAAAGTACAGATACCGCGGAAATCGGGTTAACCACATCATAGAAGCAGCACCTGTTCTAAGACTTATACCCAAACAAAATCAGTATCTAATTATATCAAGGTCTAACACAATACGAAGTTATGTGAAAGTCCTTGCATTAGTTCTTGAGACATATCTATCGTGGAAATTGTGAGAAATGTTTTATAGCAGTGCCATCTCTTAGGCGATTGACACCAAAAACTAATCAGCACCAATTTATGTCGAGGTCTAACTGAATCTAAAATTTGATTAAATTCCGTGCATTACTTCTTTAGAGTGCCTAGAAAATATGTGTCACATACATGCAGACAGACACACAGACTCACGGACAGACATTTAATCGTGTTCAGAACTTTTTAAAACTTATAAATCCGTCGAAAATTATAAAGTCAAAAATTTTTCCGACTCGATTACTGTTTTATTGTAAAGATAGAAAAAATAATAAAAAAAATATTTATTATATGGGTTTTTGCATTAATAAGGTCCGCAGAAACAATACTAAGCTTTTGGGTCAAGATTTTTTTTTTTTAACATATCGTACAAATATTGTTGAGGATATCTGTTTAGACCAATGAAAATGCCATTTGGAACATCTTTCAAACAATTCGCGCTACTACTCAGGCATTAATATTATTTTCTATTATGTATTCGAACAAAAAAATTTCGAAAATTCTCAGTTCGAAAATACTGAGAAGACCTCAGTATCTTCTCCTTGTGAAAATAACTTAGTTTTCTCTTAATAAAAAAATATATATATACCAGAGACATTACGAATTTAAAAGTAATTTTTTATTCAACAAATTACTAACACGAACTTATGTATTAAAAAATAACCAAAAGAGAAAAAATGTGAAATTTAAGTTATTCTTAGGATCTTCCTATGTAAAATTAATTTATATTAAAAGTAAGTAAAACACATAAAGTATACACATATATGTTTTTAGACAAACTTTTTTGAGTGAATAGGCTCCAATTTACGTTTCATAAAATATTTACGATATTTATTTTAACTATATGAATAAATATAGATAGAGAAAATATAACTATAAGATTTCGGGATATCATTATTTTTAGAATTTTCCTCATAAAGTTTCTAATCATATCACTAATGATGAGGAACATTATCTATATCAAGTAATGATATATTTTAGAAGTTCCGTGTAATAAAAGAATTTTTATTAATGATCTATGAAGACTTATATCCGAAGTTTCTGAAGTATAAATCTTTCATTCATTAGCGAGTTTTACTAGCGTCGAATGTTGGGAAATAGTGCAAGTTTAAAGTGCTGAGCAAAATAAAAAATGTATAATAAAATAATTACAAAAAATATAAGACTAAGTTATCTTTTAAATAGGAAATTTATTTTCTCATTTATCTAACAACTGGTAAATCGGCAGATCTGGAGCCTCAACGTCAGCTCTTAAAAGTCATTGTTTTTTAATCTCGCTTTTCATATTATTTAGCATCTTACAATCTACAATTATATTTTTTCATATTACATATATATTTATAGGCATATACCATACTTCGGAGATTTCCGAAATTAGAAGCGTTAAATTAAACACGGTTTATGCAATGATATTCTGAAATTCTTAGGAACTTCTTATTCATGTAACTTTTTAGACAAAAAAAACTTGTATTAAAATAAATTGTTCATTTATGTCGATAGAATTCAAAACTAATTTATTTTGATAATAAAATATTGCAGCAAAAGAGTGCGAGTTACTTCAATTTTATTATTTTCTTATTCTTTGAAATAGGTTTGCTAGGCAACTAATAAATTAAAAAGAAATGCATTTAAAAGTAAAAAGAAATGCATTTTAAAATTTGTACAAAATATGAAAATAAAATGTTTTATATTTCCCGAACAGATGCAAAACATTTTCCAATAATTTAAACAATTAATTTCTAAATTCTAAAAATATTAATATGCCATATTACAGTACAATGTACGTGTAAAAACTTGTATGGTGTTTGTAACACTTTGTGTTTTAAATTTCAAGTGTATTGTAAATTACCGTGTATTTGCGTTTTCAAGGACTATATTGCAATTTTACAGCAAAATGGGTTGTAAAATTTACGTTTTATTCTAAATGAACATGGCCTTCAATTTTTAAACACGTTGATGTAATTTTTAAGTTTTGTGGTAAATGAACATCTTCATGAATTTTGAAGTAGTTTGATGTAATTTTACTGGACAATGCGCTGTAAATTTAAAACATGTTTTAAATGAATTTATGAATGAATTTAAATGCATATGTTTTAAAATAATTCAAATTTCCATGGTGTATTAATTTTACAGCACAAAGTGTTGCATTTACATTACCCAATTATGAAGTACAATGGCGTAAATATACAATAAGTTTTGTTGTAACTGTTGTGGAGTTTTTTGGGGTTCTTTCTAAAACACAACTTACTTAAACTTAAAAAGCTCATTTATTACTCAATCTTCACTTGACAATTAAATATTTAGAAAAAAAAAAGTATACCCTGATTAGCTCCACTGAAATCTGTTGCCATGGAAAAGGTAGCAAATTATATTAAACTAATCAAAATATCAAAACTTAAGAATCCGAATAGGTTAATACAACAATGATAATTTTGAACTCATCATTTTAAGACAATATTAAATGTAGTAAGGGGCAACAGATTTCTAAATCAAGTAGCATACTGGATTGCATAATAAAGAACACCCAACTCCACTCCAACCCGATCAAGCTCAAATCTCCATACATATTAAATTAACAAAAGTGTAATCATCATATAATTTGGAAAAATGCAGACAACCTGAAATTCCTCCAATATGAGGACCAAAAGGGGAAAGAGTTAAATCCGTTAATAGAATAGGGATATGATGATGTACTAAAATTTTAGAACAACCATAGAGATTCTGAACAAGATCCGATCGGTTAACCAAGAATCGTATAGTGGTGTATAATGACTGGATATTTTATTTATTTATTTATTTATTTTATTTTTTTTACTTTTTAAAATAAAACAATTTTGGTGTATATTTTAGAAAAACAATGTTTCTGAAAGAGAGAGTTAAAGCTTAATTTAACATTTTATGAAATTAAATTTAATATTACTGTTTCACTTATTAATCTATCCATCCTTAAATCAAGATCAAAAATACGATTGTATAACATTGAGTGAACTTCAATTTATGTTCATTAAAACAGTCAGTTATGAATTTAAACTTAAGAAATTTTAAAGTCCTAATTTAATAAAGTTGAATTTTCTCTCCCTTTTTTTTTTTTTTAATTAATCACAGAAAGGTTAGGCCATTCTTATAGTTCTACTGTGAATATAAAAAATTAATTATTTAGAGATTTATACAAAGAAAAACATACCAACTTTGATAATAAACAAAAAAAAAAACACAATTTATTTGAACATTTAAAATAATGAAGCAACTAAGTTATCAAAAATAATCTTAATAAAACAATATAACAGCTGATCTTTTAAGTTGAAACCACTCACTGGTTACTTTTAAATTACACATCATATTTTTAAAATTACCATCATATTACCATTTAATGGTCGTTCAAACATACAAACATTATATATTAACCTACAGACTATTTCTGTTCATAATGTTTATTCTTATTGAAATTATCCAAAGATATTCATTTCACTTTTAAACTCTGGTATAGCAAACATATTTTTTTTTTTTTTTTTTTTTAAAGAGGTACAAATAAATAAAAAGAAAAACTATGCAAATAGTACTTACAACAGGTAGAGAGTTCAACAATTTTAGTCAATGGGCACTTAGGAGCATTTCCTCCTTTTTCAAAATCTGATGAAGCACTTAAGCTGGAGTATTCAGGCTGGGGAAAAATTCAGACGTGGTTTCAAGCTAACATTCATCAATCCTCTCATCTCACTGCATCACTTGCCATCAACTACTAGGTCCATCATCTAGTCCGGAGGGGAAAATCGTTCTACGGTTCAGAACTTCACCGTCGGAGTTAGTAATTTCACCTTCCTGAAGCATGTGTTTTATTCGAAGATAGCCATTACCGTAACTCAGAACACTACGACTTCTAACGACCGGTTTAGTTCAATATCTATGATCACTTCTGATGGTTAAGAAGTCATAATCTTGGAGCGCCACTACGCCAAAAGAAAATAGGCTACACATATCTTCTTCTTAATTTCTCGTTAACAGTTATAGATCCGCAATTCGAAAATGCCCTTATAGCCTCTTTTCATCATAACATCATGACTTAGGATGGTTAATGTAGGTCCATCAATGCCCCACTCTCAAAAAAAAAATCTTCCAGAAACCTGTCCGCCTTCAACAACTTCGCGATCCAGCCCACAGGCCAATCTTCGAGCCCCGTAATAAGTCGAATTTTTTTTACGAGTCAAACGACAGGTCTCTTGGCCAAGCAACAAGTGTCGTAAACATTCATTCCCCCGCGCTGTTTGAAAAACGGGACCGATCCACTCTGCCAGGGGTACGGGAATGGAAACAAAAGGAAAAATGGACTCATCGTGAAGACTACAGCTTGCCGCTCTACTCTGCCGGCCGCTTCATGGGGGAAGGAAACCATGCATCACCCCCATGGCGTGTGCTGAAGGGGGGTCCTATTAGCCTCTGTTTACATGGGCGCCAGCTATCCGCCTGATAGCAGAGCCAATTGAAGCCTGACGTAAACTTACAAAGCCTAATTGCGTGTATAGTACACTCATAAGATAACGTAATTCTTATACAGGGCGGTCGGTCATTCTTATATCAAAGTCAGACTAGATGACTCCAAATTTTCCACCTGTGCAGTCTACTGACAAAACATCCCTCCCTTGCTGTCTGCTTTTCGTATTTGAAAAACAGGAAGCTACGTTAGACTATAAACGTTGAAATTACTTTGCAAAAAGAAAAAGAAAGAAGAAAAAATAAAAACTGATTTTATTATAATTATTACAATTACTTTTATTTATTTAAATTTTTATTAGAAACAGAAAAAAAGAGTGCTTTTAAATAAATGTTGAGAAAGTGATTTAAATAATTAATGTAGATTAAAAAAAAAAAAATTTGTTGAAACCAACCGTAACAAGATTGCTCCCCCCGGCTAATTAAAAAAAAAATTTTTTTTTTGAGAAAACAAATTATTTTTTTGAAAGGTAACTTGGTACCACATGGCATGCTGGGACCTCAACACTGAAAAAACTGACCCACAAACACAGATCATACATCGATCCGGGACGGGATCCAGAGAGTTCACCGCTGAAATACCACCCTGACAATATATTCCGGATATATACAACCAGAGCTCGCACATCCGTAGAAACCATTACCTAAAATATTACCTGAAACATGACCATAAAACAGTAGTACCAGAGGAGGGACCACAAGGCTGATTTTACCACTAAAATGACCAAGATATTTTCTGCACCTGTAAAAGAACACATGTTCCACCTGATTGTGAAACCTCACTTCCCTACTACTGTCATTCCTACGCATAACTGCATCCTTCCTGAGACTTCTGGCAACAGAACTGTAAATAATACATAAATTGAATTTTGAAAAAAAAAAATTAGCCGAAAAAGAAGAGAAGTGCCCACTGATTAATTGTCACTATACTGCTTATATACATAACTTCAATAATTGGCATCACAGTATATTACAACACTATCTATTAATGTAAATAAGTACTAGTAATATCATAGTTACAACATTGTAAATGTCAATGAAATTTGTAAAACACATATTAATTCTATTATACAAAAATACACAAGAGCAACTGGTGACACACAAAAAAAAATATATACATATACATCTGTAAGACACAAATTATGGTATCACAGACCATGTTAGAGAATTACGCACACAATTGTAACAATTTTATATGAGAACACATGTTTGTTTTCGAACACAGTCTAATGATTCGGGATATTATGTAGATTTTACAAATGCACGTACAAGTAATGTGCATGGGAAAGAGTATCTCTGCCTCTGTGCTACTTATAGCAAAAAGCAGTTTCGGGCCTTTTGGGCACTACAGGGAAAACATTCCACAAAATAAAATAAAAAACAGGGGTGGTGACATATATCACCAGGAAGGAAAACACACATTCCACAAAAATAGGAAGTAGAATAAATAAAATAGTTAATTTTAGCACTTTTAGCCACACACAACAACATACAGGCATGTACATGAGACAGTATGTACTAGAAAAAGAAAAAGGGCCCACACTCCTTAAAGTTTAAGCTCAAATAAAACCACAAACTGTATAGTAAATAATAAATCTATCTAGTTAAAATGTAGAAATTAAAGTAAACACATACTTAAAAAGTTATATACAAAACACTGATGCATTAAAAAAAACTGAACTAAACAGATCTACCTCGGCAAAAGGGCATACAAAACACAACATCCTAAAAAAATTTTAAAGTAACAAAAATTACATTCGTTTCTTTTTTTTTTTTTTGCAAAAATATACCCAAAATCTACGAAAACGGGGTGCGGACGGGTATATACCACATAATCTACCATAAAACAGACAAAAACCTTAAGTATAGGCATAAAAAGGGTTAAAAATGCCTACATGAGAGTATCAACACACAACCAAAACAAACCTTTAATACGCTAGAAAAACTAAGTTCCGTTTTAAAAATGTCAAAAAAAAATAATTAAATATACATACACATTAACTAAACTATAAATAAATACAAATAAACAAGGTAAAATTGAATAAAAATGCTTGAATAACGAAAAAAGGTAGTTAGTATTTATAACTCGGACGGTCTCTTCTATCCCGTAGCGAATAGTCGGTTCTAGAAATCGATATTGAACGACTACTTCTATTCGATTTAGCAGCTGGACGAATCGATGAACGAGACCTGCGCGAATCGCTGTGCTCAGCAGTTGAACTGCTTTCTGCCGTGGCTGAATTTTTACCTACGCGCATTTCACTGCCTTCTGCCGTTGCTAAATTTTTATTTACGCACATCTCGTTATTCTCTGCCGCTGCAATCTCCGGAGAAATGGGAGGTGGGGGAGAGGGATTTATGATTTCAGTCGCGTCGCTGTCTGTTTCCTCCACTTCCGGCGCTACCGGAGTTTCGTTATTGTTGACGTTCACTACTGCTGGTGCGCGGTTACTATCATATGGTGCCCAGGGAATGAATCGGTTACGCTTACACCTGCGTACAGGAGGAGAATCGCGCGGTTGGTGTGGTGAATCGATGGTCACGTTTTCAGTCGATCCCAGGCCAATTGTTTGTTTTGGTTTACTGGACCAGATGGGGAGTCTGTCTTTGAAAGAAGACAACCTGTCAACATGGACAACCTGACAATTTTTGGGATTAGCAACTAGCGCTATTTTAAAATTAACCTCATTTAGCTTCTCAATTATAGTAAAAGGACCATTATTTTGCTTGCTTAATTTTTTTGTATTACCAGGGGCGACTGTGGGTGTAAATAACCACACAAGATCTCCTATTTTAAAATTTTTATCAACAGCTGTCTTTTCACGGTATTTTTCCTGCTGCTCAGAAACTTTAATTAAATTACTATGTACTTCAGTGTATACTTTTTGAAGAGCTGGGATTAAGAGTTCGCAAAAAGAGGGTGCATCATTATAATTAAAAGAAGGTGGTTGAGAAAAGAGATTATATGGTAGATTCATATTTCTGCCATACATAACTGCAGCTGGGCTAAGTTTAGTTGAAGAGTGGACAGCTGAACGCATAGCTAGTAGTGCAAATTTGAGTTTAGTGTCCCAGTCAGATTGATTTTGGTTGACTATGTGACAAAGTGCATTTTTAAGAGTACGATTCTGTCTCTCCACTTGCGAGTTGCCAGCCGGGAGATAAGATGAGGTCTTAATATGATTAATACCAAACATTTTATATACGTGCTCTATCGCATCTGAAATTAGATTCTTCGCGTTGTCCATCGTAATAAAACAGGGCGCACCGTAGCGTGATATGAAATCAGCTAAAGTGTCCGCAATGACATCTGAAGTGGTTGAACTAACCGCATATGCTTCTGGCCACTTAGTAAATGAATCTATATATGCGACAATATACTTATTTCCCGAAAAAGTTTGCGGTAAGGGTCCAATGAGATCCAAATGAACCTTGTTCATGGGAAACTGGGGGGTCGGCATACGTTGCAGAGGGGCGAGCTGGTTCGCTCTATAATCTCTCTTCTGCTGGCAACTAATACATGACTCCACTAGATGCTTGACATCTGACGACATTCCTGGCCAATAGAAGTGCTCACGAATGCGATCAATGGTCTTTTGAAAGGCTTGATGACAAGCCGCTAGGGACTCATGTGTTAGTGCAAAAACTTGAGTAACCAATTCTTTTGGCACGACTAACTTTACAGATTTATTCAAAATAGCTGACTCCCTTGTATCCTCACAAACTAAAATGTCATCTCTAAAAAAAAATTTCATGTATTTAGGAGCAATTTCTACACCTTGGTCTAGTTTTCTTGCAATCTCGCAGCATTTCTTGTCTGATTTTTGTAATTCACCAATTTTTTCAAGTAGATTAGAATGAGGCATAAAAGTAACTTCCTTTTCGACTTGTATACAAAAATTACAATTAACAGTATCATTGGAGTTATCATTGTTGACATACCTCGAAAGGAAATCTGCGACACTGTTACACTTACCTTTAACAAACTTGATTGTAAAATTAAAGTCTGAGAGAGTGCAGAACCATTTAGCCATGCGAGATGTAGGGTCGTGAATTTTTAACATAAATGTTAGAGGCGCATGGTCTGTATAGATGAAAAAATGGGTATTAGCAATGTAACATTTGAAGTGGGCAGTAGCCCAAACTAAAGCTAGTAATTCCCTTTCAGTGGTGGAGTAGCGGGTCTCAGCATCTTTCAATTTTCTGCTGGCAAAGGCAACAGGATGGAGCATGTTATTTTCATCTAATTGTGATAACACTGCCCCTAATGCTTCGCCACTGGCATCAGTATATAAATGGAATTCTTTCTCAAAATCAGGGAGTGCAAGACATGGTTTTGAAATAAGAGCCATTTTAAGGTCTTCAAATTCTTTCTGTGCATCTTCATTCCACGAAAATTTTCCTGTCTCTTTCGTTAAGTTGATTAGATTTTTAGCTCTCTTAGTAAAATCTGGTATAAATCTCCTATAGAAAGATAGAGTTCCAATAAATGACCTAACAGCCTTTCGGGTAGTTGGAGGTTTAAAATTTTCTATTACGGCAATATTTTTATTGATAGGTGATACTTGGCCACTACAAATCTCAAAACCTAGATATTGTATTTTATTCGAAAGGAAAGTGCATTTCCTGGGCTTAAGTTTAAGTTTATGCAGTCTTAACCTTTCAAAGACCATGCTAAGCTTCTCAAAATGAGAATTAACATCACTGGAGGCAATTACAATGTCGTCGATATAAACAAGAATTCCAAGATTGCCTAAATCACCGAAAATAGCATTCATAAGTCTTTGGAAACTGTTACCTGAATTTGAGAGCCCAAAACAGTTACGGGTCCACTCAAAAAGTCCTTTGTGGGTGATTATAGCAGTTTTATGCCTATCCTCTGGGCGAATAACCTGTTGAAAAAACCCACTAGTTAAATCTAGCGTTGAAAAAAATTTAGCCCCACTTAAAGCATCAACAGAGTCGGTAATGTTAGGTATTGGGTAAGCATCTTTAACAATATTTTTATTTAATCTTCTGTAGTCAACAGCAAGTCGATAGGAACCGTCTGATTTCCGAACCAGAATAACCGGAGAAGCAAATTCAGACATGGAAGGGGAAATTATGTCCGCCTGTAACAAAGTATTAAGTTGGTCTTCCATTTCTTGACGTAATTTGTAGGGGACTCTATAAGCTTTGCCTTTAACTGGTTTATTTGAAGTTAAGTTAATTTCATGCGGGATTGTATCACAGCCGGGTAAATCTAAGACCGATGCTGCAAATACATCTTTGTTTTTGTCTAGAAAATTTTGCATTTTAAGTTTTAATGGGGGTTCTAAATGATCTAAATTAATTTCAGAGCTCCAAGTGAGATCAGCGTGATCAAAGTCACCAATTGGAGGGGCCAAATTTATATTATAGGTTAATTTATTATCAGTTACGGGTATATTTGACTGGTCTACACATTTTTGAATTTTGGCAACAAAGGTTCCTTTATTTAAATGAATACTATTGTCTGAAAAATTTGCAAATGAGATATATAGGCCATGTTCTTTAGTGCAAATGGCTCTGGAGGTAAGGAGACCTTGATTTAAATTTTTCGCCAAAGGTTCTAACATAACAATATCATTTTCCTTAATAAAATTTTCCTTATAACTTTTAACCTGGGCTAACATTTTTGACTGCGGGGGAATTGAAATTTTGCTACATAACACAGCGAAACTTATATTTTTATTTTTATTGGTTTTATCACTACTGCTATCTTCATTGCTCTCCTCCTCGACTTCAGGTACCTTATCCTCTATACTTACCAAATCTTCACTTTCATCAATATTACAAATTTCAGTAGTCTCTTCAGCTAAATTACCCTGAGTTACCTGACTCGCTGCTGAAAGAATGTTGTCGACACTTTGAATACTTGAAAAATTTTCAGTGTTATTACCCTCAGAGCTACCGCCTGATGTTGTTTGCATGCAAAAGTTCTGCGCAACACTTTCAACTTCCTTATCTGACTCAGTTTGAATGACTATCTCAACATCTTTTCCCATATTACTCAACTGCGGGTCCTGAACTACCATATTTTCACTACTATGATTCCCATTTTCAATATTAACTGAGTCATGAACTTTCTCACATGCACAATTTTCAGGAGGGCTATTGGCATTACTACTTTTTGAATTCTCCCCTACTTTGTTGACACATTTTATATTTACAGAATTATTTTTAACACAATCATTATTTATACAATTATTATTAGAATTTACACTATATACAGAGTTAGAAATATTTACAGAATTAGTAGCAAGACAAGTATTACACCCTGAAGTATTACTTGGGGTTTCTACGCTTTGTTTACATTGGCCTGAAACTGGCACTTTAAGAGCGACAGCATTTGTATCACAATTTATACTTGCCCGGTACTCTTTCAAAAATGGCATTCCCAAAATCATATTAAATTCCTCTGCTAATTTACCTTCCACTACATAGAATTCAGCTTGACATTGAACATTATCAAAAACAAATTTTAAAAATACTTTCTTATTTAGGTGAACTTTCTCACCGGTGACAGTCATAATGGGGATATTGCAATTCTCCATTTCAAAATTCTCTAAACAGTTACAATCAGTACCACTCAGGAGATTAATTGCAGAACCCGTGTCACATAATGCATTTAGGCAAACTTTATTTATGTAAATTCTTGCAGTTGGTAATGTATATGATTGGGGCTGAAACATACTATACACAGTTGGGGGGTCCAGGGGCCTGTTGGGGATCGACTTGACCACATCTGATCCGGCCACTAATAGTTTAAAGGTTCATTTACACTATTTGCTATTGGGGTGTTATTTACCGCCTGCTCCTCATTTCTGTTCGCAGCTGTGTTCCTATTGTTTTGGTAATAACCACCTCTTCTTCCCCTATATCCGCCTCGCTGATTGTGGTTCCCTCTAGGATTTTCACCTCTGTTTCTATAATTTTGCCCACGGCTCCTGAAATTTTGACCACCTCCCCTTCTAAAATTATAGTCGACAAAATTTAGTGGACAATCTCTGGCATAGTGGCCTTGTACGGAGCACCTATAGCAGGTTACGGGTCTTACCTCTTGGTTTTTCTCCTGTACATCCCTAGCCCTAAGATCAACTAAACTGTCTATCTTAGCTGCTAAAACATCAATTTGAGATTTTAGTTGGTCTATCTCCTTCTTTTGTGAGCTATCTTGCTGAAAAACTGCAGCACAGGGTAGGTTTTGGGTCAAATTAGGGTTGAGAATTTCCTCGCGGTGGTTGTAGAAAGGGTTAATGCTCCTATAAGCCTTTTCCTCAAGAAGCGCAATTTTGAGGACCTCTTCTGGGGATTGTGGATTTCTCGCAATTACCCCCTTTCGCACTTCTGGTGTAAGATTGCTCAACAGCATGGAGTGTAGTAGAGCCGTTCGGCTTTTATCGACTACTTCACCCTGGATACCTTCAATTACAAGGGCTCTTAATGACATATCTTATGCCTTGTCATAAAACTCCTGAACACTCATATTGGGTGGCTGTTTAAAATTTAAAAAATGACTGAGGGCAACATCTGGTGTGGCCTGTGAAGTATAACTCTCTTTTAAGATTTTTAATAGCTCATCAGATGTTTTTGCTTTGTGAATTTTTATTCGCCTAGAAGCAGCTCCTGATAATCTAGCTAACAAAACGAATTTTTTCTCCTCCTCATTCCAGTCGAATAATTTGGCAAAACTCTCAAATTTCTCAGAAAAATCTGAGAAGCAGACTGAGCTGGCCTCTCCATTGAATGGGGGAATGTTTGACAAATTATCCACTAAAGCATTTTTTCGCTGAATAGTGGCAATTGCTTCCGAGTGCTTATCAGCCATAGTTAGAGTTAGAAAATGACAAACAAACCAAAAAGAAAATGAAAAAAAGGGGGGGGGACAACTTAAAAATGAGAAAAAGAGAGGGGAAAGGAAAACCTTATAAATACATAAAACTTAAGTACAGGACTATGCTTTTTGTAAATAAGAAAAGGTTATGCTCACAAGGCATAATTTTGACTGGGAATTGTAGCTTACTAGCACAGAGAGAGAGCCTAGACCTCTTTTTACACTTGAACATATAAATAAAATTTTAATTGCAAAAACACCCAGTTGCTCTTTGATACATAAATACATACAAGTAAAAAAAAATCAATAACCCAGAGACCGAATTGTTACGGCTCCATTTGTTGTGGGTTTTTTTTTTGGGTTCTTTCTAAAACACAACTTACTTAAACTTAAAAAGCTCATTTATTACTCAATCTTCACTTGACAATTAAATATTTAGAAAAAAATAAGTATACCCTGATTAGCTCCACTGAAATCTGTTGCCATGGAAAAGGTAGCAAATTATATTAAACTAATCAAAATATCAAAACTTAAGAATCCGAATAGGTTAATACAACAATGATAATTTTGAACTCATCATTTTAAGACAATATTAAATGTAGTAAGGGGCAACAGATTTCTAAATCAAGTAGCATACTGGATTGCATAATAAAGAACACCCAACTCCACTCCAACCCGATCAAGCTCAAATCTCCATACACATTAAATTAACAAAAGTGTAATCATCATATAATTTGGAAAAATGCAGACAACCTGAAATTCCTCCAATATGAGGACCAAAAGGGGAAAGAGTTAAATCCGTTAATAGAATAGGGATATGATGATGTACTAAAATTTTAGAACAACCATAGAGATTCTGAACAAGATCCGATCGGTTAACCAAGAATCGTATAGTGGTGTATAATGACTGGATATTTTTTTTTTTTTTTTTTTTTTTTTTTTTTTTTTTTTTTTTTTTTTAACTTTTTAAAATAAAACAATTTTGGTGTATATTTTAGAAAAACAATGTTTCTGAAAGAGAGAGTTAAAGCTTAATTTAACATTTTATGAAATTAAATTTAATATTACTGTTTCACTTATTAATCTATCCATCCTTAAATCAAGATCAAAAATACGATTGTATAACATTGAGTGAACTTCAATTTATGTTCATTAAAACAGTCAGTTATGAATTTAAACTTAAGAAATTTTAAAGTCCTAATTTAATAAAGTTGAATTTTCTCTCCCTTTTTTTTTTTTTTTTTAATTAATCACAGAAAGGTTAGGCCATTCTTATAGTTCTACTGTGAATATAAAAAATTAATTATTTAGAGATTTATACAAAGAAAAACATACCAACTTTGATAATAAACAAAAAAAAAAAACACAATTTATTTGAACATTTAAAATAATGAAGCAACTAAGTTATCAAAAATAATCTTAATAAAACAATATAACAGCTGATCTTTTAAGTTGAAACCACTCACTGGTTACTTTTAAATTACACATCATATTTTTAAAATTACCATCATATTACCATTTAATGGTCGTTCAAACATACAAACATTATATATTAACCTACAGACTATTTCTGTTCATAATGTTTATTCTTATTGAAATTATCCAAAGATATTCATTTCACTTTTAAACTCTGGTATAGCAAACATATTTTTTTTTTTTTTTTTTTTTAAAGAGGTACAAATAAATAAAAAGAAAAACTATGCAAATAGTACTTACAACAGGTAGAGAGTTCTACAATTTTAGTCAATGGGCACTTAGGAGCATTTCCTCCTTTTTCAAAATCTGATGAAGCACTTAAGCTGGAGTATTCAGGCTGGGGAAAAATTCAGACGTGGTTTCAAGCTAACATTCATCAATCCTCTCATCTCACTGCATCACTTGCCATCAACTACTAGGTCCATCATCTAGTCCGGAGGGGAAAATCGTTCTACGGTTCAGAACTTCACCGTCGGAGTCAGTAATTTCACCTTCCTGAAGCATGTGTTTTATTCGAAGATAGCCATTACCGTAACTCAGAACACTACGACTTCTAACGACCGGTTTAGTTCAATATCTATGATCACTTCTGATGGTTAAGAAGTCATAATCTTGGAGCGCCACTACGCCAAAAAAAAATAGGCTACACATATCTTCTTCTTAATTTCTCGTTAACAGTTATAGATCCGCAATTCGAAAATGCCCTTATAGCCTCTTTTCATCATAACATCATGACTTAGGATGGTTAATGTAGGGCCATCAATGCCCCACTCTCAAAAAAAAAAATCTTCCAGAAACCTGTCCGCCTTCAACAACTTCGCGATCCAGCCCACAGGCCAATCTTCGAGCCCCGTAATAAGTCGAATTTTTTTTACGAGTCAAACGACAGGTCTCTTGGCCAAGCAACAAGTGTCGTAAACATTCATTCTCCCGCGCTGTTTGAAAAACGGGACCGATCCACTCTGCCAGGGGTACGGGAATGGAAACAAAAGGAAAAATGGACTCATCGTGAAGACTACAGCTTGCCGCTCTACTCTGCCGGCCGCTTCATGGGGGAAGGAAACCATGCATCACCCCCATGGCGTGTGCTGAAGGGGGGTCCTATTAGCCTCTGTTTACATGGGCGCCAGCTATCCGCCTGATAGCAGAGCCAATTGAAGCCTGACGTAAACTTACAAAGCCTAATTGCGTGTATAGTACACTCATAAGATAACGTAATTCTTATACAGGGCGGTCGGTCATTCTTATATCAAAGTCAGACTAGATGACTCCAAATTTTCCACCTGTGCAGTCTACTGACAAAACATCCCTCCCTTGCTGTCTGCTTTTCGTATTTGAAAAACAGGAAGCTACGTTAGACTATAAACGTTGAAATTACTTTGCAAAAAGAAAAAGAAAGAAGAAAAAATAAAAACTGATTTTATTATAATTATTACAATTACTTTTATTTATTTAAATTTTTATTAGAAACAGAAAAAAAGAGTGCTTTTAAATAAATGTTGAGAAAGTGATTTAAATAATTAATGTAGATTAAAAAAAAAAAATTTTGTTGAAACCAACCGTAACATAACTTTCATATTTGCTATAAATAAATATATGCTTGATTTTGCTAGGACGTGTTGTACAGGAAGTGGGTAGATAAGCATTGATTTTTGGCCTCCCGCAGGGTAAATTGTATTATGTTTTTTCGGAAGTGCTTTGCTTCCTTTAATATAATGTAGTATCTATATTTATTGCTTTTTATTAAATTTTCTTTGAAGATCGTTATGTCTTATACGCAGATTAGACATATGTGTTTGTTTTAGTAATTAATGCACTTCAAATATGTACATTTAATTTGTCTGGTCTCAATATGACACCATCGTAATGTTTCCATATGTTAATATGGTAAAATAGAAAGAAAGAAAATCATTTGTAAATACTACAACTGTATTATGAGCACTTCATATCGGATAAAATTGAATTGATATATTTGAAATTCATTAAAATATGTGAAATAAACTCCAGTTTCGTATTTTGTATATTATAATTAAATAATCATCAAACAAAAATCAATGAGACAAGAGCAAATACACGTCCAAAATTTTATTAAAATAATTATAGCATTAAAAAAAAGTTTCATAGCTATTTGTCTTCTTTTAATGAGAAAGTCCACAAATTTTCAAATTAAAATAAGTAATCCACATATGGTATACCTACATATAATCCAACTTCATTATGATTAAAATCTATAGAACAAGTATCATTACAGATTATTCTTCTATAATCGCATTGAAGTTCCGCATACATTTTCTTTTATTTCATGTTACAGTTTAAATCGCTTCGGAACAGATGCGTTATGTCTTCTCGTTCGAGCTTGAATTAGATTAATATCCACCTTCTTCAAACCTAATCCGAACCCTAAAAACCATTTTTATGAATCCACAATCCACAGCGCCTTAGCAGGAAAGAAAAGAAAATGAATATTATACTTATGTACAATTAAAAATAATAAATCTATAATTATGTATGTAATGTTAAACTTCTTTGTTATTAAGGGGTTTCATACCTTTTGAAATGTTTCTACCGCCAGTGAAAAGTGATGTGGTTTCAAGTTCTCATAAATTTTTAAATACTTAGTGAAATTACATAAACCTTTGTAATATATTTAAGCCATATTTCAGGCTTTATAAAATGTAAAAATAAACACTTTTAATGTAATATAATAGTTTAAAAAAATTCAGTTAGTATTGCAAAATTTTTTCACAAGGTATGTCAAAATCCGCACCATAGCTTAACTTAGAAGGAATATATCTACATAAAACTTATGTTAAATGACCTTTAAACTCTATTTTATAGAATGAATTAATGATATATACATTAATTGACAGAAAGTATTTAAAAAGTTCAATTAAGTTTGAAAAATAGGGAAAAAATTGAAAAAATAATTAATTAGTCATTAAAAAAATAATGAAGATACTTAACTATCCCAATAATATTAATTCATTTTATAAAATATAGTTTAGCGGTCATTTTAGCATAAATTTTATGTTCACATATTAATTCTAAGTTAAATTATCGTGCGGATTGGGACATTTCATGTGAAACATTTTGAAATATTAACGGAATTTTTTTAAATTATTATATTATAATATAAGTGTTTATTTTTACATTTTATAAAGCCTGCAATATGGTGTAAATATATTACAGATGTTTGTGTAATTTCAATAAGTATTTAAAAGGTTATGAGAACTAGAAACAACATCTCTTTTCACTGGCGGTAGAAAGATTTCAAAACATATGAGACCCCTTTAAGCGATCTAAATATATATATACACATATGGGTTCATTGCCAAACATATGATTATTTTCCTCTAAACCATGATATCTATCAAAAATTGGGTGTACTTAAACTCGCACCCAAATCGTAAGAAACAAAATCAGATTCATCTGGACTGAATCCGACATATAAGTTTTGTTCACTTTCTTTATCCAATTTTACAGTTACAGTGTTTTCAAATTGCAGTTATTTTATTTTTCAAGTGTTATGATAATCTGATGCACTTTCTTTTATTATTATTTTTTTCAAACGTTGGTTGTACTTTATTAGACTGTATCTTGGTAGAGAACATGTTTTCATTAGGGATAATTCAAGAGAGTCTTTTTATTTTTTGTTATATAGAAAGATTAACCTTCCACTAATAAAAATTTAATAAAAATTAAAAATATTAAATCCACAAAATTATCGTTTTTTAAAATTTTATTACCATTACTTTAATATACACGCACACATATATATAACTAACATAATATGTCCTTGTCTTTTCTATAATGGTATGTTTTGTAAATTTCCGTATGAAGAATTTTTTCGTCTAACACTATAGTTACAGTTATGGAACAGTTTGTTTTTTATGTAAATATAGTGTAAATAGAATAAAAAAAAAAATTCTGTCTGTTGGTGATAGTTCTGAAAATATTTTGCTAAGGCAAAAAAAAAATGAAAAACTTATATTTAAAGGTCAGTTATAACAATTAGGCAAATATTTTTCATATAATTCTCACAAATATAGATGTTTTTTACATGGTACAAATTCAATTATATTTGGCATTATATGTATTTAATAAATTGTGTGAGAGATAAAGGAATAATAATAGAATTAATAATAGTGCAGTTTAAATAAAGCTTCGAAAATTTTGTGAAATATGTACTTTCGTAATAAAAAAATAATCATCTGTATGGATTAGCTTTATATTTAAACCATTCATCTTTTTCTTAAGTTTTACTTTGTTTTCGATTAAGGAAAAAAATCCATATTACAGATTTTATTTACTTACCAGAGAAAAAATAATGAGATTAATAAATGTTTTTTCTCTTTTTTGTATGCTATACGCATTTTTTGCAAAATATTATTTGTGTAAAGACAAATATGTAAGTGAAGCAGGTTTTTTTTTTTTTAAGTTAAATTATTCCTTTGAGTAATCGCGATGCATGTTCTTTTTCAATGATCAAGGGGTGGGTTTTTTCCCCCTCCAGTAGTATGCAAATATATATTTTAAAATAAACATTTTAAATAAATCATTGTGGTATGATTGCACGGAAAATGCGATATTTTTTTGTGACATAAAATCATATTTCGTCTATTAACTTTATAATAAGATAAGAGCAGCATAATAATATTTGTAGTATATAAATTCCTTTAAAGAAGCATATTTAAAGATTTATGCTTGCAGATCGTACTTTTTCTTGCACAAAACATTTATCTATTTATTTTTCGACCAACACTGATGTATTAATCCATCTATATTAATACATGAAAATGTTTGCCTATCTGTGTGTCTGTTGGTTATAGATAGGTAAATCTGTCACACGTAGAGGTCTGTATATGTGTGTCAGATAGACAAACGCAGATTTACATGCATCCGAGTCACAGATGTTTGTTGTTTTCTGACATTTATTTTAATTTTTATGCGAATTTAGCAATTTTTGCATTTTGAGGCGATTTCCCGACATTCGCAAAAGCAATCCAATTCCAATCGTTTGCTATATTATGGAAAATTTCCCTATAAATGTACTCAAACTTCTTCAATATGCATTATGTTGATTTTGGGATTTTTTAAAGTAATGTTTTTTAAATGTAAGAATTTTCATATTTTTTAAACGATTGCTGTGTAAAATCTTTACCGCACATTCTCATATTATATGTCCATATATGGATACAACTTTTAGAATATATTGTAAAGAAAATAAATAGATTTGTTTTTTCAAATTTAAAAGAAAATAATGACAGGTCGATTATTTCGACAATGTCAGTAAAAATGCATGTAAGTTTTTCTTCCTCGATAAAAGCCAACGGACAACAAATATTTGCAATTAGATAACACATTTGGGGGATTATATTGGCTTTGAAAAGTTCTTTATTATTGCTACGTTTTGAGATATCGGGTAATACGTTTTATTGAATTCGGTTAATATATTGTTTTCATCAGAATATCAGTAACATTATCTTGCTTCCGTTTTGTATTAAAAACTGAATTATAATTACTTTGGAGATACTTTGTTGCAGATAACCGTATTCTCCTTATTATGTTTTAATTATGATTTAACTCGGTTTTAAATAACATCATAAGTATATAATGAGGAGGATTAATTTCATTCGGTAACATTTTGAGCCATTCCAAATCCTTTTGATAACGGTTCTTCCACATCTTTAGCACAAAAATTCCTGAACTATCTACCAGAAACTATTCAAATCAGCGAAATTTGTGAAAACTTAGCTTGTCAGTAAATAAAATTGATACATAAGGACAAGAAAAATAAAGAATTAAAATTAGATATAGGTTATACTGATATGAATAGATTTGTGCTTTTCTTCTGAAAATTGCACCCTGCAGGAAAATTAGTGTTCATAGATTATCTATTAAAAATAATTTTTTTCTTGCTGTCATCGTTATGGCATAACTTTACATTAACTTTGTTTCTAGTAGCAACGATAAAATGTGAAATTTAAAAATAATATGTTATTATAAATTCTAGAATCAACCATCGAAAGAATTCCAGAATCAATCATAGGATTCTAGAATTAGTTCTATAAATAAATTATCTTGAAGAATGATAGTTATTTAATAAAAAGAAAACAATTTTAGTACGATTTACTTGATTGGCAAAATCCTTTTAGTCCTTACAGAGTACTGTCATTACGAAATTTCATTTACATGATATTCAGCCTAAAAAAATGCATTAAAGCTGAGGGAGACAGATTTTATGAGAAAAACAAACTGAGAATGACATCTCCTCCTTATTAAAACAAATAATCCTTTTGTGTATGATTAAAACTTTTCCAAATGAACAAATATTCTCTAAATGTAAATAGCGAATAAAATTCACATACAATAAATATACTTAATGTACTTAAGACAACATTTTAAGGCAAAAGAAAAAGATATTTTTTCGTTAATAAATAAAGATAAAAACATAATAATTAACGCATGAAATAAATTAAAGAAACAATATTACGCAATATCTTAATCATATTTATTCCCTCTTTCAAGACAGAAACACTTTCTTCTACTTCGAAATAATTTCATTCTATTTTTCATTTTGGAATGTTTCAACTTAAATTGAATTTACTTATTTGTACTTTTAAAAAAACTTAAACATCTTGTTTTAAAATATTATACATATTTTTTTTTTATCTTCAAATGGAATCCCTTTAAGAATCCATTAATGAAATATGTTTCTTTCTGTATTTTAAGCATAATGCTAAAAATCCACGATTATTTTATTACGCTTAGAATTTCAATTAGAAATTTATTAAAGTATGAGTTAAAATATGCGGGTATTTAAGAGAAAAATTACAGAATTTTCAACACAGACTGATTTGTCAGGCAAAAAAGGTTTGTAAATCTTTAAAATTTCTTGATACATAGAATATGTATTTAGTCGTGTAAAATGTACTTTCTGGATGCTTCACATCTTTTGATTAATGTAAACATAAAATAAATTTTCATAAAAATATCGTAATAGATGGAATAAACTTTTGGTGCAGCAGTAGCTGCAACCAGAAAATGGTGAAATTCCGCTCGAACATTTGGAGTTACACTCTAAAAACGACATTTTCAAAACTGAGCAAAAAATACTCAAAACGGAATATGTCGGATAGTCAAAATGGCTCTGAATCAAAATTACTCAAGATTGAAACATGTATATGTTACGGTTAATATGATTATCCGGTCATTATTAATAATGACCGAATTAAACATATTGACCGTAACATATATATTCATATATATGATATATTATGTATGTTATATCATATATATATTCATATATATTCATAACATATATAACTCATTTCTGAAAACATGCTCACTTTCAAGAATGAAACATTATGTGCTCATATTTGAGTATGTCCATGTTTCAAAAATGAGCATTAACTGACTTCTATGTGCTCATTTTTGAATATTTTTTGTGTTTCAAAAATGAGTGTGAACTGTCCTCTCTGTGTTCAGTATTAAGTATGTTTATGTTTGAATATTCTGAGTATTTCTGGTATTTCAGAACTCAAAGCATTTGGTCGTCCTGTTTGAAACAAAAAGTTCCATAACAAAATGAAAACATCGATTTACTCAGTGTCATTTTTCTCAGTGTAAGATTTAACCGGTAGTGTATGATTTAACTCCAAATCTTGGAATGAGATTTTACCATCTTATGGTTGAAACTACTGCAGCCTCAAAACTCGGTTCAAGATACGAGAAAATTTTAATACTGATATTTAAACTCAAACAAATGCGCACAAAAATAAGTTTTCTTTAAGAGTTACTAACTAGTTACATGATCCATTTAGCGCGCTTCAAATAATCTGCGCAGAGATCTGTTGAAAATATGCGACAGCCAATAAAATAATTTCTTTATTTCCGATTTGAAAATAAGTAGATCATTTGTGCGTGTTTTGATAGTGCAAAAGATTCATTAAAAATGATTAACCTTTACAAGGGGGCACAGAAAGCATCTGCCCAAGTTTGCATGTATTCTCGGACAGATGCTGTCTGAGTCCACGCGTAAAGGTTAAATTGAATATAAATAACATAGAATATAGCACATTTTACAATATGATAGATATAACATTTAAGTCATAAAATTCCGTAATATATAAATTGGTTGTATTTCGTTTTTATTAATGAACGCTACTTCAACTAACGGAAATAAAATTGTTTTTGATAATTATATTTTACTAATGTGCATAAAATTGTTCTTTTCTTAATAAAATATCGTAAAATTCGTTAATATAGAAAACTTAGTAGCAGAAAAATTACTTGCTATTAAAACTATTGTCGTTTCCGCTTTCATCATTCTTTTATACATTTATTTATTTATTTATTGTATCAAGTATCTATTGTATCAGTGATATCCCGTGAAATTTAATTCTGCATTATAAAAATGATTATTGGCATTTACAAGTGAATTAGTTATATGATAAGAATGGCGGAAAATATAATTAATAATGGCGGAAAAACTATAATAAGCAAATATATTTTTCTATGGAACATACGAATACAAAACAAAATATAAATCAATAAGTTTTATTTTTATTATAGGAAAAGTGTAGCATCTTTATCACTTTGTTTTTCATGTCAAAGTATAAAATTTAATATATTTTTACAAAATTAATGGAAATTTTGGTGAGAAATGGACTGTTGTGAAACATTTAATATTTAATTAAATAAACATTTCTGTTAAAATATAATTTATAAATGTCATTCTACTAAAATGAAATTACTGTATTACACATATATAAAAAAATGAATTATTACCATAAGATAAAAAAGACAGTGCGTAATACAACAATGCAAAATATAAACACTAGAAATATTTAGGATTCTGTATGAAGATACTTTTATCATTCTTAAGATAAATTTTATGTTTAAAACATAAATTTAAACTCCATGGCGCTACACTACTTGTAGGAACATTTTGTCAGCATTTCCAATGAGGCTTTCGTGACGATGCGTATAAGTTCTAACTACCATATGCCCAGATGAAGGAGTGTCAGCAAGACGCTGAACACTTCTCTTTCTACACACTTTATCAACTAGTCAATTCATTTGGTAGAAAATAAAGGAAAGTTTTTGCTTAGTGTTGATATTTGATTTCTTTATGTCTTTTGGGTCGCTGAACACAAATCTGAGATTTTCCAACAAAATTTGTCCCGGTAAATATGTTGTTTTTACAAAAAAAACGTGCAAAAAAACAGACTTTTCTCCATTTTTTTCAAAATAATTAAAACGCTGTGCATTTTGCGTGAAAGTCGACTGTATATGAACTAAAGAGAATAAAATTTGCTACATTTTATGCACTGATTTTTGTTTTCTCTGATCAATGGTTTAGCTTTGAGAGTGCCGACAAAATGGTGTTAAAAACAAAAAACTGTAAAAAAAAACATGAATTATGGCACTGTACGTCGATGTAACTTGGAAACTAACCCTTTTACGCAAACGTTAACCATTAGTGTTACTAACGATTATATGATTGACTATATTTTATGCATTTAGGGTAGATGAAAACTGTGGATTCGACGCAAGAGAAAGGTGGGACCAATAGAGCAGCTCCACTTCCGCTCATGGAGTCGAGGGTTCTCCTTCTCCGCAGAGCTTGTACTCTAAGAGGAAGCAAAATTGGGAGAAGGTGAAAGACAAAAAACGGGAATTACGACCATACGTAATTTTCATGTTACGATGTGACATGAAAATTATCTAATTTTAGCAAATGTTGACTATTAATGATAATAAAAACTGTGTGAACTACATTTTACAAGGAAGTTCCCTGATAATAAATACGACGAATCATTATGAAGCATTATTTAGTAGACGATGAGTTCCCACAACTTTGTTCCAACGAATTTCGATTGCAAAGCATTCGGATGAAGAGTTTGAGGAGTTTTTGACATACGATCTACTGTCTACAAGGCATTCAACCCCCTAACAACCAAGCGGTTAAGCGGCAGGATTTAATTCATCATTGATGGTGTTTTTTTTATTGCATAGGGTTGTTTGGCCTAATAATCAGTCTTTTTCAACAATCTGCGACAAATATGTTAAGTACGGGGATCCCTCTAATCCTAATATGACTAGAATACGAGCACCAGAAAAACAGAATCCTACACCTAGAATTTGAACCAACAACCACGCAATACTTTCCACAAAGATGTATTCAAAGCAAAGTTCCAAGTTGGCAACTGCACCCCGCTGAGGAGACATCGCAACTACAGGCATGCATTGCCAAGAACAGTCACAGGCCCTCGCAGCATCCTACCATTTACACAGATGGGTCGCGCACCGAAACCGGCGTTGCCGCAGCTTTCTCCGCCATGGTAAATGGAGTGTCGACCCATGAGTGGGCCTCCAGCATTGGAGACGACAACTCAGTGTATCAAGCTGAACTGTTTGCAATTCTGAAGGCTTTGGAATGGATAGTTGCATCCCCCGCGCAGGAAAACTTCAAAATTTATAGTGATAGTCTGTCGGGTCTTCAGGCAATCCATACACTTCGAACGAAGCACCCCCTCATTCTAAAAATTTAAATTATCCTACATAATCTGTTAAATCGGGTCACCCTGGGACACGTCACAGCACACATCGGCATCACAGGAAATGAATTAGCTGACTGCCTGGCAAAGGAAGCAACAAAAATTGAAACAATAGAATACTCTTTTCCAGTTCCCCCTTCTTTCATAAGAAGGGAACTAAAAGCAAAAATCATCCCAGGATGGCAAGTCTACTGGAACACCTGCACAAAAGGTAGACATACTCATAATCTTATTCTAAAAGTTTCCAGAGAAATGTACAACTTGTCTCCACATACCACGGCCTTCCTCACGGGACATGGTCCCTTTAAAAATTATCTATATAAATTTAAAAGGTCCAGAACCGATGTGTGCGAGTGTGGGGCCAGTGGTTAACCCACTCATTATTATTTTACCTGTCCCCTGACTGTTTCTTGGCACCTCAGATCCTCACCGTCTCATCCGCCACCATCCTGGCTGATAAACATAATAACGAGGCCAGTCTTAAACCATAAGCTACTAGAAATTTATAAATATCTACTCAATCTCCCAAATCTCACTTAATCTTTGCATTTGTTGTAGTCTTAAATTATTTATTAATTTCTCTTTCTTAGTTTAACTCATTATTCTTAAGTTCATCCTAATCTTAACCCTAACTTTTTTGTCTTCAAGCTTCTAGTCTAAGAGACAAGCTCCCAGTTATAATTTTAATGTTTTCAATGTTGTTAACTTCTCTTCATTGGGACCGCTCTTATGCTCAGCAACATCATCACTGGCGCTCAGTATTTTATATCAGCCTTCCTACAGTGCACGGGTTTCAGCGCAAATGTGTGGCGCTCCTTGTCGCGTGGAATTCCTGCACTGTCAACCCTTCAAAAGGCCGTCAGCTATGAACTGTACAAGTGGTGCAGTCATACCACTGAACTGCCCATCCATTCTTCAAGCGGACTGTATAACTGGTGCAGGCGCACCTGCTCCATCATCCTGTCTGTCGCTGCCTGTCGCGTAGGAACGCTGGTTCCAGCGACAGACCCTATCTTGAAATTTTTTTTGTCTTTAGTTCCTACCGCCTGTCGCGTGGGGCTTTGCCCGGCAGGGCCAGCCATTTGGCGAATTTTGTACTGTCACGTTTAATCCCTGTGTGCTGGGGAGCTAGCCGGGAAAGACATTAAACGCTCAACGGCTGGGTTCGCCCTCAGCCGAGTTGTCTTCCTCAGGCATTAAAATCATTAAAATATGTTAAGTACGTACAGTCAAATACCAACCGCAGGCAGTAGTTGTCTTTGAGGGCTACCTTAATGATTTACAAGGTGGTACAAAAATTGCTGAGCGAATGAGACGAGCAACGAGCATGGGAATATGCTTCAACTGACATATTGTTTGACGGAAAAATGATACCTGATTTCCAAAGAAAAGTTTTTTGCTAATCCAAAAAAACAAGGGTCGGTTAATATCCAAGATGATTGACAAGTTCTCGCCAGTATATATTACATGCAAGCAAGTAAGCAATAGAAGATGCACATACCTTCATTGTAAACAGTGCTTTGTCCTTGGCTCCGTCAAATGAGATGGTGATTATAGTTGTGGAGGAGGTAGTCCTCTTGGTCATTTTGATAGGCCTCTGCAGGGCTGAAAAAGTTTTCTTTTAGGTAGCCTTCAATACAAAAAAGTATAAAGCTACCTATTGCAGCCGTTCGGAGTAAAGCAGTTCCGAAAAATTTCGATATATTTTCACCGATCATGACCCCCAGACCACAAAACCACCCTCCGTTCAAATGTTGATTTATATATATAGATATATCCATATATCCATATATATATATATATATCTGACCTATGTCATGCGATAACGCTCGTATTTATAAATCAATTTTGATGAAACTAATTGTGTGTATTAAGCTAACCAATGTCTCGACCGAGTTCGTTGGCCAGCTTGGTCCGCCATTTTGTTTCAAGAGCAGAAGCAAAACTTAAATCAGTTGACAACTTAGAGGACTGTGAGATTCTATTAGAACTGCACACTTCGCCTCTTGCGAGTGATAGCGATGAAGAAATGTCAAAATCACAGCAAGTACAAATAGAAGAAGAAATGAATATAATTCCTGAGACACAAGAAGAAATAATAAAAACTCCTAATACAAATAAAACAACAAATAATTCTAATAATGAAGAAATTTCAGACTCACAAGAATACATCACTCCAACTCCTCCACCGACAACCAAACAGTCTTCAGCTATTAGCCCAGATTATTCAGACGACAGCGATTTACAAAATTATAACAATAATGATGAATTAATTATCAATTGCTCGCCTTCATCCATGGGTAGCTTAGAAGATGTAAATGCAGGCAATCCGGGTACAAGTGAAATAAGAGTAGAAGAACAACCTAGCCAAAACACTTCTCGAAAAAAACGAAGAAAAAAATCAAACAGATTGCGTAGGGAAGATGTACAGGATATCGGTGAATTTCCACATGTTACCTCATTTACTGGTGATTTAATCAATTTTGTTCTCCCCATTGTTGACACGGTGAAATGTCCAGTACAGGGGTGTGGCCAAGAATATAATGGAGAAGTGTGGTATAGTGCGAAACAATCCATAATAAAACACATAGAAAATATGCACCAAAACCCAATTAATAGAGTACAAAGATGGTGTGGCACGTGCCAGATTTCAATACCGAAAAGGGTATCGTACCACTCCTGTTTTGAAAATGATCCCTTTATAATTGAAACAGAAGATAAGAAATTCAAATGCAGAAGATGCAGTTTCTCGTGCCCATCTAGACGCGGGATCACGAGCCACTTTAGGGTGCACACCACTGCAGTCAGACGCGAATATAGTCTAAACAATAGCAATAGAAACAGGAACAACATTGAATCTAGATCAAATAATCGTAGCAATTCACCTGATACTAATATTCGTACATCCGCCTCTTCATCACAAGAACAAAATACCTCGAATCCGAGCACGCAGAATAGTGAAATGGCAACACAAGAGGATGTACTAGCTGGAATAAACCCTGATGAAATAAATGCAGACAATTTCACCGTAGAAACGGGGGATCAACAACATGAAGGTGGAAATGTTTTCCCTAATTCCAACATCAGGAACCCTGATGCTCCAAGCCCATCTCTTGCTTTCGAAGAAATCTTTAAAGAAATTCTAGATGAATATGCATATGATAGCTGGGAGAAATTTGAAACAGAATTAGAGAAATATATAGTATTCGCTCAAACACATGTTGGCATAAAGGATATTCCTAGAGAACCTGTACAAAAAAGGGAAAAGTTTAACTCGAATGATCCTATAAAAGTGCAGAAGTTATATAGGCGGAATAGAAGGCGTGCCACACGAGAAGTGTTGAAGAAACCCAACTCAGAATGTCATGTGGCAAACGAAGCATTAAAAGAAAAATTCTTTTCACAACCTGCTGCACCATTTGATCCTTCCATCTTTGAAAACGATACACAAGATATTGAGCCGCCTGACTTTAATCCCTTCACTGCCATTGAAGTCAAAAATAAATTGCAAAAAGCCGAAAATACAGCACCAGGCAAAGACAGGCTAACGTACAACCATTGGAAGGGGGTTGACCCTAACTGCAAGGCCATAACAAATATATTTAATATATGCCTCAAAGCAAAAAATATCCCCTCCAGTTGGAAGACGTCCACGACGATCTTTATCCCAAAGGATGGAGATCCGAATGCGCCAGAAAACTGGAGACCTATAAGTCTTTCATGCACGTTATACAAGATCTTCACTGGTCTCATTGCCGCGAGGCTTTCAAAATGGTTAGAAGAAAAGAAATTAATTAGTCCTCAACAAAAAGGGTTTCGCCCCTTTGATGGAACACTAGAGAATAACTTCATGCTTGGCCACCGTGTACGTACGGCAAGTAAATTGAAAAAACAATTAATTTTATTATTTATCGATATTAAAAACGCTTTTGGATCAATACCACACGGGGTGATTATGACAGCCTTAAAAGGAGTTGGAATAACAAACGAATATTATCCTCTGATAGAGAATATCTATAAGAATCTCAAAACCTTTCTACTCACTGCAGAAGGACTATCAGATTTAATTGATGTAATATGCGGGGTTAAGCAAGGTTGCGCCCTTAGTTCAATTCTTTTCCTTCTCGCCATTGACCCAATCATAAAAGCAATCCAGCGTGGTAGAGATGGGTGCCATACGTTGACATATGCAGATGATATGGGAGTTATAGAAGATAGCATTGAAGATATGATGGATTCAATTAATTTATTAGAAGAAACTGCCGCTATGATAGGCCTTACAATAAATCCCAAAAAATGTTATTCATTACACATATCTCAAGACCATCAATCAACAATACCTTCAGAATTTAAAATTAATAATACTACAATTAACACACTTAACGATCTAAATGCCACAAAATATCTAGGGAAACCATTTGGCTTCCATGTCATACCCGATTCTGATAAATTAGAAGATTTCATTGAAACAGGAATTACAATCTTAAACTCATGTATGGCCCCATGGCAGAAGCTCGATGCGCTTAAAACATTTGTATTCCCATCTTATATGTTTTCTATGAGAATGGAAATGTTCGATAAGTCTCAGTGGAGAAAATTAGATATCAAGCTCCGCCCATTGATTAAGAATGTTTTGGGTCTGTCAGTTGATGCCACCACTGATTATATATATGGCGACTCATCTCAGGGCCTCTTTGGTATTCCTGATGCGGCTGACGATTCAGACATAGCGAAAATTGATACCGCATTTAAATTACTAACGTCACCAGATGAGATAGTTGCAGATACTGCCTGGGAAGATTTGAAACTAACTGTTGAGGGAAGGCAAACTATCCCCGCATCGTACAATGACTTGGCAAACTATTTATCAAAAACAAATATGGAAAAACCAAGTTCAGGACACCATAGTGTATGGACGGCTGCAAGAGATGCTTCTGGTAGACTAGATATAACATGGAACATATCTGATGGAATCCCCTCTCTCGGAGTGGGAGAAGAAATAATTACCAATAGACGGATGATATTCAGAGGTATTAGATCATTCATTAGAAAACTAAAGGCAGATACACTAAAAAGTCAGAAGAGACAGGGCTCCACCTTCACCTGTTATTCCGCAGATAAAGCATCCACTCACTTCCATAGAAATGGGGACTATCTGCGGTTTACGGATTGGAGGTGGATACATAATGCTAGACTCAAGACACAAGGTCTTAAATTAAATGGATACAAGCCTCCTCAAAATAAAACGTCAAGAAAATGTAGAAACTGCCCTTTTGAATGGGAAACATTACCCCACGTAATCAATCATTGCCGACAACTTTTACCTCGTATCACAGAGAGGCATAATAAGATAGTAAAGAGAGTAAAAGAGGCAGCAAGCCGTCGTTGGGAAATATTGTCTGAAAATCAATACGTTCATGGCACAAAACTCAAACCAGATCTGATACTTGCAAAAGATGACCAAGCACTTATTATTGACGTTGCCTGCCCGTTTGACGAGGGAATAGAGAAGTTTAACAACGCTAGACAGGCAAAAATACAGAAATATAAGCCACTAATTGACACACTATCTTACAAATATAAGTCAATTGAGATAGGCGCTGTTATTGTTGGATCATTAGGGTCATGGGACCCCAAAAATGACAAAATTCTTACTAGGGTGTGTACCAGGAAGTACCTGAAACTTATGAAAAAATTAATCGTATCGGAAACGATTAGGTCATTCCGGGACATATTCTATGAGCACGTGTATGGTGTCCCACAAGTAGATTATAGAAGCAGGCAGAACCGTCAAAATGGAAGACGAATTATTATCCAAGCTAACTCATCTCTTCCACCGGTAGGTCCTGCTGATACTAATTGCTCTGTGGCCGACTTAATAGCTAGTGCCAATACATTGTCATCAATCCCGCCCATACCGGAAAATGCAACTCAATTATCAAACGTTGAGGAAAATTACTATACAGAAGAAGTATCACAATCACCTGACCTAATTGAATTCACTGATGATCCTAACCTCTGTTTAGATAATAACTTTCCCGCGTTTGAATCAGTTGGAACCCACTGTGGTCATAGGTACTGTAAAGAATCATTCTGCCGACACATAAGAAAGCATCCATATGCAATTGTCAGTATTAAGGCGGTTAGGGACCATCATGCACAATTTGCTCCCCATACCTTAATGAACAATGATAATAATACAACTGTTGCTCCTCCCACATCTACATCAGAAGAGATACAAACCAATCAATCTGAAACTCTTGTAATTGTAGATAATTCTGAACAATCTAATGAATTAGAGAATAATATAGCAAAAAACACTGAACTCTGTGCTCACACTGAGGGAACAATTAATTCATATGACAAAAACATTTCAATAATAATGAACGATAACTCTGATAATGACAAAACTCTTCCAATATCTCCTGTGAATGTAAATAATACTGTGGAAAAATCTGGGGTTGATAGTGACTCTGTCGGGTTAGTTAGTAATAATGATAGCGATAGTGTAAATAAGTCTGTGAAATTAAATATAAGTCACATAAACTCTCAAAAAAATGTTAATGACTATGTAACTTTAACAAGCACAATTGCTAGTGACTCTGATGAGGATAGTGATCCTGGAAAACTTGTAATTGATGAAACAATTAACAACGATAATGTAAATAATAATAATAATGTTAACTCAAATAATCTTGTAAATAAAACTGTAAATAACTACTCTAATTCTGCTGTAAATAGTAATATTGTTCCAACTATTGTGCGCGATGATAGGTGCATTTGTTCTGTTCTACCTTGCAATTGTAATGCTGCATACATGTGCTGTAAAAACTGTAAAGAATTACCATGCATTTGCTATATTAATAATCCTTCTTTTATAGGTAAACAAGCAGTAAAATGCTATCTTTGCAGATATGAAAGTTGCATTTGCCAAAATAACAAGTCGTGCTCTGCCCCATTGGTGGGTGATAAACAATGCAATTGCACATCTTGCCAGTCGAATCGTTCTGCATCACAACCTATTCAAAAATCTAACTGCTCCATCCAGCCTAGTAACGATTTAAAACTTTGTGCTGATAACATTAATAGCTCACCTAGTGCTGGTATTCTGTTTTCAAGTGCTCAATTCCAAATTGCCCGTGAGAAATTCAGCTTTAACAATGAATTCTCATCTCTTCCAAATTTAAATTCTGCTGCTTTAACTAACTCCTCCCCTAACTCTCAGCACACTCCCCCTCAGGTTCCGTCATTCTCGACTGGCTTAAATCTTCCTCCGGACATGCTTTGCAGTGATGCACTGGCACTGTTCCACCATTTTAGAGCTAATCCCATTAAAAAACCCAACATTAATTTGGATACTGTTCGTAAGAATCCTAAATCATGCAATATGCAGTTACGTAACAGATCCATGAGCACTAAATCTACTAATTCTGAGTGTGTGAATGCTGCTAACAACTTGGGGAATGAAAGTCTTGATGAGTACCTTACTTCTAAAGGTCTATCCCCACTTCCTTTATTTTATAAATTAAATGACCAGGGAACGAGTACGCAAGTAGATGGTTGATCACGCCCTTGGGCGTGAACCCGTCGATGATCCTGCAGCGATGAATTCCCACTTTTTTTTGCTGTTTTTGCTTTCCTAGCTAAAAGATGATAATTATCTTGGCAACCAGAGATGTTTAATCTCTTTCTCTTCCACACTGTCCTATCTTAGTAGTAATTGCGATGTTTGTTTTATTAGTAACTGTTCCTAACAGTTTGTAAATTCTTTTCTTTTTTGCTGTGAATAGATTCATGATGATAGAGCTAAGCTGGAAGTATTTTTATAATACGTTGATTGCCATGCTCATACTCTAACTGAGCTTGTCCCATTGTACTGCTATAGTGGGACGAATGTGCCTTTACTATACCACCTAAGGTATATTTCGTACAAGAAGTTAGCCTTTAAATACAGTTCTAATATTGCTGCTTTACCACCAGTTACAGCACGACAGCACCCTTTAAGAGTATATTATCAGAGGCAGCAATTACTGGGAGTTGAAAAAAATGCTGAAGAGTGGGGATTGAAGAGAAAAAATATTGGCCTTGAGCCTGTATTTACTGAACTACCTCCTGCACCCCCTGCTTTGTTGAAGGTTGTATCCTGTAAGATCAAAAAGAACTGAAATCAAAATTCTGTGTGCAAAAAAGTGGGTATTTGTTGTTCCAACATGTGCCTCAACTGAGAAGGAAACTGGAACAATATCTAAGTGGGGAATCAAGACGAGGAAGACGAATTATACCTTGAAATCGAGATGGAGTGGGATTGCAAACTTATTGAATCCGTAGACCCAATGAAAGTGGGACAAGCCATGCCACAAGGCATAAAACATTTATTCTATAATATTGGTAGTAAATAAAAAAACCAACTAATTGCATTCGTCTATTTTCAATATTGTAGATGACGATGAACAGCAGGGGCCTTAAAAATATGAATGCGTAAATAAGATTTTTGCTTTTTTACTATATGTAATTAGTAGCTGACCCGCCCGGCGTTGCCCGAGCCCGTGTAATAAACTCAAATCTTTTAAAAAACGAAACTCTGGCCAATGTCTCTGATGGCTTCGATACCGTACACCGGGCAAGCTCGCACGATCCGGAAAATCTTTTATTTCCCCCTTCCACCGCCAGGGGAGCAACCTCTTTCGGAAAGAACCTCTGAGGCAGGTCAGCGTTGCCTACGGTATTGTATAGTAGGCGTGAGACAAAATCGAGCTGGTTTCGAGAAGATGGGAACATTGAGGCATGAGAGCCGAGTTATTGAAATAAGGCACAGTTAGAGAAAATAATCATGAGTGAGGTGCCGGGTGAAAGGGATGTTCAAGTGTCTTTCAGAAATTGACTATTTAGGAGGACTACGATGCATCTTTAAAAATTCGTTCGTTTGCTTAAGCTAGGAACTTAATTAGAAATTTTGTTTAAATTAATATTCAGAAATAGTGGTAACCGCTAATCATAAATCTAGTTTAATGTTATAAAGGGTGACTATTACGTTAATTATAATGTTTGGAATCACCTGCGTTGAAATCGGAAAGATAGTTGCTGAGATATGGAAACGAGTAATAGTTAGAGAAACTTTGAAGGAGGGCCCCGGAGGGCGCGGGGGAGGGGGGGGTTGGCGAATGTTCAAGTGACTTTCAGCAAATAACTAATTAAGAGGATCACTATTTAAAGATTGATTCATTTGGTTAAGCTAGGAACTTAATTTGAAATTTGGCTTAGGCTATTATTCGGAAATACTGGTAATTGCTTTTTAGAAATACACCTTGAAGCAATGAATGCTAATTTTAACGATAATTTAGTAAAAATGGAACTAAATGGAGAAGTTCGGAACATTATTACTGATATATTACTAAGAAACTGATATGTAAAATAGCGGTATTCTGTATATAAAACAACAATTAAACGCTTTGGGTGATGCTAAAAATGTTAGAATTGTTAAATGTAATTAGACCCCTACCCCTCGCCATTCCCGCAAATATATAACAAATAATCTGTTAAATAAAGTTTTCTATATTAATAGTCTCTATCCTAATAATATATGTCCTGTTTAAAAAAAAACCTTAAACCCAGATAATTATAATGAAGAAAAACGTGCCTGGAAATGTCTTAAACAGGTGGCGTTTGTGTAATTTGCCGTGAGTAGATGGAGCTACATTAGCTTGGCTATATGCAGGTAACTGCAATCCATGTTGGCAATATTCCGTTATACGTCCTTATCTATGCATCGTTACTCTGATTTATTTAATGTGTTCTGATAAGATATTTACTCAACCAACCAACCGAAGAAAAAAAGCTTACTTTTAATGAGAGTTCTTTGTGCATTTTAATTAATATTTCAGAAAGTAATTAAAATATAAAAATTCTGACGTACGGGTGCACCAGTAGAGGGTATGGACTACCTATATCTAAATTTCCAGCCTTCTAGGCAGGCTAGATTTTCCTAGCCATCGTCAACAGACACACACACACAGAGCGAAACTTTCTTTTATTAGTATAGATACTTACTAATGTTTGTTACTAATTTACATAATTATTTATAATTAAATAATGATTAATTATTAAGTCGTTTTTATTATTCGGAAACTTCATTGTAAAATGTAGTCAATCACATAGTTTGTAGTATCATTACTAGTCAACGTTTGCTTAAAATGGTTAATTTTCATATTACATCGACGTACAGGGCCGTAAATCACGTTTTTTAAATTTTTTTTTTGTATTTTAAACACTCCCAATTTTACCTCCTTTTACAGTATGAGTTCTCTGGAGCAGTAGCAGCCACGACTCATGAGAGGAGGTGGAGCTGCTCCACTGCCTCCCCCTTTCCCTGGCGCCAGATCTGCACTTTTCCTGTACCTCAAATGCATAAAATATAGTCAAAAGTGTAATCGTTAGTATTATTAATGGTTAACGTTTGAGTAAAATCGTTAGTTTCCATGTTACATCGACGTACAGTGCCGTTAATTCCTGTCTTTTTTTTTACAGTTTTTTGTTTTTAACACCATTTTTTCGGCACTCTCAAGGCTAAACCATTGACCAGAGAAAAAACTTTCAGATAATAAAATGTAGGAAATTTTATTTTCTTTAGTTCATATAGTGTCGACTTTCACGCAAAATACATAATTTTTGAATTATTTTAAAAACCGGAGAATTTTCTGTTTTTTACACGTTTTTTGTAAAAAAAACTTATTTCCCGGGAAAATTTTTTTTGGAAAACTTCAGATTCGTGTTCAGCGACCCAAAAAACATAAAGAACTAAATATTAAAACTACACCAAAATTTTCCTTTATTTGCCCTTTTTTACGCCCCTAATGCCTAGGCCAGGGTCGGCGAACCTATGGCACGCGTGCCGTAGCTGGCACGCGAGAGGATATTTTTGGCACGCCGTTGATTTAAATTCTAAATCAAAATTCAGTCAAACTTCATTGGCAGTGCAATTAAAGAGAAAATAAACTGTCGACATCTATGATTAAATATGTGAGCAAGGATTTTCAAACTACTGTCGCAAGTTTCTCGGCTACAAATGTCATTATGCCTGAATGGTAAACTTTTCTGTGATGGAGAGTTTCTGAAGGAAGCCTGGTTAACATGAGCTCTATCACTTCTTGACAATTTGGAAAATAAACATAAAATAATTCAACGAATTAAAGATATTGCTTTATCAAGGAATACTGTCAAAGATAGAATCCTAAAAATGGCAGAAAATGTAAGAGAGCAACAAAAATCCGATATATTTTCCTTTCATCTCATTACCGTAAAATCCCGATTGTAAGCCCCCCCCTTTTTTTAAATTAAAAAAGGTTAAATTTGGGAGGGAGCCTTATAATCGGGATTTTTTCTAAAAACCATTTAAAAACCTGTTTTTATCATTAATTTAGAAGTAAAAAAGGGGCGAGAATCTTCCGTATTTCGGCAGATTAAAAAAAATAATAATAAAAAGAAAATAAAAATAAATTCCGAAACCTAAAATCCTACCCCCCCCCCCCCAAAAAAAAAGTAAAATATTTTTCTTAAATATTTTTTTATATTTCTTATTTATTGTAACAATAAATATTATCTATCTAAAATCAATCTAAATCTGCTCTCAAAATTACTGTTTCCCCCCTTTCCTCCCCTCCCCTCTGGTACCAAAAAATGCATAGTTTAACCTTTATACTTTTTCATTTTAAACTTCTTTTCAGACTTATTAAATACTCTATATTAAAAATAAATAATTCCAACCTAACCACATAAATTAACCCATTCTCCTAAAATCCCTGCTTCTCCCCCTCTGCCCTCCACCTTTATCTCATTAAGATCCTCCCCCTACAAATGCATCTCGTAAAATTTAAAATCTGTAAAATTTAAAAAAAGGGGTGAGAATTTTCCGTATTTCGGTAGATTAAAAAAATAAAAAATAAAATAAAAATAAATTCCCAACCCAACTATAAATCCTGCCCCCCCCCGCCCCCCCCCCCAAAAAAAATAAATAAATAAATAAAATAAAATAAATTTTTAAAAATCATTTTTTAAATAATATTTTTTAAATTTCTTATTTTATTGTATAACAATAATATCAATAATCAATCATCTAATCAATAGGTATATCAATAATCTAAATCTGCTCTCAAAATTGCTGTTTTCCCCCTTTGTCCCCCTCTGGTAACAAAAATGCATAGTTTTCTTAATTTTTTTTTGCTCTATTTGTGATTTTTTCCCAGCAATATTTAAATAACGATCTACATTATACCCTCCTCCCTTACAAAAAGTCCTCTTTATTTCCTCCCCCCCCCCAGTACATACTTTAAAGTCTTTAAAAGTTTGTTTTTTTTATCATAAAACATACACGTGATTCAGGGAAGAACAGCCAAACTGCAAAAAAGATGAAAATTTTTGCTTTCCTCTCACATATTTAGAAATCCACTCCTCTTCTTTGGGAGAATAGGACAGAGAAAAAATTTCAAACGGAATGATGATTTTAGATGAGTGATACTTATATGAGATGATGTAAATGAGATGAGTTATCTAATTACAAAATAAAAAATAGATCAATATTTAAAAAATATATTAATAATTTTAAAGATTTTAAACTATTTGCTGGGTGAGAAGACAGGGAAATTTTTTTCAGTACTTTATTTTCTTCTTTTTTTTAATTACTTTAAAGTATAACTACAGTAAGACATTGTTAAACCACCACTCGCTTAAAGCATTACTCTGCATATTATGCCAGTTTCTTACAGTACCAAGCAAATAGATAAGGAAATAGAGGTAAAAAATTGTAATAAATCTTGACTGGAAAAATAAGAGATATTTTAAACCGCCATTTTCGGCTTATGATTTACTTTTTTTTTTTTACTAACGACTGCTGCAAACTGAAGTAAGAAACAAACATGTGTGACAATGAGTAAATGAGAGTAATAATGAACTCTGTGAAGAGAAACTAACACCCAAATTCCAAATTCCCAATCTGCATTACGTATCTTAAAGTTTTTAATTTTCTTCTGAAAAAAAAAAGACGATTTTGCAATGTTTATGAAATAATGCTTATGAATTAGAAAATAAAATTGAATCAACGAAAACTAAAGAGAAAACAGATTTCTTTGCAGACATTTTAGGTAGTGTTTTTCATATTTGCTAATTTCTTCTTATGCATTGTAATATATTTTTAAAATAATATTTTTCCATTTAATAACAGCTGTAAAACGAATATTTTGCAGATATGCTTCATAAATGATTTTATTTAAAGCTTCTTTTCTCATTGCCTATCTATATTAATAAAAGAAAGTTTCGCTCTGTGTGTGTGTGTGTCTGTGTGTCTGTTGGCGATGGCTAGCAAAATCTAGCCCACCTAGAAGTCTGGAAATTTAGGTGTGGATAGTCCAAGGTCTGGCCATGTGCACCTGAGCCTCAGAATTTTAATATTTTGATAATTAGCCTAGATATTAGTTAGATTCTCATTAATCATCGCTTCGAAAATGTCATCTTTTAAATCAAAATGGCGAAAGAAACGAACGTGCGCATTGGATTTGCAACCGGAAATGAACGAATTCGAAATTATTTTACTAATTAGCGAATTTTAAGAAAACTAATTGAGATATCAATTTGAAAATTTCTGAGCATATGTAAAAAAATATTCTGAATCTGACTATGTGATTTTTGAAAAATTCGGTTGGTAATTTTTCTTTAATTTACGCAAAAAACTGCCAAAAATCTGCTGGCGCCAGTGAAAACGATCCGATAAAGTTTCCGACAGGGATCTGCTTTCATTAAAAACTGAGCTACAAAGAGATCTGTTTCTCGGGCCGATCCCGCCATTTAGTTTGCGAAAATGAAAGGAAATAATTGCCAATTTTTACTAATGAACAAAAATTTAGGTAACTAATTAAGATATAGATTTGAAATTGATGTCGGGAAGGGGTGTCATATGCCGGCTATTTTAGCGTAGCGTCTTCGTTATGTTCTACTTATCAGAAAAATGTAATTCTTTTTTTAATGATCGCGTTAATGTATGTGACGGTGGTTCTCTTGAACAAATTATTCATTATATTTCCGGGTATGGGGAGGGAGGGGGTAAACGCCTTTCTCTGAGATTGTAATTATCTCTGGCCCGGGCAACGCCGGGCGGGTTAGCTAGTTTTAAAATAAAATTACCTCAATTATAAAACCACCTCCCCTGCTTATAATGTCAAAAGCAACAGATCTCAATGGCAACACTATGTATTATCATAATTATTAGTCATTTGGAAAGTTGTTTCGATTTAAGTTTTTAATATTTTTTACTATAATTATTTCTTATATATTATCTTTTTTCTATAATTATTACTATAATTAATTAATCTTTTCATCTGAAAAGTTGTTTTGGTTTTAGTTTTCAATATTATACATCATTTAATTGAATCTGTGTATTGCCTGCAAATATGTTATCCTTATTTATCTTAATCTAATAATAATAAAAGTAATTTTATTCATTATTTTTATAGTTTTTTGGTGGGTGTTGGGGGGGGGGGGGTTGTTGGCACGCGATGGTCCCTTGAAAAAAAAATGTGAAGCAAATTGGCACGTGGTTGTGAAAAGGTTCGCCGACCCTGGCCTAGGCTAATCTCCGAAGATGAAGTTTGAGTGAGCCTTGCATATATTCTCAGGCGAACGTCGTAACACATATGTGGTAATGCATTGCGCTGGTCAATGCGCAACTGAGCGTTACGCTTATCACGCTTATCATATAAACATATTACTATTTTAAAGAACAAAACATGTTTCATTCTACGACTAATAATAATAATAAAAATATTGATGATGATGTTAATAGTAAAGATGAAAAACGTTTTGATAAAAAATTACTACTGTATTGACATAATCATGGAATTAGGCAGTAAAATTCATTTACACTTTTTTTCCAGTACATTTAACATAACTTGCAAAGGTAAAGATAAAAGAAAAAATGAGATTTTACTTATTGAATATTTCTTCTTTTGTAAAAATAAACAACAATCAATGTTTAATTTTCTAATTGAAACGCAAAACACACGCACACACACAAAAGTAGAAGTATTTTATGTTCTATTTGAAATTGGAACAATCTCCTTTCCACCAAACTGCAAATTAAGTGCATAAAAATGATAATAAATATTCAATCTGTTTGAAGATAAAGTGAATATGGCACGGATAGATTATTTAAAATATCATAATATTCGTCCATTTTTGGCGATATAAAGATCAGACTTCATTCAAGGATGATAATTTTTTTTTTTACAGACTGTTGTGCAAATGGAATTACATTAACTAGCTGACCTACCCGGCGATAAGACCTTAAATGAACCCCAAATGAAAAATACAGAAAATTAGTGTTAAAAGTGCTCGTAAGAAAACATAAAAAAAAAGCTTTTGTTGTTCAAACCCGTTGACATTTTAAATGGTTATAAATATAAAGATTTTACAGTCCGTGTGAAAGTTATCTCAGAAATATTGTTATCTGGTTGTAAAATAAATATGTTTTCTTCCCCAGAAAACGACTTTTTTCATATTCTATAGAAGTGGAGAACTTCCACCCTCCCATTTCCTTTTCCAGCCTTCAATAAAAGTGAAAGAGCAATCCCTTTCCCTTTTGTTCACTCCTTGATGAAACAAAGCAGGTGGAAAAATGGATGCTGCCTCCAGGAAAAGGGAATAAAAATAGAATGAAATTGAATTTAGAAGGAGTATATCCTAGAGGTAGGGTTGTGAGCAGTTAAGACCAATAAGAGAGCTATTCTTTCCCATACTATCTTGATTCAAATTTCCTGCTTTGTTTGAAAGAAATTCGCCTTTCAAAAAAAGTTGAGGCATGCGCAGTAAGGTTGAATTTGCACTGAAAAATAAACATTTTTGCTTTTCGCTTTAATATATTAGATGTCTTATCTTTCAAATCACCTCTCAGACCCCAGGCCTGCTTTTTGTCTGTTTCACAGCTGATACGGCTCGCTACATGATGACTCGTAGAATGTTCCTTGCAAAGAAATTGAGCAAATTGTTGTTGTACCTACGAGATATAAATTCATCAAGTAGGGAAAACAGAAAGATTCAATGTCCGTATTACAGTGATGAATTTATACATTAACCCTGCTTCTGAATTTTGAAAGATATTTCTCCTTTTTTTCATTCATAAACATTAATATATTTTAGTTGATATATCCAGTTTTATTATTAAATTTAAGCGAAATAGTATAAACTTTTTGTTAGAATGTATTGAATTTAACTACCATAAAATACTTTCAATTTTAATAAATATCTAACGGCATTCTTCTTTTGAAAAAGAAGGAATATTTTATTCTATTTTAAAACAGAAAATATTCAAGAATAAATGCTTTATGTTTTCTAAAAATAATTAGATACATTTTAGTTTAAAATACTCTAAAAATAAAAACATTATTATATTTCTTCCAGATTAATAATGGAGATAAATTCTGTTAAGAGGTTCTGTACGCGGATTATTTTATTTCATTTCATGAAACATTTGTTCTTTCTTTCTTATATTTTTCACTATTTATGCAAGAATTTTGTTTCCTGATGCTTTTAAATTTTTATGTATGTAATTACATTAAGCAGGTCTTTTGAAGATAAATTTCATTCGCTATTTATTTTTATTGGAATATTTTTTGAATTCGATTGCTTGTATAATAAACAGAAGATACTTTTTTTTAAACCGACGTAAAAGAATTTTTAATCTACATTTCACATTAAATGATGTCATTAAAATGTCTCATTTGTATTACGTTTTTTTGTTACATTTAATGCCATATAATTGAAATTTGTGGAATTTTAATTATCTCATCAATCGAAAACATTGTAGCAAATTCATAACATATATTTAAAACATCTATCGTATTTTAGAAATGTTTATGGCACTAAAAGAAACTGTCTTTCGAATTATTATACATTCCTTTTTAATCAAAATGAAAATTTAAAAAAATAAAAAAAAAGGTTTCACTGTGAAAATTTACTGTAAAAAGCTTTAGTAAATAAATATATTTAATAATTAAGTTGGATTTGGAAGATATATATTCTTTTGGTAAAACCATAATAAACTGTAAAACCACATAAATTTTTATGTTTCAGAAAAACGAACGACATTCTAAACGGGTTCTGATACTAAATTTATTAGTAGTAGCAATAGTTTAAACCAGAATTTTAAACTTATTCTTATAGAAAAGGCTTCCTGCTTGACCAATCAAACAAGAAAGTCCAGTAAAAAATACATATTTTTTGTATTCCTTACTCAAATAAGAAATCGCCAAGCTTGTAATGAATGTTCATCTAAATTTCTGTACACATATTGGAAATCTAAAACTGTAAAAATAAAATAATTATAATTATAATAATAAACCAAAATTTCAAAATTTATGATCCTTGGTGAATCCACAAGTACACTTCCTCGTAAATCAGATAAAAGAAATAAACACAAGTGGGTAAGTGTGATCGAAGATCGCACAAAGGGTTCTGTTTAATATTCCTTTCAAAACACTTTATCCTTTCTTTAATAAATCCAAATAAATTACATTTAACAAAAAGAAAGTCATGTTTTTTTATAAGGTAAAAATTTACAGGTGTATTTTTTTTTCGAATATCTGAACCGGGCCGATAGCGGCAAAGCCCGCTATTATACTCTGTCATAATAATATCTGTCATGAGGCTAAATGCGATATTAAAAAAATCAATTCAAAAATTAAACATGTTGTATAAAGAACTTCAAAATGTTAAAATATGCCATTATTTCTATAATCGGTTTTTATCATGATTCAACACGTTCCTCAAACCGAGGCTAACGAAAAAGAAAGGCTACCGGGGTGGTTTACGGGTATCTTTTTTTTACAGACCGCGGGAGTGACGTGATGCTCCAATAAACCAATGCAGGTGTACGAAAAGAGCATCACGCCACTCTAGCGGTCTGTAAAAAAAGATAAGTGGAATGCACCGCGGTAGCCTGTCTTTTTCGTTAGCCTTGCCTCAAACTCATATGACGTTATAATTACTTACTGACGTCATATCTACTTGCTTTCTCTATTACTCATATTGATACTCTCTTTGTATTATTCTCAAACATTTGAAAAAGTCCGCTAAACTTCTATTATGAAGTCAGATTAATTTTCTTTCTAATTCCCTAGTGACATCCTATTAACCTGCTTTCTGTAATGACACACACTCATACTCCTTGTATTATTGAAAAATATTTGAAAATTTCCGTTGTATTACCAATATGACGTCATAGTAATATTTTTTTCAATTGGTGAAACATTTTATTCCATTTTCATTTTCACGTGGAAATCTTTCAATAGAAAATTAATTATTGTAGAAAGAATTTTATTGAGGATTTTTAATTGTTGGCAACTGCTATAACAAAAATGTTTAAATTTAATAGGAAAAGGCTGTTAAATTTGGGGGTTTTTTAATCTCTATATATTCAAATAATACAACTTTTGCAAAATTTTATGATTTTGAACGTGACAGTAGATATTTAGCTGTAAGTACACAAAATTTCAAGTCCCTAATTTATACAGTTTCTGAGATCCAGCTCTGTGACAGATAGACACAGAAGCGGTACGAATAGTGTTTCGTGAGATGAACGAAACCCTAAAAAATGGGTACAATCCTTGATAAAAAAGTACCAACAATATCGAACATATTTCAACATTTCATTGAAAACTGACCCCAATCTCCTAATCACCGGTACAAATTTGACACGATTTTTTTTCCATTTCTTTTTATTACAGATTTTCTTTATTTTTAATAAATTAGAAACTGAGTGTCTTACTCTTAACCAAAAATTACACTTCAGAAAATACTTTAAGCGTGCTTTTTAGGTGCGTTCGTAATTATATAAATACGTAGCACCTATAGTCGTCTTATGGTCCATCATTCTGTAAAAGTCCTCCTAACTTAATCATTTCTTTTTTCTGAATTCTGGTGAATAATTTTTGTAGTAACTGAGGCATTTCATATTGGGACAGCTTAAGAACATACATCATCAAATAGTACGTTCAAAGTATAAAATTCTTGCCCCTTATTTTATAAATGTTACATGTATCCCTTTTCTAATATAATATCTGGAATTCAAGTGTATGATTTTCCGCGACTATATCTTATTGTTTATTCTTGAAATTTAACAATTTATAAGCTAGAAAAACACTTTTTTATGAAAATATCTCTGATCTATTTTTTTCTGCATTTGTCCCGCTTTTTAGTTTAAAGTTTTGTGAAAAGGACATTTTTTGGTTTACTAACAGATATGGCAGTGAATTCCTACTGGAACTGTCCTAGAATTTCTTTTCCAAATTGCTTTACTTAAATTTCTTTTAAAGCATCACGAAAGATGTAATGTTATACACAAACAGCACTAAATTATAACTAGTCGGATGTGCCAATCCCAAAACTTTCTTCTATCTCAGTCATGTTAATACTTCAAAATTCGCTATCACATCGCCAATAAAATCAATATTTTTCGTCATTCTGTTGTACGTCAGCTGCATGCGAATCGTCGGGTTACAGGGATGTGAACAATCGATGTATACTAAACTACGAAAAGTCCTTCTGGACAGGAACAGATAGCCTCCCTATTCCTTGGTTTTATGATTTTAGCTAATTTTACTGGAAAACACGAAGCTCAAATGCGTGGAACCTAAATAAAGAAGATTCAATCCCAATTCTCGTCAACATTGAATTTCAATGAGAATATCGCCAAATTAGTTCTCTACAGCCAAGTTGGTTTCATTTATGGTAACTTATTTTGGTCCCCAAATTTGGCAATATTCCGCCAACTGCCGCCAAGTTTGGCGAGAATTTGACGTTGGCGAATATAAATATATAATGATAAGCATATAATAGGATTAATAGTTATAACAATGAAAGAAAATTTGCCAAAACCATGTTAACTAAAACTCATAAATTAAACCCGTTTATGGATGAATTCTGCTGTCTTGTTTGAAAATGTCAGCCACCCTAAAATTTCAAACCGCTCTATTTCAGCCATTTTTTCAGATAGAAGCAAAACAAAAATTGCTCCGGATTCTCCGGATCAAAACCAAACATTAAAAAAAATTTTTTTTTAGGATTTCTATTTTTTTTTAATTTGCACATCTTTTTTAATTTTAAATCTTTAAATGGCTACCACAGCGCCCCCTTTCGTCGAAATATCCCCAAATTGTAATAGAACCTGCTTGCCATATTCAAAAACAGAGAAAAAAAATGTGGTTCAATTTGAAGTATAACTTCATACACTTTTCGATGGTACAATAGTGAAAATGGAACAAAAATATCGATCACAGCGCCTCCTTTCGTCGAAATATCCCCAAATTCTGATAGAACCTGCTTGTCATAGCCAAAAACATATAACAAAAATTTGGTTCAATTTGAAGCATAACATCATACACTTTTAGATGGTACAATAGTGAAAATAGAACAAAAATATCGATCAAAGCGCCCCCTTTCGTCGAAATATCCCCAAATTCTGATAGAACCTGCTTGCCATAGCCAAAAACGTATAAAAAAAATTTGGTTCAATTTGAAGCATAATATCATACACTTTTAGATGGTACAATAGTGAAAATGGAACAAAAATATCGATCACAGCGCCCCCTTTCGTCGAAATATCCCCAAATTCTGATAGAACCTGCTTACCATAGCCAAAAACACAGAAAAAAAATTTGATGCAATTTGAAGCATAACATCATACACTTTTAGATGGTACAATAGTGAAAATAGAACAAAAATATCGATCAAAGCGCCCCCTTTCGTCGAAATATCCCCAAATTCTGATAGAACCTGCTTGCCATAGCCAAAAACGTATAAAAAAAATTTGGTTCAATTTGAAGCATAATATCATACACTTTTAGATGGTACAATAGTGAAAATGGAACAAAAATATCGATCACAGCGCCCCCTTTCGTCGAAATATCCCCAAATTCTGATAGAACCTGCTTGCCATAGCCAAAAACACAGAAAAAAAATTTGGTTAAATTTGAAGCATACCATCATACACTTTTAGATGGTACAATGAAGACACACAGACGGACAGACGGACAGACGGACAGACGGACGGACAGACAGACGGACAGACGGACAGACAGACATTTTGTAAAAACATGTTTTTCGGAATCTCTGACCTCTAAAACGTGTAAATCCGTCGAAAACCGGAAGTCGAAAAAATTTTCGATTACAATACTTTCTTCTATTATAGATAGAAGAAAGTAAAAAAATGGTGCATAACATCATACACTTTTCGATGATACAATAGTGAAAATCGAATAAAATTGCGATCGCAGCGCCCCCTTTCGTCGAAATATGCACGAATTCAACATGGACATGCAAGCTATAGTCAAAAACATAGAAAAAAAATTGGTTCAATTATCTGCATAACTTCATACACTTTTCGATGATACAATAGTGAAAATAGAACGAAAACATCGATCACAGCGCCCGCTTTCGTCGAAATATCCCCAAATTCTAATAGAACCTGCTTGCCACAGCCAAAAACATAGAAAAAAAATGTGGTACAATTTGAAGCATAACTTCATACACTTTTCGATGATAATATAGTGAAAAAGGAACAAAAATATCGATCACAGCGCCCCCTTTCGTCAAAATATCCCCAAATTCTGATAGAACCTGCTTGCCATAGCCAAAAACATAGGAAAAAATTTTGGTTCAATTTGAAGCATAACTTCATACACTTTTAGATGGTACAATAGTGAAAATGGAACAAAAATATCGATCACAGCGCCCCCTTTCGTCAAAATATCCCCAAATTCTAATAGAACCTGCTTGTCATAGCCAAAAACATAGAAAAAAATTTGGTTCAATTTGAAGCATAACTTCATACACTTTTAGATGGTACAATAGTCAAAATGGAACAAAAATATCGATCACAGCGCCCCCTTTAGTCGAAATATCCCCAAATTCTGATAGAACCTGCTTGCCATAGCCAACAACTTAGAAACAAAATGTGGTTTAATTTGAAGCATAACTTCATACACTTTTAGATGGTACAATAGTGAAAATGGAACAAAAATATCGATCACAGCGCCCCCTTTCGTCGAAATATCCCCAAATTCTGATAGAACCTGCTTGCCATAGCCAAAAACCTAGAAAAAAAATGTGGTTCAATTTTAAGCATAACTTCATACACTTTTATCTGGTACAATGAAGACACACAGACGGACAGACGGACAGACGGACGGACGGACAGACGGACAGACAGACATTTTGTAAAAACATGTTTTTCGGAATCTCTGACCCCTAAAACGTGTAAATCCGTCGAAAACTGGAAGTCGAAAAAAATTTCGATTACAATACTTTCTTCTATTATAGATAGAAGAAAGTAAAAAAAAATTTCGATTACAATACTTTCTTCTATTATAGGTAGAAGAAAGTAAAAATGTGGTACAATTTGAAGCATAACTTCATACACTTTTCGATGATACAATAGTGAAAATGGAACAAAAATATCGATCACAGCGCCCCCTTTCGTCAAAATATCCCCAAATTCTGATAGAACCTGCTTGCCATAGCCAAAAACATAGGAAAAAATTTTGGTTCAATTTGAAGCATAACTTCATACACTTTTAGATGGTACAATAGTGAAAATGGAACAAAAATATCGATCACAGCGCCCCCTTTCGTCAAAATATCCCCAAATTCTAATAGAACCTGCTTGTCATAGCCAAAAACATAGAAAAAAATTTGGTTCAATTTGAAGCATAACTTCATACACTTTTAGATGGTACAATAGTCAAAATGGAACAAAAATATCGATCACAGCGCCCCCTTTAGTCGAAATATCCCCAAATTCTGATAGAACCTGCTTGCCATAGCCAACAACTTAGAAACAAAATGTGGTTTAATTTGAAGCATAACTTCATACACTTTTAGATGGTACAATAGTGAAAATGGAACAAAAATATCGATCACAGCGCCCCCTTTCGTCGAAATATCCCCAAATTCTGATAGAACCTGCTTGCCATAGCCAAAAACCTAGAAAAAAAATGTGGTTCAATTTTAAGCATAACTTCATACACTTTTAGCTGGTACAATGAAGACACACAGACGGACAGACGGACAGACGGACAGACGGACGGACGGACAGACGGACAGACAGACATTTTGTAAAAACATGTTTTTCGGAATCTCTGACCCCTAAAACGTGTAAATCCGTCGAAAACTGGAAGTCGAAAAAAATTTCGATTACAATACTTTCTTCTATTATAGATAGAAGAAAGTAAAAATATGTTATAAAATAATATATTTTTTGTTATGCAATAATATAGTAGGTGTTTAGTTTAATGTGTGAAGTGAAGTTTTTTTTAAAATAAATCAAAAATTTGTAATATATAAATTGTTTTTTGAAAGAAAAAATGATTACTATCTCTACAAATGTACTTTCGAAATAAATATTTGTGTTTTCTTTTTATATCCTTTTCATATTTCTTACACTGAGATGCTGAACTGTCAAGAAAATCTTTGATTTGCAGCTGACACAACAAAAATCTGTGTGAGATATATCTATTCTTTGATCCTTTATTATATATATATATATATATATTACATCTCCTTACTTGTATAGAATGTATTTTTTGTCATCCGTTGTATTTCTTTGAAACAGTTTTTTTTTTTCAAAAAAAATTTTTTCTTCCCTACAAGACTAAGCTGAATCAGTAAATGTTAAATTTGAAACATTCATTGATGATTTTCTTTTCGTGAAAAATATTTGAAAGAGCATATATTAAGGGGAGGTTTACTATCTTTTACAAAATTATAGCACGTTTTGGGGGGACGTTTTCTGTTTTGAAATAGGATAACGATATCAAATGAGATGCTTTTGTTAAATGGTGTTTAGGCAATGTCCTTATTTTTATTTTCGGACATATTTGAGACATTGCTTCATATGACGGTGTGCATGTACAGTTCCTTTCCAGTTGGGCCGATATTTTTCTCATGAACCAGATCCTCCGAAAACAATTTGTGAATCTGAAAAATCATAATGCAGTAAAACTTTTAAAAATCGGATACTTCGGAATCGATGAATTTTCACGCTTTTTATAGGAAGATAAAACAAATATGTATATGTTGAGGATTGAGGAAGATGTTCTTTAAACAGAGGATACTTTATTCGGTTGTGTCATTTTGGCGGTTTTACTTTATTTTCTGGGGGTTATAACATTTATTTTTATATTTCATATATTTTTAAAAAATATATAATTGAAAAACTGTTGAAAGAAATATTATTCCTTTTAAAGTTTAATATTTGAATGTTTAGTGCTTTATAAAAAAGAGTTAATATCAAATAATCTTTAATAAACTGAAAAGGAAAGTAAAATTACCAATGTATGTTTTAATACCAAGAGGTATAATTTCAAATAAAAAGGGATATGGGACTGAAAGCATCATCTATGAACATTAACGAATTTCATTAGTTTGAACTTCGTTCTTTTTTTCTTTCTTCAATGTCTGTGAAAAGTCATACAAAAGATTAGGCATTTCAAAAGATACTTAGTCATTGCAGGTGGTTCTATTACGTAGTAAGATTTAAAGAGCTTCACTGATGATCGAAATAAAATTTAACTATAAAGGGATAAATAAATCTGCTAATGCGAAAATTGATTTAAATATTTTTCCTGAGATCAAATAGGCCAAAGCAGTAGTAATTCCATTCAGCTAAGTATGGTGTTGTTAGTCGCCACATGGTAGAATTAATTTAATTACTAGTAAGCCATTCAGATTAGACATTGCATCGAAAGTAAAGCTTCACAAGGTAGCATGAAGGACAGAAGACATCCATAGTTACAAAATCAAACTCTTTATTATGACACTCCAAGTTCTAGATTGCGATATTGGCGAACAGATAATATGTAACCGAACATGAAATGGAAAGAAGATAGTTCAGAAGAGAGACAACATGTCGATCGTTAGGAAAATCACAATGTAAGATTAAACAGTGTGTGTGGGGAGGTCATTATGAATTTTAACGTCATAAAAATCAGCTTGTAAAGAGGATACCCTGCAAACTGCATGGATTTAAGTTTCAGGTGGTTACAACAATTAATTTGGCACGGATAATTAAAATTAGCATGCGAACGTTATCTAAGATAAACAAGTTGGAAATAGTACGTCGAAAGCAACAAATGAGGTGCGTTCGTACCATAGCTAGTTATATAAATATTCAGATCTTGATGATTTTTAATTCTGTGAAATGAATTCTATCGTCTGCAGATTAATTTCTGTAATAAAATAAGTATCTCGGTCGCTTGACGATTAAACCTCGGAAGCTCCCATAACAAGAAAGCACCGATTTTTTTTTAATTCAAATTTCTTAATAAATATTTTTATTAATATCTGATAAAGTTTTGATTCGATTCTCATAAAATTTGAAATGTCTCGTCAAAATTCTGCAAAGTTAATATATCATATATTTCAAACCATTTGGTTGGGTAGTTTTTGCGCTGTTATATGCGAGAAGACGGACGGACGGGCGGATCAGACGACGAGTATAGTTGTTACGTATTTATATAATTACGAACGCACCTAATAAAAAAGAATTTGGGTGACAAGAGAATGCAATAACTTTATAAATTGCCAGAAAATGAGAGGCAAGGGGTGCTAATGAACGTCATGATATGCCTAACATCGTACCTTATGAATGTTAAATTAAATTATGTCTGAAAAACAAACATATTTCCCCCTGTTACTAAGAAAATAAAATATTTTCTTTTTCTTATTTAGAAGAGTCAATTGTGGTTAGAGATTTAAAAAGATGTATTTAAAAAAACATTAATTTTTAAGAAGGAGAAGAAGACTGGGAATAAATAATTTTGTAACCTGATAAATAAATTACCTTTTTAATATAAAAATTATTATTATTGTTATTTTGAGGAGGGACAAATAATCTAAACAATTAAATTAAACTGAAAAATATAAACTTAAATTTCCTTCATATATTCTATCAATAAAAACTGGACAAAAATTTGTTAACAAAGGATGCAAGGAAAAATATATATATATATAAAACCTACCTGTCTCTCTTCTTGAACAGAATAAACCAGAATACTACATGTGATGTGTAGATTCATCGAAGACACCATTAAAATTACGATCGCTGCGGTCTATTTTGTTGCCACTTGAAGTAACAAAAGTTGAACAGAAATTGTGGTTCGCTTGACTACAACTGAAATTTTTCCTTCCCATATTATTTTTACTTCAAGTTTGAACTTGTTTCAACTTTACGAAGGAGTTTGCTTTAACGAATATGTTAGTGAAATGTTGAACCTGTATTTTTAACAGTATAATTAACAGTAAAGCAATTCGCAAAAATACTTTCGAGGTTATAAATCGTTCCAAAAATGTTGCGGCAATTACTAAATATGGTACACGAAAAATTATAGTTTCCCTTTTTTTAAATAAATTTCGCAGAACACGCAATTCACTGGCAAACTTGTTCGTTCACTTTTAGATACAAAGTTTTCCCTAGTAAGGGGAAAAAATTAGAACAATTTTCCTTTTAAATGAGAGGAAAAAAATATTGCAATACATTTTTGTTTTTGCTATGAAAGAAGACATCTTAGAGCGAGTTAAACGATGAATGTACCAAGTAACTTTTTCACGGTGCGAAGAAGATATCTAGGAGCACTAAAAAAAGGGGCAGAGTGGATAAGTCGTCACAGTCGGTATAGAGCAACGAGAAAATTCTCTGTCGGAACGAAACAAGAATGGGAGTCCGAGAGACTGATACTGTCACTGCATGGAAGAGAATTTATGTTCAACAGTTTTCCCTTTTTGGGTTAGTATGACGTTTTGTATTGTGTTGCAGGGATTTGCAGTGCATAAACAAGCAATTATAAGGAACATTTAATATTTAAAATAATAATAATAATAATAATAAATGTTATTGTCTAAACTGTTTAAATCTTTATGAGTTACTAGCAAAACCCACCGCTTTGCTCGCGTAATTCTTCAAAAATGCTAAGTGGCATTCGTTGGCCTATTTTCATTAGAGGAATTTTTACTGCCGCAGATAATTCAAAATTTACTAATTAAACCACACTAATGTCGAAAGAAAAATCGAAATTTTAGAGCGTGTTTCGCTCTTTCATCCCCCCCCCGTGGTAGTATCACCGATATAAAATATAGCCTATGTTACAGCAGGGACTGTTACCATCGATTTGCCACCATCTAATCTGAAAATGGATCTGTAGTTCCAGAGATTCCAGAGAAATTGTAATTTATAATGCTTTTAGAGCGCTTTTCACTCATCTCACCCTTTTAAATTTCAAATTTTTTTATAATTTGTACTTAGAGAGCATTTATATCTTTTAAGTAACTACCATGCCAAATTTCATGTCTCCAGTATAAAAAAAAACGAAATTTTAGAACGTTTTTCGCTCTTGCACCCCTCCTCCATGTGGTAGGTGCACCCATATAAAAGATAGCCTATGTTACAGCAGGGACTGTTACCATCAATTTGCCACCATCACTTTTGAAAATGGTTCTGCAGTTCCAGTGATTCCATAGAAATTGTAATTTAGAATGTTTTTAGACCGCTTTTCGTTCATCTCACCCTTTTAAATTTCGAATCTTTGTAGAATAAATTACCTTCTTAGAGAGGATTTACATCTTATAGCAAGAACGAAAAATCATGCGTCAAGCATATATTATGTAACACTTTCCAACGCTTCCAAAATAATTTTACAAATCATTACCGTTTAATAAGCTGCAAGATGGCATCTAAGTAAACAATTTGGAAAACGCATAACATATTTAAAAACGGTAATATCAGGAATTTCTAACATATACAATATTCGGAAAAATATCCGAATACTTTTATTCAGCCCTGTATATGATCTATAGATTTGTATATATACTACATAGGATGCTCAATTTTAGTTTAGTTAGGAAACGCGGTAGCACAGTTTAAAATTCTCCTTCTGGCGTTTCTGTCAATAAACGGAAATGTGTTCGTGAACTTTTGTGCTGCCCTGTATATGATCTAATGAATTTATACACGCCAAGTAATAGACAAAAAGTGAGTTAAATTTAAAATCGCGTTCAGCAACTTAAAACGCACTTCCAGAAATTATTGTTAACAGACAGTAGAGAATTCTTTTGTGTGTCCCTGTAAATGAACGATGACTGCTATACACACAATATTCTGTAGTAAGCCTCTTGTAATGCACCTTAGTGATATGTATAAATTTCAATACGTTTAAAATAGTGAAACATTATTTAATTAAACCGCAAACGATTTTTCTCCATAGAAGTAATGTAACGGAATTCTTTTGACTCTCCCTGTAAAGTAACTATAAGTGCTATGCACACTCTATTCCATATTAAGCTTCTTGTAATGCGCCTTAGTTATATGTATCAATTACAATGTGTTTAAAATTTTGTAACATCATTAAAATAAACCGCAAATGATTTTTCCCCATAGAAAGTAATGCAACGGAATTCTTTTGAGTGTCCCTGTAAAAAAACTATATGTGCTACACACGTCAGTTGAAATAGGGAACATGCTATAGATAACGACAATAACATATAAAAATTGCAGGGCAATCCGAGCATATTTACGGGAGTTAGAGCACGGACAGACGGACAGACGGCAGACGGCCAGACGGCCAGACAAACCGAAGTCATAAACACTTTTCAACTAGGTTGGAATGTGTTAAAAAACTATCATGCCAAATTTCAAGTTTCTAGCTCCTTCTGTATAAAAAAAAATCGAAGTTTTAGAACGTTTTTCGCTCTTGCACCCCTCCTCCCTGTGGTAGTGGCACCGATATAAAATATAGCCTATGTTGGAGCAGGGACTGCACCATCAATTTGCCACCATCACTTTTGTAAATGGTTCTATAGTTCCAGAGATTCCATAGAAATTGTAATTTAGAATGTTTTTAGAACGCTCTTCGCACATCTCACCCTTTTAAATATCGAATCTTTTTAGAATTTGTTCTTAGACAGCATTTACATCTTTTAAGTAATTACCATGTCAAATTTCATGTTTATAGCTCCTTCAGTATAAAAAAACGAAATTTTAGAACATTTTTTGCTCTTGCACCCCTCTCCCCTGTGGTAGTTGCACCGATATGAAACATAGCATATGTTGCACCAGGGACTGTTACCGCTTTTCGTTCATCTCACTCTTTTAAATTTCGATTTTTTTTTAGAATTTTTTCTTAGCGGGCATTTACATCTTATAAATAACTATCATGCCAAATTTCAAGTTTCTAGCTAATTCTGTATAAAAAAATCGAAATTTTAGAATTTTTTTCGCTCCTGCACCCTCCTGGAAGTAGTGGCACTCTCATAAAATATAACCTAAGTTGGAGCAGGGACTGTCACCATCAATTTGCTACCCTCACTTTTGAAAATGTTTTATAGCTTCATAGATTCTATAGAAATTGTAATTTAGAATGTTTTTAGAACGCTTTTCGCACATCTCACCTTTTTAAATTTCGAATCTTTTTAGAATTTGTTCTTAGAGAGCATTTACATCTTATAAGTAACAACCATGCCAAATTACATGTTTCTAGCTCCTTCAGTATAAAAACAATTCGAAATTTTAAAACGTTTTTCGCTCCTGCACCCCACTGGGGGTAGTGTCACCGACATAAAATATAGCCTATAATTGATCAGGGATTGTTACCATCAATTTGCCAACACCCCCTTTGAAATTGATTCAGTAGTTCCAGAGATTACTCCCTACAAACAAACAAATAAACAAACAAAAATACAATCTTTACTTCTTTATAATATTAGTTGTCTGAGTGCAACGAAGACTCATACACAGCGCAGTATTATTTTGCCCCATATATAGCTACGATGGATATTAAAACCTTTCGTCAAGCATAACTCAAAAAATATTTAACGGATTTCGTTCAAATTTTTACAGCAGGTACCTATAAAGGTGACAACGACGTCTATTTATTACCAAGAATAAATGTCAAACCGTTTGGAAATTATATTAAAAAAATTGATAAAAAAGCACAATTGAAGTACATACGTCACGAAATTTTGTACGTACGTCATTTTCACCGGCGGGAGATTTTCGTAGACAATCGGAATTGAAAAGTTCATGGAGTACATGGAGCAAAAAAATATGCACGCAGTAATATTCAGCACAATAAAATATATTTCAATTTAGTAGAAATGGAAAATTAATCTGGATTTTTTTCTGATTGAAAGAAAAACCCCACAATAACTTAGTAGACTTGGTATTAGAGATTTGGCGCAAATCTCTGCAATAGCAGCTTTTTTTATTTCGCGTGTGTAAATTAAAAAAAAAATTCTATGGTGTTTAAATAAAAGGTTTCGATTTATGGCATTATTTCTTTTTTTTTCTCTCTTTTTAGCATTTTAAATGGGATTAATGAAAGGCATGTATTTTAAATTAAATGAGTGAAAGGTTTATATTTAAATGAAATGAATTCAATATGAAAATATTATAGGAACAATATTTGACGATTTATCAACTGCGCCAGGATAACATAAAAGTACCAATATATCAAACGGTATGTAGTATGTGAAATGAAACAATTATATTATAATCACCCGTCGTACAAGAAAAAAAAAACTGATATTCTGCATTCAGAAGGAAAAATCCATCTCCTGTGCCGTAAGATTTGGCGATTTCTTTTTTTGTGATAAGTTTTTCGATGTGATTGTTGAGATCTGCAGGATTTGGTTTACTTATTCTAAATCTTTTTCTTTTGCAGATGTAGTATTATGTAAATATATTTTTTTGCAGATATTTTTCTATTTTGTATATTTTCTATTTGGCATTTGGAAAAGAGATTTTTACCTTTTTATCTGTGGCTTCGGAAATATTAAAAAATAAAAAAAGATTTACATATATCAAGCGTTTAATTTTTATACGGACCACTTCTCCATTTTTAGATTTGGTACTTTTCGGTTAGCCGGGCGCCAGTGAAATTTATATATCTATGTATACATATATATACATATATATATACATACACACATTTATATATGCATGTATATATATATATATATACATATATATACACATACATATATGTGTGTATGTATACATATATATGTATATATAGATATATACATTTCACTGGCGCCCGGCTAACCGAAAAGTACGTTAGATTTGAAATGCTATTTATTATTTATTTACTAGCCGTTTATTAATTGTTTACAATTTACCCCCCTGACAATAACAATTATTTATCACAAAAATGCCTCTTAGGTTTTTTTAAATAAGTTTGTTTATGTGTTTTCGTTACTTATTAAAATATCAAATATGGCGATAAAATTTCATTTTAGCATTGTGCTTAAATTTTTAAGATGGCTCAAAAACATGCTTTAATAAACGTATGTTTGTAAATATTTGAAAAACATGTTTTACCGCTCTCTTGAAAAATTTTGTAAGATGCTAAAACTACCTTTCAGCACCATTTTTAATTTTTTTCGCCAACCGACATAGGATACGAAACTTTTCCCTATTCAGATACACAGGCAAGGCTGGTCTCAAACAAGAGTAAAGCTAGCAACAATGTTGTTTTAACTCTATAAGAGTTACAATAATGATATTAAATGCTCCGATTGGCTTTGGGCCCGATTACGGTAGTTTCCCCTGGAAAAAACTGTAGAAGAAGTCTTTTACATTTGTTTCGAATGAAGCTCGGTGAACAAAGTATTAATTAATAATACAAACAACACTAACATAAACAAAGGAAGCAAAAGTTTGAATTCAAATGTATATATTTGTTAATCTTTCCCCCTCCCACCAACTCTTCAAAAAAAAAAAAAAAAAAAAAAAAAAAAAAAAGAAAGTTACAGCATTGAATTTAAAATGGCGTTAAGCTACGCTTTCTGACTTAAGCAATTAACTGCAAACCCGATTATGAAACTTTCACTTAACTATAACATCTACCTAATAGCCCTGAGGATACTTCCCAGTTATACGGACCTTTAGTCTTTTTTAAAAAGCTTGACAAGCGGGTTTAAGAAGTTGAGATTTATTGCCAAATTATATAAACAACTATGAAACTAAAACTGATGAATTATTTTGCTGGTTTACGCATGTATTTTTAAAAATTGCATCTGATTACACTTATTAGATGAATTACTTCTAGGATGAATTAGATGAATTACTTCTGTTTGTATTTAATAACGGTAAACGGCTTCTGTATATTGAATGAATTGTGAAACTATTGGGAAGAGGTAGAGAGACGAGTAAACAAACGGGTAGACAGACGGATAGTGAGATGAGTAAAGAGACGGGTAGTGACAGAGATAGGCTAACGGGTTGCGAAACGAATAGGTAGACGGGTAGCGAGACAGGTAAAAAAGGGTTGACAGAGGGGTACCGAGATGGATTGAGAGACGGGTCACGAGACGGGTAGCGAGACGAGTAGTGAGACCGATATACAGGCATGTAGAGTTAAAGGTTGAGAGAGTTGCGTGGTGGATAGAGAGACGGGCAGACAGAAGAGCACAGAGGCTGGTCTCAAACAAGAGTAAAGCTAGCAACAATGTTGTTTTAACTCTATAAGAGTTACAATAATGATATTAAATACTCCGATTGGCTTTGGGCCCCAATTACGAAAGTTTCTCCTAAAAAAACTGTAGAAGAAGTCTTTTATATCTGTTTCAAATGAAGCTCGGTCTACAAGGTATTAGTTAATAACACAAACAACACTAATGGCATGGAGGCAAAAGTTTTAATTTAAATGTATATATTTGAAACCCTTCCCCCCCGTACCCCGCCCCCCCCCCAAAAAAAAAAAAAAAATTACAGTAATGAATTTAAAATGGCGTTAAGCCACGCTTTCTGACATAAGCAATTGGGTGCAAACGCGATAAAGAAACTTTCACTTAACTTAATAACATGTAGCTAATATAGCCCTCAGGGTACTTTGCAGTTATACAGACCTTGTGGTTTTTTTAAAAAGCTTGAGACAATTCACGTTTAAGAAGTTGAGATTTACTGTCAAATGATATAAACAACTATGAACACAAAACTGATGAATTATTATTCAGGTTTATGTATGTATTTAAAAAAAATTGCATCTGATTACATTTATTAGAGAAATTACTTCTGTTTGCATTTAATAACTGATAAACGGCTTCTGTATATTAAATGAATTGTTTAAATATTGGGAAGAGGTAGAAATACGAGTAAACAAACGGGTAAACAGACGGGTAGTGAGATGGGTAGAGAGACGAGTAGCGACATAGGTGGCTGACGGGTAGAGAAACGAATAGACAGACGGCTAGAGAGAAAGGTAAAAAGAGGGTTGACAGAGGGGTAGCGAGATGGGTCACGAGACGGGTAGCGACACCAGTGGACAGGAATGTAGCGAGAAAGGTTGAGAGACGCGTAGCGTGGTAGCTAAAGAGACGAGTAGAGAGATGAGTTGAGAGACGAGCTGACTGACGGATAATGAGATTGGTAGCGAGACGGGTAAAGAGTCGGGTACAAAAACAGACGGATAGTGAGACGGGTATACAGACGAGTAGAGAGACAGTAGATGGGTACGGAGATGGGTAAGAAAATGGGTAGAGAGGCGTATAGCCAGATGGGTAGAGAGACAGATAGACAAGTTGTGAGACAGATAGACAAATGGGTAGCGAAGTGGATAGAGACACGGCTAGACATACAAGTAGTTAGACGGATAGACAGACGGTTAGAGAAATAGATTGGCGAGACAGGTAGCGAGACGTGTCGAGAGATAGACAATCGGTTAGAGAGACGAGCAGAAGAACGGATAGGGAAACAGACAGATTGTGGAGAGCAGACAGACAGGCAAAATAAAAGTCTGCAGATTGGCGCAGTAAAAGCGCATTAAAGGCGCAGGGGGCAGAGACTCCTAGAGAATAATCAAGAAGTATCTGTTAAGCTTATCTTTGTAATATATATAATTTTTCAATTTTGCCGATATGGAGATTTAATGTAAAAGTTATTTTACAGAAGTCATCGAAAGATTTTTTGTATAATTTAATAGTAATTTAGACTATAGTTTTGCAATCTGGTTTGAAGCAAAGCATGCTATCAATGTGGTTTGAAGTGTAAGAGTTTCTATAAACAGTTATACAAATAATAGATATATAATCAAGGAAGAAAAATTTTAAATTCACACACAAAAAAAGGTGCAACAATGAAATTAAATTTGCGTTAAGCCACGCTTGATAGAATAATCTATTGGCTGCAAATCCAATTACGTAACTTTAAAAAGCTTGGCGTTTTAAAAGATCCGTGTATATGAATTTATATATGATATTTTGTAATTCTATCATTTAATTTGCTCTTTTTCTTTTTATTGTAATTGTTAACACTATGTTCTCAGCAATATCACTCAGACTAATCCCTTTGAGGGAAGTCCTAGTATAGATTAGTAATGCGCTTTCAAAACCTGTGTGTAATTTTGGTGTTAAATTATTTATATTTTACTGCACAAACAACTGATATGTGGTGGAAAAATGTCTTGAAAAATTTGTCCTTAGGTGTTTTCCTTTGTTTGGAAGTGTTAATCTACCCTATATATATAAAATCCTAATGAAACGAATTTGTGAAACGATTTTATGAAACGAATTTATGAAACGATTTTATGAAACGACTGATTAAACGACTGATTGTGTTTCAGAGCTATTTTTAATAAAATATTAAACGCTTGATGGTGAAATTAATACCAATTGTCTATAAAAATCCGCGGATGTCGAAACTGGTAATAGAATTTTGTATTCGAATTAGTTTTCGAGATATTATTTTTTTTTCTAATTTTACTGACATTTCTGTAATGATGGCAACTAATGACTCAGTTTTTTTGTGACAAAAAAGGGAAAAAAATTGAAAAGGATCCCGATAGGGAATATTGATTTCTTTTTATTCGCCATTTTCTAATTTAATTTGAATTTTTCTTTTATTTCAATCAATAATGAAGACAAGATTGTATTAAATTATGTTTTACAGGAAAATTTGAAAAAAATCACATTTCTATCGTCAGGATTCAATCGTCTGTCAGCAGTTAATTTAATTTATAAACTGAAAATATTTTGAATAAATTCGTCCAAATGACGTCATTTATGTAAATACGTCATTTATGTTTATACAATTTATTTAATATAAAGAAGCCATTTATCTATTTTTATGTACAAAAAGGGGTAAATTGAAATACAATTAGGTACTTTTCGGTTAGCCGGGCGCCAGTGATATATATACATGTATATATACACACACACATATATACACATATCTACATATACATATATATACATACACACATATATACATATATGTATGTATATATATACTTATATATGTATATACATATGTATATATATATGTACATTTATCACTGGCGCCCGGCTAACCGAAAAGTTCCGACAAGGGTAATAAATTGTATATATACATATAAATACATGTACAAACAAGCATAAAAGTTCGGTGCTTTTCCAGTATATGACGAAACAGAGAAAATAGCCTTGGCGGAAAAGGAAATTTGGCAACATACTTTCTGTCAACCTATTCACTTTGTCATTTCGTATACAGAAGCATTTTTTCAATATTTATACAATTTGTTTAGCGTAAAATGTCATTTATCCTATTTTATATATAATCAGAAGTAATTTGTATAGAAAAAACAATAATAATATACGTATAATTAAAATACGCATATAAACAGAAAAATCGTCGAATTTGTTTCCATGGCTGTTTATGTCATTTGGCACCAAATCTCACTTTCTAATGCTCGAATTGCGCCAAGCTTTTTAAAAAAGCGTCAAGACCCCTATAATAGAAAAGCACCAAAAGTTCATTGGGTTTGTTTTCATAACTTTTGGCAACAAATATATGTATATTAACGAATCTATCCGTTTTTGAAACTCGAATTACGCCAAACCTAAAAGCAAAGGATCCTATACTGGAAAAGTACCCGATTTTCTTATGGACAATATTCAAGTGACATAACATGGTGTAAAATTATCGCGGATAGCAAATTTGTTTAAATATCTCATCAATTGATGCCGAATAAATGCAGGCATGCATGCAAAAAATATTTAATTAATTTTGTATGATAAATAATTATTAGAAAATTCGTATATACATATTAATTAAAATAAATAATTTACATATTTAAAATAACATGAAAATATGCATGATGGTGCACTAAAATAGAGAGAAAATTAATACCTGTTACTGAAAATGTCTATAACATAGTACTTTTCAATACCGTGGTTCTTAATGTTATTCACAAGCAGATGGAATTTTTCTCATCCTTAAACGCAAAGGAAGAATAGAATACAGATCGTTGTTATAAAAGCCTGAGAGGTAGCCACAATTTAAACCTAACCATTTTATACAAGCTGGTTTTCAAGGTGTAATTGATTTTACTTATCAATCCCGAAAACAGTCGTCCGTTGTCGCAACACCTGTGTATGAAGCCATGATAAAAAAAAAAAAAAAAAAAAAAAAAAAAATACGCGATTAAAACGTTAAAAGCATGGCAACCCAATTACAGATTTACCAATATTTTAAAAACAAAGCACGCTGTCATGTTTTTAGAGGCTTCTAAGTCTGAGCGGGGGTTGGCGAGCGTAGCTCGCAGGGGGTAGGCCCCCTAGTATTACTATATTTTTAAATAAAGCCGTGATTTTAAAGGTAAATGTACGATTATTACGCGTGTATGTTTTGGTTTTTCGTATTTTCATTTTCAAGTGAATGAAAATTTTGAACTTATGCCGTTAAAACGGCAGCGAAGAGAGTGACTTTCGGATTTTTTTTTTTAAATGGTTAATATATATATATATATATATATATATATATATATATATTATTAAAATGAAAGACTTCATTCTAAAGGAAAATGAACATTGATTAAAGGGGTTCATTTTGTTTTTATGTTTGCAGCCGAAGCCCGGATGCATAAACTTAAAAAAAAAGCGAAAATAACCGAAGGGACTTTTGGAAACGGATTTGTTTGTTAGAGTTAAAATCCATATATTTTTTAATCTCTTACAACGTTCAAAAGTAAAATGAACGATAAATATGGGGATTGTTGTTTTCGTATTTTGATCTGAAAATAGACTCGGGTTTTTAACTTGGCGGAAAAACCGAAAACGCAGAAACGGCTTTACAGGGAAAAGTGTTTTAAAGGGATATAAGTATTTTTGAAAGGGATTGCATCATTGAAAATTTAAAAGTACGTAGTTTACTATGGTATATTTAGTGTTAGCGTGTCTTGAAAGTCTAGCGGCTCTAAAATGCGATACACGGTGGAAAATAAAAACACTAAGACAACATTATGCAAATAAAATATTTCAAGTATTTAATATTCGTAAATATTCAAGAGCATTGTCCTGTGATAAGTATAAAAATACGTTATAACAACTGGTATATAAATTTTTTTCGCATTCCGAACAGTATAACCAACGAGAGTTGCAGAACCTGCAAAATAGCAGCATTTTCCGCCTTTCCTTTCTTTTCTGCTGGGAAATTTGCGGAAAAGTCAGAACTGCCCTTGCGTTCTCGAAAAAGAATGCTTTTTGATGAACATTTGTTTTCTTTTTCCATTAAGTATAATGTCTAATTATCAAAAAATGAAAATTATAAGGTTCAGATGCACCAGGATCTGCCTGAAACTATCCACATCCAAATTTGCAGACTTCTACGTGCGGTAGATTTCGGTAGCCATCGCACGTACACGGAAACACGACACGATTCTTTTCTTTTATTATTATAGATATATTGTATCAATATGGTATGTTCTGTTTATATCCCGTGCAATATGTGCTAAATTTCTGTTTTTCTTGCACGGTATTGTTAATACTTACAAGGAAGGTCTCCTTAAAGAGCATACTCAGAAAATTTTGAAAAAAATGCTAATGCAGCTACACATATATGTAATAAAGGAACAGTGAAATTTAGCTGCGGAATCCTAACAGAAAATCTGCAAAAAAAAAAAATAAAATTCTTTCGAGGATTTGGCGCAAAAAGGCACGATTTGGCTAGGAACATTTTTTCCTCGCCAAATGCATTTGAAATTGCTAGTAAAATGATTATCCGAATGCGCAAAACTTAATGAATTTAAACTTAAACGATGAAAGTTTATTATTTTTGTATAATATTTATATTTTCAACAATGCTTTTTTAAATTTCAAAATATGTCTATGAGATTTTTGTAAAATTTGAAAGCGTAAAATTGGCATTAGCTTAAAAACGAATTATACTAATGGGTTAATTCTAGGGCTTATGATACTAAATATTTTGTTCAGAATCGTTTGCATTTTGCGTTTAACATTTTCAACTCTCGGTACGTTCACAGTAATATTAATTTAAAATATTCGTTATGTGGCAACTCCAACTGCCTATAATAAAATTCAGCTGATGTTGACGACATATAATTAATCAATTTTAATATAATTGATTTCTAAAACTATTTAAAATAAATTCAGTAAGAAACAAATTTTCTTACCTTCTAAGTTCCAAAAAAACGGGCATCGGGGCTCCATTGCTTCAATAAAGAACGTCTTTCAGATGATTCGATATATTCCAATATATGCAATATTCACGGGAGAATAATCTTGACTCAAATAAAATTCTGAGATAAATAAACACATCACTATTTAATGACAAATAAAACGACGAACACACATCATTATATACATTTCTAATACGGAGCGACACGCTCTCTTACAATCATAATCATAAACAATACTAAACTGAAACGTTACAGTTCAAAAACTAAAGTTCTAAATAAAAAATGTTCTGAAAAAGTTACGTAATAAACAATGTTGCGCGCATGCGCCAAAGTCTGACTGTCTATTTTCTGCATATCGAAGTACATCCCTACCTCTACACTGCATAGGTGCTTTTTATGATCAAAACTTTGAGAAGGAAAAGGGGGTTTTGGATGATGCAACAGGAAATGAATTCACAATTACAACATCCTCCCACCTTTGAGTTTCGGGATCTGAAACTCAAATCCAATTCGTTCGATGTTTTATGATACGCCCGTATCTGGAGCGACGAATCGAAACGTCCGATGTACTGTCGCTGACCGAACCACTAGGAGGATTACTAGCACCTTTATGTTCATTAAAATCTTGTTTCTTTTTAATGTCCTTGAAATGGTTTCTCATACTGTCATTATCTTGTGATACTTCTAAGGGTATTAACCTGCTTGTAGGACTTAAATATTCCCCAGTTTTCATTCTTATTTTCACTAAGCGGATGTGTCCATCCTTAGATGAAAAAATTTCAATCACTTTGGCCAGAGGCCAATCAATTCTTGTATTATTGTCACTGGAAACAATCACAACATCACCTATTGCTATAGGTTTCTGTATTTTCTTCCATCTACTAGGTTGTCGCAATTGGCCTAAATATTCAGATCTAAATCGTTTACGAAGGTCTTGTCTTATTTTCTGTTGATAAACAAGCTTTTTGTTCAATGATTTGGCATCTAGAATATCAATATCGGGTGTACCACTACCCTTTACTTCTAGCAAGAACATGGACGGAGTGAGAGGTACGAGATCATTTAAATCTTCTGACACATAAGTAAGCGGGCGACTGTTGATAACACTTTCTAGGTCACATATAATGGTTTGTATTTCTTCGTAATTCAGAGAACTTTTTCCTAAAACCTTTCTGAGTATTCTCTTGGTTAGGCCAATCAATCGCTCCCACCACCCTCCCCACCACGGAGCTGAAGGAGGTATAAATTTCCAAATAATTTTCCTTGATATACTATCATTTTGTACTGAATTCCAGTTTATTTCTTTCAACAAATTTTCCGCTCCTACAAAATTTTTACCGTTATCTGTGTAGATAATAGAAGGTCTGCCTCTACGGGCTATGAATCTTCTCAACGTCAATAAAAACACGTCAGTTGATAATGAGGTAGCTAGTTCAAAATGAACTGTTCGAAAAACAGCACAAGTGTATATTACTAGCCAGATTTTCCTATTTTCTATAAGAATAAGCGGACCGGCATAATCCAGACCAACAATTTGGAAAATGGCAGCTTCTCTTACTCTATCTTCAGGTAAGGCAGGAGTGGAAATTTCTACTGGTTTAAAATCGTGTCGTCTGCATTTTACACAGGTTCTAATAATTTTCCTGACAGTTTTTCGGAATTTTAAGATCCAAAAATCTTCCCTTAAATTAGACATCATAATTTGTACACCAGCATGACCTAGTTTCAAATGTCTAGATCTAATTAATTTTTCAACTACAGGATGGTCATGTGGGAGAATAATAGGAAATCTGAAATTCAGAATATCATCTCTCAAATGTATGCGTGATTTCAGCCGCAGAACTCCAGCCGAATCTGTTGTGGTCTGAAATGCTTTTAGACGTTTATCTTCAGGACCAGTAAACGATTTTTGAACTAATTTCAACAATACATTTTCAGCTTCATTCTGCTCTTCTACATTTAAAATTTTAAATTCTCTCTCTTCTTTAGCTTTCTTACAATTTTTGTAAAATCTGTATATCCACGCGATTACTTTTACTAATTTATCGTAGGATGAAATTCTAGTGTAAAATTGTTCACTGTGAACATTTACATTCGTAGCACTAATAATTGTTTTTCTTCTTTCTGCATCGATTGTTTCAAAATCGGGAAACATTTCCGATTTAGGCCACTCGTCCATTGGTTTTCTCAACCACTGCGGTCCCTCCCACCATTTATCTCGGGCTAAAACCTCAGCGGTACAACCCCTTGAAGGCAGGTCAGCAGGATTCAATTGGCCAGGAATAAAGTGCCATTTTGAAGGATCACTTAATGAGCGAATTTTGGACACTCGGTTGTAAACAAAAGGTGCCCAATTTTCATTTCTTTTTATCCAGTAAAGCGCATTGGCCGAATCAGTCCAATAAAAAATGGCAATGTTATCTAATTTCAAATCAGTTTTAACACTACTTGCTAATCTAGCCCCAATATTACATGCCAATAATTCTAACCGCGGAATAGAAATTGTTTTCATAGGAGCAACTCGGCTTCTTGCTTGAACCAACTGACAGAAACCGCCGTTCTCATTTTCGGTCCGTATAAATATACACGTAGCATACGCTACTTTACTAGCGTCGCAAAAAACGTGCAAGGAATGCAACTTATCTGCATCTCGAGAAAAACACCTAGGTATTTCAATAGTCCCTAATTTTCCTAATTGTTTTTTCCATTTTTCAAATTTTTTCTTGATAGAAACAGGTAATTCCGTGTCCCATGTCACTTTAGCTTTCCAACACTCCTGTAATAATATTTTAGGTTCTAATGTTACAGGACATGTGTATCCGATAGGATAAAAAATTCTGTGTACAGACGATAAAATGTTTCTTTTAGTTACTAGGCGATCATCCTCTGAAATTTCTTTTAAATCAACTGCTAGTGTATCCCTTCTAAAATCCCACATTAGCCCTAAAACAGGGACATTTTCCCCTGTAAAAACTTCTCGAAAACTATGCTCCCACCCGCGAAGCTCGAATTTAGTATTGCTAAGAAGAGTTTTTGACTCTTCGATAAATCTGTTTAGCTGTTCCTTATTATCAACACTCGTAACACAGTTGTCTACATAAAATGACTCTAACAATTTTAACGCAGTGTTTTTAAATTGTTCAGGTGCATTTTTCAAATGATATTCTAACGTGGCACCTAGAAGGTAGGGGCTACATGAAATGCCAAATACTACTCTTCTATGTTGAAGCGTTATCAACTTTTGAGGGTTCCCTTCTTCATACCATAGAAATTTCAAGAATGATCGATCTTTTTCTTTAATACCAATCTGTAAAAAATCCTTTTTTATGTCAGCAATTACCCCTATTTTCCCCAATCTAAATCTGTTTAAAACAGAAGGAATCAGTTCTACGAGGTTAGGCCCCTTTTCAATACAATCATTTATCGATGGTGAGTCCTTTTCCCGAGCTGAACCATCAAAAACTGGCCGCACCTTTGTAGTGGAGTTTTCTTTAAACACTGCTCTATGAGGAAGGAAATGCTCACTACCTAACGTTTTCCTCTGATCAACCTTTTCAATTATTTTCTCGTCTAACCATTCATTAAATATTTGATTATAATCACCTAATTTTTCTATCTTTTTTAATGAATCGACACATGTTTTTAATCTACGTCGAGCGATATTTTAGTAACTGGGTAGTCTAGGGTGGCCCTGTATCCATGGAAGACTAACTTCATATCTACCCTCGTCATCTACTCTTATATTACTAAGAAAATGTTCTTTAGTGGCTAATTCTATCTCTTCTCTACCCTTTTTCTCCCCAGGATCTCGAATTCCTAAAGTGTCAAGGTGCCATAACTCGGAAATTTTTGCCTCTTTGACATGCAGCGAGAAAACTAAATTGTTCATATTTTTATTTTCATAACCTTCAGTTTTCCCGAGAATTGTCCAACCTAAACGAGTTCCCATGCAAACTAATCCGCCCTGTAATTGTTTTAAATTTCCGGTAAATAATTTTCCGGCGACATCTGCACCAATTAACACATGAATTTCATCAGGAGAAAATTCGTATAGTAAATCATTAATTTTAGTGACTCTATCAGTCAATAAAATTCCGTACCGTTTTATTTCATTAATAAAGGATCCTTCCGGTATAGGTGAAATTTCAGAGCAAATCTTTTGTTGGTCTAATACCTCAAGTTTACATCGATAACTATTATCCATATTTCCCAAATTAATTAAATATCTATCGTGTAGTTCTTCACATTGTCGATCCCCAAATAAACTATGCACTATTCTTTCTTTACTTATACTATTATATCCTAACATGTTAGCAGCAAATTTTGATATATACGACCGTTGCGATCCCGTGTCATATAAAATTCTAACATTTCGTACGATATCCCCATTGTATATGCGTACAACCAATGTTTGGAGCAAAACCCTTTTTCTAGAAGTTGTATTCGCAAGCATACAATCTTTATTAGGAGTAGAATCCTCTTTAGAATTATCGCCTACATTAATTTTATCCTTTTCTATGCACATGAACTGGTGGTGACTTTTCCCACAATGAGTACAATTAGTTTTAATTTTACAAGCTTTAGCCAAGTGGTTGGCATTGAAGCATCGAAAGCAAGCTCCTTTTTTTAATAAAGTATCCTTTCTCTTCGCGAGTGTCATTTTCCATACCGCTCTACAATTTTGACTTCGGTGTTTATTTTCGCAAAAGACACACTGTTCTTCCAATTTTTTATCATATGCATTATACAGTTCGGCCGCCGTAGGAAGGGAAAAAATTTTATCCTTACGATCGAATCTAAGTTCTCTATTTACTGAGACATCTTTATCGAAAGAAAACCCACTCTTAGCCAATTTGACCTTTTGCTCCATTTCAACTTCAATTTGTAAAAATTTAATTAAAGTATCTAATTTATTAATTCCTTGATCTTTATCTTTATCATTAACAGATAAAGTGCCAAGATGTCTTTCCCATAATTTAAGAATATCTGAAGGCAATGCTGATTCGACCAATGGATATAAAATCGAAGAATAGTTTTCGCTCAATACGCCTAACATTTTTAATGACCGAAGGTATGTTTCTATTTTATCATACAACATAACAAGGGACAGTCTCTGGCCTTGTACTAAAGAATTATTAATAACTAATCCTAGTACTTCGCGTATGTATACTTCGATTAAAATATCTGTTCTACCGAACCGTGCCTTCAACGATTGTATCGCCTCTGGATAGCTATCGGCTGTAGGGGGGAAAGATTCAACAATTTCCCTTGCCCTAGATCCCTTTTGGGTAGACTGAATAAGATACTGTATTTTGTCCTCGTTAACAATATCGAGATCTTCGTGGATTTTTTCAAACTGACCCCAAAAAGATAGCCAATTTTTGATATCACCATTAAAGGGCTTAAGCTCTAATTTAGGTAATTTAAATTTTCTTCTTTTGACCATACTGTCTAATGACAAAGAGGTATCCTGATTGCTCTCTTTTTCTAATTTTTTGATGTATCTAGATAGTTTATTTTTATTTTCCCAGTAATTTATATTATACTTGTCTATTTGCTCATATTCCGAATCGAAGGCGTCTTGTTGACAATTTTTATCTTCAGATAAATTATCTAAAATTTGATTATCTATTAATGAGAGCTCTTCATGTTTTGATTCTAACCTATTTAAAAGAGATGACAGACTATCGATATCATCACATTTAGCCTGCAAAGTATCTTCTATTTCTTTTATCAACTTTGTGAAGTTGGAACGCACCGGCGTCCTTGATTTCTTTAATTTATCCATTCTTAATGTTCAATTCTAGTTAACTAACTTCTAATTAACTTTCTAATCTCTAATTCCAATCATCTACGGAGCCACCGATCCCGGCAGGGATGCCAGTTATGTGGTAACTCCAACTGCCTATAATAAAATTCAGCTGATGTTGACGACATATAATTAATCAATTTTAATATAATTGATTTCTAAAACTATTTAAAATAAATTCAGTAAGAAACAAATTTTCTTACCTTCTAAGTTCCAAAAAAACGGGCATCGGGGCTCCATTGCTTCAATAAAGAACGTCTTTCAGATGATTCGATATATTCCAATATATGCAATATTCACGGGAGAATAATCTTGACTCAAATAAAATTCTGAGATAAATAAACACATCACTATTTAATGACAAATAAAACGACGAACACACATCATTTTATACATTTCTAATACGGAGCGACACGCTCTCTTACAATCATAATCATAAACAATACTAAACTGAAACGTTACAGTTCAAAAACTGAAGTTCTAAATAAAAAATGTTCTGAAAAAGTTACGTAATAAACAATGTTGCGCGCATGCGTCAAAGTCTCACTGTCTCTTTTCTGCATATCGAAGTACATCCCTACCTCTACACTGCGTAGGTGCTTTTTATGTTCAAAACTTTGAGAAGAAAAAGGGGGTTTTGGATGATGCAACAGGAAATGAATTCACAATTACAACACATTAAATCAGATTAAATAAATCTTTAACGGGTTTTTTTCTGTATTTATTACCGATTGCATGAAATTTTGCTATTGTTTTATCCCTATTCCACGATTTTTTTATTATTTAAACGGCTTCACCTATTATATAAGTAATTTGTAAATGCATTTTTAAAAGAAAAGCCCGATGACAAACGCAATCGTTATACATTTCCACATCGAAGAAGTCGTTGTTTCCAAAGCAACAATAATTTTTCCTTGAATTGACAATGTTCAGAATCGGGCTTATTTTTGAGTTTGAAACAATTTCAATCAATTTAAATTTTGTTTTAAATCGCAAAATACGATCTTTAAATTCAATATATATACATATAAATGTGTACACAAAATTATAGTTATAAAATTTTTTTTATTCTGTAAGTTAAACTTTTTCTTAAAGTGTATTTGTCATAAAACCGTATTTTTTTTTTTTTTTTTTTATTCCGTCGCCAACCGGTGATAAATCTCCAAATAATCGAAGGTTTCATATTTTTTTACGGACGTTATAGCGAGGTTCCGCAGAATTTTTTTTTTCTTTTTTTTTTTTTTTTTATAGACGTATACATCATGATGAGAAGAACATTCTGTAATTTTTTTTTCAAAAATTTCTGAGTATGCGCTTATGGAGACATTCCTTGTTAGCATAACTTTCATTGTTAGATTTCTCACTAAAAATTCTATATTTATGTGCTATTTGTGTTTCTTTCTAAATATTTCAAATGTTAAGCCAATATTGGGATTCCAAAAAAAAATTATCCGATAAATGCGATTTATAAGTTTATATCTCCCCCCCCCCCCAAAAAAAAAAAAAATAAAATAAATAAATAAATAAAAAATAAAAATAAATAAATAACCACTATAAGCAATATTTGGAACTCAGGTTTTCTAACAACAGCATATAATTATCTAAAAAAATTTAACACAATAAACATTTATTCTCGCTATGGGATATTATTTTTTATCAAAGACTCACACTTATCTCTTGTGTGATCTCCAAGTACATGTCTTTTTCCATCATCATAACACTACACATCTCATTGATATCCTAGAAAGAAGAAAAAAAACTTAACCATTTCTACTAACATTAATCAACATATAAGAAGTGAAAAGTTCAATCACTGATTAGGAAAATTGAAGATCATTAATGTCAATGAGGCGATTGTGAGATAGAAATACTGAATTTTATATATTTTATTCGCTTTTGAAATGCGAATTTTAAAACCGATATTTTTAAAGTGTTCTTTATAACATAAAAAAAAGATCAATAACAGCAAATATTTTTGTAAGTGTTATTAAATATACATTAATGGTCGCGCTTTTTGGTGTAATTTATTTTATGAAAATTTAATGCTATTTTTAAATAAATATCAGAATATTGGCAATCATATTTATTTTATTTGTAATTTCATTTTAAATTTTATTCACTTTCATTAATTTCACAAATGTTAATTATTATATAATTTCATTTTCAAAAGTACATGCAAAATAATTTTGTGATCGCATCTAAAGAGGGACAAATACGATTAAGATGTTGTGTAAAGATTAATATGACATTTTATTCCGTAAATTAGTTTATAGTTAATATGGTTAAAAGTTTAATTAGATTATATTTAACTATGTTTATAAGAAAAATTTTTTGGTGTTATTTGGATGTGAATTTTATCTGTTATCTTCTTTATGAGATCATTTATAGAATTAAAATGTTCCAATAAAATGTAAAATGGGTATTAATAAATCACAAAATGAAAAAAAAAAATCAAGCGCATTAATCATATGTCATTGATTTGTAGAATAGAAACCATGAGCTAGTAATCTAAGTTTTTCTGTTGCATTACATCATTTTTTATTTTGTTGTATGCAGATACATATATATTTCGCATTTCTTTATGGATGATACTACTTCCGTATTGATTATACTACGGATTTTATGGTAAGCATTCTTTTAATTACCACATTCTTTCTTGGAATTATTCAATGGTTTATCAGCATCATGTTTCGGATTCAGGATTTTATTTAAGATGGCAGTTAATATTTATATCGTTTTTTGTTTCTCGATATTTTGCATCATATGCGTATCGTATTTTGATACTACGAAATGGCATAAATTTCTAAATCTCAAAGTGTATGATATGGAGTTTTTGAATTCTTAAAATTGCATTTAAAAATGGATATATAATATTTATCAGCATACCAGTGATCATATTTTTTCTTGAATTACTACATATTAAACTTTTATTAACTTAATTTTCTTTTCATGTCAAATTTTCAATTTATTATTTTGAAATATAATCATTATTATTTTCTATCTCCAACATTAATTCTCTGTAACATACAATACTATTTTTCCTCCTTTAGTATTGGCAAAATATGATATTACATTTTTGTCTTCTTAAATAAAGGTAAAACATAGCATATTATCAAGATATGATTAGCTTATCTGTACTTCTGGTTTTACAAAGAGAGGAAATCCTTTCACATTTAATCTCTTACCCCGATTGATTACTACCTGATAATTTTATATATTTTTTATAGATAAACGATAAAAGTATTAATATCAATTTCCTGTTAATCATACGAAAGCATTGAACTTAGAGGTTTAAACATAGTAGCTGGTGTGTAAGTAAAACAATATTTATAATTTAATTTTATTGTAATTTGAGTTTTCCAGGTGAAGGAGTGAAATGATTGAAAGAATATTTTATGCAAAATGTGATGTTTAAATCAGCTTCCTTATTGTAAATTTAGATGATAAAGAAATCTTTTTTAAAGATATCATGCTTTATGCGTATAAAAACTGATAAAAACTATATAATTTTTTTAAGTACGATATATCAAGTAACTTATATTCAAAATGGTAAAACATTACGTTAAATAAAGGAATATTTTTTTGTGTGTGTAATACTGAAAGATATTTAAAATGCTAAAAAGTAAAGTTTTTGAAAATAAAACAAAATCGTATGCATTTTAGATTTTGGAATACTTACAATAAGTATTATAATATTGTTTAACTTATTGTTTTTTAAATTTCCGTTTGCAGTTTATATTTTATTTTCATACTAGCTGACTCACTGGCGTAGCCCGAAGCCGTGTAATAAACTTAAATTTCTTAAAAATCGAAACTCTGGCCACGGTCTTCGATGACTTCGACACCGTATACAGGGAATGTTCAGACGCTCCGTAGAATCTTTTATTTCCCCCCATCCACCGCCAGGGGAGCATTCAGTTCTAAACAAACCTCTTTCGGAAAGAAACTCTGAGACATGTACCCGCTGCTTACGGTACTGTATAGTAGGCGTGCTACAAAAATGAGCTGGTTTCGAGAAGATAGGAACATTATAAGCGAAGTTCTTGAAATAAGGCACAGTTGGAGAAAATAAGCTTGAGTGAGGTGCCGGGGTGAGGGGATGTTCAAGTGTCCTTCAAAAAATGACTAATTAGGAGGACAACGATGCATCTTTAAAAATTTGTCCGTTTGCTTAAGCTAGGAACTTAATTACAAATTTATCTTAAACTATTATTCGGAAATCGTTGTAACGTTGCTCATAAATTTAGTTTAATTTTATAGAGAGTGACTATTAAATTAAATATAATGTTTGGAATCACTTGCGTTAAAATCGGAAAGATAGTTACGGAGATATGAAAAATGTATATAGTTTGAGAAAAAACATTGAAGGAAAGGCCGGGGAAAGAGAATGCTCAATTGCCCTTCAGCAAATGACTATAATTAGGAGGACCATTATGCATCTTTAAAAATTCGTTCGTGTAGTTAATCAATGACCTTAATTGCAAATTTGGTTTAAACTATTATTCGGAAATAGTGGTAACCGCTACTCATAAATTTACTTTAATGTTATAGAGGATGACTATTAAGTTAATTATAATGTTTGGGATCACTTGCGTTGAACTCGGAAATATAGTTGAGTTGATATGAAAACGGGGCATAGTTAGAGAAGAAAACCTTGAAGGATGGGACGGGGGGGAATGGATGTTTAAGTATCCTTCAGTGAATGACTGATTAGGAGGACCACTATGCATCTTTCAAAATTCGCTCGTTTTCTTAAGCTAGGAACTTAATTACAAATTTGGCTTAAACTATTATTCGGAAATATTCGTAACAGCTACTCATAAATTTAGTTTAATGTTATAAAGGGTGACTATTAAGTTAATTATGATATTTGAATTCACTTGCGAGGAAATAGGAAAGATAGTTGCAGAGATATTGAAACGGGGCGTAGTTAGAAAAAAATTGAAGGAGGGACGAGGAGGAGGGGATGTTCAAGTGCCCTTCAGCAAATGATTAATTAGGAGGACCAATATGCATGTTTAAAATTTCGTTCGTTTGGTTAAGCTCGGAACTTAATTAAAATTTGGCTTAAACCATTATTCGGAAATAGTGGTAACCGCTACTCATAAATTTAGTTTAATGTTATAAATGGTGACTATTAAGTTAATTATAATCTTTGGAATCACTTGCATTTAAATCGGAACGATAGTTGCTGAGATATGGAAACGGGGCATAGTATGTGAAAAAACCTCGAAGGAGGCCCCGGGGAGGAGCGGTTATTAAGGTCCCCTTCAGCAAATAACTAATTAGGAGGATCACTATACGTCATTAAAGATTTATTCATTTGGTTAAGATACGAACTTAACTTGAAATTTGGCTTAGATTTTTATTAAGAAATACCGGTAACGTCTTTATAGAAATACACCTTGAAGCTATGAATGCTGATTTTTACGATAATTTAGTAAAAATGGAATTAAATGAAGAAGTTCGGAGCATTATTAGCTTAGATTTAAAATATCGGTATTCTCTATATAAATCAGTAATTCAGCGTTACGGGTGAAGCTAAAAATGTTAAAATTTTTAAATGTAATTAGACCTTTACCCTACTCCATCACTGCAATTACAACAAATAATCTGTTAAATACAGTTTTCTGTATTTGTAATCTTTATCTCAATAATATATGTCCTGTTTAAAAAAAAACTTAAACACAGCTAATTATCATGAAGAAAAACGTGGGAGCAATGTGTGTTAATTTGCCGTGAGCAGGTGGCGCTACATTAGCTTGGCTGTACGCCGGTAACTGCAATCCATATTGACGCTGGTTCGTTATATGTCGTTATCTATGCATCGTTACTCCGGTTTATTTAATGTCCTCTGTGAAGATTCTATACAACCAACCAACGAAAAAAAATAGATTATTTTTTATGAGAGTTTTTTTACGCATTTTAATTAATACTACATGGAAACCATCAAAACTTGACGAAAAAAATACCTATAACAATATTAGTAAAATAAACTTCTTTGTTATTTAAGAAGGGGTGCGTATTAAACAGTCTTTCAAATGTTTTATTTTATAAGATTTTTACCCAGTCAAATATCAAAGTCACCCAGTCAAATTACTACGTCCGATGCAAACTCCAAACAAACAATCCGTAAACAACTGTGTAATGCAAATCAGTTTGACATTACCGCCATATTCCCCACGGCAAGAAAAAAAATTCATTGACCTATGAAGTATATACAAATAGTATATTCCTATGTTCATATCATATTCAGTAAATAAAGCACACATCTACCCCCCCTTCCCTGTGATAATGCAACAGAATGAGTTACTAAAAGCATGTGCATTGTATATGCCCAAAAGCACCGTTGAAATTCGACGTTAAAAAGGCTTTAAAATATTTAAATTAAAAGTTTTAAAATGTCCTCTTTAATCATTGTTTAATCATCCACATCTTCTAAAACACATCCATTGTTTTAAGCTAATCAATTTTTATGAAAAGTTGAAGAATTTTTTTACAGTAATAAATCAATCTGCAGATGAGGAAGAATTTCAAGTGTAATTTATTTGTATGATTTCTTCGGTTCCTTTATATAATCAGGATGATTATCTCTTTTCCATCACAGTAGGGGATATTTTCCCGCTTATACAGTTGGCAAATGTAAAAAAATAAAAAATTACAATTCCTAGCATATTCTGATATCTGATGGAGCATATACATCAACGAATTTAACATATCAATTTTATGTTCAACATAAATTGAAAATAGTTTTTTTCTTTTTTTTTTTGACAGATTTTCGTTTAGCGCAAAAATACTTTATCTTATGGATAATCTGATCGTATGATTCATCACTGTATTTTTTTATTATTATTATTCACTTTTTATGATGGTTAGGAAAATCTATTTTCAACTGTGGCAACTTTCCCAGGGGCTATTTTACATTATTGAAGCAAACTGGTGGTCATTGATAAGATAGAATTGAAAAACATTTCATGCTTGAAATTATTTAAAAAGTCGTAAAATTAAGTGGCAGTTTTCAAATAAATTTCAATCGAAAGCTAATTTTTTTTCTAATTGATGATGTAAAATGAAATTGTAAAATGTAGTAAAAAATAGAAAATTGTAGTATTTAGAAGTGATGTAAGCACGATGAATGCTAAAGCAATAGCGCCGTTTGTTGTCACAACCGTTGTACATTTCTAAAAATTGCCGCGGTATTTTGGCTGGCGTCCAAAAGTGGAAAACCATTTTTTGACATTGAAAGAGAAATTCACAGTGAAAGAAATAGGACTTTACGTTAATAAGGAACTGTTAAGTGAACTTATAATAAACCTACCAAAATAATTCCTGTAAAATATTAGTCTTACAGTGTTCATTCTAGCTAAAAATACAATCATTATTTCAAGATTTATTTCTGCCATAACACTATTTTTAATAATTTTAAAATTCTTCAAATCCTTTAGTTTTGTGATTTTTTTTATTATAAAAGGAAACCTTCAAACCTATAATTAAAAAAAAAGTATTTGGTAACATATAATCAATATATGCAATCAAGATGAAAAAATCAATGACGGCTCCAATTCTAATCTTTATAATTATGAATGGGAAAATCATTTAAAATTACGTCATGTTGACACGTTCATATACATTTTTCTCTTTAGTTTTATCAATGTTGAAATGCATTTCAAGCTAAGCATAACGTCATTTTCACTGGCGCAAACTTTTCACACATACTTTATATACGTTACTTTAATGCTTAAACACAATGAATACAAATAAAAATATATTTTGTATTTGAAAAAATGGCATCAACAAAGTTATAATGTATAATGATAAAATAAACCCAATTCACAATATTCCCGTGACGTCACAATAAATATGAATTTTTACTCGCTTATAAAACACGCGGATAAATATGTTTACCGAAATTTAACTTGCAAATTAAAAAAATCGGCCTAAAAGTCGCGTGCTTTTAATACTTATTATTTATGTTTTATCCTCGCAACCACAGAGTTTAGAGAAAAAACTCTGTGCCTCGCAACAGTGGGCGTTATCCAATTACGACGTCATTAGCAGAAGTAAAAGTTTAATTGAAAATTACGGAAAATTAATTAAATTTTCGAACAAACGAATGCAGGATAACAAATCTGTGTCCAAATATCTTTCATAAAAAAATGATATAATTTGATACATTAGTTTGTTCTCACGGATTGTCAAAAGAAAACGCTTAGCGTTTCAAATATATAGATTTCAATAAGTAATTAAAATATTAAAATTATCAGGTGTACCAGGAAAGGGTTTGGACTACCTAAATCTAAATTTTCTGGCTTCTGGGTAGTCTAGATTTTGCTAGCCATCGCAGACACACACACACACAGAGAGCGAAACTTTATTTTATTAGTATAGATGTATTTTTCTTTTTTGATGTTTGGTTTTCATCTGATGGATATATTAATGATGATCAATTCTTAAGTACAATTTTTCTACTAAGAAATCTCTTTTGAATTTTAAAATTATATCATAATCTTGCCGATTTAGAAAATTTACTGTATTATATGTACAGCTCAAATAATTTTGTTTCTGTGAAACTCCCTAATCTCACATACTTAGAGCAGTTCCCACTAGAATGTAGTGTAGACATTTATTAGAAGATTTGTTATATTCAGTCTGGAATAAGAACAAGCCGAAATATAAATTGACAGCTTTATTCTTTACGTCATCACATATTTTCTGAGTCTGCGCAAATTCCTTTAATTTTTAAAAAATGAATTATTATTAAAGTCTATATTTATTCGTCTAGATTACTTTAGGATCGTTATTTCCAAATTTTGAAATGTATTTTTTTATGCTCTACAAATGTAATATTCGTTACAGTAACCCCTATTATCTTGTAGTGTATAAATGTTTGCATTATTGTTGTTGATTGTTCATTTGTAAAATTCATATGAGCATAAAATAATTAATGATATTTTAATAGAAACTACAATATAATTTTAGTTATACCAGTGATACGTAATGCATATAGAACATAGAGTTTATACTATCATGAGTTGAATTGAGATTGAAAAATAGGTTAACTAATCATTAAAAAAATCATTGTTTTAATAAAAATTTAAATAAAAAGTGCACACAAAAACATGTGATTCCATTACCTAAGAGATGATTAAAACTTTAATTGGATTTTAAACATTAAAATCGAGCACCTTCGGCTGTGAAACCAGCCTTCATCAAGATTTATAAAAACTCTTTACAAGAATGTGATCAGGATGTTTTGTATTTTAACACCTGTTTTTATAAATCCTGATGAAGGGTGGGTTCACAGCCGAAAGCACTTGATTTTAATATTTAAAATTTAATTATAGTTTTAATCATGTTTTAGATAATGGAATCACAGGTTTTTTGTGTGCACTTTTTATTTTAATTCGACAAAGATGAATTTAAGCATTCCGAACTTGTTTTATACTGTTTTAATATATTGGATTTTAAATAAATGTAATTATTTTTCCTACCAATAACACAATTTTGATATTCTAATATCAATTGATTAAGTCATAATCCAGGTAAGCTAGAAGATTTACTTTATTTATCTGTAACATGCATTTTTATGGGGGGGGGGAAGGAGAAACCCTCTAATCACCTATAAAGACAGAAAATCTCACTAAAATACTGTTCGGATAAAAACCTGCTGATAAGTTGCACTTAGTCCGGAAGAGGATATATATTTGAAAAGACAATTGACAGCTTTACTTTTTAGTAGTTTATCTGCATCTCAATAGATTACTACAATCTGTAAGGTGCAATATTTATCCTGGCACACATAAATTCTACTAGAATATACTAGAATGCACAAATAAAAAATATTTATAAGGAGCGTATTGAGGGTATTGGGACTTAGAAATGATTATATGCTATTATATTATTACATTAGCATACTATTATATTAGTATTGTTATTTTAATTTTCTATTTATTATTCATTAAATGTTTTCTAAATAACGCGGTCGAAACAACCACATACATTTATATGCTTAACTATCATAATCACTAACTGAAGAATTAATTTATATTGTGAAATATTTTTTTTAATTCCATGTAAATATTGTTTAAAAAAATAGCATGCTCGTAGGCTTTGAAAATGAAAAAAACATCTATTGGAATTAGTTCTATTGAAGTTTTATTGGTACAAGAAAAGATGGAAGTAGCATTATTCATAATTATTTTATTTTAATTCTGATATTTTCCCACTATAATAAGTATATTTTTTTCGTTTCACTTCACATTTTTATGACTTAGTTTAATTTTTATACATAAGTAAACTTATATATTAGCTTAGCACTTTCTATGAGAATTTACATCAAAGTTCTAAAATTATAATTTAAATTATATACAGAGAAATTTTATACAATCAAGTTATTTTTAGAATATAAATTCTTGTTTAAAAAACGCTCGTATTTTATTTCATTGTATCCATAATTGTAACATTTACGTAATTAAATGAGATACGATGTTGTTTTAATTTTAACGCAAGTTTTCTAAATGCTTCTAAACAAGTATTTCATTATTTTAATAAGTTATTACAAAACTATAAATTCTGTGTATGAATGTATATTTTAATTAATAAATCAGATTTACCTTGATACTTGTTTTTTATGTCAACTGCAACCTCATGAAGTGGGAGATAGTTCTTGAAATTTCATGATCGAATAATATATAAATAATTTTAAGGTATTTCAAAAATACTATACGTGTTTTTCTTTCCGTTTTCTGAATGGCTGCCATTCAATCTTGGACTTGTGCGAGAGACGCAAGCATATCACTTAAACTTTTGAATCGGTTTTAATCTTTTGAATTAGCACTGATGCTATAATATATGATGATATAATTAAAAGCTTTAGGGGCTCAGAAACAGCTGTTTGCCATTTTATATATTTTTATTTGCCCTATTTCACGTTGTTCGTTTATTTTTAATAGACTTATAGATGTGTGTGAAATAGTAACAAAACACTTAGAACAAGATACGTTATCGTTTATGGGTGGTAATTGCTGAGACAGAGCTGTATGTTGGCTTATGCGCTTTTTACCTGCATTAAATTTTAGCTTAATATGTGGTGTGTACAAAAGTCTTCAGATAATATACAGGGGAGAAAATATATTTCGAGTGCATTTCCATCGATTGAACAAAATTGCTAAACGTGCATTTTGTAACTGAACTAAATTTTATCATGCAAAATAGAGTATATCCAAATCTATAGATCATATACAGGGATGCACAAAATAATTCGACTAATTTTTTAACTATGCAACAGTATTGCTAAAACTGCATTTTTAAAGGTGTTATGTGTTTCCTAAATTGTTTACTACGTATCCTCTTTCACCTTACTTCACGGTGAAGTTTTAGTTATACACAATTATACTGAATTATTATTCTGTTGAAAGGTATTTCATAATGTGTTTGACGAATGATTTTTCGTCCTTGTTTCTCTTAGGATTTAATTTTTTTAAGTCACTTGAATTATTATTAAGTCACTTGAAAAAATTCTAAATTGAAAATTCTAATAGTAATTCCCTACCCTTTTTTGCAAGCGTCCATATTCCCCGTGTTTTTCTATCCCTAAATAGGAAAGACAGAATAAGTGATAATATGAATGCATAGAAAACTGGTAGCGAACGAATTTATAAGAATGCAGCACGGATCACAGCAAATTTACTTAACAATATTTGTTTATTCACATTTCAACAGCAAATTAACGTTGCATAAAAATTATTATCTTTATTTGAAGTGTTTTGTTGAAAAAAATTAAAACCACTGCGATTTAACAAATTTAATCAAAATTACATCGGATAGTAAAAAATATGAAAATCGATTAAAAAAAATATTTTCAATCTTAAATCGTAATATTCAGAATACTGTTTTGAATGTATTTACCTATTTTATTCTCTTTTTCCTCCACACCCTACTTACTACAGTTTTTGCTTATTAACAAAAGATTTGACAAATACAATGAAAGTAGAATATTTTTTATATAATCATAATCGTGAATTTCAGGTTCGTTTTCCCTTGTTATTATATTGATCACATCTAACGGCATTAGATTAATTAAATAATTTACCCATTCTTTTTTATCAATGTCCGTTTGCGCCATTTGCCTTTCGTACATAGCTAAGTATAAACTGATATCATTCGAGCTATCATATTTAGTTAATAATCTAAACAATTCAAATTGCTTACCTGGATTTGTCTTTGAGTCTTCATTAATATATTCGCTTGAATTTTCTTGTATCTGTAATTTCTTAATTTCAAAATTCTGCTCCGATTCTATTTTCCATTTTCTCTCTTCCATTTCCATTTTCTGCTTGTAATTTCTTCTCTTCCAGTTCTGCTTGTAATTTCTTCTCTTTCTCTTTATCTTCTCTTTCTTCTTTCTTTTTTCTACTTGCTATCACTACTTCCAATCGATCTCTTATAAAATCTTCTTCGTAACTCTCCCAACTCTTGATCAGCTTTATTAGGACAGGTAGTGTCGGTTTTTCTGGTGCTTCAATTCCGCATTCCTCGCAGAGGTTTATTAGATCAATTCTCTTGGTTTTATTTAGAGTTCCCATCTTTCAAAAATTGTACCTGAAGTGATACGATTACGGTTTCACCTTGCTGATTCGCAACCCAACTTTTGATATTGGCGTTTTACAATGCTTTACGTTTGGTTTCCATTTCACTACTAGTGGCTCTTACTTTTAATAATCTTGGCATCCGAGCCCCCAAAAATGTAAGTAAATGATATATAAACAGTCACTTTACTGAACCAATATGACAAATAATCGATGAACAACAGAATACTAACTTTAATTTCAACTAATACACTTTTAGCAGAAACTATATAACAACAATTTAGCTTACAGCAATCCGGCGAGGAATAATAATACCTTTCTCCGGCCATCTTCCTTTTATATCTCGCTTCATAATAAAAATTAGAACACTCGCTCTTAGTCAAATCTCGCGATTCAAACTATTTACAACCCGCGCATCAAAGTCATGGATAATAATAGAGTGTCAGTTCAGTGTCAGATTATTGGATGATCATTTACGTAAAGTGTTTCAACTGAAATCCTACATATATATATATATATATATATATATATATATATATTACAGTTTATATCTGATACTATTTACGACCATTAATTTAAAACTCAGGTCTCATATCATAAAATTACCAGAATCACAAAAAGAAGATTCTTAAGTTCGTGTTTTTAAGCAAATTTAAATGATAATTGAAATCTTGATTTGTAGACGCTTATCAATTATTAAATCCTTCATATCAGTTAATAGTAATTCATATTTCATATCGCTGGGTACATTTATTTTTCCCCTAGAATAAACAATTTGGAATAAATTTATTCCCATATTAAATTTTAAATATAATATTCAGCATTAAAATTAACTAATTTAATAAAATATTCTAGAAAAATTTTAAATAAACTTATATTTCTAATAAAAATATAATTCAATAAAACAATCATAATAAAAATATAATTTCTTACTAGAAACATATTTCTAATGAACGTATATTTTTTAATAATAAAACAGATTTTCAAATAAATTTTTCTTGATAGAATAAATAACCTGTACATACAGAATATCGATACTTTAACTGATTAAAATAAAGAGCACGACATTCCTTGTTTAATGTCTGTTGCTAATGTGCAAAAAACATTTCTTTTCTGATTTAATGATCGGAAAAGTGCTTCCTGCAGAAACTTTAACAAAAGAAAAAATACATATTCATGGATCATCTAATAAGAATAATTCTTTTCCTGATGCTCATTGCTCTTGCTTATATTTATTTATTTATCTCTAGTTAAAGGTTTGTATGATAAAATATAGTTTACTGTTAATACATTCAATTAAGTGATAATTATAGCAATTTACATTTTTATTACGTCTTTTGTAAGAGTATCATGAGACAAAATTTAAAATGACGATAAAACAAAAATGATCCAGAATTTTTTTTCCTCATAGGGAATAAGTGCATGCAAATCATAAGATAAATGAGTAAATGAGTATGACTTTTTTTATGATTTAAAAAGAATTTTAGTTATTTGGCATATTATTTTATACACAGTGTACAAAAAAAAAAAAAAAAATTACTATTTTTAATCACCACTGGACCCGTGCAAAGATTTCGCAGGACAGTCTAATATTTCTTAGCAATATCTAATATTTTTTTAGATGCAGGTTTAAACTTCTGAAAATCTAAGCCTAAAAATATCTGCAAACAACATTAGTCAAGTCGGAAAATCATCTCATTTATTCCATCAAAGTTTCAGTAAAATCTGACCAGAGATAGCAAACGCAAAAAATAAAATAAAAAATATGAATCGTATTTTAACTGCATTTTAGAGGGTGAAATCATGCGTTTTGGAAAAAATAAACAGTGGATAAAGAAAAATAAATTGAGCATTTGAATTTAAATTTTGTTTTTTAATCATAAATATAAAATAAACCCGTTAAGCAACTATGTCCCACTTTATCTTTTTTGAACCATTTTTTTTATAATCTCTGTTGCTGCTGTTGCTGTATTTTATTCTTAAGGCAACACTCATTTGAGGAAAACCTTTCATTTCATTTATGAAAACAATACCGATTTAATTTTTAATTAATTGAAATTTATAATCAAAATACATGTTTTAACGAAATGTGAGTGTGCTATGTCAGAAGCTGCTTCAAATACTTTGATATAGTAAATCATTTTTCGTTCCGCGTTTTTTATTTGCTTAGAAAATGGGATGTTGACATCAGAAATAATATATAGTACCAGTAGACCCGTGCATGGATTTCGCACAGCAGTCTAATAATTGTTAGCATCATCGAACATTTTTTAGATGCAGGTTTAAACTTTGAAAGGAAAATTCAGGTTAAAAAGTGTCTGCTAATACATTAGTCAAGCTGGAATATCATCTCATTGATGCCTAACAATAAAAACTAATCGAAGATAGAAAAGGGCACGTGCAAAGAAAAAAAAATTAAGAATTGTATTTTAACTGCATTAGAGAACGACGTCATCTTCTTCGGAAAAAATACGGGACAAAGAAAAATAAATTGAAATTCACTTAAATTACAATTAAATGTAATATAACAAATCATACCTTTTATGATATACGTGTAAAATACCACTGCTTCGATTAACCAATCATAATTTTTTTCTTCTAAACGTTTCAATTTCGATTTTGGTTTTTAAACATAAATATAAAATAAACACGGGAGAAAACGTCATATTTTACCTCTTTGGTACAATTTATTATTTTTTATAACCATTGTTGTGCATCATATAAAGCGGTACTTTATTTCTGTGACAACATTGATTTCAAAAAAAGCTTTCATATCATTTATGAATACAATGGTGATTTAATTTTTAACGAAATGTTAGTGTGCTATGTCAGAAGCCGCTTTAAAAACCTTTCAAATGATACCTCATTCGTTGTTGTGCGTTTCGTAAATGCGTAGAAAAAGGGATGTTAACAGCAGAAATAATATATATGATTGTTAAATGTATAGTATTATAAAATGTAGCAATTGGAAAACTATCAAACTATTACTTGTTTCGAATATTGTTGACTGATTCTGCAATTATGAAATTACTCATTCGTTTTCATAAAGAGTCTGTAGAAGATCTCTAAAGGGACAAAAAATATATTTACAATAAATGAAACGGCTGGAATGCTACACATCTGTTTAGATAATCTGATCAGTATTAGCATTTCAACACAGGTTTAAGGATTTACTTTGCCTTACGTAGAGGTGAATAAAAGTATTAAGAGTCCGTAATGTGTAGTGAATAAACATCATCATTGTCTCTAGTGTTACGATATTATAATTAATCTAATTTAAAAAAAAAATACTTTTAAAAATGGATTACCTAAATAAAAATAATAAAATTAAATTTGCGTGTTATTTTACAGGTAATTTTCAGGTAGAAGAATTAATGAAAGAAATTATATGAAAGAAATTAATCTTGTGACAGTCGCTCCCTGGAACATTCCAAAGTCAGTCACGCATTTTAGCCATTCCCATTAGAAAATTCCCATGACCAACCCAGACTTGCGGTCAGATTGCCCAAACATTCCGACAAATGAACATTCCTTAGCTGACACTCCTGAAATTGAATCTGTTTACTTAGCAAAAATAGCGAACTCCGTTAATGTAAATTAAATTAATATGACCCACATATCTGACTGAGCTATAAAAGACGAATTAATTAACTTAATTGAGAATTACTAGCCTGAGAAAATTAAATGTGGTGATTTAAAAATTAATATAATACTTAGCGATAAGACACCAGTTAAGCAGCTACGTAGGCGATTAGTATTTGTAGAGCCGACATTTGTTGATAAACAAATTTGGGAATGGCTTGATCAATTTATTATAAGGGAAAGCTGTTCGAGTTATGCAACGTCAATTATTTTAGCAAAGAAAAAATAGACGGTAACCTCAGACTATGTGTTGATTAACGAAAACTTAACAAAAAGATAATTAAGGATACTTACACCGTTTCAGTGATAAATGATATTTCGGACAATATCGAACAAAATCAAGGTTGTACGTTAGATTTGAAAATTGGTTTGTTCCACGTAGAGTAGATGAGAGTAGTAAAATATTCATTTCATTTGTTACAAATTTGTCACAGTACGATTTTAAGTTCACGCCGTTTGATTTATATACAGCCCCACAGCATTTTCAACGATATATATACGCATGTCTAAAAGAATTGATCAAGGAAAATTCTATTTTGGTGAATATGGACAATATAATATACGGACAATAACAATTTTAATAATAAAATAATGTTTTCGATCACCCAGTAACAGAAAATGCGAAAAGTGGTTTGTCACTGTAGCAAATGACTAAGCAGGTCCTGTTCAACATTTGTGTAAGCATAGCACGTATATTCGTGAAAATGTTAACGTTTCTGTGAAAAATTCATTTTTTTTAATAAGCGTGCAGAGTTTTCAGCCGAATTTAACACTGCTTTCCAAAAAACTTGACAAAAAATCGTACAAATAGTATACTGTAATTAAAATATTAATATATTGAATATTTGATAAGATATGGGTATTTGTATGGAATAAATTTTTACTGCGCATGCGCGAACTACAGCAATTTTTTTGTCATCATTTGATAGTCAATACTATAGGGCAACTCATATAAATAAGACCAGTGATATATCGTGAAAAGTTAAAAAAGTTACAGCAATAATTGATAAATTGAGAAGGAAATCCCAAATAATTCTATGGGATTTCCTCCTGGAATTTATAATTTGATGTCCATGAAATTTCATTTTCTGTCCTGATGTTTTGTTTTTCTCCATTGCATTTATTAATGATAATCAACTTTCAAAAGTTTTCTAGAAACTGATCCGTTTTCAAGTAATTCATACAATTCTAATCTATACCATTTGGATTATTTAATATATTTGTCTGTAATGCTCAAATAAATTTGTTTCTGAGAAAATCTCTAATCACACATAATTAGAGCAATTCCCATTAGAACGCAATCTCGATATTTATTTGAAGATTAGTTGTATTCAGTGTGGAATAAGAACAAACCAAAATATGAATTGACAGCTTTATTCTTTACGCTTATACATATTTTCTCATTATACACAGATCCCTTTAATTTGTCAAAAGCGATTACTATTCAAGTGTGTTTCTATCCCTCTAGATCAGTTTAGAATCTTTAGTTCACAGTTAGAAAATGTCTTTTCTTTATGTTCTACAAATGTGATATTCTTTATATTTAGTAAGCAATAAATGTACTGTTGTACATAGGTTTTCATTTTTCATGTCGCTTGTTGCTTTATAAAATTTATATGAACTAAAATTAATTTAAGAAAATTTAATTGAAACTACTATGTATTTCTATTTATACTAGTCTCTTACCACTTAACATGAGAAAAAAATTATATTTCGAGATATTTAATGCATAAATATCATAAAGTTTGGTTGATTTTGAGTTAAATTAAGTTGATTGGAATTTATTATCCGATCATTACAAAATATTGTTTAATATATTTGATTTTTAGTAAATATATTAATTTTTCCTGTACAGAAAACACGATTTTGACTTCTAAATTTTGATTTAATAATTCCATGATTTTATTCTTACTTGAATACATAGTTGCAATAATTTAACTCATAATCCCCATAATGTATAATACAGACTCTATTTATGTGTAATAATAAATACACTTGTCATACAGTATCCTTATAATATACCAACGCAAATATATTTGTTTTTTAGAATCTCACTAATCCCACATGATGACCGAAATTCTCACTCGAATCTACTTCAGATTATTAGCACTCAGAGGGTAATAAGAATAAACTAAACTAGTCGGATGTCAATCCCAAAACTTTCTTCTTTCTCATACAGGTTTCGCATACACTAAAAAGAATCAGCACCAATTTATATCAAGGTCTAACTGAATCTGAAGTTTTATTAAATTCCGTGCATTAGTTCTTGAGATATCTCTATTGCTGAAATCGTGTAAATCCTGAAAAATGCAGCATAGCAGCGCCACCTTTTGGGAGATTTAGACAAAAACCTAATCAACAACAACTTATATCAACTTCTAACTAAATCTGAAGTTTGATGAAAATCCGTGCATTAGTTCTTGAGATATAATTAAATTGTTAATGATAAAAAAGTAGCATAACAGCGCCACCTGTTGAACTATTTACACCAAAACGTCAGCAGCATCTATTTATGTAAAGGTATAACTGAATCTGATGTTTCATGAAATTTTGGATATCCTTAAATACTAGAAGATGCAATCAGAAGAAAACGACCTTAAGAATGGGCAACAAATGATTGTTTTTTTATACGACAATGCTCCACCACATCGCACTCTGATTGTGAAAAATTACCTTGCCGGACACAGTGTTACCACTCTGGAACACCTTCCTTATTTTCCCGACCAAGCACCAGTGAATGTTTACCTGTTTCCACGGCTGAAAATGAAATTGACGGGAAACAGTTTTATGGATTCAGATGAGATGATCGAAATAGCGACAAAGCTACTGAAGGACGTCTCAAAAAATGGATTCAAGGAGTGTTTTGAACAGTTATACGAACGCTGGAAGAAGTGTGTAGATGCAGGAGGAGAGTACTTTGAAGGCCAATAAAGTAAAATTATTGTTCTGTTTTTTAATAATTTGTAACTGACCTATTCCAGGAACTTTTTGACTCTATCTCGTATGTTAATTGTCATTTTTACTAATTTGTCGTTGCTTTACCAAATTGAATAATTGTATCAAATTTAATCTAGTGTGTGCCAATGTGTTTGTGTGTATATTTTATGAAAAAAAGGCTCTAATGATCTTGACTAAAATTTTATCCAACCGTTTTCTGGGGCGACAAGACCAATGGGCTAGATCACGTGTTCGAGAAAATTCGATTAGTGGGTCATTTTGCGTCACTACAGGTAAGGTTCAAGCTTATTTTATCTATAAAATGGCTCTACTGATTTTACAGGGTGACAAGAAATAACTTGGACAAAGTTTTAAACCAAAAATATGTAATTACCACTAAAGGTATAAAGTTATTGTCATAGGGAATTGATTCTATAAAGCTACTAAACAGGTGTAAGTAAGTTAGTTGTGATAACCATTATGGTTAACAAATGATCTGCCATACTTGAATTACATAAGCATGAAATGAAACAATATGAAATTGTTCAACGATTGAAAGTGCCTAAGCAGACGGTTTCATACACAATCAAAAGGTTTAAAGAACTCGGACATGATGGTGGCAGGCCAGGAAGAGGAAGAAAGCGCACAGTTAACACATCAAGAAACCGGGTAGTTATCAAAAAGCGAGTTCAATGAAATCTTAGGATTTCAATGAGAAAGGTTGCTAGAGAGATGAAGATCAACAGAGAAACCGCACGTTTGATGGCAAGAGTAGAGCTTGGTCTTCACCCTTACAAAATGAAAGAGGCTCAAAAACTAACAGCAGAGAAAAAACGCACAAGACTTCAAATGTGTAAAGAACTGTTAAAGCGGGCCGCAGATGATCGATGGCAAACATTTGCTATTGGGAAAACACCACTTGTTTTTGTTGATCAAGGGATAGAGATTGATCAACAAACATATCGCAAACTCATTTTGGAAGATGTTGTCTTACCTTGGTCACAAAAGTTCTTTGGAAACAAAACATGGACCTTCCAACAGGATTCCACACCTGCACACAGAGCTAAAGGCATTCAAGTTTGGTGCCAGACACATTTTTCTGACTTCATTGGAGCTCAAGAATGGCCACCGTATTCCCCAGATTTGAACCCAATGGATTATTCTGTGTCATCCATCTTGGAGACAAGGGTGCGTGCTAAACCTCATAAAACTTTGGCATCCGTAGAGAAATCCTTATGCAAAGAATGGGATAAAATATCAGTAAGTGAGTTGCGGCCCATAGCCGAAATTTTTGTGACACGTTTAAAGCTCTTTATTAAGGCTAAAGGTAGCCACTTTGAAAATTTGTAAATATATTAGACGAAATAATGTATTCATATTTATTTTGAAGTTTGGTCGAAATATTTTTATTAGCATTTCAGTTATAATGTATTATGTGTGTCCAAGTTATTTCTAGTCACCCTGTAAGTTTATTTTGTGTCCTACAGTTTTAGGTTACAAGAAGACCACTGTGTTAGGACACTTGTTTGTCACATATTATCCATTTGCATACATTTCCCTTTGTTTGGATACTATGACGCAAAATAATCATTTGCTTAAATTTTACTTATGATGTTGGATAGCGTGGCACAGAAGATAAATCAATTTATTGAAATAGATACATTTCATTACATAATATAGGCTCAGTGAAAGTAATATATTTAAAAGTGTATTAAAAAATTAAAAGTATTGTTTGTATGTGTAAATATACTTTAGAAGACAAACCAAAAATAATTTAAATTGAATTTTAAAACAGTCCTATTAAATTCATGTCAAGGTGTCACTCAAATTTTGATATCATTTCTTTTAAAACCCATACTTTGAATTCATGAGAGATGTGAATGAAAAAGCATCAGCGAATAAATTTTATATTTTTTTTCATATTAAAATAATAATTACACCTGTGAATATAAATAAAACTGAAATGAAAATGATGATTTAAAAAAAATATTAACATAGCGTCACTCAAATTTGATATCATTGCTTTTAAGACCCATATTTAAAATTCTTAGAGCCAAAAGAAAGTGCTGCGTCACAACTTTTAACCCGTTAAGGGTTTTTGTACTGATATCATTACTTTTTTGCGGTTATTGATGAAAATGTCAATTAGTCGAAATTAGGCATATGTTATAAATTAATCATTAGAATAAAATTTTAAAGAAATGCTAAAAAAGACCTCTAGGACCCCAATAAAAATATGAGGGTGGTGGCTCGAGGAGAGGAGTCCAAGACTCAACTTTAAAGTTATACAGCGAGAGAGTAACACAATTAGAAGGATGGAAACGCCTGGCAAAACCCGTTTGTTCCATCTTCCTCCGCCAGAGGGCGCAATCTTTTCTATACAAACATAACTGAAATTTTTCAGGCTGTCGATTCCGAGACAAATGAGCTATACCTCGTCATGATCGGTCCCATAGAACCATATAGGAAAGCGCCCCTTGGTGGTGAAACTTGGAACTAAAATCGATATATCCTGTAGAAGTCAAGTCGAATGAATCAAACTGCATTGTGATGGGACCCATAGAACTCGAGTTAGCTACAAAATCTGTTAGTTCCATCTTCACCGCCAGGGGGCGCAGTCTGTTCTATACAAAAACAGCTGAAATATTTGTGGCTGTCGATTTTGAGTAGAATGAGCCATAACTCGTCGTAATTGGGCCCATAGAACACAAGATAGAAAATCGCCCCCTGGTGGTGAATTTTGGAACTAAAGTCGATATATCCTGTCGATGTCGAGTCGATTGAATTAAACTGCATTGTGATCGGACCCATAGAACTCCAGTTCTATGAATTTTGTCGATGAGGTGCGTAAAAATTTTCGAGTGGAATGAATTAAACTGCATTAGATACTAATTAGTCTCTGAAAAAATTGCAAATTTCATCATTTGGCAGCATAAAAATCAGGAATTTCGTTGATCAATGTGCAAAAATCATGAATTTCATTGATCGTACACAGAAAAAACATGAATATTGTCAATAGGGGGAGAAAAGATCATAAATTTCGTCGAACAGGCGGGTAAAAATCATGAATTTCATTTATCAGCTCATGAAAATCGCAAATTTCATTAAACGGTCGCATGAAAATCAAAAAATTCGTTGATCGGGCATGAAAAAATCATTAATTTCATCAAGGTTGCACATAAAATCACAAATTTCATCAAATGAGTGTACAAAAATGAAGGATTTCGTCGATCGGGTGATAAAAAAAAATTTCGTCAATGCGGCAAAGTATGAATTTAGTCGATCAGGTGCGTAAAAATCATGAATTTTGTAGAATGGGTGCGTAAAAATCACTAATTTCAGTAAACGGGTAACATAATTTAACATAAAAATTATTAATTTCATCGATCACGCACAGAAAAAACAAATTTCTTCAATCAGGCACATAAAAATCATAAATTTCATCCATCGGATGCAGAAATATCATTAATTTCATAGATCAGGTGTGGAAAAATCATTAATTTCAGTGATTGGGTGAAAGAAAATCAAAATTTTGTCAAACGGACAAGGAAAAAAACGCGAAGGGATAAAAGAAAATCTGAAAATCCTGCATTAGGCCGGTTTTTTCCACATTTTTAATCGCCAGTTTTATCGCCGAGTGCTTAATTCATTGAAGCCTCAGTCACTGATACATGTACAAATGTTTCTCGCCCATAATGAAAAAAAATTAATTAATTAAAAAAATCACAGAATACAGCAACCTCAAAAATATATTAAACTTGTTACAGCAGCTATGAGCTATCATTAACATATGTATGGACATTTCATCCTCTTGAAAACAACAACAAAAAAACATAACTGGATACAGAAACTTTGTTATATAGCGATGTATAAAATAAATGAAATTCATTAAAGCAGCGATTACTAACACATGTATGTGTCGATTCATTGTTATACTATTTGTATTGTGCAAAATTGGCAGTCGTTACCCGTCAAATGCATCTACATTATTGCATTTGACAACTACAAAAATAATTAATAGATGCAAATTAATTTAATGTTTAATAAAACTACATGTTATATTATTTTGACGATATAAATTAAAAACAGTAGTTTAAAATAATTACCATTTAAAATTAATTAATATTAAAGAATAATTATTTTGGTTAAAAATAATAATAATAAAGCTAAAATTCCATGAAACAGTTCAGGGTGGTTCGGATAAACAGTTCAGGATACAGCTAACCCGCCACAACATCATCACTTATTTCACAAGCATAATTATGCTCTAGTTATACACTGGATATTTTTATTCTGCGGCCTTTTCTTTTCTTACTATAAATAAAGTTATTATAAACAGTTTAATAAGAAACATTGTGCCAGCAATATGAATGTGCATGCAAAAAACATAATGAATTTTGTAAACAAACTTGTAGCAAGAAAAATTCATTTATCGCTTCGCCAAATTTGACGCCACCAACTATCTCGCTTTTTCTATTATTTAACCCTGTAAGCTTTTCATTTACTATTTGGCATCATCCCTCATTTCACAAGTATAATTATGCTCTAGTTATACACTGGAAATTTTTATTCTGCGGACTTTTCTTTTCTTAGTATAAATAAAGTTATTATAAACAGTTTAATAAGAAACATTGTGCCAACAATACGAATATAAATGCAAAAAACACAAGAGATTTTGTAAATAAATTGGTAGCAAGAAAAATTCATTTATCGCTTCACGACATTCGACACCACCAACTATCTTGCTTGTTCTACGATTTAACCCTGTAAGCATTTCATTTACTTGTTGACATTATGGCGGCTTGGTTTGGTAGCCACTCATATTTGAAGAATCATGCTGTCATTTTATGAAAAGAAACAGACGGTGTGTGTGTATGGCGAAGAATCAAGTAGGAACACACAGGTTAAACTTTAACAAAAACATATAATTATCTAAGAAAACAAGTAAGTCATGAGATTCGACTGGCACGACAAGATAGCCACACTCAGTTAGCGGCAAAAACAGACTGCCTGTTACGTTGCGGTTACAGCTAAAAGTAACTCATTAGACGTTGAGTTGTATGAAAAGCGTCATACAATAAAATTAAAGTTAAAATTACAGTTAATATAGTTCCTGTTTAACATGGAGTTAAAGTTTATGGATAAACAGTTCAGGATACAGCTAACCTGCCACAACATCATCACATATTTCACAAGCATAAATATGCTCTAGTTATACACTGGATATTTTTATTCTGTGGCCTTTTCTTTTCTTACAATAAACAAAGTTATTTTAAACAGTTTAATAAGAAACATTGTGCCAACAATATGAATGTGCATGCAAAAAACACAAGGAATTTTGTAAAACAAACTTGTAGCAAGAAAAATTCATTTATCGCTTCGCCAAATTTGATGCCCCCAACTATCTCGCTTGTTCTATGATTTAACCCTGTAAGCTTTTCATTTACTTGTTGACATCATCACTTATTTCACAAGTATAATTATGCACTAGTACACTAGAAATACTACTACACAAGAAAAATACCCTGTGTTTTACTATAAAACACAGAGAATTTTGTAAACAAACCAATAGCAAGAAAAATTAATTTATCGCTTCGCCAAATTTGACCCCACAACTGTCTTGCTTGTTCTATGATTTAACCCTGTAAGGTTTTCATTTACTTGTTGACATCATCATTTATTTCACAAGTATAATTTTGCGCTAGTTATACACTGGAAAATTTTCTGGAAAATTCTGCGGCCTTTTCTTTTCTTAGTATAAATAGTTATTATAAACAGTTTAATAAGAAACATAGTGCCAACAATACGAATACAGTAGACTCTCTCAAATCCGCACAGCTTGGGACCAGAGGTTATGCGGATTTTAGAATTTTGTGGATTTCTGGTCACTGTTTTGTTTAAATTTTTTAAACAGTAATTTGAATGTAATAATGCACTCAAAATTATCATGAATGCTTACAATAAAGTAAAATATTAAAATAACTGTGGGAAATAATGTAAAGGTTAAATAAATAATTAATAATACATGATTAAATATGCGTAATAATGATGAGATAAATTTTTCTTGAATTATTCAATGAAACTCGCCACATAAAGGTACACTAGTAATTTACATCAAAACCATAAAATTACAAAATTTTATTTGATGTTTGACCAGATTTAATAAACAAAAAAGCTTGATTAATACATAAATGTATTTGATAAAAAGATCAATCACCATTAATATCAGTGTTATCTTGAAAAATTTCAGCGATAAATTTATACTTCCTTTATGAAAAAGTAAGAGTTAAATGATATTAACCAGAATTAGATAGTAAAATCAGTACAGAATGATATAAAAATAAAAAAGCTTGAATTTCCTTCCTATATCTTAATTGTAAGTTTCACTGTTTACATCTGAAACAATGTGCAGATTTTAGAAAATTGCGGATTTTAGGGTTGTGGATTTGAGAGAGTCTACTGTATTCACTAATTTATCTTTCTGTATAATACTTTGATTATATATACAGGGTGTTCTAGAAAGGACTCCCCAACTTTGAAATGACAACTTCGAAACAGTGAGAGATAGAAATGTGAAACAAGTTGAATATTAAACAGATGTGTCTGGAATTTGTTATACACAAATTTGAAAAAATAGTTCCATTATTGGATAATAGGTGGCAGCACAAGCACATGGAACTTTAAATGGTACTCAGAAGTACATAAATTTCATTCGTGCGTCTATTTCATTGCTGACACGTGTAAAAAAGTTGTATAGAATTAGAGAATAATTCGGAATTCAAGAATATCATGCCGTATTCCTTGGAACAACGAATTTTTATTGCACTTGAACACCATCGATTAAATCGAAGTCCGACGATGACAAAGCGAAGTTTTCAAAAAAAAATTAATGTTAAAAAAGGTCCAGACTTGAAAACAATTCGCAATTACTTCAACAAGTTTGAACGGACGGGCAGTGTCGCCGATGATTTAGGCGGAAATGTGGGATGCAGTCGATCAGTCATGACACCTGAAAATGTGCAAGCAGTCGAAGAAATTGTTAGACGTTGTCTTCGAAAATCCATAAGGCGAGTCGCTGCTGAAGCAGGATTGTCAAACACCACTGCGCACAGTAAAATGCGAAAAGGCCTGAAGCTGTTTCTCTATAAAATACAGTGTCATCAAGCGATCACAAATACAGCTCTACAACAAAGAGAAGTTTTTGCAAATGAGTTACTGCCGATGATTGATGAAAATAAAATTGATGTCGGTCATGTATGGTTCACCGATGAGGCCCATTTTCATTTAGAGGGATATGTGAACAAACAAAACTGGTGAATATGGGGCACTGAAAACTCGTTTGTGTGTCTTTCAAAACCACTGCACTCAGCAAAAATTACAGTGTGGGCAGGACTGTCCAGTAAAGGAATCATTGGGCCCTTTTTCAGGAAGGAAACGATTAACGCATCTCGATATATTGAAATTTTACAGCAGTTTATTGGAACATTTCAAGCTCTAGAGGATGCTCCAGAGATTTCATGGTTTATGCAGGATGGGGCCCGACCGCACTGTACTACTGCAGTGTTTGAGTTCCTCGAGGAATACTTCAGTGAGAGAGTCATTGCTTTAAATTATCTCAAAGTGATAGGTATTGGGATGGATTGGCCACCATACTCCCCGGATCTGAATCCATGCGACTTCTTTTTGTGGGGTTACTTGAAGGACACTGTTTATTCTAAGAATCCTCAAACGTTGGAACAGCTTAAACAATTCATCTGTGAGGCATGCGCATCCATTTCAATAGAAGTATTGCAACAAGTGATTTCGAACTTTACCGTTAGGTTGCGTCATGTTGTTGCTGAAAAAGGTAACCATATCGAAACCATTGTAATGTGATTTTTATCTCAGTTCAAACAGCTCACTTTCAGGAACTATTTCAAAGACACAGCTTTGTGATTGCAGCGCCATCTCATGTCCAATATTGGAACTATTTTTTTAATTAATGTATAAAAAATTCCAGACCTATCTCTCTAACATTCAACTTGTTTCACATTTCTATCTCTCGCTGTTTCGAAGTTATGTCATTTCAAAGTTGGGGAGTCCTTTATAGAACACCCTGTATCTCTCTGTGTGTGTGTGTGTGTTTGTTTGTGCATGCATGTGTCAGAGAGAGAAAAAGTATGAGCCTCCCCCTCCCCTTATTATTCACTTCTAGCCACAGCTATGTCGTCCTCCTTAATTTACAACAAACATCGCTTTTTGAAGTTTTAAGGTTAAGTAAGAAAATTGTTTTTTGGTATTCTGTATAAAATGTAGGTTGTTAAAAACTTTATTTTTGATACACTGGATTAACACTTTGAAATTGTAGTTTTTATTGTTTACACCCACCCCTTTTAAATTATATGAAATGCATTACACGAGACCATCAGTGATAAGGATAATTTTTTGTAAAGAAATGAAAAACCCGAAGTCTGTTTTAAATCTATCGATACCTGCAAACAAAATAGGAAATCTAATTCTATTCAAGGGCAAATTTTATAGATGCTTTACAGTGCTCCATGATCTTAATTGTTTTAGGTATGTTTAGTTTTTAATTATTGTAATACAAAAAGAATCACATTTTTAATTATATATATATATATATATATATGCGAAAAATATGTTAAATTAAAAAATATTTAGACTAAATTTAGTCGCTCCCTTTTCAATTTATTCAAACAAATTTGAGAGGAAAATAAATGCCATTAAAGTTTTATCTGTCATAGAAATATGTTTAATAATAGTCAATATGTTTTTCCCCCTTTTTTATGGTATGAAAAATTCATATGAGGTTAGATTTATAGATTATAATCTAATATGTGACAGCAGAATCAGCCAGCGAGTCAAGATTTTCTTCATTTAAATATAAATATAAATCTAGATGAAGTTAAATAAAAGTAACTATTATTATTTATTATAATTTTAAAATAATATTCATAGCTATTTATTTTAAATTCATGCTTTCACATTAAATTAATTTTAAAATACATAAGACATTCTGCGATATTACATTCGTTTTTTTTTTTCATTTATGAATAATCAAATACAAACTTCGAAAGCGAAAATGTTCACCTTAGTATTTTTATTTTAAGACTCATCTGGCTGCTAATTTCACTTAATGTATAATACAAATAAAATTCTTTTAAAAATAAATAAATAAACAGACAAAAAGTTTTAAAATCAGGCATTATTAACTATTTTTGCTTCTTTTTCATATTACAATTGTTAAAACTACATAGACATATCAAAAATTCAGATTTTTAGGAAACACCGAAAAACAAAAAACAATTTACCCGTGAAAAAAAGTAATGTTTTTCCTATTTTGTTTACAAAATGTTTTATGCAGATTACATATAGATTAGACTATTTCTTTTAAATGTATGCTACTTACTGATGATCTTATGCAACTCATGTTGAACTGGAGTTATTTTTTCTGTTGATTTCATGAATGAAATCTTTTAAAAGTTAGTCTGTGTCAATTCAACGTACTGGGAATGCACGGCACGCGTATGAATATATGAAAACATAAACAAGCCCAAAGAACAGTTGGTTGGTTGTCAGACAGACTTCCGTTTAGGAACGGGAAATATATTATCCAACGAACGAGAAATATATTATCCTTAAAAAATTAAAACCTTGTTATAAATAACAGTAAAATTGAATGCATATAATTAAAAAATATTTCCCCTATTTAAAAAATGAATATAAATAGTTTTACAACGAAATACAGATATATAAAATGCGAAATGTATTTTGAACAAAAAAGAAAAATATATAAGCGACAATTTAATTTAATACAATATATATTACGAATTAAAAATATATTTTCGTATAAAAAAATGAGTCAAAATAATTCATCAGCTACATGTTAAAATTTATTCCGGGTTTAACTGTATACTGAGAACCAATTTTTGACCTTATGTTTGAGCAGTCAAAAGAGGTGATTCGGCTCCATGTATTCCTATGAGAAAACGCGTAAGAAAATAGTCCGATTTTAAAAGTGGATTATATTGAAAACAAGAGTTTTCCTACGTTAACGCAAAATCTTATTCGCTTCATCTAAAACTGATTAATATAATATATTAATTTTAAAAAACTCGTTCGATCCATTTTCGAGATAACAACTATGTGCCCATTACAACCGTTACATCTCCCATTTTCGCTTAAAAATTGGTTTCCATATCTCAAAATCTACTGCATGTAGACATCTATAAATTTCAGGATAGAGTTAGGCCATAGATATAAGACTAATGTGAAAAAATCGAAACGGTATGCCTCATATTTACTGAGATATTAAATGTCGGCGTTTCGATTTTCCTTTGATGTCCTGCTAGCTGTATATATGAGAGTGACGGAATCTTCGGTTTTGGGCTTACGGTTTTCGGTTTTTCGCTGCGTCACTCGAGAAACTACCGTCTCTCATGATATTTATTTATTTTTATTTTTCCCACGTGGTAAAAATGTGTATAAGTCAGCTGACTTTTCAGTTCACCATTTCCTGACTTAATTGAATTTAAATACACAAGTAAACTTATATTTTAACTTAGAAAGTTTTATATGGATGTATAGTTTCCTGATAACAATTCCAAAAATATATAGATAAATGTGTCAACTTTCAAATTCTATTTTTAATGTTATATTCATAATAAATTAGTCGGATGTACCAATCTCAAAACTTTCTTCTATCTTCTATCTCACACAGGTTTCCTATATACTAAACACGAATCTGAGCACCAAACTGGACCTAACTGAAACTAATGTTTTATTAAATTTCGTGCGTTAGTTCTTGAGATATGACTATTGCTAAAATCGTGTAAATCCTGAAAAATGCAGCATAGCGGCGCGACCTGTTGGGAGTTTTACACTAAAACCTAATATAAAACAATCCGTGCATTAGTTCTAGAGATATAGTTATCGTGAAAATCATTAAAAAGGTACAGTAGCAGCACCACCTGTTGAGCTATTTACACCAAAACATAATCAGCATTTATTTATGTCAAGGTCTAACATAATCTGATATTTGATGAAAATGAATGCTTTAGTTCTTGAGATAGAGGTTTTTCGGAAATCGCTAAAAATGCAGCATAGCAGCTCTTGCGTTTTTTACACCAAACACTAATCAAAACCAATATATATAAGTGACTAACTAAATATATAGTTTTATTAAATTACGTGTATTAGTTCTTCGGATAGAGCGCCCACAAAAGTTTTGTGACATACAGACAGACATTTTCCAAAAACCGTCAAATCGCGTTCAAAACCTTCTAAAACCTAAAAATTCGTCAAAAACCGGCAGTCGAAATTTTTCATGAATCCAATACTTTCTTCTTGTAAAGATAGAAGAAAATAAAAAGCACGTAACTCCATTTCACTGTACCCATAAATGTTACATTTATGCAATTTAACAAACTCGATATGATTATTTTTATATATTTTTTCTTTTGTAATTATTTCCGTTAAATACATATTTTCTAAATGTTTCACAACAGATAGAAACATTAGCATTCTAAACATGTTCTAAATATTGCTAAATATTAGGCCAAAAATATTACAAGAATATAATTTTGTGTATCATTGTAATTAATTAATAATTCAGATTAAGATATTCACAAAAACAAGATGTCTTATTATTTTTTTGTTTTTTTGTTTTTTGTTACAAGTAAATAAATGTTATTTCAGAATTTCATTATTGCATAATTAAGCCTAATGACTTTAATAGAAAATTTACATTAACGAATGCTTCGAATTATCAACAGTGTGTTAAACTGTAAATATGGCATAAAAGCTGGATTTTCAGCACGAATTATCTGAATCGGATGTTCTCATATTTTATGTAGAAATTAAGATGATATAATAAAATTGTTTATGATTTCGGGATGTTTTAAAAATAGATCTGTTTTTACATTAAGGGGGAATTTATATACTATTCATTTAAGTATTACAAATATTTGCAGAAACAACAACAAAAAATGTATATTTTTAAAAAAACAAAAACAAATACTTTAATTTTATTATTTGAAAACAAAACTGGACTTCGATTAAGCGAGAATACTATTAAGATTTAGTCACATACTATATTTTATTTCATTTTATTGTACAATATTATTTTAAAAATTTGTTCTTTTAAGAATAATTTTCTTGTACGCGTCCTAGTACTTTTTAGAAACAGGAATTCGACATACTAAGAAAAAATTTATGTAAAGAGGTGAAAGATGCAAAACTATCAAGTTAAATTTGAGAATAAAAAATAACTATAAATATATAATATCATTTGAATACAACTGATATTATTATAAAGTACGAAATATTAAAAAAGTTTCAAAACCTAAAATAATTGACAATTGTTTAAAATTTAAAATATTTATCAAATTCTTTCAAATACATTTTTAATAGTTAAAATTAAAAGAAACATATGGTTCTAGTAAAGTTTTTATAGCTGTAAAATATTATTATAGAAACAATATTTTATCTAATTTTGTAAATCCTTAGTATTTTATAATTTCATTAATAGCAAAGTTACTTGTTAAATGATGATAAACCTCTTTATTTTCACAGAACATAAAAGTTACTTTTATCGAAAATAATATAAATGAATGAATAAAAATTAGTTACTTTTTTCTGTGAGATAATTTTATTTATACAAGTTATAATGGAGAAAGTTATAACGGTAATCTGTTTAGGAAAACATTTTGCAAATTAGATTCATCCATAATAATGTTAACCATGCGTAGATGATGCAAAGTTTATGGTATTTACACGATATCAGATAAGTTTTATTATATAATACTTTTAAAAATTAAATAAAATTATTATCAACTTTATAAAACTTAATCATTAAAATAGTATGTTTTATTCTAAATGAAGCATAATACCTCATCGTGTAAATTATAAAAAGACCATATATGTATAATTTATTAATGCATGCACAGAATGTTTTACGATTGCATATACGATGGATGTACAGTCGAAAAGAAAATAACGAATCTGTACAATAATTCCTTTTGAAAGTCATTAATGTATTTTTTATACGTAGATTAAATAGAGAAGGATCTTTATTAATGGAAAATATGTATTTTCGTGTTTTATTCATGGATGGGGAAAATGGGCAGCTTCTGTGGTCAGAGACTGGAGCACCAAAGGTAGAAGTCTGACTTAGCTCCGGTGGTGGTATCCTTTTTAGTCTGGTTCCAACCATACGAGGACCTGTCCGGCTTGGTATAATATCATGGACCTGGTCTAGCCCTGCTGGCCTAGGGAATGGGCAACAACATGCATTTTCGTCTTTAGCCGTTGTTTTTTTCTTTACTGGCTGTTCGAAATCATGTATGCCCACGTAAATCTCCTCTGTTCCATTTTTATTTTCTTCTATCTTTACAAGAGGAAAGTATTGTATTCCTGAACATTTTCGACTTCAGGTTTTCCACGGATTTATACGTTTAAAAGGTCATGAACACGATTTGTCTGTTTTTAGAAAATGTCTATTATTGTTATTTTATTTAAACTCTGAATGTATGTGACAGAATTTTTGTGGTTGCTCTATCTCAAGAACTAATGCACGAAATTTAATGAAACTTTATATTCAGTTAGTCCCTAATTTAATTGGTGCTGATTAGTTTTTTGGGAAAATCGCTCAACTACGCTGCATTTTTCGCGATTTCCGCAATAGCTCTATCTCAAGAACTAATGCACTTATTTGCATCTAACTTCAGATTCAGACTTAAGATTTATACCTAGACATACATAGACGCTGATTACGTGTTGGTGTAGATATCCTAACAGGTGGCGCTGTTAAACTACTTTTTTCATGATTTTCACGATAGTTATATCTTAAGAACTAATGCACGGAATTTCATTAAACTTCAGATTCTGTTAGCCCTTGACATATAGATGCTGATTAAATTTTGGTGTAGATATCCCAACAGGTGCGCTGCTATGCTACTTTCTTCTTTATTAGCACGATAACTATATCTCAAGAACTAATGCCCGGATTTTCATCAAACTTCAGATTCAGTTAGACGTTGACGTATGTTGATTTGGTTTTGGGCTAAATCTCCAACAGATGGCGCTGTTATTCTGCTTTTTTCAGGATTTACACGATTTTAGAAATAGTCATATCTCAAGAACTAATGTTCGGAATTTAATAAAACTTTAGATTCAATTAGACATTTATATGAATTGGTGGTGATTATTTTAATGTATGCAAAACCTGTGTGAGATAGAAGAAAGTTTTTGGGATTGGTACATCCGACAAGTTTTAAGATAAAAATTTATTTTCTTAATTGTTTCTCATACAATTGTTTAATGACACTTGAGAGAAGCGTTCGAATATAATTTATTATAGTGACACATCATTGGGTGCATCTGTCGTATTAAGAATGAATCTCGCAGACAAATTAAGCTTTTATGTATTTTTAGAAACATATTGAAAATTCGCGGATTTTTAACAAATGCAGCAAATTATAAACGCATCTCTAAAAATAACTGGTTGTAGATTTGTACAAATAACGTGTCCGAAATTTTTTCTCCAGTACTCGAAAATTAAAAATACTTCATTTAACTTTTGAATAATGTAACTTTTTATCTCATTAACACATATATGTTTTCTAAGTTCAGAATAAAAAAACGTGGCAAATAAAAATATATAGAAAATTCCATATAATATGAACGTGAAATTCACCTTATCAAACTTATAAAACACAATGTAAACACATTGATAATTTGTGTTACTAAACAGGTGCAATAATTTAAATCACAGTTTTAAAACATTAAAACTCGACTGCTTGTTATCATCTGAGGAAGGCTAATGTTTAGCCGAAAGCTCATGTATTTTGACATTGAATTGTTTTAATATTTTAAAACTGTGATTTAAATTATTGCACCTATTTAGTAACACAAACTATCAATGTGTTTACATGTGGCAAATGTTTTGAGGAGTCACAAAATAAATGCAAATGAGTATTTATGTATAAAAAAGGTAATTCTATACGTTAAAAAAAGGTTGCGTAATTCTATGAAAATTTGATTGCCAATTTCATAGTGAATAGCTTACTTACTTATCGAGATCGAAAATATCATCCGAGCACAAAGTAAACAAGTTGTGTCAAATGCGAAAACATTTCGATGTTGCAGAAATTTCCGAAATGTCAACATAAATTTCAACGATCATCCACGTTTCGCACGAGAGCAAGGGATTTTGCAAACCGCTATCTTTCGTATCTTCAAAACTTCACGTTTCACTGAGAATTTTGATTGAGATCTGTTCAAGTCCAATTTGGAAAAAATAAAAAAAGATGTGGATTGCATTTATAAATCGATTGTAAAAGTTTTTTACAGTTTATAACTCATTTTGTTTTCAACCATAAATTTAAAATCTCGTGTCTCTTATCACAAAGTCACGAAAATTAAAAAAAAATATCTTATGTAATATTTTTATTTCTTTAAGTAGTATGTTAATTACAATATTCTGTACATTATGGTTTATCGCTCAGAAAATAGTGAAGAGTATGTGTAAAAGTAATTTAACAGTAGATGGGAAAAATTTGGACGATTCTAATGCAATAAATGTATGCCGAATATTTTTGTGTATTCATATAAAAAATATTGTAATACATATTGTGAAATTTGGGTGGCTGTCATTGAAAATTAGAATGGTAATTAACATTTTACTTTGTAGGCGGTCTTATTTTTTTAAATCATGCATATTAATTAATAGTAAACATCATTTTTCATCGCTCGGTACTTTTATTTTCCTAAAGAATATACAGTGAACAAAATACCATCGAACTGTCCAATTATTGCTTTCAAAACTGGTGCAATTCATTAGTTAAGATTTAAACTAGACAGCTATCGATATAATTAAATTATAAAGTTAGATAAAGATTCGAATAAAAACTGATCAAAAAGAGATCTCTTTTCGCAGATCGGCCAACTTCCCAAACTCTACTTTTTTAAGAAAAAGAAATAAATAAAAAATTTTACGAATTAGAAAATTAAGAAATTTTATTAAAAATTTCAGAAAGTTTATTAGAAAATTAAGAAAGTTTATGAATGTTAGGTACACACGTGGTCTTCCAATGGCAAACTTTTTTTTGTAAATTATTTTTTAATTTAAATATGCTTTAACCAAATAATATAGTTTAAGATGATCATTATTTTACGTTTGGAAATCTTGATTAAGTACTATTAATGTTTTAATTTTATTTTCTGGTAAAGCCATGTTTATTATGAGAATTTTTATGTTGATTTATTATTATATACTCTAATTAAAGCAGGTGGGGTGTAAGTGGAGAATTGTAACGTTTTAATGCCAAATAGCGATAAATGAATGGCTCTGTTGTTTATGGGGAGTTGTTCTCCACCTGGGTTTTGATTGTTGTTTGTAGAATGTGTTGAAGAAAAATTGTTTTTGTAATGTTGTTTAAAATCGTGCTTTGCAACGCTACCTGGTGATAACAAAGTATTAGGTTAGTTTTTTCGAAGCCCCGATGTAATTAAGAGCCCTCTAGCGGGCGTCAGCCAGCTAGTATTCATAATAATGACTCATAAATCTTAAAACATGCATATTTATAATAATTTAATTTAGTTTGCTAAGTTAGAGAAATCATTTTTATTGTTACTTTATACAATTGGATTCTATAATTAACAATTATTAAATGACAATATTTGTTGCACCTGATTTGAGGCACATTACCTTAATTACTAAAAAGGAAACTTGTATTATAGCTTTCAAGAAAGAAAATAAATGAAATATTATTGCAAAATATGTGACATTTGTTAAATTATGGCTCTTTTATTTTTAACAATACTTCTGAAGATATTTAATGCAATAAATACAAAAATCGATGTTTGTATTAATTGTATGTGATCATATATTTAAACTTGTATGTATCTGTATATTTCTTAAAACTTTCTTATTTAATAAAAATATAAACTATATGACTTTTTTCGTAAAATAAATTAATAAACTTTTCTTACATTCTAACACAAATATTTTAAAATCGAACAGAAAATTTGAAGGAATTTGAAGAAAAAATTTACAGGCATGTAGTGTTTATTTGTCAGGAAGGGGCAAGAGTTTCAAATAAAATTTTATTTAAAGTGGGATGACTCAGCAAGGGAATTTTTAAATTCATCACACAGTCTGATGTAAGCTATTATTTTTAGAGGTTGGAAACATACAGGCTGTTCTTAAAATTTTGGAACAGACTTTCAGGGAAGATAAGGCAGTCAAATTGTCGTTTTGTTTGTACAGGAAACCACGATCACAATCCTCTTATTCAATCAAAACTACATTGTGTCTAAATGTAAGAGGAATCCGAATATTTTTTCACAAATATAGAACAATGGAAATAATTTAGTGATATTTTCATCATATTAACTTTGTCTGAAATGTGATGACATCACTGAAAGGGAGTAAAATTTGGCCAATAATACAATGTATGTACTGTCAGGTCAGCTGCATTCTGAATAATAGATTGCCTAGCTCAATGTTATTTAGACGTAAATGATAGAAATTTCCAGCACTTCTCGTCATTGCATCATATTTTAAAGAAATAAAAGTGTAAGTATGTTTAAAATTTCATAACAATATCTTCATTATTGTTTAGGTTGCAAAAGAAAAAGTTTGGCTTGGGGTGAGATACACTGGAATTTTGACTGAATAAGTGGATTGCGATCTTGGTTTAACATACAAAAACTGTCTTACTTGATGTCTATTATCACCTCTAAAAATTGTTCCATTTTCATAAGAAACGGCCTGTTTGTGAAAACAATATTCAGAACCGCGCATATATTAATAATTAATACCTATGGATGTCGTCATTAATAGTTGCTTTTCGTTTGATTATTAGTCTCACTTTTCAAATCGCAAATGAAGAATGTAAAGTAAATTTATTTAAGTATGAATATGTTCCTGAATTAGTCTGAAAATCTATATTTATTGAGAGTTAAAAATAGATGTTACGTAAAGTTTTAAAAATATTTTTAAAAAGTGTTTTTAGGTACTCGGTTTGGTTGAATATTTGATATTCGGCGAAATAAAAGATTCGGCAGTCTGAATAGTTTTATATTCGGCCAAACCCAAAATTTGGCGCACCGAATGCTTTGAATTATTATCACCTATGCCTACTTCGTTGTTAAACTTATTTTCATGTAATATTAAATTGTAGTAGTTAGTTAAGTATACATCAAGGATTTTTTGTTGTTGTTTGTTTTTACCATATATATAACTATTAAATACTAATCGCACATACAATGGAGTAAGACGTTTGCTAAATTTATGCCATGTGTGAGCTATTATTTTCATATGAACAAGTTATCTAAAAAATTCATCTGGTCCGAAATAGCACGGGAATTATTAAAAGAGGTAGACTATTAATTCAGCGACTTCCATATAATTGGAAATTTTAAGATAGTTTATTTTCAACAGGAAATGTTACCTGCTTTTGCTTGAAGTAATAAATTTCAACATAGCTTTAAAAATAAATTTGAACATAGCTTTCTTGTAAAAATTGTTGTCGGTATTAAAACTGTTAATTTGATTTTTCGCAAGTAGACGTTCTCAAAATCTTCATTATAGCATAATACATAAGATAACAGACATAGGTTCCTTTAAAAACGATCAGGGTCCGTAACTCGTGTTTTTTGCCCATGGAATAGACTAAAAATCAATTTTGTTATACTGACTTAATTATTTCGCTTTTTAATGTTATAAGGTTTATCTTGTACGATTTCAACAATAGTTTTTGCCTTTTGTTCGGATTTATATGGCTTACACAAGCTCAAAGCTCGTATTATTCGTAGTTTTTGATGAAAAATACGCAATTTCTCCTAATTTCACCTCAATTATTAATGAGCGCAATCGTGCAACACTTTCTTCTTCACATATATTATAATATACATCAAAATGTACAATATATGTAAAAATAAAAGAGTTGCAAAGCTGCTCTCATAGTAAAATATTAAAAAGTATATTAAAAATGGAAGTAAAATTAGAAGAAATTGCGTATTTTTCATCAAAAACTACGAATAATACGAACTTTGAGCTTGTGTAGTTATATAAATCCGAACGAAATGCTAGAAATACTGTTGAAATCGTACAGGATAAACCTTCTAATATTAAAAAGTCCTTCCGGCCTGTACCGGGAGGAAAAGGTAGCTTTCCTATATCTTCGTTTTAAAATTTTAGCTATGTTGATATATTAATCACGAAAGCAGCAAAAGTTAAAATGCAAAGAAACGTTTACAAAAGATTCGTTAATACTGAATTTAATAAGAAATTCGCCAAATTATTGAGCAATAGCCAAATTGGCTTCATTTATGAAGACTTATTTTGGTCGCCAAATTTGGCGATATTTCGCCAAATGTCGCCAATTTTGCCAATTTTGTCGCAAATGTAGCCAATTTTGGTGCTAACGGATATGAATATATAGTTTTATGCGTATGATTGGGAGAATTATTACAACAATGAAAGAAAATAATTTGCGAGTTATCGCGCTAATGTGCTGTTTTGTTTCAAAATGTCAGCCACCCTAGAATTTCAAACTGCTCTATCTCAGCCCTTTTTTAAGATAGAGGTAAACCAAAAAATGCTCTGGAATCCTTGTATCAAGGCCTAACACGTAATTAAAAATAAATTTAAAATTTTTTTGTATATTTATTTTAGTTTTAAATTTTTAAATGGCCATCTTGAAACCAAATGGCGGACCAAGCTGACCAACGAACTCGGTCGAGATATTGGTGAGCTTAATACACACAATTAGTTTCATCAAAATCGATTTATAAATACGAGCGTTATCGTATGACATATGTCAGATATATATATATATATATATATATATATATATATATATGGATATATCTATATATATAAATCAACATTTGAACGGAGGGTGGTTTTGGGGTCTGGGTGTCATGATCGGTGAAAATCTATCGAAATTTTCCGAACTGCTTTCCTCCGAACGGCTGCAATAGGTAGCTTTATACTTTTTAGTATTGAAATCTACCTAAAAGTGAAATAATTAAGTCAGTATAACAAAATCGAATTTAGTCTTATTTCACGGGCCAAAAACACGGCTTATGGGCTCTGATCCTTTTTATCTTATTTTTTTCGACCATAAACATTAACAAAAGTAGTATGTAGTTGTGCGTTCATACCCATGAATACTAGTGCTTTAAACTTCTTTATTCTTTAGTTCTGATTTAAAAGGAAAATCGTTTCTTAAGATTGAATTGTAATGTGCGACTAATCATTAAATTGAAACACATCGAACAGTATTGTAAATGTTATTTATTAAGATTAAACATCATTAAAATAATAATTACTTCCCAAACCTTAACATTAAAAATAAAATAACATATAAACGGTTTCTTTTCCGAGACGAATGATGACAACTTTTCATCTCTTCATTATACGTAGTTAATGGTAATGAGTTAAGTCTTGTTCGCTTCTAAGTATTTTCTTTGCCACGTTAACATCAAGTTAGGAAAATTTAAAGTAAAGCATATATGAGATCTTGAATTATAATACAATGCAAGATGTAATTAAAAATATTAGTAACACTTTCTTAAACTTCAAAATATTTCAAACCCTTAGTTTCTCTTAACGCAGCTGTCATATTCTTAGATCATAAATCCTAAAACATGTATATTCATTATAAAATAATTAAGTTCGCTGAGTAAAATATAACGTTTTACTGTTCTTTTCAACAATTGCATTCTGTATTTAATTATGACTTAAATTTTAATTTTGCAACAAATGAATTTTGTCATGTAAATTTAGCGAAATGTTATTCAAAAAGAAACGTGTAAATTATTTTTTGAGTAATTTCAAAATTTTGTTCGTAATAAAAAAAAATAAATAAACGATTTTTGTTTTCGATACATTTCATATTTTATAATGATTTTGTGTTATCATTATTCAAGTCAATATTTTCTTTACAACTTGAAGTAATCTTTGTTTCAATTTAGATTAATTCTGCGTTTCTTCAACAGATACCTAATTTTTATAGGACAGTACTGAAGGGGAAAAAATGCAATAAAATTCATTCTTGATTTTCTTATTTTCTCTATACATTATGTTTTTGTTTTTTCGTCCCTCCTACAATGAATAATACAATCAGTTGTACTTATGTAAAAAATGAATTATTATTTGCATATTAACGAGTTTCACAAAAATAATTTAAATCGTTCGACAGAAATATTTTTAACAGAGGTTGTCACTTAGCAACTTCAGACAATTAAACATACTTACAGTTTACTTACATTTTAGCACACACACACAATATATATATATATATGTGTGTGTGTGTGTGTGTGTGTGTGTGTGTGTGTGTGTGTGTGTGTCTGTGTCTGTGTGTGCGTGTGTGTGTGTATACCCCATACACACACATATATATATACATATATATACATGTGTGTGTAGCCCAGTGATCGGAATGGAGGAGGAACGAATTCGGAATTAATTAGGAGAAAGCTGGAAATTATTTTAATCTCTATAGTTTACATCTTTAAGGAACATATTAAGTTTCTCAGTCGTACTAGGTAAGTGTTATTCACTGCGTACAGATTTATAATAGGAAATCATGTTTTTAGGTGCATTCGTAATTATATAAATACGTAGAAACTATCGTTGGCGTTTGGCCCGTCCGTCTGTCCGCATATAAAAGCGCAAAAAGTACTCAACCGAATGGTTTGAAATTTAATATATATTATCGTTGCAGAACTATGTCGAGTCATTTCAAATTTTATGAAAATCGAATCAAAAATTAAATGATATTAATAAAAGTTTTCTTCATTCTATTAAATCGTATCATACGTAATCTATATAATAATAAAAACGCAAATAATGTGACTGAGGAAAGCAAATACGGTCTGACCATTTCTTTTTTCATATACCAGGAGACCGTTTTTTTTTCAAAACTATTTTTTCTAATAAAATTGAATAAACATTACAGTTTCAGAAAGCTCATTCAAAAAAATTTTTTGCTTGAGAGAGGAGTTACATTCAAATATGTATAGATTCTGAGATAACTTCAGTTGAAATTAGGTTTGAAACCCGAGTATCTGAATCCAGTAAAATAAATAAACACCAGAAATTCGTTCATTATGAGTCATAATATTATTAAACTGTAGAGGTAATCTTTCGCAAAGCAAGATCTCAATGGTGAATTGTGCAGCGCTGTCTGGTGTCGAAAAAATATCACATCTGTAAACATCGCATATGTAATAAGAAAAACAAAAGGCATGCTCATTTCGTTCATAGCAGGTGATATAATTCATTTCTCTGAAATAATAAGAATGATTTTTTTTCCATTGTAAAACTAGTTATAATACGACCTCACCTCATTTGACTCACGCACGAGCAATCTATAGCCAAAAACGTACAGTTTTGGTTGCAATTTGTCGCAAAGGCATAATTGGGCCCATTTTCTTACGAGAAACGGTGACGACTGAGCGGTATATTGTGCTTTTGAAAGAATTTGTCGCTACTCAACAAGCGTTAGACGATCGACAAGACACGGCGTGGTTCATGCAAGATGGGGCTCGTTTGCATCGTACACAAGTCGTTTTTGACTTTCTGGACAAATATTTCGACGATAGAGGTATTGCGTTGAACTATTCGACAGTGAATGGAACAGGCATGGAGTGACCTCCGTATTCACCAGACATCACTCCCTGCGATTACTTTTGTGGGGCACATATAAGGACATTGTTTACTGGAACAATCCTTTAACACTCGACGCGCTCGAAGAGGCTATTGTCAAGCTTGTGTGTCGAATTCCTGTGATACACTACAGAGAGACAATTTCATTCTGCCTTTGCGACTTGTCTGTTGTGTAAAAGGTGCACATATTGAATCACTTTTAATGTGATACCCCTATTTATTGCAGCGCCATCTATCGGCGCTATTTATAACTAAATTTTGAGATTTATGTATAAGATTATTACGATTTTTTTTAATAAACATACCACTGGCTTCATGTTTCTATCTATCACTGTTTCCGGGTTATCGATTTTTAAAGTTAAGGGTCCTTTGTGAAACACCCTGTATATATATCAGAAGTTCTCGCAAATTCTAGAAGAAGTAGAAATTCGACTACCGGAAATTTACCGATATTTCTAGTTATATTGTTTTCAACATTTTATTGTGGGATTTAAGGGATTTATGTTAGAAGTATTAAATCATGTGCGTCTGTCCTACTACAATACCGTTACACAAACATCCTGGAATCGGATTGGAAATTGAGTTTCAATGTGATGAAGGTACTCCAATCTTAAAATATCAATAGTTTACTTCTAAAAACGCGTCTTGAGCCATTGTAATAATAATTTGAATTTTAATAAAAACTATAACGATTTCTTCTCAAAGTATTGTTGAAAATATATTACATTGAAAGACAATATTCCTTTTTATTCCCACTGCTAATGTTAGATCGGAATGTATTTCATAAGCATCCCAAGACATAACAGTCCAAAATCAACATGGAGAACCGATTTAGAGCACTCACTGAAATAAAATTTCACACAATGAATACAATTGTTTGTTAGAAAATGGTCAGGTCAAAAGTAGTGTAATTTAACTTGCAGTGCTTATGTGTGTGATAAAACTCTTCTTTCAGATGCATGTTTACATGCATCGTTACTAATAGTTTTATAACATAGAATACTTAAACTAATATTTAACTAATATTTACGTATGTGAACTATATGAAGTTGTATAAAAATAGCAAATAAAATCCTTGTGCAATAATATTAAAAGAAAGAATATCAACGTTATAAATGCACAAATAATACACACACAAAAAAACACCAAATAGCTATTTTGAATGTACAACCGAGATTCTTCTTCAGTGCGACAAATAAAAAATCACAGTGTGCTAGAAAAAGCAAGACAGGCTAATAAGCCCAGTCTTGCTTTTTCTAGCACGCTATTCTTTGTTTTTTGTCACACTGAAGCAGAATCTCGCTTGTAGATTAAAAATAGCTATTTGCTGCTTTTTGTGCATTTATAACGTTGGTAATTCTCCTTTTAATATATAAAGATTGTCTCCATTTGAAAATAAATATATTATAATTGCATCTACACATTTTAATTTCTCTTTAGAGGACTCCGGAATTTTCTTAAATGTCTGTATAAATCAAATTAATTATTTTATTTTAAATTCACTTGGACAGATTCTGAGAGATAAACTCAGTAATGAGTTTGTCCAAACTTTTTAATTTTGCATTTAAATATTAATAGTTTTAGTCAGGCTTTAAAAAAACAATGCAATAAAATTGTAGAAAATAAACATTTATATTAAAATCAATAATTTTATACATAAATATAAGTATATTCTTATTTAGCTATAAAGTCCTTTTTATTACATAAACTGATTTTAATTATGTAACAAAATAAGCACAATAAACATGTAAAACATGATTTTCAGTCCTATGAATTAGAGGCACTTTTTGTGTATATACAGAAAATTAAAATTTCCAATTGTTCTTTTAATGTAAATATAGAACGTTTTGGTATAACTCCAGAAAAGCGATTTTTGTTACTCGTTACAATAAGATTTAATAAAATACATAAATAATGCTCCCAAACTTTTTATTTTTATTTATCCTTGAATTAAAATAATGATCGCACAATATATGTTTATTCAAACAATATGGGTATTATATACTTATCGCCGGTTTTAACTTCCCTTTGCTTTTTAAAGACATGTCAGAATTCCCTATGAATTTACTAAAATTTAATGCATTTTTCTATGTACTCACGTCAGGAGTGAAATACAATTCATCTTCCTTTTTTCAAACGAAATTATAGTAAGAAAAAGAAGACTCCATGAAAGAAAGTATTTCTTTTATGAAACATCGATATCTTATCATTGTTATTTTAAGATTTACTTAAATAAAATTCCCAGACAATGGGATTGACTAAACTTCTGAAAACACCTATTTTAACATTGACTTCTCACTTGTTTATATACGTCATCATTTTACGTTGAATTTAAAACTGTATGCAATATACTAGTGACACACGTCAGCAGAGAAAAAAGAATTCAGTTTTCATTTTTCAAACGTAATTACAGTTACAAGAAACCCCCTTTTTCGGATTGAAAGAATGGGATTGAAACATTGAGATTGAAAGCATCGTTGTTTTTGGATTAACTTAAAAAAACCTTTGACGTGGAATTGATTGGATTTCTGAAAACGCTGACTTTAACATCCACTTTTCACTTTTTCAGATATGCCAGCAATACCGTTGAATTTAATAAAACTCCGTACATTATTCTAGAGAATCACATAAAAAAATAAGAATCGAGAAAAAATCTATTGACTTTCATTTTTTCAAATGCACGCATAGTTATAAAAAAAATCCTACCAGGGGGCGTCCTGGGTAACAGGACACACATGAATATAATAGGTTTTTATTGTGTAATCTCATCGATATTTTACTTTCAATATATATTTTATAGATCACTAACTATTTTATAGATCACTAACAACTTCAAAAAGAATTTTTTAGGAAACATATCATTTATGCATTCAAGTGAAGCATTGAAAATTATTAAAAGGCATATTTTCATATCAGCCACATGCCAGGGGTTATAGACGAAGAAATCAACAAAGGTTGCGCTACTTGAAACAGCCGTGTAGATTCTGATTATTTCTCTGTTTGAGCGTGTAGTTGAATTACATATCTATAATTTACGTTATATTTATATTTTTATTATCTTATTTATTTCATTTATTTACTGAGGAAATTTTAAATCTGTTATCGGATAATAGCCGGGAACAAATACTGAACTCTTTTTATTGTTTTAAGTGCAAGCAGGTTAATCATTTGTAATCACGCTGTGTGCAATAGAGATAATGATTCATAAAATCTAGCTTGAAGATTATTTTAAAATCATAGAGAAAATTGGTAAATTGAGATAACAATAATGCAAATATCATTTGAAAGATTTTTTCCCCTCCAATTTGGCGGTGTAAACATTTATATTGCGCGATGTTTAGAAGTTGAAACAAGAACGAAAAAAACATGAATCAAGCAATACTTTTGAAACATCCCGTTCAATAAAATATGTTAAGAAACAGTTTAGAAAACATATAACACATTTTAAAATACCTTTTTAGGATATACCGTCCACAGTCAGAAAAGAACTATTTTCTGAAGCTCTCTATATGATCTATAGGTTTGCATATACACAATATAGCAGGTAAATTGAAGTTCAGTTAGAAAACGTATAACATACGTAAAAATTCACTTTTAGAAATTTTCCCCAATAGACGAAAATGCATTGAAAATCTTTAGTTCAGCCCTGTCCGTTAACTACATATTTCATACACATGAAATCTTAAGATAAAACTTAATTTTTATAAAAAGCATAGCACATCTAAAAACGTACTTTCAGTAATTGCCATCAACAAATGACATTGTTTCCAGTTCCTTGCGTAGCCCTGTATATGAATTTATTTATATTCCACAAACTTCTCTTAATATACTAAGTAAAGTGCAGTAGGAAAATGCATAACACAATCAAAAACCAACCTTAAAGAATTGATGCCCGTTGGCAGTAATGCTCAAGAATTCTTTTGTGTGACCCTGTATATGATGATTAGAATTTAAACACACAACATAATATGTAAATATATCGTTAAGGCTGTTCTGAAATCCAAAGTAGTTACTTTCGGAGACACTTTTTAATTCATTTTTGTTCGGAAAAGCTCGAAATTTGCAGGTGTTCTTAATCAGAAACTACAACATTGAATAGTGCTTTCTATTTTTTGATAGTGGTAAAAGACCTTTCAAAAAATACTGTCAAAGTTGTAGTTTTGATACGAATTTCCTGAGAGTGAAAGCGAGAAAAGAGAAAAACCGGTCTTCACGTGACAAATCTTGTTTATAACTCGATAAGAAATTTATTTATAAAAAAGAATGGAAAACTCATTTTGATCCTAAATCGCTTCAATAGTCAGTCCTGCCAATTTTATGCAGTTACGTTTAAAAATGAGTCAAAAAAGGTGTTAGAGAGTTTCGCGTTCAGGGGCAGATCATTTGATAACCAGCTTAACTTTAAAAAACACAACTGAAAACGCATTTCCAGCAATTATCGACCATACATAGTATCCTAAATGAATTATTTTGTACGTCCCTTTAAATAAACGAGAAACGCTGTGCACACCATATTTCACAGTAAGTATTATATGTTGTACTTAAGTAATGTACGCAAATTTTATTATGTTTGAAATAGTGTATCTACATTGAAATACTATGCAAAAATTGTTCCCCCATAGGTCATAAAATAACGGATATTCAAATTTTAATTGTTTAGTAGGCATATAGGCAACTTAGTGAAAAAGTATACAAGCCGGGACTCGAACCAGTGTCATCAGTATAGCGCACTGGCGTTCTACCAACTGAACCACTTGGGTATGATACTCAGCCTGGCACTTGATCACTATAACATGTTGGCATGACTACGAAAGCAGCACAAGATTGAATATTTTCCGTGAGCCACCAACCCTGAGGCAAACATGAAATCAAGGAAAATCCAGCATCGAATATTCCATCTTGTGCTGAGTATCGTTCCCAAGTGTTCAGTTGGAAGAACGTCAGTGCGCTATACTGATGACCCGGGTTCGAGTGGTTGCTTGGGTACTTTTTTAATATGTTGACTATACGCCTATTAAGCAATTAAAATTTTTAAATTATGAATTCAAGGCGTGAGAAATTTTCTATGGAAAAAATTCCAAGTATTAAAAATATAACGGATATATTGTGTATGACCCTGTAAATGTATGATAATAGCTTTGCACTCCATATTCTATAGAAAGTATTTTTAGTGCAAATCAGAACGGCAGAACGATTTCATTTTGATTGAAACAGTGTAACACCATTAAAATGCACTGCAAATATTTCCCCCAACCGACCGTACAATAATGCAATACTCTTGAATGTCCCTGTAAACGAATTATATATGCTAAACACTTCATTTCCAATAGCAATCATGCCACGTAAACCTCAGTAACATATATTAATTACACGGAAATCCGAGTATATATTTATACGAGTTCGAGTATTGGCAGACGAACAGACGCCAGACAGATAATTCAGATTTATAAAAACTTTTCAACTGTATTTGAAAGTGATAAAAAAAATTCTGTGAACGCGAAATTTATTGGTGAATCTGTTGCCACCCTCAAACCGTCAATATGCCGTTGGCGTGACTACACGGACACGCTCTAACACTTTCCAACTTAGTTGAAAAGAGTTCAGGAATTTGGTTTGTCTGTCGGTCCGCCTTTTGTGTTCGAGCTCATGCAAATACATTCGGAGGGCTATGTAATTTATCAATGTTAATGAGGAGTGCCGTGGCATGTTTGGTATTGAAAATGAAGTGTGTCCCATTTATTTAAATAAAAATTTAACATTTATTTAAATAAATGAGACACAGTTGGTAAACTAAAATTTTAGTTTAAAAAGTCACTCGCAAGTATTCTGTTACCGTACGGTCAATGGGGAAAGAATGTTTTCACAGTCTTTTATTGCTGAGTTTTGTTAGTAAGTGCATGGTTTTAAATAATGTATATTATATATTTTTACTCTTCTTTTGAAGAATTGGTGCAACAATATCGAAAAAACAAACTATTATTATATTTCTCTCTCTCTTTTTTTTTTTTTTTTTTTTAATAATAAAAATTGTGGATATATTTTTGAAAATGAAATGTAAAATGTATTCAATATTTTACACACATTTTAAATAAACATATTAGACGTGATAACAAACACATATATGGAAAGATATTATTTGCTTTGTTACCCCCCCCCCCCCGAAACCCCGACGAAAGCACACTGGATGGGGGCGATATTAAGATGATTAATCACATATTAATTATTAAAACAATCTAAAAATAATGTATTGTAAAAGCTGTGAAAACGCAATCTGTCTCAATAAAAACCTGTCTTAAACGAAAAAATTCATGGCCCCAATGATGGAAGCTTTACCATAAAATTATACCTGCTAAGACGGAAAACTGTCTAAAAAGGAATTGTTATGTTTTCAGCGATTTCTTTTTCACAGGCTTTACTGTATAATAGACAAAAATTAAGTTCATTATTTTTGCATACATTTAATTTTGTCAATATTTATTCTCTTTTAACGATTAACTTTGCATAGGAATTTTTGTTGTACAAAATGATAATAGGGTGAAATTAGAAAAATATGTTTATGCAGTTTTCATATTTTTATTATTTAAGTTTTTGTGACATGTAGCATATTTTTAATTATTAATAATTAACAAATTCTTTGAACGTTTCTTTATTATAATAAAAGCAGAATGATATTTGGTTTTCTTATCCATTTGATGCTCTATAATTTTACAAAACTCGTAAGATCATGTATTTAAAAAAAAAATAGTCAAAATTTTCGATTGCTTAGTAATGGTAATTTGCATTTTTTGTATTTAAACTTTCATTTATTCAAAGTTACTAATTCATTCATTTTTTAAATTACTTAAAGCGATTTCTTTTTCACGTATCCTAAATTTTTTACGCAGCTGTATAAAAATTCCTTAATACTATTCAAATTTATTAAATTTTAGTCATGCAAGATGTTTGAAGTTTAAATTATTACTATTAAATTAGTTTAATACGCATTTCATTTCTATCAAATTTAAAATAAATGAATTTTAATCAATGTATATAAATATTTGACATTTCCAATGTACATAATATAACTGGGCGATTTTGAAAGTGTATATTTATATTTGAAAAGGAAATATTTAGAAACAAATTAAGAGAAAAAGGAAAAAAAATATTATAAATAATGTTACTTTATTTAAAAAAAATTAATTATGGAGCATCAAATTATATGTAATAATAAATGATTTTGAAAAACAATTGTCCTTCTGTATAAATGAAAAAATATATAAAGAATTTAGAAAAACTAAAAATAAGTAAATATGAAACATGTCTATCATAAAAAAAAATTTAAATAAAATTACAAAAATATATTTTTCTAATCTTGCCCAGAAATTACATAAACTCTAAATTTTGTTTTTTATATTTTTTAAAAGAGAGAATAATGTTTACGGAATTAAATTATGCAAAAAATATTTAACTTAGTTGAGATGTTGATGGATTTAATAAGGCTAAAACAATTTAGCATAATTTATAGCAGACTTATTTTAAGAGACATGATCACAAGAAAATCACAAACATTCATTTAAAGCGTTCATAAAATAAAATAATAACAAACGGTAACAGAATTTTCTTTAACTAAGTTATTTAAACTGATTTTTATTTTCTGTGTAAAATTAAAGTTCAATTTTTTTTTTATTTATTAATAAATAGTAAATTAACGGAACGGAATTTAGTATATTTGACTTTAAAATAATAATAATAATAAAATTAGATGTGTTGTTTTATACTTTCCTAGAAAATATTTTGTTTTTTTAAATCAAGTTTTACAGCGACACTTAAAAAGAAAAATATTTGGAAAATGTATTTTTTTTTTTAATGGCAGGGGCTATTAATGATAAAACGGTATTCGTGAGGGGGGGGGGGGGGGTTGCTTACATCTGAAAAATAAATTTCACCACTTTTACAAAAATAATCAAATTTAAAAAAAAATTAAGTACCATTAAGTGGAGTGCCCCCCCCCCCCCCTTTTAGCTGCTAGTTCCCAATAAAAGGGGTGCTTTCGGCAGTTTATTGCTTGCGGACCACATTCGACAATACTACGGATTTGTTATCAGTATACGGCCGGCACAGCATCTCGCCGTTGTTAGCGTTGCCGGTACCGGACCAGATTCGGTAGGTGTGCGGATAACTGTTGGTATACAATCGGCACAGCAGAGTGCCGTCGATTCTACCGGCGTTGCCGATACCGGACCGACTATGCGCCTATCTGTCGGGCGTCAGTCACGCGGCGTGTCGAAAAAGTTACGGAACCGGTACGGCAGGCGGTGTCGTGCCGATACCATCGGAAACGGCAAAGCGGCAGTCGGCCGATTGCTTACCGATAGCTCTGTGTTTGCTGGGTGGATTTTTACACCCCTGCTATCAAGTATTAAAATATAGCAACAAATATTTTGTTATTAATTGAAAAATGTTAACTGACACCTGTCACATACCAATTTGGCAAACTATCTTGAAAAAAGAAGAAAAAGCTTTTAATCACATTTCATGTAACATCATTCAAGAGGACAATATTTAAAATAGCATTACTGTAAATTATAATTTTTATAAAGTTATTTTCCTCCTGGTATATTATTTGTAAACTTTGATTAAAAGCAATTGAAAATATATGTAAAAACCTTGAGAAATCATTAATTGAATTGACACTAATATTGACACACCCCAGCTAAAAATGAACTGCAGTTTTTCTACAGAAGTGAAGTATTTTTAAAGTTATTCTACAGGCAACTGTAGATTTTCTGTAGTGCAATCTTGACTGTAAAAATACTTCAGTTATTTTGCAGTTAATGTGAAGTAATTTTGCAGTAATTTATTTCAAAAATACTGTGAGCTTTTATCTGCAAAAATACTGCAGTTTACGTGAATTTATGTTATATTCATAAATTAAAAAAATAATGAGACTTTACATCTGTAGTAAAACTGTAGTAAATTTGAAGTATTTTTACAGTCATTATTTCAGTATTATATTTTCTGATGTATCTGCAGTATAACTGCAGTTACTTTAAGGTAATTTTGCAGAACTTAATTTTAGTAAGTTTGTGAGATATTTTCTGCAATTTATCTGCAGTTTTAAAAGCTAAGCAATATTAAAGTCTTTCAGTTTTTGACAATATTGCGTATTTACTCTGTTATTAATAATTAACACTGTTTTCAAGACTTTTAGTTTAATGGGACTAAATTGAACAAAAATCAAAATCCTCAGGCGGGGGGGGGGAGGGGACTGCTTTGAACCACCCATTTTGAGATAAATTTTTAACACATAAATATATATATAATAAAAATAACTCTCATGGGGAATTTAAGGGGGAAAGTCCGCCCTTTCGCCCAACGGGAAATTTGTACTTTCTCTTAGTGTTTAATTACTTTAAATTACTCGGAAAAAGAATAAATTTACTGTTTTACAAAATCGGTCAAAATAAAAAATTAAATAAAATTTTAAAATCCAGGGAGGGTTATTGACGCAACCCCCCCCCCCCCCCTCCGCCTCCAACGGAAAATTCTTAGTTCCTCTTTTAAGTTAAGCGAGGAACAGCGAGTTAAGCAGCGGACACTGCTTTGAACCACCCCTTTTGAGATAAATTTTTAACACATAAATATAAAAAATAACAAATAAATAACTTTCATGGGGAATTTAAGGGGGGAAAGTCCGCCCTTCCCCCCCAACGGGAAATTTGTACTTTCTCTTAGTGTTTAAAAGTCTTAATCTCTGTACTTTAAATTACTCGAAAAAAGAATAAATTTACTGTTTTACAAAATCGGTCAAAATAAAAAATTAAATAAAATTTCAAAATCAAGGGAGGGTTAATGACGCCCCCCCCCCTCCAACGGAAAATTTTTAGTTCCTCTTTTAATTTACTCAAAAGAACCAATTTTATTATGCTGTTCAAAAACGGAGAAAACGTAATTTTAGTTACTTAAACTTTAAAATTCAGGAAGAAAGTAGTAATTGAACACCCCCCCCCCCACACACACACACATATATACACCCTACACACAACGAAAAATTCTTAGTTCTTTTATTTTAAGTTTATTATTATTATTATTATTATTTATTTTAGTTATTTTAATTATTTAGTTATTTAAATTTCAAAATCGAGGGAGGCGGAAATTGCCTTTCCACTTATTAACTACAGGCATGATGACTTCCAGTTTTTAAGAAAATTTTACTTCAAAAAACAAGTGAAAAATGTAAATCTCCTTTTGAACATTTGATTTTTTTTTCCGTAACTGACTATGTGAAGAAACGCTACATCTCAACTCAACTCAGATTCTGATCGTTCTGTTTACATTTTGACGGCGACGGCACGGCGGTAAGCGGTAAGTGCAAGCGTTTGTATATTATTTTTCTTATTCGCTAGCTTTGTTAATATAATAATTAATGCCGTAATTTTTTAAATGTTTATATATAGCCATAAGATGGCTAAAAATATGTACCGACAGACACCTCTACAAATCTAGATAGATTAAAAAATTAGATACATTCAACGTATTTATAAAGTACCACGTTGTCTTGCCAAAAAAAATTATTTCGGAGGAGATTTGTATTGTCAGTGTGTCGTCCATATTGTCTTATTTTAGACTTTTTTTTTTTTAATACTGTAATAGCGATGGAGTTAATTTAAAGTTTGTTGCCCCTACAATTACGATTATGCCAAGGTTGCAGCTATGATTTTATCAAAATCATCGCCAAGCTTACATATGCATCGTATATATGAATATATATATATTACACACCAAACACTCATATTATGCGTAATTAATACGTCATTATGTATATATTATTTGCATCATATGACTATAACTTTCGGCCACATAAATCACGAAATGTTGAACACATATAGTATTATTATAATGTCATATATGCTTTATAATTTGATAAATTTTGGTCACTAGATGTTTTTTCTTATATTAATTTTACATTATTTTGTAATAAAAAATGCAAAAAATGAATCCTGAAATGTGTTTTATGGTGTTCAATGGATAAATAAGCTAAAAAAAATTATTTTCTTTAAATCCAAAGTTTTTATTATTACAAACAAGTAACAGCATCCAAAATTTTAAAATAAGCTATCAAGCTGAGGTGTAAAAATCTAGGAGTCAATGGGCCAATTCTCACCACTAAATTTTATTAGTATTCTTCAGCTAAATTTTATTATTATACTTCACCTAAATTTTATCAGTATTCTTATTAGTCGAAGAATATTAAAAATTTAGTGGTAGTAATCTACCCATTGGCGACTAGATTTTTACACCCCTGCTATCAAGTATAAAAATATAGCAACAAATATTTTGTTATTAATTGAAAAATGTTAACTGACACCTGTAACATACCAATTTGGCAAACTAACTTGGAAAAAGAAGAAAAAGCTTTTAATCACATTTCATGTAACATATCATCATTCAGGAGGACAATATTTAAAATAGCATTACTTTAAATTAAATTATAATTTTTATAAAGTTATTTTCCTCCTGGTATATTATTTGTAAACTTTGATTAAAAGCAATTGAAAATATATGTAAAAACCTTGAGAAACCATTAATTGTATTGACACACAGGCTAAGTACTGTCAAGAACAACCTAAACAATATTATAAATTTCATTGTAACGATAAAAGGCTCAAATATTTAATTTAATTTTGTAATAAATATGAGTTATTTGAATTCACAATAACAAACTCTAAATTAACTCCATCACTATTAAAGAAAAGTTTAAAATAAGATAATATGAACAAAACTTTGAAAATACAAATATCCTATGAAATATTTTTTCTAGTAAGGCTTTTATAAATACGTTGAATCTATCTAATTTTTTTTTAAAGAGAAACCAGTTTTGAAGAAGTGTCTGTCGGTACATATTTTTAGCTATCTTATGGCTATGTATAAACATTTAAAAAATGAATTAAGGTGTTAATTATTATATTGACAAAGTTAGCGAATTACGGAAAATAATGGACGAACGCTGTCACTTATTGCTCAATGCCGAGAGTCGCATGTAAAATGTAAACAGGTTTAGAATTTAGCTATAGGTGAAAATTAGCAGTGGCTATTCACCACATAACCATTAAAGTTGTAAAACGGCAATTAAAACATTGTCATTGTTTACCACCTCTGCTTTCAGGTAACACATTCCATGGCAATCCTTGAGCGACTAATTTTGCGATTCCCCCCCCCCCTAAAGGTGAAAATAAGCAGTCGCCAGTTGTTGATTAAACTTTAAAAACTGGCGATTAAAAATGTGGAAAGCACAAGCCAAATGCAGGATTTCCCAATTACCATTTTCTCCTAAATTTCAAGATTTTTCAGCGTCCATTCGACGAAATTCATAATTTTTATGCGTCCGTTCGAAGAAATTCATGGTTTTTACGCGCCCGTTTGAAGAAATTTACGATTTTCCGTGCATAATCGAAGAAATTCATGACTTTTACGTGGCGATCCATAAAATTCATGATTTTTATGCGTTTGATCGACGAAATTCAGAATTTTTACACTGCCGAATGACGAAATTTGATTTTTACGTAGCCAATCGACAAAATTCATTATTTCTCTCCGGCCGATCGAAGAAATTCATTATTTTTATGCACACGATCGACAAAATTCAAGATTTTTACACTGCCGAATGACGAAATTTGATTTTTACGTAGCCAATCGACAAAATACATGATTTTTACACGCCGATCGATAAAATTCATGATTTTTATGCACTCGGTCGCTAAAAATCATGATTTTTACATGCCCGATCGACGAGATTCGTGATTTTTATGCATTTGATCGATGAAATTCAGGATTTTTACACTCCCGAATGGCGAAGTTTTTTTACGTAGCCGATCGACAAAATTCATTACTTTTTCTGAGCATGATCGACAAACTTCATTATTTTTACGCACACGATTGAGAAAATTCATGATTTTACACGCACTATGGATGAAATTCAGGATTTTTGCACTCTTGAATGGTGAAATTTGTAATTTTTCTTCCGAAATCCAATTTGTGGGGTTTTTTTTTTTCAGTTAATGTGCGTGAAGTGCACATATATATATAAGTTACTAACCGCTGTTTGAAGGAATTTCATGCATTCTAGAGATTACTGCATTGTGAGTTTCGTGCATCCAGGAGTGGTTTTTTTTTTTTTTTTTTTTTTTTTTTCTTTGGGGGGGGAGTTATTGTAGGCGAAGGGTACATATCTATATATATATATATATATATATATGTTACTAACTGCTGTTTGAATGAATTTCATGCATTCTCAAGATTGCTGCATGGTGAATTTCATACATCCACGTTTTTTTTTTTTTTTCAGTTAATGGGTTGGGTTGGGTTGATTATTGCCGGCCAGTTATCCACACTAGGGATATAGTCCCAGGGGGAGTGCCCTTCGTGGGGGTCTTTCTAAGGGAACCTAACCCGTATTTACGCATGGATAAATCCACGGCTCGAAGAAAAACATGAAAACTCCGAACGATTAGGCCGACGGGCACGATTGGGATCGAACCCAGCACCTCCCGTCTACCAGCTTCGAGAGCAGAACCTCTCAGCCACTGGTGGGGCTTTTCAGTTAATGTATGCGAAGCATACATATATATGTTGCTAACTGCTGTTTGAATGAATTTTATGCATTCTAGAGATTGCTGCATGGTGAGTTTCATGCATCCAGGGTTTTTTTTTCAGTTAATGTATGCGGAGTTAATGTTCGGTTAATGTACCTGCTTAATCCGGTAACGGATAATTGCATATATTTGCATTTATATAAGTGTTTTCGCGGTCTACTATGGTAATGGGATCCAGGATAATGGATATTCAGGGCCATGTTGCCTGCAAGTTTGTTGTAAATGTATCACTTGTACGTGCCACTATTCGAAACAAGCTAAATTCGGCAGCAAAGGCTGTGAAATGTGAGAAGAATTTGTAAATACATTTGGTATTTAAATACAATGTAAATTATAAAGCATAAACATCAAATGTTAATAAAATGTTTTTTTTTAATTTAAACCTTATTTGCACCATAATTGTATACAAGATAAAATTGGAAGGACAAATCAGGACGCAGGTAAGAGTAATTTTTGTAAATTTTAGCATTTTTTTAGAAAAACAGAAAAGCATATATTTGTTTTGCTTTTAATATGAATTTTATACAGTTATTTTTTATTAGCTGTAATATATGTAATACATTTTATTTCATAGTAAATGGTATATAATTTAGAAATTTACATATATGTATGTATATCCTTTCATATAATTTATTTTATATATTCAAAATTATATAAATATTCAATGCACATATAGATAATTTCTTTAAGAGATGCAAAAATATTCAAATTTGAAATTTACATTGTGGAAAAATTAGTTGCAATTAAAATTAATTTTTGCATTTAAATTTCGTGTAGGGGAGACCGGTACACACTGGACCTATGGGCACAGTGGACCACCCTCTAATATTTTATTTATTTAAACTTTTTAAAAGCTTCTCTTATATCCTAATAGACAACAGCACTGCACTGATTATTTATAGCCTTCAGAAAATATGTTTAGCTCAGATTGAACTATTTTATCCTGATTGGTTGTTTTGAGCTTCTAAAAGTAAAATTTTTCTTCATATTTGAACTTTTTTAGTAATTAAAGGTTGTAGATAAATAAGATAAAACAGCTTTTTTGTAAAGCTAAGATACTTGTTTTTATTTAACTTTAAAGTTAATATTGTTGTGAGCTCGGGGTTCGAAAGGACTGATGCCAATATATAAGAACAATAAAAAGGCTTTATTCACTATAAACAGTGCAATACGATCAGTAATATCTTCTGAAAATTACAAGATATTCAGTAATCTTCAAATCCAATAAAAGCGCAGCAAAATTTCACACAGAAACAATGCGTTCAATACGACGTATCAACGACAAAATCGATCCGAGTAACACAGTTCTCAATGCAAAGCCTCTCGTATGAATTCAATCGCAGTTGACAGAGAACTAACTCAACTGAACTGATGGAGGTCCTTATATAGGTTTCAGAGATCTTTCCAGATTATTCCAGAGCCTTCAGATGCTAGAAATTACCAGAAAGTGCTTTAACTTTCGATAGAGAACCCAAGCAAGAAAGGATCCCAATGTATAGGTATAAGGGGGGGTGGTTGCACAAAAAGTCGCCAAATCCGTCGCCAACTTGGCGACATTTGGCGATATATCGCCAAATTTGGCGACAAAAATAGGTCGCCAAAACCATCGCCAACTTGGCGATAAACCCATTCCTTGGCGATTTTCCAATAGAGCTCCATTATAAAACCGATGCTGTAAGGTTGTTTTTCTTGCAAACCACCTGAGGCCTTTAGCATTGAGTTACATGATGCTCAATGGGAAATACATTAATAATACTGCAATTTTCACAATAATAAAATAAAATAAATTTAAACAAATGGAATATTTACAGGTATATACAAAATTCATAACATTGCCCCCCTCTCAAGGACTGCACGTCCCGGGCAGTTCAACCTTTGATCGGAAAGCAAACCCGTTACCAACAACTGCTATACTATTCAAAGGACTTAAAGTTTACATGAAAAATAACAATTAAACACATGCATAATGCTGAATTATACAAAAAAATACACTTATGAAATTAAAGCATAGACATTATTACATACAAGTATTTAAATAATAATAATAATGATAATGCTAAGCAAAAGAAATTACTACATTAACTTATATACAAGACCATGGTCATACTAATTTACATTATTTACACTATTTACAATCAATGAACTAAGTACTATGGCCATAGTATGGAGCCAGCCTGTCGTAATGAACGACTCTAGGCTTCGAACTTGGTGACTTTCGGATCCGAATTACGACATCGTTCAGTCTGTTTAGGACTGTATAAGGACCGTCCCAGTGCGATTGCAGTTTGGGAGAAAGTCCTTTACGTCGAGTCGGATTATAAAACCAAACCTTGTCACCTTCTTTGAATTGATGTCCCGTGGCTTTCGTGTCGTACCTGGTCTTCATCTTCTCCGTCTGTATGTTGATCCGCTCTCGAGCCAAGTTGTGGACGTCTTCAAATCGTGCCTGGAGATTCTGCACGTATCCCTCTGGCGATGAAGGCGCATCTGGAGGGCGACCAAAAAGCAGATCACAAGGTAGACGAAGATCACGACCGAAAAGCATCTGAGACGGGGAATAGCCGGTCGTTTCATGGACGGCGCTGCGATAGGCGAGGAGAAACAAGGGAAGTTTTTGGTCCCAGTCTTGTTGGTTTCTTGAAACTAGCAGTGAGAGGTTGTTGAGGATGGTACGATTAAACCTCTCAACCATGCCATCCGACTGTGGATGTAAAGGCGTTGTCCTAGTTTTGTCCTTTCCGAGAAGTTGACAAAGACCCTCAATCACAGCAGATATGAAATTTCTCCCTTGGTCAGAATGCATTTGAAGGGGAATTCCATACCTTGATATCCACTGGTGTACCAAGGCATCCGCAACCGTAGAAGCTTCTTGATCAGGGATGGCATAAACTTCAGGCCATTTCGTGAAGTAGTCCATGACAACAAGGAGGTATTTGTTGCCATCAGCACTTCTTGGCAGAGGGCCTAGGATGTCAAGGGCGATGCGTTCGAAAGGTGCTCCTACATTGTAGAGATGTAGTCTTCCTCGGCTACGTTTCTTTGGTCCTTTCCGAGCTGCACATGCATCGCAAGATTTGCACCATCGTTCGACGTCAGATCTCGCTTTTCCCCAGAAGAAGCGCTCTCGGACTCTGTGTAATGTTTTCATGACTCCAAAATGGCCACCAGTGGGACTGCCATGTAATTCCTTGAGGACGTCTGGGATTCGGGATCGAGGAAGTACCAACTGCCACCGAGATGTCTTCCCATCTTCCGATTCGAATTTTCGGAACAGGACACCATTCCTGACGTGGAGAGAGTTCCAAAGAGCCCAATATTGCTTCGTCGTAGGACTGTAAGTCGAGATGTCTTTCCATCTGGGCTTCGTGCTAGAAGATTCTAATAACTCCAAGATTGGTTTGATCTCAGAGTCTGCCATTTGATCTTCTCGAATCTTCTCATCACTCCAGGGATCTGGTGGCGTCAATAGTGAAGTCTTCGTCTGGCGTATGACATATTCGGGATTATACTTGCTCTCCGCTCTGGAACAATAGCGACAGCTCTCGGGACACGGTCTTCTTGATAGGGCATCGGCGTTTCCATGCGATGAGCCTTTGCGATGCCTGATGTCAAAGTCGTATTCCTGGAGTCGTTGTATCCATCTGGCTACTTGGCCCTCTGGGTTCTTAAAATTCATCAGCCATGTTAGGGATGCGTGGTCAGTACGAAGGAGAAATTTCCTGCCATAGAGATAGTGATGGAAGTGTTCTATGGCTTTCACTATAGCTAATAACTCCTTACGAGTGACGCAATAATTCCGCTCTGCTTTCGATAAACATTTGCTCCAGTATGCTACGACTCGTTCTTGGCCATCTATTTCTTGGGAAAGTACAGCGCCGACACTTTCATGACTGGCATCCGTGTCCACAATGAACTGTTTCTCGGGGTGCGGATAGGTAAGGACTGGAGAGGATGTGAGAGCTTCTTTCAGCCGCTGGAAGGAATTCTCGCATTCTTGTGTCCATAGAAACTTCTGCTTGCTTTCAGTGAGCCTATGCAATGGTCTTGCGATGTTGGAGAACCCCTGGACAAACTTTCTGTAATAAGTGCATAGTCCCAGAAAGCTTCGCAACTGATGGACATTTTCCGGACGCTTCCAGTTCTTTACTGCGGACACTTTTTCAGGATCTGTTCGAACACCTTCAGCTGAAATGATGTGTCCTAGATAATTTACTTCCCGTTGGAAGAACTTGCATTTCAAAGGGTTCAGCTTTAAATTCGCCGCTCTCAGCTTCGTTAACACTTTTCGAATATTTTCTAGATGTTCTTCAAACGTGCGGCCACCAATGATGACGTCGTCTAGGTAGATGAGACAAGCTTCAAAAGTCAGGCCTTTTAACACTGTCTCCATGAGGCGCTCGAACGTTGCTGGAGCATTGCAGAGCCCGAACGGCATAACTTTGAATTGCCAAAGTCCTTGTCCAGTAGTAAATGCGGTCTTCTCTTTGTCATCAGGATGGATCTCTACTTGCCAATATCCACTCTTCAAATCCAGTGTGAAAAACCATTTATGTCCTGAAAGAGTATCTAGCGTGTCGTCTATTATTGGTAGAGGATAGCTGTCCTTCTTCGTGATATCGTTAAGTTTACGATAATCCACACAAAATCTTGTGGAGCCAACTTTCTTTCGGACCAACACGATGGGAGAGGTCCACGGACTTGATGATGGTTCGATGATGTCACTATCCTGCATCTCTCGTAAGAGCTTAGAAACCTCTTCTTGTTTTGCAAACGGCAAGCGTCTTGGATGCTGTTTAATCGGTGGATGGTCGGCAGTATCAATTCTATGACGTGTCAGAGAAGTGCGACCTATATCATTCTCGTTTGCTGAAAACACATCCGTAAATTCCTGGAACAGTCTTTCTGCGGCATGTCTCTGCTCAGGAGATAAATTCTCATTTCGTCCAATTTCAGGTGTTAAACTTGTAGGCGGCTCCGACAACGTCAAGCTCGGGTCTTTGCAAACACAGGTGACTGGAGCACAGGTAGCAAGCACTTCACCCTTCTGGATAGTTCTAGACTTTTCACTTACATTTGCCATCCTCACAGGGACCACATCTCTCGACAGATCTACCAGCGCTGATGCTATTAGCACTCCCTTTGGGCTCTTCTCAGGATATCCAGTCAAGCCATACTGGAAAATTCTTTCGTTTCCAGTTAATCCAGGTATCATCATTTCGGTCCGAGGAGGGATGATAACATCTGTCTTGGCTGTGATCCGTTGAATAGACCCGGACTCATTTCCAACTTTGAAAATAGTGACATCTTCTTGAGCAGAGCGTAACTCATTATTCTTAAAGTCCAGTGTAAATCCATGCTCTTTTAAAAAGTCCAGTCCGAGTATGAAAGGGTCTGAAATATCGGCCACGTAGACTGCATGGCGATAAGCGGCGTTCCCAAACTTTATTTCCAGTGTCATTCTTCCAAATATATCGATCTTATCTCCTGTCACTGTTTGAAGGATTACACGTGGCGGGGTCCAGGAGAGTTTTTCTTTCAGCCGCTGAGCTAGATCTTTCCGAATGATGGTCACATTGGCTCCTGTATCGATGATCATATTACAGGGCAAATCATTCACACTTCCGACTAGAAAAACTCCGTTCTCGCCGCAACTTCTTGCAGAAATTTCACATACTTGAAAATGGGGCTTCTTAAGATCTGGAAACCTCCGCCCCGCAAGATGGTCAATAATCAGTTTTCTTGCTCCTCCGTTAGCGGGTGAGCTATTACCTTCGGTGCTGGATCGTCTTGGGCAGTCGATTTGGATATGGCCTTCTCCACCGCATTTCCAGCACTTGATCTTCCTGTAAGGTTTGTTGGCCATTAAGGAGTTCATCTTTCTCATTATGTCATTCATCTGCTGCTGTAAGCACTCCACAGCTCTATCCGACGTCTCAGGCAGGTTGGCTGCTCGCACAAAGTGTCGATCTTTCATAGTAGCTTGCTGGGCTGCCTCGAATTTCAGAGCGTAAACCAAAGCCCCTTTTAAATCGCTGAGATCTGCAATCCGGAGTGCTTTCTGGATCTCAGAGTCACGCACACCATCAATAAAATGCTGCAGAGCCAAGCTTTCTCTAATTTCAGTCGGACAGTCAGGATAAGCAAGATGGGAAAGTCTCTCGACATCCGTAGCAAGCTCTTGCAGGGATTCAGTGGATTTCTGCTGTCGAGATTTGAGCTGGAGTCTGCTATATTCCTTCATGCATTTCTCGCCAAAGCGCAATTCTAAGGCACTGACGAGCGTTTCAAAATCCAGCGGTTCATTTGCAGGCAAAGTCTGTAGGACGTCGGCAGCATCAGCTCGTAGAGAAGCAGCTAACTGGCAAGCCTTTGTCTGGGAATCCCATCCATTGGCGTCCGCTACGATCCCAAATTGTGTCTTAAAAACTGGCCATGAGGATTTTCCGTCATAGGTCGAGAGTTTAATAGAGGCCCGAGGAAGCATAGCTTGATACTTGACATCTTCGGGAAAGTTTTCGGCAGTTATCTTTTGTTTCTTCACATTTTCCAACTCCTTTTCTACACTCTCAATCCTTTCTTCGACGGTCTTGGCGATCTTTTGAACTTTTTCTTCTACTCTTTCTTCAACGGTCTCGGCGATCTTTTGAATTTCTTCTACTTTTCCTTCTATTTGTTGAAATCTTCCTTCAACTTTGTTTTCCACGCCGTCAATTCTGTCATTTAAAGATGTTATTTTATCCTCTATTAAGTCTTTCAACTCTCTAAGGTTGGTTGACATATCCTTCTTCATTTCATTTTTTAAGTCGCCAAGGTTGGCAGTCATTTTCTCATCCATCGCTGACATATCCTTTTTCATTTCTTCTTTCATCTCGCCAAGGTTGGTTGACATCTCAGCCTGATTCGCAGCTAATTTCTCCAATAATTGTTTCAGTTCAGCCTCCATTGCTCTGGTGATCGGCATTCAATCCCACTTCTGACACCAAATGTTGTGAGCTCGGGGTTCGAAAGGACTGATGCCAATATATAAGAACAATAAAAAGGCTTTATTCACTATAAACAGTGCAATACGATCAGTAATATCTTCTGAAAATTACAAGATATTCAGTAATCTTCAAATCCAATAAAAGCGCAGCAAAATTTCACACAGAAACAATGCGTTCAATACGACGTATCAACGACAAAATCGATCCGAGTAACACAGTTCTCAATGCAAAGCCTCTCGTATGAATTCAATCGCAGTTGACAGAGAACTAACTCAACTGAACTGATGGAGGTCCTTATATAGGTTTCAGAGATCTTTCCAGATTATTCCAGAGCCTTCAGATGCTAGAAATTACCAGAAAGTGCTTTAACTTTCGATAGAGAACCCAAGCAAGAAAGGATCCCAATGTATAGGTATAAGGGGGGGGTGGTTGCACAAAAAGTCGCCAAATCCGTCGCCAACTTGGCGACATTTGGCGATATATCGCCAAATTTGGCGACAAAAATAGGTCGCCAAAACCATCGCCAACTTGGCGATAAACCCATTCCTTGGCGATTTTCCAATAGAGCTCCATTATAAAACCGATGCTGTAAGGTTGTTTTTCTTGCAAACCACCTGAGGCCTTTAGCATTGAGTTACATGATGCTCAATAGGAAATACATTAATAATACTGCAATTTTCACAATAATAAAATAAAATAAATTTAAACAAATGGAATATTTACAGGTATATACAAAATTCATAACAATATGTTTAAAAGGAAGCTATAAACAATATTAATACGATTATTTATTGAACTTCAACATGGGTCACAGTGGACCACCCACTCCTGGGCACAGTGGTCCACAATCCACTCTGCTCCTGTAATGCAGAATGTTCAAAATATTTAATAATTGCTTATTTACTATAAAGAAATATTGTTTAAAAGTAGTTATTTAACTGTAAAATAAAGTAAACAAAGAAAAATGACAATTTATTTAATATAGTAAGAAATATTTTGTTTTGTATTTACTGCCTTTGTTAAATATAACTGTAGTCTAAATTGGTGATTATTGTATTCAAGTAAGATTCGTGAGATGCAAGTTGAATGGAAATCAGTTTATTTTTCCCGAAAATGTAGATGAATCTATTGTTGATGTCAATGATTTCATAATATTGCTCTCAGACCCAAAAGTATTTCAGGAAAGTTCCAGGCTCAATCATACTCATAAGTATTTTGGAATTTCACTTGCAAATTGTAATGTGCGCTAATTGTTTTGTACTTAAGTAATAACTTCAACTAAATTGCAATTGTTCCGGTATTAATCTGTTATTATTTTCAAAATATAATTCATTTTGTTTTTGTTTCAAAATGTTACTCGTAAATTTATATTACTATGCTATTTCGTGGGTAAAGGGAAAATAAAAAAGACTTAGATTAATAAAAAATAGACTTATATTGTATATTTCAGATAATACCTAATAGCGGTCCATTTTACGGATGCATATAAAAAAATTTCTTTTGAAAAATATATTGAAAACTATGTTATGATAAATGTATAAAGGTTTAAGGAATATTCAAAAATATTTTTTATGCAGATCGGTTTGTCCATTAAAGAGAAAAAAAAAGTTTAACTGAAAAAGTGGTCCACTGTGTACCAGTCTCCCCTACATTTAATATTTAAAATTATCATCTAAATCTGCCACAATAGACTTCATTATGAATTGCTTATGAGATTAAAAATTTGTAATCCCTTTCGCACAATATATATATTCTCACAAGCTTCGTAATATATATTCTCACAAGCTACAATGAAAATCATTTTTTTTTGTGGAGGGGTGGGGGGGGAGGCAGTAAGTACATATTGAATAATCAAACAGTTACAGCAATTAAAAAAACAAGGATATCTTATAAAAATGTTTAAATGCTTGGGTAACAAAATTACAATGGACAAAGAAAAAATTATGTCCATTCTGATTTAAATTCTTGTGCATCTATTTGCTTTATCAATTTGAAATTTCTGTAGAGGATTGAAAAGATATGCCATTATATAAAGAATTATAATTTAATTTTTTAAAATTCATATACAATTATTTTTAATTGCAATTTTTATTGTTGCAATGGAATTACTAAATACACATTATCAATTTTCTTCTTCACATTGAATTTATTTATAAAATTGCACTTTTTATTACAAAATTTTAAAAGTAAAATTTTAATTTTTAGCCAATAAACATGTGTCCTTGATTTCAAAGAAATTGCCCAGTAATGAAACTATTGAAAAAATAAAAACAATTCAATACCATAAAAAAATCATTGCTTGAAGATTGAAGTACTATGATTATTATGAATACTTCACTCATCTTTCAATATTATTATTTTGAGTAAAGTCGTTCATACAATTTCTTGAATTCTTTCATTTTTCAAAAGGTAACCATAATAATTGAATAAGTCAGCCATGATCAAAAAATATTTTTCAGTGATGATTAATCGTTGTATGCATGATATATTTTATGCACAGATTGCATATAAATTGAGATATGAAAAAAATATTTAATTAGATTTTAGTGCTGATTTTTTCATACAGAAAAATTAATATTTTATATATATACATATTTTGTAATAAATTTCTAAAAGGCTGCAGTGAAACTGCAAAAAAATGCAGTTGAAAGACCGCAGTGATTTGTCACAAATCATTCCAGTTTTTTTTAAGTCGACATAACTACACATTTACTGCAGTAAGTGTGTAGTTAAAATGCAGTTGGAAGTCTGCGATGATTTGGCACAAATCCCTACAGTTTTTTTGAAGTCGACATAACTACAAATTTACTGCAGTAAGTGTGCAGTTAAAATGCAGTTGGAAAACTGCGGTGATTTGGCACAAATCTCTGCAGTTTTTTTGAAGTCGACATAACTACAAATTTACTGCAGTAAATTTGTAGTTATGTCGACTTCAAAAAAACTGCAGGGATTTGTGCCAAATCACCGCAGTTTTCCAACTGCATTTTTTTTGTAGTTTCACTGCAGTTCATTTTTAGCTGGGACAGGCTACAGTCAAGATCAACCCAAACAATATTATAAATTTCATTGTAACGATAAACGGCTCAAATATTTAATTTAATTTTGTAATAAATATGAGTTATTTGAATTCACAATAACAAACTCTAAATTAACTCCATCACTATTAAAGAAAAGTTTAAATTAAGATAATATGAACAAAACTTTGAAAATAAAAATATCCTATGAAATATTTTTTCTACTAAGGCTTTTATAAATACGTTGAATCTATCTATTTTTTTTAAAAGAGAAACCAGTTTTGAAGAAGTGTCTGTCTGTACATATTTTTAGCTATCTTATGGCTATGTATAAACATTTAAAACATGAATTAAGGTGTTAATTATTATATTAACAAAGTTAGCGAATTACGGAAAACAATGGACGAACGCTGTCACTTATTGCTCAATGCCGAGAGTCGCATGTAAAACGTAAACAGGTTCTGAGTTTAGCTATAGGTGAAAATTAGCAGTGGCTATTCACCACATAGCGATTAAAGTTGTAAAACGGCAATTAAAACAATGTCATTGTTTACCACCTCTGCTTTCAGGTAACACATTCCATGGCAATCCTTGAGTGACTAATTTTGCGATTTCCCCCCCCCCCCCTAAAGGTGAAAATAAGCAGTCGCCAGTTGTCCAATAAACTTTAAAAACTGGCGATTAAAAATGTGGAAAGCACAGGCCAAATGCAGGATTTCCCAATTACCATTTTCCCCTAAATTTAAAGATTTTTCAGCGTCTATTCGACGAAATTCCTAATTTTTATGCGCCCGTTCGAAGAAATTCATGGCTTTTACGTGCCCGTTTGAAGAAATTTACGATTTTCCGTGCGTAATTGACGAAATTCAGGATTTTTACACTGCCGAATGACGAAATTTGATTTTTACGTAGCTAATCGACAAAATTCATTATTTCTCTCCGGCCAATCGACGAAATTCATTATTTTTATGCACACGATCGATGAAATTCAAGATTTTTACACTCTCGAATGACGAAATTTGATTTTTACGTAGCCAATCGACGAAATACATGATTTTTACGAGCTGATTGATAAAATTCATGATTTTTACGCGTTCGATCGACGAAGCTCATGATTTTTACACTGCCGAATGATGAAATTTGATTTTTACGTAGCCGATCGACAAAATTCATTATTTTTCTGCGCCTGATCGACAAAATTCATTATTTTTACGCACATGATCGACGAAATTCATGATTTTTATGCGCCTATTGATAAAATTCATGATTTTTACTCGCTCAATCGATAAAATTCATCATTTTTATGCGGTCGAGCGACAAAAGTCATGAATTTTACGAATTTGATCGACAAAATTCAATTTTTTTATGCTATCGATCATCAAAATTCAAGATTTTTACACTCTCAAATGACGAAATTTGATTTTTACGTAGCCAATCGACAAAATACATGATTTTTACACGCCGATTGATAAAATACATGATTTTTACACGCCGATCGATAAAATTCATAATTTTTATGCACTCGGTCGCTAAAAAACGTGATTTTTATACGCCCGATCGACGAGATTCGTGATTTTTATGTATTTGATCGATGAAATTCAGGGTTTTTACACTCCCGAATGGCGAAGTTTTTTTACGTAGCCGATCGACAAAATTCATTACTTTTTCTGAGCATGATCGACAAACTTCATTATTTTTACGCACACGATTGAGAAAATTCATGATTTTACATGCACTATCGATGAAATCCAGGATTTCTACACCCCTGAATGGTGAAATTTGCAATTTTTCTTACGAAATTCAATTTGTGTTTTTTTTTTTTCTGTTAATGTGCGTGAAGCGTACATATATATATAAGTTACTAACCGCTGTTTGAATGAATTTCATGCATTCTAGAGATTGCTGCATTGTGAGTTTCGTGCATCCAGGAGTGTTTTTTTTTTTTTTTTTTTTTTGGGGGGGGGGGGGGGTTAATCTAGGCGAAGCGTACACATATATATATATGTTACTAACTGCTGTTTGAATGAATTTCATGCATTCTCAAGATTGCTGCATGGTGAGTTTCATACATCCACTTTTTTTTTTTTTTTTTTTTTTTTTTTTTTTTTTTTTTTTTTTTTTCAAGTTAATGTATGCGAAGCATACATATATATGTTACTAACTGCTGTTTGAATGAATTTTATGCATTCTAGAGATTGTTGCATGGTGAGTTTCATGCATACAGGGTTTTTTTTTCAGTTAATGTACGCGGAGTTAATGTTCGGTTAATGTACCTGCTTAATCCGGTAACGGATAATTGCATACCCCGCTTATATAAGTGTTTTCGCGGTCTCCTCTGATAATGGGATCCAGGATAATGGATATTCAGGGCCATGTTGCCTGCAAGATTGTTGTAAATGTATCACTTGTACGTGCCACTATTCGAAACAAGCTAAATTCTGCAGCAAAGGCTGTGAAATGTGAGAAGAATTTGTAAATACATTTGGTATTTAAATACGATGTAAATTATAAAGCATAAACATCAAATGTTAATAAAGTGGTTTTTTTTTTATTATTATTTAAACCTTATTTTCTCCATAATTGTATACAAGATAAAATTGGAAGGACGCAAGTAAGAGTAATTTTTGTAAATTTTAGCATTTTTTTAAAAAACAGAAAAGCATATATTTGTTTTGCTTTTAATATGAATTTTATGCAGTTATTTTTTATTAGCTGTAACATATGTAATACATTTTATTTCATAGTAATGGTATATAATTTAGAAATTTACATATATATATGTATCCTTTCATATAATTTATTTTATATATTCAAAATTATATAAATATTCAAGGCGCATATAAATACTTTCTTTAAGAGATGCAAAAATATTCAAATTTGAAATTCACATTGTAGAAAAATTAGTTGCAATTAAAATTAATTTTTGCATTTAAATTTCGTGTAGGGGAGACCGGTACACACTGGACCTATGGGCACAGTGGACCACCCCCTAATATTTTATTCATTTAAATTTTTTTAAAGCTTCTCTTATATCCTAATAGACAACAGCACTTCACTGATTATTTATAGCCTTCAGAAAATATGTTTAGCTCAGATTGAACTATTTTATCCTGATTGGTTGTTTTGAGCTTCTAAAAGTAAAATTTTTCATCATCATATTTCAATTTTTTTAGTAATTAAAGGTTGTAGATAAATAAGATAAAACAGCTTTTTTGTAAAGCTAAGATACTTGTTTTTATTTAGCTTTAAAGTTAATATGTTTAAAAGGAAGCTATAAACAATATTAATACGATTATTTATTGAACTTCAACATGTGTCACAGTGGTCCACAATCCACTCTGCTCCTGTAATGCAGAATGTTCAAAATATTTAATAATTGCTTATTTAGTATAAAGAAATATATTTTAAAAGTAGTTATTTAACTGTAAAATAAAGTAAACAAAGAAAAATGACAATTTATTTGATATAATAAGAAATATTTTTTTTGTATTTACTGCCTTTGATAAATATAACTGTAGTCTAAATTGGTGATTATTCTATTCAAGTAAGATTCATGAGATGCAAATTGAATGGAAATCAGTTTATTTTTCCCGAAACTGTAGATGAATCTATTGTTGATTTCATAATATTGCTCCCAGACCCAAAAGTATTTCAGGAAAGTTCCAGGCTCAATCATACTCATAAGTATTTTGGAATTTCATTTGCCAAATTTTAATGTGCGCTGATTGTTTTGTACTTAAGTAATAACTTCAACTAAATTGCAATTGTTCCTGTATTAATCTGTTATTATTTTCAAAATATATATCATTTTGTTTTTGTCTCAAAATGTTACTCGTAAATTTATATTACTATGTTATTTTCCGAGTAAAGGGAAAATAAAAAAGACTTAGATTAATGAAATATAGACTTATATTGTATATTTCAGATAATACCTAATAGTGGTCCACTGTGCCCAAGGCACTGTGGTCCACTTTACGGATGCATATAAAAAAATTTTTTTTGAAAAATATATTGAAAACTATGTTATGATAAATGTATAAAGGTTTAAGGAATATTCAAAAATATTTGTATGCCGAACGATTTGTCCATTAAAGAGAAAAAAAATTAACTGAAAAAGGGGTCCACTGTGTACCAGTCTCCCCTACATTTAATATTTAAAATTATCATCTAAATCTGCCACAATAGACTTCATTATGAATTGCTTATGAGATTAAAAATTTGTAATCCCTTTCACCAGGGGTCGATCCAGGCAAAATTTGGAGCCTATTTAGGCCCCATTCACAAAAATAAATTTAATAAAATGGGCCCCTTCACAAAAGCCAATTTAATAAAATGGGTCCCTTCACAAAAATCAATTTGATAAAATGAGGCCCTTCACAAAATTCCTTTGACTAAAACAGGCCCTTTCACAAAATTCAATTCCATAAAAACTTACTATTTATTACTTATTTATTATTTTGTGATATTTTAAAATATGTAATTTGTAAACAAACAAGTTCACCAGAGAGGAAAACTTCATCAAAAGGATTTTAAAAAGTTTTTGTTTATAAATGGTTGTTATGAATTTGATTAACTGGATTTCAACTTCCGTTACAAAATGTTATTTTTCACAAAAATATAATAAATTTCACAAAAATAACCTTTACTTTTCACAAAATGGACCCAATAAAAAAAACCTGCATCGACCCCTGCTTTCGCACAATATATATATTCTCACAAATTTCGCAATATATATTCTCACAAGCTACAAAGAAAATCATTTTTTTTTTTTTTTTGGGGGGGGGGGGAGGCAGTAAGTACATATTAAATAATCAAAACAGTTACAGCAATTAAAAAAACAAGGATATTTTATTAAAATGTTTAAATGTTTGGGTAACAAAATTACAATGGACAAAGAAAAAGTTATGTCCATTCTGATTTAAATTCTTGTGCATCTATTTGCTTTATCAATCTGAAATTTCTGTAGAGGATTGAAAAGATATGCCATTATATAAAGAATTATAATTTAATTTTTTAAAATTCATATACAATTATTTTTAATTGCAATTTTTATTGTTGCAATGGAATTACTAAATACACACATTTAAATTATCAAATTTCTTCTTCACATTGAATTTATTCATAAAATTGCAGTTTTTATTACAAAATTTTAAAAGCAAGATTTTAATATTTAGCCAATAACCATGTGTCCTTGATTTCAAGGAAATTGCCCAGTAATGAAACTATTGAAAAAATAAAAACAATTCAATACCATAAAAAAATCATAGCTTGAAGATTGAAGTACTATGATTATTATGAATACTTCACTAATCTTTCAATATTATTATTTTGAGTAAAGCCGTTCATACAATTTCTTGATTCTTTCATTTTTCAAAATGTAACCATGATAATTGAATAAGTCAGCCATGATCAAAAAATATTTTTCAGTGATGATTAATCGTTGTATGCATGATATATTTTATGCAGAGATTGCATATAAATTGAGATATGAAAAAAAATATTTAATTAGATTTTAGTGCTGATTTTTTCATACAGAAAAATTAATATTTTATATATATACATATTTTGTAATAAATCACTAAAAGGCTGCAGTGAAACTGCAAAAAAAATGCAGTTGAAAGACCGCAGTGATTTGGCACAAATCATTGCAGTTTTTCTTAAGTCGACATAACTACAAATTTACTGCAGTAAGTGTGTAGTTAAAATGCAGTTGGAAAACTGCGGTGATTTGGCACAAATACCTGCAGTTTTTTTGAAGTCGACATAAATACACATTTACTCAGTAAATGTGTAGTTATGTCGACTTCAAAAAAACTGCAGGGATTTGTGCCCAATCACCGCAGTTTTCCAACTGCATTTTTTTTTTGTAGTTTCACTGCAGTTCATTTTTAGCTGGGTATGATAGTAGCTGGTGTATGATATCATACACTTTTCGATGATACAATAGTGAAAATCGAACAATAATCGCGATGGTAGCGCACATTTTCGTCGAAATATCCCCGAATTCAACCTGGACCTGCAGGTTATGGTCAAAAACATAGAAAAAAAAATTGGTTCAATTATCTGCATAACTTCATACATTTTTCGATGATACAATAGTGAAAATGGAACAAAAATATCGATCACAGCGCCCCTTTTCGTCGAAATATCCCCAAATTCTGATATAATGTGCTTGCCATATCCAAAAACATAGAAAAAAAATTTGGTTCAATTTGAAGCATAACTTCATACACTTTTAGATGGTACAATAGTGAAATTGGAACAAAAATATCGATCACAGCGCCCTCTTTCGTCGAAATATCCCCAAATTCTAATAGAACCTGCTTGCCATAGCCAAAAACATAGAAAAAAAATTACGTTCAATTTGAAGCATAACTTCATACACTTTTCGATGACACAATGAAGACACACAGACGGACAGACGGACAGACGGACAAACGGACAGACAGACATTTTGTAAAAACGTGTTTTTCGGAATCTCTGATCCCTAAAACGTGTAAATCCGTCGAAAACCGGAAGTCGAAAAAAATTTCGATTACAATCCCAGCAAACACAGAGCTATCGGTAAGCAATCGGCCGACTGCCGCTTTGCCGTTTCCGACGGTATCGGCACGACACCGCCTGCCGTACCGATTCCGTAACTTTTTCGACACGCCGCGCGACTGACGCCCGACAGATAGGCGCATAGTCGGTCCGGTATCGGCAACGCCGGTAGAATGGACGGCACTCTGCTGTGCCGATTGTATACCAACAGTTATCCGCACACCTACCGAATCTGGTCCGGTACCGGCAACGCTAACAACGGCGAGATGCTGTGCCGGCCGTATACTGATAACAAATCCGTAGTATTGTCGAATGTGGCAAGCAATAAACTGCCGAAAGCACCTCTTTTATTGGGAACTAGCAGCTGAAAGGGGGGGGGGGCACTCCACTTAACGGTACTTAATTTTTTTTTAAAACTTTGATTATTTTTGTAAAAATGGTGAAATTTATTTTTCAGATGTAAGCAACCCCCCCCCCCCCTCACGGATACCGTTTTACCATTAATAGCCCCTGCCATAAAAAAAAAATACATTTTCCATACATTTTTCTTTTTAAGTGTCGCTGTAAAACTTCATTTAAAAAAACAAAATATTTTCTAGGAAAGTATAAAACAGTACATCTAATTTTATTATTATTATTATTTTAAAGTCAAATATACTAAATACCGTTCCGTTAATTTACTATTTATTAATAAATTAAAAAAATTGAACTTTAATTTTACACAGAAAATAAAAATCAGTTTAAATAACTTAGTTAAAGAAAATTCTGTACCGTTTGTTATTATTTTATTTTATGAACGCTTTAAATGAATGTTTGTGATTTTCTTGTGATCATGTCTCTTAAAATAAGTCTGCTATAAATTATGCTAAATTGTTTTAGCCTTATTAAATCCATCAACTTCTCAACTAAGTTAAATATTTTTTGCATAATTTAATTCCGTAAACATTATTCTCTCTTTTAAAAAATATAAAAAACAAAATGTAGAGTTTATGTAATTTCTGGGCAAGATTAGAAAAATATATTTTTGTAATTTTATTTAAATTTTTTTATATGATAGACATGTTTCATATTTACTTATTTTTAGTTTTTCTAAATTCTTTATATATTTTTTCATTTATACAGAAGGACAATTGTTTTTCAAAATCATTTATTATTACATCTAATTTGATGCTCCATAATTAAGTTTTTTTAAATAAAGTAACATTATTTATAATATTGTTTTTCCTTTTTCTCTTAATTTGTTTCTAAATATTTCCTTTTCAAATATAAATATACACTTTCAAAATCGCTCAGTTATATTATGTACATTGGAAATGTCAAATATTTATATACATTGATTAAAATTCATTTATTTTAAATTTGATAGAAATGAAATGAATATTAAACCAATTTAATAGTAATAATTTAAACTTCAAACATCTTGCATGACTAAAATTTAATAAATTTGAATAGTATTAAGGAATTTTTATACCGCTGCGTAAAAATTTTAGGATACGTGAAAAAGAAATCGCTTTAAGTAATTAAAAAAATGAATGAATTAGTAACTTTGAGTAAATGAAAGCTCAAATACAAAAAATGCTAATTACCATTACTAAGCAATCGAAAATTTTGATTATTATTTTTTTTTAAATACATGATCTATACGAGTATTGTAAAATTATAGAGCATCAAATGGATAAGAAAACCAAATGTCATTCTGCATTTATTATAATAAAGGAATGTTCAAAGAATTTGTTAATTATTAATAATTAAAAATACGCTACATGTCACAAAAACTTAAATAATAAAAATATGAAAACTGCACAAACATATTTTTCTAATTTCACCCTATTATCATTTTGTACAACAAAAATTCCTACGCAAAGCTAATCGTTAAAAGAGAATAAATATTTACAAAATTAAATGTATGCAAAATTAATGAACTTAATTCAGATTAATTTGGATTTAATAAAAGAAAATTAAGCAGACTTACCAATATTATGATTTTTTCAGCCCGCGTGATGCTTCACGCATCTCACATCAGGCAACTACTACATGAAAACGCGGGAATCTATGGTTGCAAATTGCAATTTGCCCTTCAAAATCCAGTTTGGAAAGCATGCGCACGCAGTATACTAGATGATCGCTTTGCTTTGACTTTAGTAATCTCCCAAGGTAGACAATAAAGTGGAGGATAACATTCCAGATCTGGCGTGTTAGCTTCGTAAATTGCACTTGGCTCTTTGTCATAATCAATTTTTGGATGTGAAAGCGTCTCATATGATTGAAAATCATCATCAAATTACACCAAAGTCCGAAACTTTCTTGATAAATGCTTACAGGAAATGCATTATTATTTCATGTTTATTAAAATTATTATATGGATACTTACAAAATTTTATTCTTTTAAAATGACCAATAAAACAGGTTTAATGATACAGCAATTAAAATTTTTTAATTAATTTAGTGTTTATTATTTTTGTCTATTATACAGTAAAGCCTGTGAAAAAGAAATCGCTGAAAACATAACAATTCCTTTTTAGACAGTTTTCCGTCTTAGCTGGTATAATTGTATGGTAAAACTTCCATCATTGGGGCCATGAATTTTTTCGTTTAAGACAGCTTTTTATTGAGACAGATTGCGTTTTCACAGCTTTTACAATACATTATTTTTAGATTGTTTTAATAATTAATATGTGATTAATTATCTTAATATCGCCCCCATCCAGTGTGCGTTTGTCGGGGGTTCGGGGGGGGGCGGTGGTAACAAAGCAAATAATATCTTTCCATATATGTGTTTCTTATCACGTCTAATATGTTTATTTAAAATGTGTGTAAAATATTGAATACATTTTACATTTCATTTCAAAAATATATCCACAATTTTTATTATTATATAAAAAAAAAAAAAAGAAAAAAAAAAGAGAAATATAATAATAGTTTGTTTTTTCGATATTGTTGCACCAATTCTTCAAAAGAAGAGTAAAAATATATAATATACATTATTTAAAACCATGCACTTACTAACAAGACTCAGACACTTAATCACAATCGAAAAAAAAAATCTCTGATGACTCGGCCTACAGGCACAGGTAGATTTCGAAGACGCAGACCGTGGGGCGCCTGTTTGTTGGGAAATGCGGAAGAAATGAACTTTTTGCAATGATGCGGCAGTTAGAACCACCCACTTCGAAACTTAACTTCTTTGCAAGCGGAGCCGGCAAGTTTTTTTTTTTTTTTTTTTTTTTTTTTTTTTTTTTTTTTTTTTTGCTATAAGGGTTGGTCCTATAAAAACTTGTAAGTATAAAAGTTTTAGATAATATTAAGAGGATTTATAATAAATTTAAGCGGATTTGATATCTTGTGAATTGGCGAAGTTATGAATTTTTTTCTTCTAACCGCCGCCCCCTCTTTTCCCCCCTTTTGGGGCCATTTTTAATGATATCAAAAATCTGTCATACATAAATTTTCGCCCCTTTACCTAGAAGTAGTAATATCTTTAAACCGATTCGATACGTATCATAATTAAGAAATTATGGTTTTTTCTGTTTTCACAAAAAGCCCCCCATCCCCCCCCCCCACTGGTTCGATTTTGCCCATTAACGAACTTGACTGTGATTTTATACCCCTTGATTTTATGTATCAGTTTGGAAGATATTTGTGCAGAATTATTGCAGTTATAGTGCCCATAAAAAAGTGACATAGATAGATAGATAAATAAATTAATAAACTTTTGAATTGGGGGTGGTTTTGGGTTCTGGGAGTCATAATCGGCGTAGTTCAACAAAAAAATTTCAAAAATTCTAACTAAGGGGAGAATGTAACAGGTAGTATTTCTTAAGAAATCTAACTTAAAAATGCCGGTTAATCACAATAGAAAAAAAAATTGACGGCTAAGACTAAACATTCCAATTTCGGACCGATGCTGGCAAATGTAATCGGACCATTAACGGATACCAGATATCGGTCCAGCGTCATTTGCCGATTTAAGTCGCTTGCAGATATCGAACCATAAGGGGAACGATTACAGTAACTGGCATTTGAAAAAGCACGGTTCTTTAGTATCAGTTGCCGACATACAACCGGCACTTGACCGATACCACTTTCCCGATGCCGACGCCTAACCGACACTGCCGGCTCCGGTCCAATCATATGCCGAAAGGTATGTGTTTGCTGGGATACTTTTTACTTTCTTCTATCTATAGTAGAAAGTATTGTAAGTATAGATAGAAAGTATTGTAATCGAAATTTTTTTCGACTTCCGGTTTTCGACGGATTACACGTTTTAGGGGTCAGAGATTCCGAAAAACAAGTTTTTACAAAATGTCCGTCTGTCCGTCCATCCGTCCGTCCGTCTGTCCGTCCGCGTGTCTTCATTGTATCATCGAAAAGTGTATGAAGTTATGCTTCAAACTGAACCAAATTTTTTTTCTATGTTTTTGGCTATGGCAAGTAGATTCTATCAGACTTTGGGGATATTTCGACGAAAGGGGGCGCTGTGATCGATATTTTTGTTCCATTTTCACTATTGTATCATCGAAAAGTGTATGAAGTTATGCAGATAATTGAGCCCTTTTTTTTTCTATGTTTTTGACCATATCCTGCAGGTCTAGGTTGAATTCGGGGATATTTCGACGAAAGGGGGCGCTGCCATCGCGATTTTTGTTTGATTTTCACTATTGTATCATCGAAAAGTGTATGATGTTATGCAGATAATTAAACCAAAAATTTTTAATATGTTTTTGGATGTAGCTAGCAGGTCCTACTAGAATGTGGGGATATTCCGCCGGAAGGGTGATAGCCATTTAAAGATTTCAAATTCAAAAAGATGTATAAAAAATTAGAAATCCTAAAAGTTTTTTCCGTTAAATGCTTGGCCTTGATCCGGAGAATCCAGAGCAGTTTTTGTTTCGTCTCTATTTTAAAAAAATGGCGGAGATATAGCGGTTTGAAATTTTAGGGCGGTTGACATTTTCAAACAAGACAGCAGAATTCATCCATAAACGGGTTTAATTTATGAGTTTTAGTTAACAGGGTTTCAGCAAAATTTCTTTCATTGTTGTAACCATTGTTCCCATTCTTAAATGCTTAACACTATATATTTATCTTCGCCACGTCAAATTTTCGCCAAGCTTGGCGGCAATTGACGAAACATCGCCAAATTTGGCGACAAAAAATAGGTTGCCACAAATGAAACCAACTTGGCTATAGAAGACTAATTTGGCGATATTCTCATTCAAATTTACTGTTGACGAGAACTGGGAATGAATCTTCTTTAATAGGGTTCCACGCATTTTAGCTTCGTGTTTTCCAGTAAAATTAGCTAAAATCATTAAACCAAGGAATAGGGAGGCTATCTGTTCCGGTCGGTACAGGCCAAAAGAACTTTTCGTAGTTTAGTATACAACAGTTGATTGCATCCCGGTAACCCGCTGATTCGCAAGCAGCTGACGTACAACAGATTGACGAAAAATATTGATTTTATTGGCGATGTGAGGACGAAATTAGAAGTATTAACATGATTGAGATAGAAGAAAGTTTTGGGATTGGCACATCCGACTTTTTTCTATTATAGATAGAAGAAAGTAATAACGGGTGTTATTTTAATTTTGATTCTACTAAATGGTTGATTATTATAACCAATGATCACATTAAGGGGTAGTTACTTGTGTTTTGAAATCCAAATATTTTGCGAAATGAGCCAGTTCCATATTTGAATAATAATAATAATTTTTAATATAGTACAATTTTTATTTCTAAATACTATCAATTGTGAAGGACTTTATTTCATGAAATTTAGGAGCTGTTCAAAAGTATGTGTATTACTTTTAGGAACACTTTTTAAGAGTAAAATTTAACTTCATATCCTTTTAAAAGATCCATCAAGTTTGAAAAAATAAATCTTATCTCTTAAATATCCCTTAACCACAATAATTCCCTTAAATACATTTGATTGTTCGAAAAAACTGTGTTTTTCCAACAGAATTTATCACGAACACACAAAATAATAATAAAAGATATAATCTGGACCTCTTTGTTGTCGATTTTTCTGTCGTCCATTCATCATTGTAAGTAACAAACAATAACTGTTGAATCTCACTTTAATACTTCATGGGATACACAAACAAAATAATCAGATTTATATCTTCTAAGTAAGTAATAAATCTTTCTGACTTAAGATGAAAAAATACCATTTTACTGTTAACGTCCTAATTTCCTTTATTTCTTTTAATTTTCGTAGAAGAAATTTTAAAATGGAATTTAATTTTTTTTCTAGCTTTTCATGATGCGTTTACTGCGTGTGGTGCGTAAATTATGTATATAGATATAACTTAAACAAAAATTAAACATATTTACATTCTTAAGAATAAAAGTGTAAAATAATACAAGTGTATAATTTTTCGTTTGCAATTGTGTAGACGTGTTTCGAAAATTTTTTAAACATGAATCATTAAAATGTAGGTAATATTTTTTTACATATAAATATTTCCAGACTTTTTCAAAACAGACGTTTCAAATATTTTAAAATAAATATACGATTTCTGATTTTTAAGTTAGTATCATTGAAATTACACAAGGTCATTTTTGAACAATATTATTTTTACACAAAGGCCTGGACCTTAATATGCTTTTCAAGTTAATTTCAAAGTATATTAAGGGACTTATCGTATACTATGAACAACTTTTGTATCACACCTTAATAACAAATTTTCCCTTGCTGTGCTAAACGTTGCGCCATCGCTGTTTTGACGTCGTCATCATCGTAAACTAAGTCGTGCAATCCAAAACGAAAGGCATCCTCAGTAGAGGGATCAATTCGTTTCATGAACATGCTCTTTCATACACGGCTCAACGACTCCAGGATCTCATTTCGCCATATGGTTGGGAACAATTTCTTCAACCTCCATATAGCCTTGACCTAGTGCCAAGTGACAACCAGTTGTTCCTGTACTTTAAAAAGCACCTTGGTGTTCAGTGCTAGAATGATGATGACTACGTCAAAATAGCGGTGATGTACTAGTTAGCATAGAAGCCGACAGATTTCTAAGAGGATGGGGTACTAACGTTGGTTGTACGATACGATATATGCCTAAATATAGGCGAAATTTTTGTTGAAAATTAGATTAATTTCCAAAGTTTCATGTACAAATAAAATTGTTAAAAAATAATATTGTGTTTTTTGAATATCCAACCGGCAGTTACATTAAAAACACGCCTCATGATTTCTCTACTATATTAGCACGATAAAGTGAAAGAAAAATCAGCATTATTTTAGAAAAGTGTCATGAGGATACAAACTAATAATAGAAGAAATAATCCTGTTATCCTGCTTGTTGTCGAAGTTTCTATCGCCCAGTCAATATCCAGGATGACACACAGTGATTGTCGAATATTGCTTTAATACTTTATGGGCAAAACAAATAAGCGATTTATATCTGATAAGTAGATAAGAAGGTATTTAGTATTTAGAAATAAAAATACAAGATTTATTTGATCGGCATACTTATTTTCAAACCGTTTCACAAAAACATTTTTACATACAGAAATTCCATTTTAAAAAGATTATTTATTATTACATAGTACATTTATTAGTCTTAATTATGAAAATTTTCTTATAAAATATACATGAATTTCTTACAATACATTTTTAATTCATATCCTTCTATAAGAGCCATCTCGAAATCTTTCAAAAGTTTTTTTTTCTTTGAAACATATTACAATATGTTGCGAGAAAAAACTGCAATCTTTCACGAAATTTGTCTCAAGGGCAATAAATTTCTGTCACTCATTCATTATTTTGAATAATACACAGTCTTTGTCGAATAACAATTTAATAATTCTATGTGTAAAATAAACAAAAAAAATCCTGATTACTTAGTTGCAAGAGTGAGTTATTTTATAATAAGTATTGTCAAGATCAATAGCCTGTTCAATTACTTAAATAATCAATGATATTCGAATTGATTTAGTATTTAGGATTTTATCGTCATAAGAGGTTTTGCATAATTTTTACTTTTAAATGTCCCTAGAAGCGAACTATAAGAGCTACATATTTGATTACCAAATTCGTTCAAGATTTTTGCAAGATCAAATTTCGGATTGGTTCAATATATTGGATGTTCAGTTTTCGTGATGAGATATTTTGCATTGTTTTTTTGTCTGTATTTGTGAAAAAGAAGTATAAGGGCTACATACTTAACGAAGTCACTCAAGATAATTGCGAAATTAATAAACTGTCTCAATTAGATTAGAAATGGTTCAGTTGTGACGTACACTTCCAGACTTGAAAAAGGGACCATAACAAAATTCTTAACCGAATAACAAAAATGTATTTTAGGCAATAATTATTATATTTGGTACTGAAGCGGCTATAAACTAACTATACGTGATCAGGAAATTGGCTCAAATAACTCAAACTAAGAGGCGAATGCTTTACCAAGAAAATTACTGAATTCAAGCGCTTAGCTCAATGCAAACTGTAATCCAGAACCACTGAAAAATTCACTATGACTCACTATAGAATGTAGAAGTAGCAGTAATAATATAAGTACAGAATGTCACTTTAAACGCTGCACTGTCGTTCTAAAAAAGAACAAAGTAAATTCCAATGCACTTTTATTGAAAATTCTGAATATTAACTCTTTATTAACTCTTTATAGCGAAATCACAACAGTAGATTTTTCTGCTACAACTGCTAAATAAAAACTTCACTGGCTACTCGTCACGTGAAACACGACCTGTAAAAATAATGTTGTGGAAATCCAAACTCATTCACCACTGTGGCCTAGATGCGTTCAAATACGTCGAATCTAACTCCTACCGCAGTCTGTATAGCAGATAAACACCAACAGATACCGAATTATCATATCATTGCGAGAAATAACCATAAAAATCAGATGTTCGGAGACTCAGACACACTTTGTGAAACATAAAAAATACAGAGTAGGTCTCATTCATGCACAAATGTTAGAATTCAGAACACCATGATCGCACGCAAAAAATCAATACTTGCTCTCTTACAGGGTACATAAAGTAGTAGCTAGGCATTATGCTATACAGTTTTTGATACGTTATCGTGATGTTAAATTTTGAATATTTTACGAATTTGTGTTCCTAGCTAAAGGTACTCTATCAATTATACATTTAATTAAAAATAAACCATGACACTGGCGAGTTTAATGCACTGCCCCATTTATATTTGAATTGGTTCAGTATTCGGACTTTGTCGTGATGACGCATTTTGCCTGTTTGCCTTTTTTTATGTGTCCCAGTAAGCTAACTATAGGTTCTAAAAACTTGTATAACGAATTCAGCTAAGATACTCATAAAATGCATACACTATCGAAATTAACTTCCAATTGGTTCAGTATTCCGAACGTTATCGTGGCTGTCATATTCGCTGTATGTAAGATAGACATGTGAAACTAGTGCCAAATGTTGGAAAACCGTCCAAGTTTTTTTGGTGCAGGTGTCCATAACGTGGATGTAGTGAAGCAGTGTTAGTGTCGTTCTCGTTATGACAATATTTGTTTTATACAATGGGCCCTATAAGTCTTTCCCTGACTACGCAATTTAGTCAAATTCGCTATATCTAAGATAGGCTTGTGAAACTGGTGCCAGAAGGTTGGAAAACTGTCAAAGTTTTTTTAGTGCAGGAGTCCATAATGCGGCTGTAGTAAAGCAGTGCTAGTGTCCAGGAAACCGAACCATGTAAAGAGAATTGACCGGTCATCAACCTCACAAGACACACTGAATGTTTTCCTGATTTGTGAACATTTCCGGTTTTCACGATACTGGCACTGCTGCACTACAACCACGTTATTGAAACCTTCTACTGAAAAACGTTGTTAGATTTCCAACATTTTGGCAACAGTTTCACATGTCTATCTTACATATAATGGACAAGAATAAATTTTGTTGTCAGAGAAATATTTTTCGGGCAACATGTACACAGATATATATATATATATATACCGGGTGAACCAAAATTTCGTTAAAACTTTAAAAATTCATAAAAAAGGAAGAAATTATGATAAAGAAATGCCGTTTGCAAGAAAGGTTTCACAAGGTAGTCGGATTTTTTTTAGCAGTTTAGTTAAAAATGTCACTGGTAGAGGGCGCTGATGACCCGAAACACAATGAACAGGACGACAGTACGCTCATCTATTTATTCTTGCAATAACAATTGTTCAACATGACCTCCAGAACATTTTACGACACAACTGGGGCGACTCACAACACCTGTTCCAGCTGAATTCAACATATCGGAATGAATTGCAGCAACTCTCCGTTCAAATAGAACAACTTCACCAACAACGCTCGATCGGGTAATGATAACATTCTGAAAGCGAATGAGAAATCTTCGTGAATCCCGGTCTTTTATTGCAAGATTAATTTGCTTAATTCTGCTGAATCTCTCGCATGTCAGCGCCATCTACAAGTGACTTTTTTAACTAAAACTTTTCTTGCTGCTACAAAACATCCGACTACCTTGTGAGCCCTTTCTTGCAAACCACACTTCTTTATAATTTCTTCATAATTTCTTCTTTTTTATGAATTTTTAAAGTTTTAACTCATCGGATCATCATTTCCAATATCAAAAACAAATATTAGCACATTTCAGTAAATGCACGCCAGTTGCCAGTGGCAAAAACTAGTTTACCTGTATTATTAACGATGTAGAATTTTTACACAAACAAAGTTACATAAGAGTGTGGTCGTGCGTAAAATACTTTTTCCTCGAGAGTAACGAAAAAAGAACTGAATATTCTAATCAGCCTAATAAAAGGAGGCCAAAATTCCAGTTTTAGAATTCTGCCATTCTGATCTATTAAAAAATTTTAGGCGACGAAAATAATCTTTGACGCCACCTTTACTAAAAAACTTTTCAATCAGTAATAATATATTAAACAATATATTTAATTATTTTTTTCATTTTCGAAAGAAACGAGCAGCATGAAACATTCGAAGGAAATCTAAGAGAAACTTCAAAAGTGTAATGCGGTCTGTTTGTGCAGATTGGACAGCCGGTACATACAGCACGGTTTAAATGTCCGTTAACCTCAACTGGTTATAAATTGTAATGTTTCATATATATTTTGTATGGGTCCATATAATATATATAAATCGTATATAAAAATTTCCAGAAAGGAATTCCAAATCATATAATATGGAATCAACAACATATACAAATACATCTGGTGTTTTCAATTACACAATCCTACCAAATTGCATTTCAAACAATCACGGTAATTTGTGTTCCTGAAAAAAAAATGATTATAAATGCTTTATATGTTGTCTTCAGTTCGAATCAAGTCGTACGTGACTAAAATATAATATACTGCAATTTTGTAATCATGTGTATTGTGCAACCCGCACATTTAATGTTTTCCACTAAACATTTGTATTATTGCTAGAAAAAATTACACATACTTTTTTTATATATAATAGCTAACTTTCTATATACATAATGTAAATATACAATAAATTCTGTTATGACGAGCTTCTAGAGGCCTTAGTAAGGCACACACTATAACACATAGTTGATACAATGATATTTTATTTATCTTTAGTAAAATAACTTTGAAGAAAATCCTAAAGTGCAATGTGCTAATAATTTTAAATATAAAAAAAAAACTTAAAATTTCTATTGCTAAGAATTAAATACTTTTACATTTATTTAGGTTATATTTCTACACTAGGTACTTCTGTTATACATTTCTTAAATGATAATTTTAATAGCGATTACATAAAATTTACTTGTAATATAATTTTTCGAGTATCAGATTTCGCTTCAACAAAACTCGATTATTTTTAAATGACATTTTATACAGTACATAAGACACTAATTCATAGTAATATTTCTTTAATATACATAAAATATTGGAGTGTAACTATCAACGACTCTACTCAGTCTGTTTATCTATGCTTATAAATATTAAAAGTTTAAAATCCAATTTATATATTGAAAGTTAAAATAAAATAAAATAGGAGAATTGTCATTAGGAAACGATTTTTGATAGGAACGTTTCAAAAAAGCAAATTGTTTTTCTGCTTTTCGATATGTCATTTTAGAAGTATTTTCTATACAGTGTATAGGTTCAAATAAAAGCAACTGTTAGAAACAATCTGTAGAAACTAGAAATATCCCGTAGTGCTTATTACATTTACTATACAAAATTATTAAACAGATTAAAAATATATGTATAAAAGTATAAGTACTTTTTCAAGAAAATAAATAAGTTAATTATTTTGCAGTGAAATATTTTTTATTCCAAAATACCAATTAAACAAAATTCGTAAAGAAAAACAGAATTATTTTTGAGCTAATAGTAATAAATATTCCATTTTATTTTTTAATGTATGCATATTTCTGCTGGGACATCAAAATTTTAATATCCAATCTTCAGAGGAAGAAAGGTAGAGGGTCTTCCTAACTCGGCTCCAAATCATTGTATAAAAATATAACAGGTAACAATAAATTATTAAAAATATGTATCAGTTAATCATATATATATTATTTCTCCTGTCAACATCCCTTTTTCTCAGAAAATACGAAACGCAGAACCACGAATGAGATACCATATTAAAGGTTTCTGAACCGGCTTTTAACATAGCACACTTAACATTTCGTTAAAACATGTTTTGATTAAAAACTGCTGTTAATTAAAAATTAAATCGGCATTGTTTTCATAACTGAAATGAAAGGTTTTCCTAAAATTTGTGTTGCCACAATTATAAAAAGAAATAAACAGTACAAAAAAGATAAAGTATGATTTCTCCACGCGATTAATTTAATATTTATTTTTAAAAAGCAAAATTTAATTAAACTAAAAGATAGGCTTTATTATATTAGAAATGCATTCAATTTATTTCATGTTTTTCAAGAATAAGCGGATGACATCATCTTCTAATGCAGTTAAAATACGATTGTTATTTTTTTTTCTCGAGCGTGCTTTTTGAAAAAAATATCGAGCCTTTAATCGGGTTTTCATAACTCTTATACGTGTGTCATCTATTGTTATATTTATCATGTTTGTGTATATGCGTACTGTAACGGAGTAATAGTACATTAACTTATTTAATGATTATCTGGGCAAAGTAAAGAAAATGACATTGGCGAGAGAAGAAAATTTGCCATCATATTTTTTGGCAATTTATTCACAAAAATTATTTATCATAAACAACAGACAATGATTAATATATTACATAACATACAATGTTTAATTTAATATAAAACACACGCAGTCTGCTTTACCGGGGTGCCATACGAAGCAAAATCTCGCCAAAATCGTCGGGTTGCCTAGGCATAAAATCGCCCTTTTGGCGCCAAAAAGATACCCCGGTGCATCTGCGACATCTGTACCTTATTGAAATATACAAGCAGAAGTAAATTGTATATAAATAATATTGGTACAGATGCCGCAGACGCACCGGGATATACTTTCGGCGCTAAAAGGATGATTTTATACCTATGCAACACGATGATTTTGGCGAGATTTTGCTTCATATAGCAACACGGTAGAGAAGATTGCGTGTGGTTTATATTAAATTAAATATAGTATGTTTTATAATAAATTGATAATTGTGTGTGTTTTATGATAACATAATCATTCAGTGTGTTTTATGATAATAATAATAAAAAATGGGGATACATATTATACGGGAAGCTCAAATACAATTGAGCCAAGCATGGCGCCAATTAATTAATTCGATTCGATTTTTCGATAAGTATGTGGTTTATTTATGGTACTTTTCGGTTAGCCGGGTGCCAGTGAAATATATATACACACACATATATATATAGTTTTTATGCTTTTATAGTATCACACCGGTTTGTTCAATACTTTAATATATTTTATTTATTTATTTATTTATTTTATATTATTTACCATTGTTAACAATGTTATGTATTTAACCAGTGGACCTGCGCGAGGATTTCGCACTGCAGTCTAACAATTTTAGAAATATCTAATATTTTTTGGATGCAGGTTTAAACTTCTAAAGAAAAATTAAGGATAAAAATATCTTCAAACAACATTAGTCAAGCGAGAATATCATCTCATTTATTCCCAACAATAAAATCCCATAGAAGATAGAAAAAGACATGCGCGAGGAAAAAAAAAATAACAATTGTATTTTAACTGTATTGGAGGATGACGGCTTCCTCTTCGGGAAGAATACGAGACGAAGAAAAATAAATTGAATTATAAATAAATTGCAATTCAGTCTAATATAACAAATCATACATTTTATGCTACACGTGTAAAATACTACTGCTTCGATCAATCAATAATATTTAATTTCTTTTAAATGTTTCATGTTTAATTTTGGTTTTTAATCATAAATATAAAATAACCCGTGCGAAAAGTCACATTTTACCTGTTTTGTACTATTTATTATTTTTTTAATCACTGTTGAGCATCCTATAATGCGGTATTTTATTTTTGTGGCAACATTGATTTGAAAAAAGCTTTCATTTCATTTATGAAAAAACAATCATCCAGATCACATATCTTATTTATGTTGTAAACATCCCTGTTTCTATACACATACAAAACATACAAGGTATCATTCGAAAAGTTTTTGAACAGGCTTCTGACATAGTACACTCACATTTCGTTAAAACGCGTTGTTGGATTAAAAAAATTAGTTAATTAAAAATTTATGCTAAAATGCACCAGGAAATAATCTCAAAGTTTGGAGTGCGAAATCTTCGCACGGGTCCTTCTGGTATTATACATAATCTTGGTTAAGTTGTTGTAAAAATTACATAGAAATTGTTAAAATATATATGATGTTGATGTTGATGATAATTGTTTAAATATTATAGATTTTGTTTAATTTATATAGAAAATGTGCCAAACTTTAAAAATTGCATTACTAAGACAGAATATTGACTTCACGTTTGGCTTTTTCAGTAACTTTGACATTCGTACTGCAGTTTTAGAAGTATGAAATTTGGATCTCCTAATGAATAATCCATTTTAATCGTCCCAAAAAGATGGTATCCATGTAGTTAAGCTCAATTGAAAAACGTCGGGATACAATGAATTGTAAATTTGGATTTGCATATCTGAAGCTTTTAAAAATAGATTTCTGTTTAAAAAAAGTAGATTACAATTAACATTTGTTTTAAAAAATAATTTCAAATATATATATATTTCGGAAATATTTTTTAAAACATAATAATAACTTATGAATTTTTCAGCAACAAATAGATTTCTAGAAGCTTTAAATATGCGAATCCAAAATTAAATCTTATTCTGTGAAGTATTTTAAAAGTTAATCTTTAAAAAACAACTACCCGAATTCCAAACTCTTTTGTAACGATTAAAAATGAATTTAACATTAGCAGTCACAAAATTTCAGTCTTCATATTGAAGGCTCACTACTTGACTGAATGACTTCTCGTTTGCCATTCGAATGTCAAATTTGCCGAATAATCTAAATAGCATGCCAAAAGTATGTGATGTTATAAAAATTTTACAGTTCGTTGCAATTTCATATTGTAGATGGCCCCTTAAGCAAAATTTAAGTGCAACATTAATTAGTATAAGTTATTTCTAATCGATTTTTGTCAATCACATTTTAAGACGATGATTTTCAGCAGAAATAGTAGGACGTGACGGGGGGATAAGTCTATTTTTGGAACAACTGTACAGTTAGAAATGTACATCAGGATCAATTTAATAATTGCTTTAGTTTATCCCCGAAAATTGACAGACCGTTTAACAAGAAAGACTTGGTAGATATATTAAGTTCCATTACTTTACCTTGATTTAGTATCCTTCAGTTTTTCGAGTTACATAATATGGAAGGCTTTATAAATGGAAGGCTTAATAAATAACGGCCTCGGCTAATTTTTCACTCGTGCTGGGTCTATTGTATTTATTTGTGTGTATTCAAATCTGAAACAAAAATTTTTCTTTAAGTGTACCTTTAGAGAATTTAGACGTTAATTTATGTGTTTTAATATATTTACATAATATTGTTTCTTAATGTTTATATACTCTGTATCAAGTGTGCTCTATATATGCAGGAGTAATTTTAAGTGTAAATCTAAATCACCTCATGATAAAAAACACCTTGCTACTAATTCTATATGAAACAATCATAAAGAAATAAAACGTTTGCCAAACTTTTATGAATAACATATATTAAATGATATGAATCAATTATGTTTTGGGAGCTATTTTCATAACTAGTTAGTGCATACTTTTAAGTTTTCATTTGCATTTTTATATTTCTATACACTCTTATTTTACATTTACATTTATTTCACACATAACAGAGTTCTACTCATTTTCAGCAGAAATTTATTGATTTCATGAATGTTAACTATAATATATATTTCTTTTTATTTTGTATGCATTTGAAATTTTTTATTTTTTAAGTTTTAGATTTTTTGTGTCAGAAAATTATTTAAGTGAAACTTTTAATTCAGCTTCTTTTTGGAATATTCTAATATAAAAAATGAACAAATGTTGAGAGAAGAGCTATGTTACAAGTTTTGAAAGGAAGTTTTAAAATTATGTTCGAGTTATGTTCGAGTTATTATTTAACAATGGAAATTTTCAATCATCCTTGCTCAAAGGCAGCAGGTTTTGAACAATCTATGTTTAAACAAATTAAGAAAACTGTAAGTTTTTTGGCAGATGTTTCGTTGAATTGAGGAGTTAGGACTGCCATGTTTTACAACGGACATTCTCATCGTGCAGAATATATAGATGTCAACTCAAAGACGATTAGGACGATTTGTATATCGATTTTAAAATTAACAGATAAATGTTTAAAATCAGTTGTACAAGTATATAATAAAACGTAAGTTTAATGTATTTCGGAAATATTATATGGAAATGTCCATGAGTTTCATACATTGCAACCAGCCAACCAATAATTCCAAGTTTGTTTTAACAAACACCAGGCATATGTAATTCTCTATTTTTTATTCTATGCTCTGTAAGAGATTTACACATTTTAACGTAGTGCTTGGTTAAGCAACATCATTATACAAATTATATGTAATATTTGTTTATTGTTTTTGTTTATGTTTTTGTTTATGTTTGTGTATTGTGTTTGTTTATTGTATTTGTTTATTGTAGATGCCATATTTGAATTATTGTAATATTCTAAAAATGCATTGTAAAAAATTACGAGGCATAGAATAGAAAATATCCGAATTATTATGTTGTGCATAAAAGTGGTAGAGTGATAAATGTTTTACCCGTTATCTTCTGAAAAAAAAAATGTAGATATCTTTATTGACAGATTCAAATTAGTTTTCATCTCGTGTTGTATTTAATTAAATATAAAGCATAAATTAAAATAAACAGAAGAGATTGGAGAAATTATTACGGCAGTTAGTCGTCAATGTATTGAACGTATATACTATATAAATCTATAAATTCTAAATATTATCTTTCGGAAACGTATAGCAGGTGTCACTTCGAAGTATTTCAATTTAAGGAAGATTCGTGTTTTAAAAAATGTGTTATATATTTGTTCAAAATAAATTTTAAATTTCTTACATGCGTCGGCTGTATATTAGAAAGTGATATATATATATATATATATATTACTCGACATGTTATGCTTTATATAATAAAAGCATGCTTTATATACATTGTAAATACATATATTTTAAAACGCATTATTCAAACAGATTCTACATTTTATGATGGTTAACAGTAAAAATGACGAACTTCAAAATTTTAAGTCTGTAGTTTCAAATAGAGCAAAAAACAAGGCAAAATGTCATAAGGGAAATTGGGTGAGGAATTGCAACGGGCGATATCAAAGTTCAAGAAAAGTAATATATTTCATTGGATCTCGATACATCATTTTAGAAATCTACTTGGAAACTGTGTATCATAAATGAAGGATGTTTCTTTTAAAAAATAAATTTATAAGAAAGATAAATATTCTTCGACAGATCTTGTGAAAAGTTCTTATATTTCAGAGTTTTTTCCCATCAAAAATTGTAGAAAACTCGATAAATGTTTCTTTTGCGTTCTTGAGTGATGCTTTCAAAATGAAGTTTTTGCTCATGAAACTAAGTAACATAATTCATTTTTTTTTATATAATGGTAACGATTTTTAAAATATTAGGGACAAAGATCCATAGAATAATTTAAAAAAAAAACCTGATTCTGAAGCAGATTATTTTATTTTACTACAGTTTGATTATAATTATTTTAATTGTCTTTGAATGAGTATTATTTTATTTTATTTTCAGGAATGGTCAAATAATAAATTTTGGTATTATTTTAATAGTTGTTGGTAGTTTTAAGTATAAAAGATTATACTGATTTTTGAATAAATATTATAGAAGTGTGTACTTTTAACTTAAAATTTATTAATCGCAATATACCAATGGCACCCCAGTCGAAAATTATTCCAGTTTGTTTGGTAGTTGAAACCTGAAATCAATAGTTACATCGTTGAACTAGGTGTCATTTATCTTTAGCAAAAATATTGATTCGGATGTCTCAAAAACACTAACTCTATCCCATCTGGAAACAAAATCTCAGCTCAATTAGATTTCACAGTAAAACACTTTTCTTTGCGTACCTTTTTTTTCAAACAATGGCAGATTGTTCCTTTAAAGTGAATAAAAAAATCCATTAAAAATGAAAACTAGAATATAACTAGGTTCTGTTTCTTCAGCCGCAGAATTTTACGCCAATTCATTAATCAGATATCTTATGTAATTTGTGGTTATTTGATTCCTGGGACGTTAGGTGTACCCGAAGCATAAAATGTTTGAAACTAGTCACTGTAACAATAGAAAATGTTTCTTATTCATTATGTTTCTTAATCTTTTTTAAGGTTTACGAAACTATAGTATAATCTATTCCGAATTACCAACGATTCATGAAAAAGGACTTTTATCTTCAGAAATCATGAATAAAAATGTTAATTTCCGAGATTTAAACGGAGATTTTAGAAACTAGAGTTTCTTTTGCTGCCCGTAATTTTAGGAAGCGTTTTCCAATAGTTTTTACAAAGTATTAATTAGTTTTGTCAATTTGAAATTTTTGGATTCCAGTATTTCTCAAGTAAACAAGCATGATAAATTAACAATATTAACAAAAACATTATCATTAATAGCATTGGCATTCACTATTATATTTTTGTGTATTAGAACTAGTTAGAAGGACAAATATGTTTTCTAAGATATTGCAATAAGCATCACACAATTTAGGATGAATTTTCACTCAATTAATTAATTTTCCACTCATATTTTACATAAATAGATTTATAATGAGAATTTTTCTACGTACCTTATTTCCAGATTCTAGTTTCTGATTGAGTCCTTCGCCCATTTTGATAGTGTATTATTTTAATAATTTACCTAAATCCAGTGATATCTTGAAATAAATTTCAATAATAATTATGTATGTATATAGCTTTTTCACACTCTTGAAAAGTATCAGAAAGCTTTTGAAAATTCGGGTATTAGCGCGAATAATCTTTAAATGCTACAGTTTATTTAGAAATGTAAAAACAAAGTCTTGATTTTGTGGTACGAGTAACGCCAATTTCTTCATTATACATTTGCTACATTTTAACATGCGTATATATCGTTTGATAAAAATTGTACAATGCGTTTTATCTTTGTTTTGTACGGGTTACATTAATAAAAAGAATAACCTAATTGCACATTTCTATACACTAATGTTGTTGATGTATCGCTAATTATACAACTGCATTTTTTAATAAATATTTCCTAACTGCATAAATATCGATACACGTTTTTATTTGGAAATTTTAAATTATCTATTACAGTATAAAATCGCTCTACGTTGTTTAGTTACAGAATTATGTGTCAGAGGAGTCCATTTATGAAAGTTTAACACTTTTAAAATAATTCTGTTAAATGAAATGTCATGGGGTTTGCACTGTTAGTCAAATTATTTTCCAGTGACGTTTTTAGTATATACTATATGGTTAAACGTTTCTTTTTTTCTAGAATTATGAAAGAAAATTCCATAAGCAGGTGAATTCTATTATAAAACACTTTCCTTTTAAAATAGTTCTATTGATTCGTTAGTTTAAAAAAAAATCAGAGGTGGTTTTAGTATATTGGATATCGTTCTATCGTCCTTTACCAAATCTTACAGTAAATGATCATCTAAAGTCCTTATCAGCCCAAATTTCTTCTGAAAAATTAGAAAATATAATATTGCAAAGGCGTTGGTATCGTTTCAGCAATGCGGAAGGATATTCCCGGTAAATGTCCACATTGCTTTCAAATACAAGATAAAATTCCCCGATATATTTGTTTTGATTAAGAGTGTTGTTGAGAAACCGACCAGAGTAGTGGGCGAAGCCTGCTACTATATAATAATCCAACAGTTTTATGATCAATGAATTCCAAAAAATGGAACATTATAAAAAGCTTATAGGATAAATAACAGCATATAATATTTTATATTTCTGAAGTTGATTTTAAAACTGCAGATCCTATGTAATCATGGGTGTTATGTCATATAATAATAATATTTATTAAGTACAAAAACAGCTTAATTGCTTTGGAATAATTTTTAATCTCTAAAATTAATTTTGATAAATTCAGATTCAGTTTGAATACAAAATGTATTGAAAACATATTACATGATATGTGTTAATTTTGCAATCTGCTTCTTTTTTTATGCCAAACATTTTATAAAAAATAATGCTTTTACTATGATTTCGGTCAAAAATATTTAATTCTTTAGCAAGTAGCGTTGTATACATTTCATTGCATAAATATTCATTAAAATAAAATTTAAAATTTCCCAAAATATTCATTTAGTTATTAAAACGTTCAGAGCTTTCAAGTTTTCTAAACATTTTGAACACTAAAATATATTCCAAATTAATAATTTAGTTTATTTTAATGTAAAACATTCTTTTTTTCAATCGATTTAAATAATTACTAAATATTGTTTTATAAAACACATCTGAATATACAAAGAAATGTATGACAACTTTAAAGTATGTTATTTTAAAATGTCACATAACTTTGATGGATGTATTCGAACCGTATTTCAGCGCAGAAGAAATACATTTTTATGAAATGTGATAAATCAGCTATAAACAAGAAAATGAAAGATAGTCTCGTAAGAACTTAGATAAATTTCCTTTTATCAAACTCACTAGCTTTAAAATTTCATCGGAAAACTAGATTTATTATTTTATCTAAAGAGCTTTTTAGAAAGCATATATCTATATTATAACTATAAATATATATCTCATATGTCAGTAAATTAAAACAAAACATTAAACTTTTTAAGATTGTTTATCTGAATAAGATCATGGAACATTTATATGCATTGAATAGCTATTCAAAAGAAATAATAATACGGGGACATAGTTATACAGATATTGTTACTTTTTGTTACAATATATATTTCTTCCAAATATTAATTTAATAATATAACTGCTAGCGGAAAGCCGTAATATTTAATCGCGATCTGTATTTGCATTCATATCATTTAAATGGTTACTTTAAGTGTCTTTATAAATAGAACATATCAAACTCTTTGACTTTGTTTAACCATATATTCTGCTGTGCATATTGACATGCCAATCATCAAAGCGTTTCACTTTATGTTTATTAAAATATATTTTGACTTTAATTATCACATGTTTTATTCATAAACTCGAACTCTTCTTAAATTACTAAATGATATTTTCTCATAACTGAGCTGTTGAGTGCGTTCTTTAAAATTCTAATATATTCGAATAAATTCAAAAAGAATTTTCTATAACCCGTGGCATTCATTTATAGACTCACTTTTAATAAATTGTCGTTTATGGTAATCATTTTCGTCATGCTTCATTAGTTTCGGTGCTTTTTATATTAGCATTTTGCTTTTAATATTTTTATTGTTTTTTATTTTCTTTATTTTTGTAAGAAAAGGAGTTTTCTAAGGCGAAACATACTAACGTTTATACTTTATATAGCATAATTTTATTTAAATAATAATAATACAAAATATAACACTGACAGGAAAACTTGTATTGCGGAATTTAGTTATAACATTTTTAACATTGAGTAACATACACTATATTTCCAATGATGACCGGTACCTTGCGATTTTAGACGTTTTGTTAAATATCTGGAAAGATACATAAGGAATTATCCTGTAACTTCAGGAGTATAAACAACATGATAAACGTCATATGTTTCCGTGAAGATTTTTTCCCGAAACCCCATAAGGGGCCGTCAACAAATTGAAGAAAAACGAATATCTTTTGGATAACCCTGTAAAAACTAATATTGCAAAAGCATTCAAACTGTAGATTATGATTCAGTGGATTATTGTAATAATTTGGGTTCATTTGTATGAAGATAACATGTATACTCGAAGAGAAATTCAGGTTTTTATAAAAACGGTCCCAAATTTTACCAAGTTTTTTGCTTATAATTTGCAGAGTTTTTAATATAAAAACAAGTTTTTTTCAGAAAATATGACAAACAAAATTATACACAATACCCTGCAATCATAATTAAAAAATAATAAAAATTGTATGAAAAATGAGCAGGTTTACTAAATATTGTTTCCCTGCGCATGCGCGAATTCAATCAAAATATAGGAGTGTAAACAACATGATAAACGTCATATATTTCCGTGAAGATTTTTTCCCGAAACCCCATAAGGGGCCGTCAACAAATTGAAGAAAAACGAATATCTTTTGGATAACCCTGTAAAAACTAATATTGCAAAAGCATTCAAACTGTAGATTATGATTCAGTGGATTATTGTAATAATTTGGGTTCATTTGTATGAAGATAAAATGTATACTCGAAGAGAAATTCAGGTTTTTATAAAAACAGTCCCAAATTTTACCAAGTTTTTTGCTTATAATTTGCACAGTTTTTAATATAAAAACAAGTTTTTTTCAGAAAATATGACAAACAAAATTATACACAATACCCTGCAATCATAATTAAAAAATAAGAAAAATTGTATGAAAAATGAGTAGGTTTACTAAATATTGTTTTCCTGCGCATGCGCGAATTCAATCAAAATATACTGTGCATAATATATTAGCTAAATGTATAAACCAACTTTTATGAAAGTCTCAAAAACATAGCTTGAAAATTCTGATAGTAATCGTTGATAGAATAAGCTCGAATTTCGCTGTTCCCAAAAGGAAACAAAAAGATGAGGGGTTGTATCCAAATGTATTAGCTTATCAACGTTGACACAATAAGAATGAAGTGTCTCTCATTCTATATTTGATACAACCCCTCACCTTTTTGCTTCCTTTTGGAAACAGCGAAATTCGAGCTCATTCTATCGACGATTACTATCAGAATTTTCAAGCTATGTTTTTGAGACTTTCATAAAGTTGGTCTATACATTTAGCTAATATATTATGCACAGTATATTTTGATTGAATTCGAGACAGTTATTTAACATCAGACAGAGGCCAAAATTTCCAATTAATTGAGAATTACGCTTTTTTGAAAATTAATTTTGATACAGATGTCATATGCGCACCACGTTGGCGTGATTTTTTCCCCCCGCCAATTGGGCGAAGTTTTTTTTAAATATTAGTTACAAATAGCATGCAATAATAGCACGTGATTTTTTATTTCAATATAAAAATAACGTAATAAATGAAATAACTTCTATTATATTTTAAAAAAGGAAATAAAAATAAATAAATAATAGTTTAATAAAAATAAATATTAATATACATAATACAAATAATTTATAGAATTAAAATAAAAAATAAAAGTAAATAAACAACAATTTACATAAAAACGTTTTCGCCAAATTAGCGGTGGAAAAATCACGCCAACGTGGTGCGTAAATGACATCTTTGCCGTAATTTTTTTGTAATGATGTTTTTTTTTTTTTAATGTGGATGAAACAAGAAGTTTCAAATTCTGTTTCTATTATTTAAAATTCGAAATTAGGATCATAGGATTTTCAACCCAAAATAGCAAACATCAAGAAGAATAAGGCTTAGAATTAAGGAACTGTTGAGATTCCAAGAAATGTTAATCGACTGCAATGGATTCCATAGAATTAGTTCAAAGAATGAATAAATGGAAAATATAAAAAACTAAAAAAATCAACAAATGATGAAGTATTCAAGCGCACTCAGGAAGTTAATTAGAAATACTTTGAAAAGATCCACGAACAAAAGTAAAATACTTGTTCATCAAAGTGACCAAAGAAGATTTTAAAAAAAAATGTACTGTCAGTAATTCAAATACAAACATCAGATATCACACATATACGTTTAAAAAACTTATCGAAGCCAACCTGTCCAGAAATTATTATGAAAGTATACGAAGAACTTAACAGAAAAAATTCGTTCCTTAAAAAATGTACAGTGAACAAAATATGGGTTTATTTCCAGATAAAGAGTTATGCAGAAACTTGCGCAGAAAATTTCTTCATCTGAAAGTATCACGTTCTTCTTTTTATTCTTTGCAGTCCTGGCATTTTAAAATTCATATTGCCTGATGTCCATCCAGTAGAGTAACAGGTGTGCAAAGGGTTATTTTATTTACATAACTTTTTAAGAAATTGAAGTTAAGAAGGAAAGCGTGCTTTAATACTTAGATGCAAATGGGATCTTAATAAATCCCAGCCGTCATTAGCTTTATTTTTATACTGAAATTCATTTTCATTTAACAAATATAAGGACCGAATAACTAATTATTTTTTTTTGCTAAAAATGTACTTATTGATTAACTAAATCAATTAAATTTGCTTAAAACCCTGAAAGAAATTTTGGCTTCCCAGTTTAGTCAAATGTCCCTCTATACACTGGCCTGTGGAAATTGCATTCGACTTATGCCCTGTCTAACCCAGAGATTAAAAATGACGTTAAAAAGTACTTAAGGGAATTAAATCCAAATTGTATGTATTGTTTGTGAAATAGTTTATTTAAAATCAGTTATGATTTTCAAATTTCCTTTGTTTACCAACTTCTTTGAAGAGCAGTAATGTGGTTCGCGTTCAATTAGGCTACCAATACAGATTACATACATAAAGGGTTGATGATTTTGGTATCTATTAAAAGACTTTTTTCAAAATACATTTGGTTTTGTTCAGTAAAACAATTATGTACTTTTTACTTATTTAAAAATTTAATATATAATTAGATCTTACCAAATCACAAATTATCATTTTAAAATATAAATAAAGTTTCCGGTTGTATATTTCAATGTATAGTGTAGATCTGTAATAAAATCACAATTATTTTTAAAAATATTTAATTATTAAACGATGACAGAAAAACTTCAACATTTACATAATATATATATATATATATATATATATATATATATATATATATATATATATTATGTATTATTACCAATACAGATTACACAGATGACATAAAATATAATATAATAAATATATATATATTATATTATATTTTTAATCCGCCATTCTCGTCTCATAATTATTTAATTTGATTAAAAATAACAAAAAAAGAACACTGTAAAAGATACAATTTAAACATAGAAAAAATGAAAAAATGAAACATTTGATAATAATACGCCATAGTCTTTTCCTTTTTCCAAAAAAATTTTATTGGATACAAATTTCCATAAAGTTTAGTTTATAACAGAAAAACCAGCAGACATTTTATAGAATAATGTTTAGAAGAAAGTTTAAAGAAAGATATTTTTTAAGCTCTTATACTTTCTAAAGCAAGCTGATTCTGAGCAAAAGTTAAAAATAATTTTATCGAAACTCCAAATACAATTATTTGGTTTTATAAAAATGTTAAATACTTTCTAATTTCGATTGGTAATTATATTCTTATATTTAATATTTCCGTATTAATAATGTTATAGTAAAATAACAGAAAATAATGCTGACAAAATGCAATGTTCAGTTATTTCTACATCTTATTTCAAGCAAATATAAAAATAATATTAATCACACCTTATATAGAAATTAAAAGTATAGAAATCTCGCAAATTTTCTACATAGTAATTATAAGCACTGTATATTTGTTTTACAAAAACCTACTTAAACATAATATTTGATTATATATGTGTAGATAACCAAACAAATTATTATTTTTTTTTTATTAAACAAATAAATAAGGCCTTGTTTTTATTACAAGTTTCATTTCTAATATTTATGATTTTCGCAATGCATTACAAATGTAACAATCAATTTTAAAGATTTTTAAATGTAGAATTGATTAATGTATTCAACAGCTGGTGCTGCATACGTGAAAATTAATTTTTATTTCAACATTAATGTCGATAACTGTGCATGTTCTAATATATGGAATTTCGATAGGAAAACTGTCAACTGATGAAAAATCAATAAAATGCCGATTCTTGCCTCTGTAATATTTTATATTATATTCTAAATAAAGTAAATATTTCATACGGTCTGTCAAATATTTCAAGTTCTGATAGTAGAAAACTTTTTGATTAAAATTATTGGTCTAGCATTTTTTATTGTCTCTCATAAATCACAGATGCACATTAAAATTTAATATTTAATAATGTTTCCCTAACATAATTAATAGGGGACTAAACATGTATTTATTTAAAATTTAAATTTATTTCATTAAGTATTATACTTTTATGACGTTTCATATGAACGATGTGTTTAAAACTTCTTAGAATAAAAGGGTATTCGGCTGGAAAAATTAGGTAGGTTGGCCGTGTAAAATAAAAAAAATAAAAAAATTATATCCAACGTCATGTTATATTAGATTATCTACGATGGTAATCTCGATGTTCTACTAAAATACCTCAGTATAATGTCCCTAAAATAAATGTTTAACAGTGTACTGCAGCACCAAAAGCTGGTTTAAACCGGTGCCAAATATTAATCTTTAAAAGTATATTTTTAAAAGTAAGCATATTTTTTGTAATTTTGGACACAACTAAATCATAAACGTGTTTTTTTTCATTTTTTAAAGTAAAGTTGGCTTGTAATATTAAAAGTTTGAGATACTGTTTTTCGTTTTATTGTTAAATATGGCCTCTCCTGACCTCTCATAGATATTTAATACCACATGATGCTAGGATGCATAGAATGGCTGTATCTCACCAATCATATTATATGTTAATTTTTAGAAATATTAGTCCTCAGAATAGTGGTCATTTATTGTCAGTTACGATGACTGCCTTACACTGTTAAAAATTTGCAGCAAACTGTCCAGTCATTTGACCGTTTTTCTAAAAAACGGTTACATAACCGCAGTTTAACTCTGCTCTGACCATAATATGGGCAATAATATGGTCACAATAGCGCTAAATTACGGTTATGTAACCGATTTCCTTAAAAACGGTCAAATGACTGGACAGTTTGCTGCAATTTTTTAACAGTGTAATACTTTCTCTAATTTCACAGTTCCTGAGGATAACTCTATTTCTCAACCTAAGTTCTCTGTTTTAAATCTCAAATTTTTTTGAATGACAAAATATGGCTTGTGCTCTATAAAAATATCGAACCACAGGAAATTCTTAATACATAATTTCATACTTTTGCTCATGTAAAATGATTTTTATATTCTAAGTGCTTTGTAGTGTTTTTTTCGATTAATAGTTGACAATGAAGTAAAACGCAACCATAACTAGTTGAGGTGATTTTAGTTTGACGGATGATTTTGGCATAAATGAAACATTTGAATAATGTTCAAGAAAATACATTAAAAATTAGATATTGAACTAAATATTGTACTAAAGACATGGTGTACAGAACTGCTACGTTAATAGCGGAACTAATTTAAGTAATAATTACTACAGAATAGATCATTGGAAAATCCTTTATAAAACTAACAATGATGAAACTTGTGTGCTATCAAATGTACTTGTACCATCAAATGTACATCAATCACCAACATCATCATTCTTATTTTGTACCATCAAACGTACATCAAATGTCCTAAACTGAAAACGCAAAAGAATAAGCAATATGTTTATTAAAAATAATCACCTATGAATAATAGAGCACTACGAAATAAGAAATAAGCCGAAATATTTACACTCGGTGATTTTTGTAGTAGCAGTTAGATTAATATTGATACTATATTTATAATATTTTCTAGAGGATAGTTTTAAGTTTTCTTTTCAGGTTAGGTTTTTGTGATTAGATGACAATCTAGTCTAATCAGATTGTAATAACTTTAAGCACTGTATCATGATTTATATATTTTTAATTGAGTAAAATTGTTTAAAATTGATCTCTGCCCTCTAAAACACTCACCTGCTTACTTTAATGTATTATCATCCTTAATAATTTTAATCGCAATTTTTTATTTCACACATTATGATTGCAGAATATTTTTTAAATGTGATGTATAGCATTACTAGTGTATAACGCTCATTAGTGCTCTTGCTCATTAATGCGCTTTGATTGTATATTTAAGTTCATGTGTACAGTTTCAATATGAGATTTATTTTCCAATTTTTTAAAAACGACTATTGTGAAAATTATGCAAAAAATAATTAAAATATTTAGATAATTTTTTCTTTATTAATTATTGGATTTTATTAACATTTTAGGTTAAGGCGCTAATGTCTTTCACAGTTTGATAAAGCATAACTATTAAAAAAAATTCTACAACCTTATTAATCTTGTATGAATACTTTAGAAAATACAGAACGTAGTATTTGAGATATAAAAAATAGTAGCACAGAATCGTTTTAATAAATATAATAAAAAATCATTATGGTATCAAAATCCTTAGTATGTAAGTCGGGTAAACATCTGAAAAAAAAAATGGAAATTGTAACGTTAAAATATTGAATAAAAATTGTAAAATGAATACAAGAACGAAAGAGAATTATGCATTTTATATCTCGTAACTGTTTAAATAATTTATATAATCCTCCTCCACTTTCCTAATGTAAACCAGATTTTACAATCTCCCACTTCCAAATATATTAAATGTTTGATACCTTTTTATTTTGTTTCCTCTTATATCCAGTATCTGTAGATATAAAAACCGCTCTTGGTGTGTATGTATGTTCCTTATACAAATCAACAGTTTTTAACCAATTTGAACGAAATTTGATGTACAGGGTGTTCTAGAAAGGACTCCCCAACTTTGAAATGACATAACTTCGAAACAGTGAGAGATAGAAATGTGAAACAAGTTGAATATTAAACAGATGGGTCTGGAATTTGTTATACACAAATTTGAAAAAATAGTTCCATTATTGGATAATAGGTGGCAGCACAAGTACATGGAACTTTAAATGGTACTCAGAAGTACATAAATTTCATTCGTGCGTCTATTTCATTGCTGACACGTGTAAAGTTGTATAGAATTAGAGAATAATTCGGAATTCAAGAATATCATGCCGTATTCCTTGGAACAACGAATTTTTATTGCACTTGAACACCATCGATTAAATCGAAGTCCGACAATGACAAAGCGAAGTTTTCAAAAAAAAAAAATAATGTTAAAAAAGGTCCAGACTTGAAAACAATTCGCAATTTATTCAACAAGTTTGAACGGACGGGCAGTGTCGCCGATGATTTAGGCGGAAATGTGGGATACAGTCGATCAGTCATGACACCTGAAAATGTGCAAGCAGTCGAAGAAATTGTTAGGCGTTGTCTTCGAAAATCCATAAGGCGAGTCGCTGCTGAAGCAGGATTGTCAAACACCACTGCGCACAGTAAAATGCGAAAAGGCCTGAAGGTGTTTCTCTATAAAATACAGTGTCATCAAGCGATCACAAATACAGCTCTACAACAAAGAGAAGTTTTTGCAAATGAGTTACTGCAGATGATTGATGAAAATAAAATTGATGTCGATCATGTATGGTTCACCGATGAGGCCCATTTTCATTTAGAGGGATATGTGAACAAACAAAACTGGCGAATATAGGGCACTGAAAACTCGTTTGTGTGACTTTCAAAACCACTGCATTCAGCAAAAATTACAGTGTGGGCAGGACTGTCCAGTAAAGGAATCATTGGGCCCTTTTTCAAGAGGGAAACGATTAACGCATCTCGATATATTGAAATTTTACAGCAGTTTATTGGAACATTTCAAGCTCTAGAGCAGTGGTTCCCAACCTTTTTTTAGCCACGCCCCACCAAAACATCTCTAAAATGATGATGCCCCCCCCCCCTCTATAACACATAATTCTTGTAAAATTTTAAAAGAATTTACTCCTGATAGAGTAAAAATCATTTAACATTGATCCTGAAATGTGCCGAAGGTAATGGATGAATCAAATATTTTTTATAATCATCTGATACTTCTCGTAGTTTACTGGCACATGGTCGCCACGTATGCGTGATGCATAGAGTGCTCAGAATCCTTGATTAGAAAAATCGATAATTTTGGATAAAACAATTTTTTTCTTATTTAATCACAGAATTTCTGTGATTAAATTACGCAACAATTTCTAATCAGAATAAAACGTGATAAAAGATTCTGTAAATGAAGGTCGTCAAGCAATTGATAAATATACACTTGAATAGTGTCATGTGTAAAATTGATTTTTATGTGACATATCGCAGTGCGACTCATTCAATAAATAATCGAAAAAGTTGTTTAAAATTGTAAAATACTTATAAATCAGAAAAATTATAAAGAATTTTTAAATATATAAAATTATCTAAATATCTTTAAAAGTTTTTTCTATAATTATTCTGGTAGAATTGTATTTAAAACTTTTAAATGGATACTTTTTAAAAACTGAATAAAAAACTTATTTTTTTTTTAAATTTTGTTTTTGAAATTTAAATGTGTAACTTTTATTTTCAGTCTACAACATTACTATTAGAAAAACAATTCAGAAAGTATGGGTTCACAGATATTCCGAATTGTCCCCTTAAAAAGTTAAATTGCCCCCCTGAAAAGTCAAATTGCCCCCCTGTGGGGCGTACGCCCCCCGTTGGGAAACACTGCTCTAGAGGATGCACCAGAGATTTCATGGTTTATGCAGGATGGGGCCCGACCGCACTGTACTACTGCAGTTTTTGAGTTCCTCAAGGAATACTTCAGTGAGAGAGTCATTGCTTTAAATTATCTCAAAGTGACAGGTATTGGTATGGATTGGCCACCATACTCCCCGGATCTGAATCCATGCGACTTCTTTTTGTTGGGTTACTTGAAGGACACTGTTTATTCTAAGAATCCCCAAACGTTGGAACAGCTTAAACAATTCATCTGTGAGGCATGCGCATCCATTTCAATAGAAGTATTGCAACAAGTGATTTCGAACTTTACCGTTAGGTTGCGTCATGTTGTTGCTGAAAAAGGTAACCATATCGAAACCATTGTAATGTGATTTTTATCTCAGTTCAAACAGCTCACTTTCAGGAACTATTTCAAAGACACAGCTTTGTGATTGCAGCGCCCTCTCATGTCCAATATTGGAACTATTTTTTTTAATTGATGTATAAAAAATTCCAGACCTATCTCTCTAACATTCAACTTGTTTCACATTTCTATCTCTCGCTGTTTCGAAGTTATGTCATTTCAAAGTTGGGGAGTCCTTTCTAGAACACCCTGTATCTGCGTTTTAGAATACGAGTAAAATTACAGTCAACTCTAAAAATTTCTTCGACCATTCTTTATAATTTCTTTCAAACATCTCCCATAGTTTATCATTACAGAAATATTTCTTTTTTCTCAATTTCTAATACAATAATTCTTTCCTGCTGCCACACTCTAAAAACGACACAAAAATTTAAAAACAAACGACAACACATTTATTTTCTTTTTATAAACCAATAAAAATTCAGGTTCACTCGCTATATTTTTTTATTTCCGAAAATGCTCATTTGTTTTTCTATATAAATAGAAAACGATAACTTTAAATGCATTAAAATGTTGTAGTACTTTAATTTAAATTTATTTGTAGTTACATACATCTACTTTAATACAGATATTTCAATTTTAAGCAAACAATTTAGTAATTATGGTTAAAAAGAAGATAGGTATGACGTCATATTCTATTAAAGGTTTTCATTTTGATTTCAAACTAAGTCTAAGTAATCGGCTGCTATGTTTTGTTCCTTCTTCAGTTATATACTACAGTTGTATCTTATAGCTATACGTTATATTTCTTAGTGCTTTATTGATTTAGAAGCAAGGGTAAAATTTTTCTTTGATTTATAATAAAAAAAAGGGTCATTTCTTTCGTTTTTCAACAAAAACTTTCCGACTAAAAGTAAATATAAAAGTAACATGACTTTCATATTATCATTATAGATTTAATTTTTATTAATGAAAATTTAAGTTCCAATTATATAATGACGTTATATTATAAGTGAAAAGTCTTGATTTTCTGAAATTAACGTTTATTATTATCCATAAAGTATCCATAAAGTAAAGTACTGGCTTACCCATAATTACGTTTAAGCTATACGAAATAAATTTTTTTAGTGTTACTGTAGTGGCTCGGTTACGCAATTTAGATCAACTTAAAAGTAAATATTAAGATATTCCTTAATGTGATTTTTACTGACTCCATGTTTACATTAATGTCTTTTATTTTAACGTTAAAATTATTGCACGCTATTTAATGAAATCTGGTAACTTTCCAGTTTTATAGTTTTTTTAGAATAAAAAAAAATAAAATGTTTTCTTTGGTGATATTGATTTTGGTTTAATTAATATTAAAACATTTAAAACTATGAAATTAATATACTTTGAACACTCCTTCTAATATTATGCGAGGCTTCCATGTTTAATTTCTTTATTTTTTAAGTTTTATTTTAATTTGGCAATTTATTTATGGAATATTACACGTAAACCAACAAATGCTAAATTATTTACATTGTTTTAAGAGCAAACCAGTTAATCTTTTGTAATGGAGTCGCACGCAGATTTAAAAATATCCTTTCTTGAAAATTACTGTAAAATCCATAAAACATCAGTAAATTGAGAAACGCTTTTCTAACATATAACATTGACAATACATTTATTTTATTCGACCATATAAATATTTAATGTCCTATGTTTAGAAGTAAATGTCTTTACTTTATAAATATCAAATAAGTTAATCTTTCGTAATTGGTCTGGACACAGATTTAAAAAAAAAATGTTTTAAAATTACATTAAAGTCTACAAAAAAGTCAGTAAATTGAGACAAACTTTTCAAACCACATTTGAAAGTGCATTTTTTTAAAATTGATAATTTAAAAAAATAAAATTATGCGATATTTAGTATATTTACGAAAATGCATTATACGCAAAATTTAATGGTTAGGTTATTGCTAACGTCAATGTGATGTGGAAGTTACTCACGGATATGTATTTGTCTTATAATATAGATAGATGCCATATGAAAGCGAATTTCGCAAAATGATACATTTGGTTGATTTTTTTTCTTTGTCAGGAAAATCGTATATTTTTCTATTGTATGCGCAAAGAAAACGCTCATTCTCATTCATTAAGCTGAGAAATTTTACTAAGGCTGAGTCAAAGTAACGCTATTTTTCTAATTGTCTTTTTTATCGATTGATGGTAGAGAATGCACAAATCTCCGTCACTGTTATAGTCGTATTATTGTATTTTAATTTATGTTAACCCGGGCAAAGCCGAGTGGTTCTGCTAGTAATCTATAAAAATAAATTCATTTCTAGTCCTTAAAATTACATTAACATTTCATTTTCGAAAATGATCTTAGTACCGTTAACCTATCTAGGAATTTCTAAAAACGTTTTTAAAATAAGATGAATGTTCAATAGTTTAATTTTTCGCCAGTAATAAAATTTTACACTAATGTTGCAGAAATAATATACATGTAAATATTTGTAGCTCAGTTTTTATATAAGGTGGGTGAACCAATGGTGGCCAGTGTTCCTAAGGCTAGTGTTCCCACTCCTGAAAAGTTGAATTAATTTAATTTTTAATCACAAAAGGATGCTGCGGCATTCTAAATCATATATCTGCAGTGCACGTGACTGAATTTAAAGAGGTCACTGTCATCCTCCGACATTGTATGCAACTCTTTTGAGGAATAGTCATTCTAGTTTATTTAACTAAAGAAGTTATTTTAATTTACACGTGTTTAAATTCTTAGAACTTTGAGGTATGATACGTTTTCTGAAAGGTTATTTCCTTTTCTATAACCGTATTTTCTAAAATTCTAAGAAATGTATCAGGTTAATACTTGTACTTCGTGTAAATTGCGACCATATGCATGTTCTCAAGGTGGCCACCTTTAAACACAACAGTGGAAAACAATGTAGTATGTGTGTATTTCAAAATTTTTTATAAATATCTGAATAAACTTATTAGCATTTACTGGTAACACCAGAGATCGCTCAAAAGAAGTCAGTAACTCCCAGAAAAAAATCCCTGAAATACCGTGCTTCAATTTCTTTTCGTGTCACAAGATAAGGAGATTAAAAAGAAAAACTCTAAAGATATAAAAATAATTAAGGGATTCTCAGAGCATAATAGTAAGCAAAATAGTTTGCCGAATATTTTTTCACGTTTTAAAAGTGATTTCAATACAAGGGCCACCTTTGGAACACTATGCCCACAGCTACAATTTTGAAATTGTATTATAAAAGTATTTAAATTTAATTTTTCAAAGAAAAGTAAACTCGATATGTGTTAGCGATAAGTGTAAAATTTTACAAACAAAAATTTAGCCACACACACCCAACCAGAAAAGTATGAAAAATCTTCAAAGCTTAACTATGTCCACATTTGGCTCAACAACATTATAGATCTGTATAAGTTTATTGGTTTTCTATGCGATTGTGGATTTTGTTATTTTCTAGTATTAAATTTTCTATAAAAATGATTGTTAAAAATATACTATATAAAAATGAACAGGTGCCGAAATGGTATTGAATCACATTTTTATACAACGAATAACCCATATCAAACATACCTTTATGATGTATCTTCTCATACGATCAAACTGAGAGTTGCTATTCATGTATAACCCAATGTGGTGATCACTTATAAAAACCACGAAAGAATTCTATATATTTCAACATTCTTGTCGACAAAAAATTCATGCATTATTTGAAAGCTACCTCTTGAAAATGTGTTCGGACGAAAATCTCACTTTTTCGATCTCTATCGCAAAAAGGTTTTGTTGAATACTTACTTTCGTAGATCATTTTTATCATGTTATTGAAACAGCTGTAAGAAATTTCGTAAAACATTTTCTAATAAATTGAATATAGTATTTATCTTGTCTTTTTGTAATTAAATACGGCTTTTTAATTACCTAATATCCCTTAACTATCGTTCTGTATCTTGTGCAATAAAGTAAATGTAGCAATATAGTGCGATAATAATAATAATTGTGTAATATAGCAAACCTTTTATCGTGTGCAATATAGCAAAAATTTATGTAAACCCAAGACAATTTTTATTATATTAATTCTGATTTACATTATTTTTCAATTGGATTAGTTATTTCAAGTAAATTTAGTTTTCATAAATCACTAATCTCTGCTTCATTCACTAACTCAGATGTAACTACTAAAGCCAAGTTTTCTAAAGATATCTTGTTATCTTGAGGCACTTTTCCCTTTAAGGTCCATTCTAAATGTATTTCCAATGCTACAAGTACAGACGACAATATTTCTCTACGAACTGTCAGTAATTTACTAATTACATCGGCTCGAATCAATACTTGAACAGATTCTCACCAATATCCGCAGAATGATGTCTTTTGCCGACAATTATTTATGCCAGGATCCTTTCCCTAGAGGAATATCATTTTCGGAGATAATGTTTTGGTCCAAAACCTTAAATTGCATTTAAAAATTTCGTTCAAATCGCTTAATCTTTTTTTATAGTAGTCATGGTTATATTTCTTTGGTATCACTCCGCCAAAAAGGGAACTGGACACTCGAAGAGGTAAATACTTCATTTCTTCGACTAAAAATTTTAATATATACTATCTGAGTCTAAAATAAGTCGAAAAACTTTATTTTTGTTATCAGAAGTGATTTTTGCTGTGAGTGTCTGACGAAAGACTTTAGGATTTCTACTGACATCAGCCATGTTTACTTCATTTCCAGACTTCCGTGCTGAAAAACATACTGAACTCACATGTCTTCCGTTGCAAAAAACGCACTTTGTCCTTAAGTCTTGCTTTGAAGAAGTTGTTAATAGAATAGCAACAGTTGGTAAATGTTAAGAAACATATGCGTAACCTTTCATTTTTCTAAAGTTTCTATCATCACCTGTTTCGCCAAACCAAACCCTGGCACTGCCAAATTAATTCTTTCATCACCTTCAAGTTCAATTTTTATAAACTTCGTTAAATTATACATGCGTTCTTTTGGATCGGAAATAGCAGAAGACGTATATGTTCTGTTTAACGGTTTCAAAAATTCAGCAGTAAAACAAGATTACCCATTATATTTAATATTAAAGCGCATTAATCTGTTGTTACTATAAATGTCTCAAGAGGTATTGAATACTACTCAAGTTTATTATACAAGGATGTAAGAGAAATCTTTTTCTTTTGATTGTACTGATATGATTAATTTTAATAATTCTCTACAATAAACTTGAATTAAAAGATCTTCCCGACCGAAACGAGCCTGAAGACTCTGTATAGCTTTAGCATACTTAGTGACAGTTGACAGTAAATCTATCTACAACTTCTCGCGTCCTAGATCCAGCTACTGTTGCTTGAATCAAATGCAGGAATTTATTTTCGGGCACAATATTCTCATCAGTAATAATCTGTCCAAATTGACTCTAAAATGGTAGCCACCCTTTTAAATCACCGTCATATTGACGAAATTCTAACTTACGTAACGTAAATTTCCGTTTAGAATCATTAGTTTCATTAACAGTTAAATGAACGTACCTCGAATTGACACTTAAGACTGGATTTTTGCTTATTATAATTAATGATTTAATGCCAGCTTTTTTAGCTCTACTTCTTGATCCAACTGCTCCTTCTCCTTTCTTAATTTTAATTTCTTTTCTGTCTCCAACTTCTCTTTTTCTAATTCTTGTGTTTCTCTATCCTTTTTTCTCAGCATCTTTTACGTTTCTTTCAGTAACAGCGTTGGGTAAAATTTCTTGTACAAACTCAGGATCCTGTTTATAGTCCTTACTATTCAAAATTATTTCTTTAAGTGTATAATCTTGCGGAATCGTTTCACCAAGTACTTTTATTGTAAAACTTTAAAGAGATTTTTTAAAAACCTTTCACAGTCTTTAAACATCTTGCTTCCGTATATAGCGTCCTTTTATAGACACTCCAAAAATATTACTTAAAGTGTTCAAAAAGATGTCATTTTAACGCGTCAGTTTTCTAAAGATAATGCGGACACCAATTAATAAACTTAAAACACACAGAAAGAAGTAAATGAATTTCTTAAGCTTTTAAAATGCTAATATTTTATCCAACGGTAAAAATTTCTATCTTATTCCACAAAAAATATTTAAAACAGTAGTAAACAGTTTCTTTTTCACGTAACGTCTGATAAAAAATGCATAATAAAAAATGCACAAAAGATGACAGGATAACGATGGAAATAAATAACCTTTGTAAAAATAATGGATGAAAAAATATTCGTATTTTTATTAAACACTACCTTTTCGGAAAAAAACGAGTCCAAGCTCAAGAAGCATTACGGCATGTTTGCTCTATCGAAAACATCCATTTTTTGATGGTTTAGAAAATTTAAATGCGGCCGTACTTGCACAAATGATGCCGCACGTTCTGGACGTTCAATTGACGCATCAACTCCAGAAAACATTAAAATATCCAAAATATTGTTTTGGAAAACCTCAAAAGTAAGGGAGAAAGCTGACATCGTAAAATTATAGATAGAATGTGTGAACAATATCTTTCATGAACATTTTCATACGAAAAAGTTTAGTGCGAGATGAAAGTCGTGTTTCCTAACAAACGAACAAAAACATCAACATTGTGACGATTCAGGGTGCAGTTTGGCGATATTTTAGATTAATCCAACTGCGATTTTGCGACAATTCGTAACTACGGCTGAAACATGGATCCAACACTACATACCTTAACTCAATAGGCAGTCACATGAGAAGTTGGAATCGGACAAAGGCCGACAAAGTTACCAAAGTCGCAAAAATCAGCTCTTGTTCCAGAAAGGTGTTGACTAGTATTTTCTTAATTTCACGGGGCATAATCATTGACTATCTCGGGAAAGAAAACAATAATAACAGTAGAATATTATGCAGCATTATTGTATCATTCGAAAAAAAATCAGAAGAAAACGCGTCATATGGTGAAGAAAAAATTGCTGTTTCACAAAGAGAAAGGATCGACTCAAACATTCATAAAAGAGATGGCTAAATTGAAAGAATTGAAAATCAAATTGTTCCCCATTTTCTGTGTCATACAGATATCTCCCACAGCTAATATTATTTGTTTACTAACTTCAAACGTTGTCTCCAGAGAAAGACATTTGCGTCAAATGAGGATGTCGAATAAGAAACTGCATATTTTGGAGCACTTGAGAAATTGTGCTATATGAAATGTATCCAAATGTTACAGACCGTTGGAATAATCGTGTCGCTCTTGAAGGAAACTATGTTGAAGAATAAAGCCTATTTTCACAAGAAAATGTTTCATGTGAAAATGCTTCTCGCTCCATGCAGTATATATAACGTTTCGAAAAACATTTTTTTAATTCATGCCCGTCTAGAACTTTTATTGGAGTCAATAGTTTTAAAATGTCCTTTAAACATTTAAATAGAATTTTTTCTGTCTTAGGTTATTCGAAATAACAGTAACTAACGTTTAATTTTGTTTGCAGAACTTGAAAAATTTGTGATATTGTATATTTTGTGAAAAATATTTTCTATGTCAAGAAATCTTATTATAGCGAAAACAAATATACATGATAGTCTTAAAAAGAATTCTTTGTAACATTGATCCTTCTTATTCTCTTCGAAAACTTTATTTCAAAACTACCAAATAAACATAATGATGAGATTTTTTACGATAACATAGTGAAATGGTTTATATAGAACAGAATATGCCTATAAAAGAAACCTCATGCATTATTTAAAAGCAATTTTTTGAAATGTTATACCTATAAGCATTTCGTTTTTTATGATCAGTATAACGTAACTTTGTTCTAACTCCCAGTGTTGAAAATTCACTTCATCGTATGATTCATATATATTATGTTATTAATCTATTAAAAATGTATCTATTTCTAAAATCCTTTTGAATTGTGATGTAGAATTGTTTCACTATTCTATAAAAAAAGTTATGTGGTTTTAATCGTTTCTTTTTTATTTAAACATACTTCTTTTTAAAAATATGTGGATATTTTGTTCGATAAAATATATTTACCTCTGCGAAATTAACCCGTCCGGGTATGGTGTCCTATTGATATGACGTAATTTTATTGAGTATTGTTTTGTCTTAACATTTTTTTAAATTTTCTACATCTAGTAATTGTTGTAGATGTCTATACATTTAATATTATAACTTCATATATGTTTCAGCATTGAATAATATTTATAATAATAAAAGTTTGTTTAAATCTATTTACACCGTTGATGATTATTTTATTTAAAACATTTGTTTTTCTCTTTAAATTTAAACGAGGAATTACTGTTCAGTAAAAATATAATTCGTAAAAAAAAACATACTAGTAACAAATATACTAGTAACATTTCTTCTTTGTTTATGATTGTCGTAATACGATATATTTTAAACGTCTTTAAAAGTTTTTCCCTATGCCTATTGTCGCATAATAACAATATTCGTTAGATTTCAGCAAATGACATATTTGTTTTATTACAAAAAATTTGTAAATTAGGTAGGATAGTGCAACCAGTAAATGAACACCTAAGCACATAAAAAATTTATAATAATTTAATAAACAGTGCATTTGGCTGTCTGACAGTGCAAATACACGAGTTGGTATACAAATGATTGAAAAATAATAAAAGTAAGTTTATATTTCATTGTAATTTTTCAGAGAATGAACACACAGCAATTTAAAAATACTTAAGTTTCATACAATGTTATTTATTTTACAACTTGTACAAATAACATATAACACGTTTTTACAGAATTACGGGTTTAATCGCAGCCTGTTTATTATTTTTTTTTATAATAAAACATGCAATTACAAGAAAGGACGAATTGTATTTCCGATATTGCGACGGGTTTGCTTTAATTATTACAATTCGATAGTTTGTTATATAATGTTTTTTATGTGATTTGGGATGAGATGCACAGGAAAATATCAAAAAAATATATAACTAACGATTTTCTATATATACACTCCCAATACTGTTACCTGGATTTTAGAAAAACATAATAAACGAATCTATCTTTGATTGAAACTATGTAAAATATTAAAATATATTTTTATTTAAGAATAGTTGAGAGTAGCAATATTTGGACCGCTGCTTTAAATGGACCATTGCAATTTTGCCGTTAATTACAGAAAGAGACATCTACTGTTGAAATCCTGCTGATCAGAATGACGTCTTTTATGATTAGAAGAAGCACCCGCCTTCCCCTTGCTGTTTTTAGACAATTTTTAAAAACTTAAATTAGATCTTATGATCTAATTTTTTCGTAACATTTTTTTAAAACTTATTGCGCATATATTTCTGGCGGATTTGTTTGTTTTCATTTTTGTTCTTAGTCTTAAAAAAATATTTTTTTTTAAATGGCGCAGTTGCCTTAATTGTACCAATTTGAGTTACTTAAATGAGGCCAGATATCTATATATATAAAAGCCGTTCTTGGTATGTATGTATGTTCCTTACACAAATCAACAGTTTTTGTCCGATTGAAACGAAAGTTAGAACACGAGTAAAATCACTGTCAATTTTAAATATTTCTCAGACATTCTATATGATTTTTTTTCAAACATATCTCATAGTTTATCATTACAGAAATCTTTTTTTTTCTCAATTTCTAATGCAAAGACTCTTTCCTGTTGCCACACTCTAAAAAAGGCACAAAAATTTAAAAACAAATGATAATACGTTTATTTTCTTTTTATAAATCAATAAAAATTCAGAATCACTCGCTATGTTTTTTAATTTCCGGAACAAAAGTGATTCTATGAAGAAAACGCACATTTTGTTTTTATATAAATAGAAAACGATAACTTTAAATGCATTAAAATGATGTAGTACCTTAATTTAAATTTGTTTGTAATTAACTCATCTACTTTAACACAGATGTTTCAATTTCAAGAAAACAGTTTAGTAAAAAGGTTAAAATAAAAAGCTAGGTATGACATCATATTCTATTAAAGGTTTTCATTTTGATTTCAAACTAAAGTCAAACTAATCGTCTGCTATGTTTTATTCCTAGTTCGGTTGTATACTACAGCTGTATCTTATAGCTATACCTTATATTGCTAAGTGTTTTACTGATTTAGAAGCAGTGATAACATTTTCTTTGATTTATATTAAAGAGAGGGACATTTCTTTCGTTTTTCAACAAAAATTTCACGACTAAAAGTACATATAAAATTGACATGACTTTCATCTAATCATTATCGATTTAAATTTTATTAATAAAAATTTATGTTTCAGTTTTAAAATTATATTTTATAATCAGTGAAAAGTCTTGATTTTCTGAAATAAACGTTTAATAATATCCATAAAGTAAAGGCTTACCCACAATTACGTTTAAGCCAGACGAAATAAATTTTCTAAATGCTACTGTAGTGGATCAGTAACGCAATTTAGACCCATCCTAAAAGTAAATATTAACATACTCCTTAATGTCGTTTTTACTAACTCTGTGTTACATTATTTTATTTTAGTTTTGCTGTTAAAATTATCTGCACGCTACTTAATGAAATCTGGCAATTTTCATGTTTTACAGGTTCTTTTTTTTTTTTTTTTGAATAATAAAAAAAATGTTTTCTTTGGTGATATTGATTTTGGTATAATTAATAAGGGATATTAAAACATTTAAAACTATGAAATTCAGATACTTTAAACATTCCTTCTAATATTATGCGCGGCTTCCATATTTTCTTTCTTTCTTTTTTTTTTTTTTTTAGTTTTAGTTTAATTTGGCGATTTAGTTATGGAATATTACACGTAATCCAACAAATGCTGAATTATTTATATTGTTTTAAGAGCAAATGAGTTAATCTGTTGTAATTGAGTCGCACGCAGATTTAAAAATATTCATTCTTGAAAATTACTGTAATATCCACAAAACATCAGTAAATTGAGATACGTTTTTCTAACAAATAACATTGAGAGTACATTTATTTTATTCGACCGCATGAAAAATGAATGTACTATGTTTAGAAGTAAATGTCTTTACTTTATAAATGTCAAATAAGTTAATCTTTCATAATTGGATTGGACACATTTTTAAAAAATACATGTTTTAAAATTACTTTAAAATCCATAAAAAAATCAGTAAATTGAAATAAACTTTTCAAACTACATTTGAAAGTGCATTTTTTTTTCTAATTGATAATTTAAAAAATGAAGTTATGCGATATTTAGTATAGTTACAAAAATGCAGTACAAGCAAAATTTAATGGTTGGGTCATTGCTAACGTCAATATGATATCAACATTACTCACGAATAATATAGATAAATGTCATATGAAAGAGAATTTCGCAAAATGTTACTAGATTTGGTTGATTTTTTTTATTGTCAGTGCTGGTGATTTACCGACAGATCCTACTAAAGGCCAGTTACACCTGTCAATTAAAAGTTTATCATCATACATAAAGAAAATCAGGTGTGGGGTGCACCTTTACCATCACTCATTAATTATCTATAGGGGCTTCAAATTGCAGAAGACTCCGTGATCGTTGCCTAATTAGATAATAGAGAATTATTTATCTAACCACACCTACCTTCGCTACTCATAGGAGAACTATCCAGCCAATGACCACAAGCTATCTGCCCCCCTAAATTAGCCAGGCGCCTATGGGTCTACCCTGAGTCCTCTAGCTTCGAACTCAAGGTACCACACACGAAGTGGGACTGACACCCCTCATAAATTTACAGTCATAAAAACTTCACAACATGGTTCCAGTGCACTTTTTTTCGTCAGACAGCGCTCATAAAAATGTCCGTCACTTTGTTAGCTAAATTTATACCAACCATTGTATCGCTCTAATGTCTAAATAATTATATATAAATGCAAGGAGAAATATTTACTAATTATAGAATTTAAAAAGAAGAAGAACACTCAATATTTACATATACATTTCTAAGTGTGTAACACAAAAAAAACAAGGTGGTGAATACTTTCCACCAGTCAGGAAAATCATATATTTTTCTATTGTATGCGCAAAGAAAGCGCGCATTCTCATATATAAAGCTGAGAAATTTTACTATGGCTGAATCAAAGTAACGCTATTTTTTCTAATTTTTTTTTTTTATCGATTTATGGTCGAGAATGCACAAAGCTCCATCATTGTTATTGTCGTATTATTGTATTTTAATTCATGTTAACCCGGGTCAAACCGGGTTCTGCTAGTACGATAATAAATTTGAAAAGTATGTAATGAACTTCTACCGAGGGTTGTTGCTTTCTTTAAACCCTTAAATACATATTACTTTAAGGCACAATAATTGTGGATTCGAGCTCATAAGAGTTTCCCTGTAATAACTTTGCTGGTTTTCCAGCTTTTAACTATCGCTTACAACAGAGCATCAACCGTTGAAACCTTCGTCTAAGCTTTTAAAGGAAGCGACATTTGACCTCCTAACAGTCATGTTTTTAACGTTAGAACGTCCGAGAATTTTGACATCCTAAAACAGCCGCCGGCGTCATTACGATACCACTAATTATCAAAAATGGATTCTACAAATTCTAATTTAACACTGTATTGGATCATTGTACTTTAATTAAGTTTATATTGTTATATCTTCACAAAAGAACGATGGTTTATTTTATAGAAAATACATTAAATGAATTAAATTTCACGCTTAAAAAAAGGGAAAAAAAGATTTTTTTTCTTTAAGAGAAATAAATTTGTTAATTTTCTGAACATTACAATATTTAAGCATATGCTAATATTATAGAACATATTTTATATCATATACATACCTTATTTAGAATTTTTGCAGTAATAGGTGATTTTTTCAGTACATTTTCCACACCCATTTTCTGTTAGTTGAATTCCTTTACACATCTTAATTTCACATTTTCTGCGTTTAGAAGAAATGTTTTAGTTTATTTCAGGTATATATTTTTGATTGGAGGCACATGTTTTATCCTTTACATAATTTGAATGCAATTTATTTGCTAACATTTTCTTGAAATGTACTTACCTGACACATATTTGTAAATAATCCAAGCATTTATAACTGCAATGTCTAAAATGTTGTAAAATATATGTACAGGCCATCTTCTTGTACCGGATTTTACAGAATATTTTCTAGCCGTCTGATTTAAAATGTCCACACCACATTTGCTTTCATTGTAGAACGCTACAGTTTCTGGTGTTTTCTTTTCGTTATTTGCAATTGTAACATTTGAATGAAGTGTGGTCAGTACAATCACATTCTTCCGCTTTTTTCCTTGATATGCAGTAAGTATGGTACCGGTACCTTCATGTTTATAAATATTCGTTGAAAAAAGACTGTCTTTTTTATTTTTCAGGGAATCTGGAATTTCTCTTCGAGCTTTATTCAAAATTCCTACTAGACTTGTTTTACATTTTATCAGTTCTTTTGCCATTTCCAGTGAATTAAAAAGTTATCAACTGTCACATTATGACCTTTATTTTTATATAGTTCCATTAGTTTTAGAACTACGAAATCCTCTAATCGTTTACCATCAGGTCGAGATTCATTTTTCCCCAATGAAGGAAATGCATTCAAAACATAGTTTGTTTCTGAATGAACAGCAATCCAATATTTCTGGCCATATTTATCTGGTTTAGGTGCTATAAGTTGGGTAAATGGGCATCGCGTTTTACTGAGAAATAATTGTTAGTCAATTGTTATGTTTTCTCCAGGCTTGTAGCTACGAATACAATTTTCTATACAACTATCCCCAATTTCAGAAATCATAGCTAATTGATTTACTTCAAGTCGCTTACAGCGAGTCCATTTTATGTCATATCTCAAAAATAGATATATTTTTAAAAATCTATTTCTAGTCATTGTTTCCTTACAAAAATCCAAGCCCCAACAGTCAGACCATAGGGATTGTAATTCAATATTTTTAGCATCGCTTACTCCACGAGCGTATAATATTGCGAGATAAGCACATATTTCATCGAAGGACAAAGTCCAGCTCTCAACTTTCAGAACTCGCCTAACTTCAGTTTCCGTACAGTTTCTTATATAATCTAACATAGATATTTATCCACAAAAAGAAACCAGGAGCTTAGTACAGATTGATCAGCATTTTGTTTTGCAAAATTAGTAGGGCCGCAACTTTCATGTAATATAAAATATACATACTTTATAATACTATATAAATACTTTATAAAATATACATATCTGTATATATTTCGATGGTTCTTATTTATATGTAACAACTGTTTCTTAGAAATGAAATTGCAGCGCGCTCTAGATTTGTTCCATAACATGAAAAAACTACGGGTGCAATATCAGTACTCACTTTAACATCAAAACCAGGTAACTCATCAACAATAGAAATTTAAGTTTTTTTTTTTCGAAATCCTAGAATATTCAATATATACATTCTTCTTTTCCAAGGATTATCAAATATAATTAACTAAGATCAAATCAAACTAAGAAATGTAGACTTAAATCTTCTATGTAAAGTGCAATATCTCCAAGTTTTAAATAATAACAGAATGAACACAACACAACTATATGTAAATTGTATGGTTTCCTTAATTTCTTCTTTTGTACCTATAATATACTTTTCTGATAGACTTGTGTGTCTTTAAAATAAATATTTTTTGAAGTTCATCTTTGGTAAAATGAGAATTTTTTTCTTAAGTATCTTTATTCCCTTTAAAAAATATACATAACAACACTTACTGATTTTGCTACTTCCTATCCATTTAAATGTTTTTTTTTTTTTTTTTTTTTTTTTTTTTTAATTTGCAACAACAAGGGATCCAATTGAAAACAACATTCGAAATTTTAATAACATTTTTTAGTAAGGCTTCTTTTCCTCAAGTTAATTAACATTGCTCACTAAATAAATATATTTTCAGGCAATATATGCTTCTAGCCGTACAAATGGTTAAATTATAGATTCCAGGTTGACGGAAACGTACTTTTCGGTGTGGTGAGTCTATAAAAGTTATAATAAACGATTCCGTAAATTTTCTATAGTCTTCTTTTTTAGGTCTTCTTGTAATTTTTTTCGCATACAAGAAATTATCATGTATGTCCTATTTTAGAGATTCTCAATAATCTGCAATTGATTCCATGCTAAATTGTGCCTACCACCGATATTTGCATGTTTTAAATTTCGTTATATTATGTTCAGTGCATTGTTTCGCGGCAAGCAGTCAAAAACTCAATATATTTAAAATAAGCTGCTTGAAGGCTCACCAAAGCATCCAAGTAAACGAAGATGCAGACGAACAGACACAGCACTAAATCCACACAAAACAATCCCGTACTACATAGGAAAAAAAACAATCTCAAACCTGAAAAGAGCTCTAAAAGAACTAACACTTAAACATTGGCAGTTCCAGTGGGATTATGGTATCACAAGCAGGCCGGATCACAGATACTTCCCAAAAATAGACAGACATAGATTAATAAGCTTTAAATTATTATTACAAATCTATACAGGCCATGGGGGTATTCCCGTCAAACTTTCAGAGATTTACACTGAAGGTTTCGCCGGATGGCGAGTGTGGAATACCAGGAACATCCAAACTCTACCTCACAGCCTGCCCGTTCACCCAAGCGTACCATCTGGTCGACATAACAACAAGCAACGTGAAACTTTGGCATAAACAGCTAGCTCAAAACAAACACGTACAAACAAAAGGCAAAATAATGATAAGATGTCTAATTGACAACATAGACTACATCTCACACCAATACGAGGCAAAGTCTAATGCAGTCTAAAACCCTTTCTTCCCGACACATACGGTTCTTCGGGATTGCATCAAGCTCCAAGAAGAAAGTGGAAGAAGGAAAAATACCATGTAAGAACATTCTTATGTTGCACATAAAAAATAAGTTTAAAGAATAAATAAATATAAATACATAAAAACACAATGTGAAAACAAGCATGTATTTGCATTATAAAAATCGTTTTATAGCGCTATATAAGAGTGGAAGTCTATTAGAGATGAACTGATACCTCTTGAGCCCAATCATAAAAAATATAATGAATCTCAATAAAGTGAAAGCAGTTATCCTAAAATAGTAAAATGAACTGATGGCCATCGTGCCAGATCACAAAGAAATAATAAAAATAATAAAAAAATCATTATAGTGAAAACCAGTAGCCATCTTTAATAAAAATGATGAACTATTGGCCACGCAACAGGCTCCCCTCTATAGCGCACTAAGTAATGAAGTTAGTCACAAAGAAAATTAAAGATATCCCACATTTTGCATCTTGGAGGTGGAAGTAAAAAATGACGAACTAATGGCAGCATTAAGACTTCACCACGAAATGCCAAAATAATCAAATAAATATGACGAAAATTATACAAATGACTAACTCCCATGATAAAGAGGACTACCCACGAAAATGTCACCAAAGATAAAACTAAAAGTAAAAAGATCAGTGTCTTCCCTCAAGATTGTCAGTGCGTCTACGACCCGGCTGATCAAGGCGGTTTGTGCGAGTGTTGTGGAGGAGTGAGTCCCTCCCAGCCCATTTACTCTTCTTTATTTTATTAATCTGTCAATTTAACAAAGTTAAATAGAAACCATGAACCAAGAAAATAAAGAAAAATGTGGCAATCCCTAAAGAGCATTGTAGCAACGTCAGCATGGCTGTTACATGCTGTGATCAAGTGAATATCGCCCCACGTCCAGGTACTAACTCGTTCAGCTAGGCCCTCATGCCCGGTAAGTAGGGGCCTGGTCAGAGGCGCATATATAAAATATATTGCTAATGCTGCTGAAAAATTTCAACACTGTATTCATTCGGAATCGATCAAAGATTTGATGTCACATGTTGGTGGAGGTCGGGTATATTACATTTTCAAAAACTGTGGCTATGAATGTCCCTTTGAAGCTAAGACAAGAAAAAAGCATGTTTCAGATCCCAGGAGCATGATGAATTCCCAATCAATTATGGCCCTCTTAGACATTAAATGGGACGCCCTGACCACAGTATGTGGAGGTAGTTGTCGTGGATCAAACTCCATTGTTTCATGCCGTACAACTCTGGCCGAACATGCGGGTCACTTAATTTACCAGTTTATAGCAAAACACGATGTTTATGCGTTGATCCATTTCACTGTGACACGAATAGTTACCCAACGTTCAAATGGCTACAACAATCAAATCTGCTTCCTCTTAATGGGTTCGTCGTTACTTGGTGTTTTCCGATTATGATCCCCATCTGCGTGCACCTATGTTAGTTTTTATACACATTGCTGTTTATAAATCTATCCATTCGCTAAACGTTTTAGATTTACTTTGTATGAAGCATAATGTATGTAATATAATAATTAATATACATAATTTTAAAATAAACTATGCTGCTGAAGCCCGTACAGAAATGTTAACAATGGGAGGCATATTTCACGTAATTCCTGCTCTTTATGGAATTTTTGAACGCCAATATATCTCCTCCAAAACAAGGATTGCCGGTAAAATTATTTTGTGTTTCTAAAACTTCACATACCGGGAAACTTTTTTACAATGGGTGTGTCACAATTTGCGAGTGTGCCTTGTAATTATATTCAACTGTTATTTAAATTGGTAGACTTTTATATGCAATCAGTCAAAGGTACAATCATTACACTCCGTATTCACGGTCTTATTTTAAACGACACTCATGTTTTATGTCGATTTGTATTTCGATGCTCTGAACATAATAAAATTCTATACCTTAATGTGCCATGTGGAATTTGCATTTAACAAAGAAAAAATATATAAAGTGTACCATTATCCGTTATTTTATTATGAATTAACATACAATATATATATATATATATATATATATATATATATATATATATATAAACTTAAGATTTTCTTGATGTTCATATTTCAATATATCAATATTTAAATGCTGCATTTTTATTTTATTTATGCATAATTAACTCTCTGTAACATATTCTATTTTTTCTCAACTGCAATATTGGAGAAATATAGTTATTAAAAAATATTTTTTCTACATAAATAAAGATGAACGTTACATTTAAGATCAAGGTATGCTTAAATTATCTTTACTTCTGCGTTAACAAGGAAGGAGATATTTGCCCTCACAAATTGCTTATCATCAGATTTAATTTTTTATTGATAAACGATAAAAGCAGACGTATATATTTTGTTTTAATGAACATATTGCACTGAACGTTAAAAATTAAATATAACAGCTTGTGTGTAAGTAAAACAAAAATTTATAATTAATTTTTATCACAATTTTAACTTTACAGTCGAATGAGTGAAAAATTCAATAAAAATTTTATGCAAAGAAAATTATTCCTTTGAAGCTTTAATTTTAAATCCGATAAGTTAAGTTTTGAAAGATAAATTATTGTATATTTTTATGTATTTAAAATGAAATAAACGTAAAAAAACATTTTATTAAATACAATATACATAATCAACCTTTAATGTATATTTAAAGTTGTTATAGATTATATTTTATTACAGAATAATAACTATAAAAAAATATATGATATTTTCAATGATAATAACAGAAATAACTAACTATATATTGGGTTGTTCGGAAAGTTCTTTTCGTTTTGGAATACCAATTCGTACTGGAAAAGTCTCCTTATCAATTAATAGACATTAGATATTGAAATTAATGTCTAATAGTTTAATGTTAGAAATTTCTGGTACGAATTGGTTTTCTTAAACTTTCCGAACAATCCAATATATATGTATATACATATATCTAAATTGAACTTTCATAAAATATTTTCTAGACGTTCTTGTGTACACCTTGGAGAAACTACACTCCCAATGTCGCAGTACTCTTCTTAAAAAATACAGTATGATTGTATACATTGACAGACAGAGAGACTCATGAATAACCTATTTTATTTATTAATGTAGATGACCTAAACAAGAAGCCATTTGAAATGGGAAGAATTATTACATTGAACCATATTTATTCGATCACTACGCTACTGGGAGAGGAATATTATATTTTTATATAGGTAATAAAAATTCATTTATTATTGACATTTGTATCAACAAGTGATCTTAACTAAAATTTCGTGACTCAGATACTAAATATATATATATATATATATATATATATATATATATATATATATATATATATATATATATATATATATATATATATATATTGGTATTTAGGACTAAAAAGTCATAAATAATGATGGATTCTAATGTAAATTTTATGAAAACGAAATCTTACCAAAAGTATATTTGAAACATGATCTCTACCAAGTATTTACATTTTTATAATATACTAGCAGAACCACCCGGCTTTGCCCGGGTTAACATAAATTAAAATACGACAATAACAAGGATGGAGGTTTGTGAATTCTCGACCATAAATCTATAAAAAAAGACAATTAGAAAGAATAGAGTTACTTTGACCCAACCTTAGTAAATTTTCTCAGCTTTATAAATGAAAATGCGCGTTTTCTTTGCGCATACAATAGAAAAACATACGATGTTCCTGAGAACGAAAAAAAATCAGCCAAATGTCATAACATTTTGAGAAATTAGCTTTCATATGGCATCTATCTATATTATAAGACAAAAACATATCCGTGAGTAATTTCCACATCACATTGACTGTAGCAACGACCTAACCATTAAATTTTGCTTGTACTGCATTTTTGTAACTACTAAATATCGCATAATTTCATTTTCTAAAGTGCCAATTAGGAAAAAAATGCACTTTCAAATGTAGTTTGAAAAGTTTATCTCAATTTACTGATTTCTTATGGATTTTAAAGCATGTATACTTTTTAATCTGTGTCCAATCCAGTTACGGAAGATTAACTTATTTGATCTTTATAAAGTGAAGACATTTATTTCTAAACATAGCACATTTAATTTTTATGAGGACGAATAATTAAAATGTACCTTCAATGTTATTTGTTTGAATAGCGTATCTCAATTTACTGATGTTTTATGGATTTTAAAGTAATTTTCCAGAATGGATATTTTTAAATCTGCGTGCGACTCAATTATAAATGATTAACTGGTTTGCTCTTAAAACAATGTAAATAATTCAGCATTTGTTAGTTTACGTGTAATCTTCCCTAAATAAATTGTCAAATTAAATTAAAACTTAAAAGATAAAGAAAGAAACTATGGAAGCCTCGCATAATATTTGAAGGAGTGCTCAAAATATATTAATTTCATAGTTTTAAATGTTTTAATATCACTTATTATTTACACCAAAATCAATATAACCAAAGAAAACATTTCCTTTTTTTATTTTAATTTTTTTTATTTTTTATCTTATTATTTACTTTTAAGTTGGGTCTAAATTGCATAACCCAGCCACTACAGTAACATCTAAAAAAATTATTTTGTTTGGCTTAAACGTTAGTTGTGGGTAAGCCTTTACTTTATTGATAATAATAAACGTTTATTTCAGAAAATCAAGACATTTCAGTGACAATAAAACATCATTTTAAAAATGTAACTTAAATTTTCAGTAATAAAAATTAAATGTATAATGATTAGATGAAAGTCATGTAAATTTTATATGTACATTTAGTCGTGAAGTGTTTGTTGAAAAACGAAAGAAATGACCCTCTCTTTAATATAAATCAAAGAAAATTGTTACCACTGTTTCTAAATCTATAAAACACGTATATATAACGTATAGCTATAAGATACAGCTGTAGTATGCAACCGAAGTAGGAATAAAAAAAAGCAGACGATTACTTAGACACAGTTTGAAATTAAAATGAAAACCTTTAATAAAATATGAGGTCATACCTATTTTTTTTTAACATTTTAATTAAATTGTTTTCTTGAAATTGAAACTTGTGTATTAAAGTAGATGTGTTAACTACAAATAAATTTAAATTAAAGTACTATATCATTTTAATGCATTTAAAGTTATCGTTTTCTATTTATATAGAAACAAAATGCGCATTGTTTTCATAGAAACACTTTAATTTCCGAAATTAAATAATATAGGGAGTGATTCTGAATTTTTATTGGCTTATAAAAAGAAAATAAATGTGTTATCATTTGTTTTTAAATTTTTGTGCCGTTTTTTAGAGAGTGGGAACAGGAAAGAATTATTGCATTAGAAATTGAGAAAATTTTTTTTTGTAATGATAAACTGTGGGAGATTTTTGTAAAAATGATAAAGAAGAAATCTGAGAAATTTTTAAAGTGACAGCGATTTTACTCGTGTTCTAAAACGTATGTACATCAAGTTTCGTTCAAATCGGATAAAAACTGTAGATTTGTATGAGCAACATACAGACATACATACCAAGAACGACTTTTATATATATAGATAAAATAATTAAGAGAAGGATAAAGTGACTGGTAAAGAGACTGGATAAAGAGAATGGTGTTATTTAACAATGCTACTGCAAAAATATAATATTTCAGAATAGAGAAAGCTTCTGATGACTTTTCATGTTTTACATTTTATTATTTTTTTTTAAATATTAAATGTAATAATCAGAAGCATCGAATCTGTATGAGGTCCAATTAGATCCAGATATATATATTAGTAGTATATATATATATATATCCATAATACAGGCAGAATAATCAGGTTATGCCAATCTATGATGGGAAAAAATTTATTTGGTAAAATTTTCAAATTTTATATTTACTATAACTTATACTATAACTTATATTTACTATAATTACATACGTAAATATTATTTGGATAAGTTTTATGTTAAATTCCTTATTATGGTTTTAAAATGTTTTCAGTAGATTTGAGACAATTTTCACGAGTTTTTTTTTTTTTTTTTTTTTTTTTTTTTTTTTTAAAGAAATTCTATTTTTTTATATTCTGCATAATAATTATAAACTGCATTTAAATAGCAATTTGCATAGTACAAATCCTCTTTGAAATGACTCATTAGATCATAATCTATCTCATTTAGAATATTCACTATATTTATCTATGGTATTCAAACTAATTTATTTCTGTGAATTTCTCTGATCATGCAGAAATTAATTAATTTCCCCTAGAATGTAAATCGTACTCAGTGATTAGATGTACATACTGCGGAATAATAGAAAATCGAAAGGTTTACTGTATTCGTCCATGCAATTTATAACTTACGATTTTACAAATGTATAATATATGGTAAATAAAGTTTTTTTTTAACGTAATGTTATGTTCAGTAACGTTAGTAATGGAAGCAAATAATGTGTAAAATTAGAGAAAGGAACATCTAGTGAGTAGCGTGAATTGACCATTTATTAAATGTATTTCAGAATATTTATAACAAACAGTAATACATATTTGTCCATACCAGGAACACATAATGTGAGAAAACATTTTCTTTTTCGAATTATTTACATAAGAAAAGTTCATTTTAATATCGGTATATATATGCGGTATACCCGCGTGGTTGCAAAAGAAGTTAAGAGTGTTTTAGTACAACAGTAATGGAGGAAATGCTTTACTCATTTATGGAATTTTTAATAAATTTTGAAAACTTTCTCTGTTTTACAAAGAATCACAAAAAATTCTATATACAATAAAATTTAATAATAATCACAAAATTTACAGGTTTCTTTTGAAATCATTATTTGAAGCATATATTTATTTTGTTTGATACATACTTGTTTTTGTACATAACGTAAAGGTACCTATCGTGTTCCATGTATCTGTAGGGACCTTCTGTTAATGTTTAAAAACAAGCCACTAACGCATTTCTGAAAGTGCCTAAAATTAAACTGATTTACTAAAATCCTTAGCTATTAACTGTTAATAAACTAATAACAGGTAACAAAATTGGGATCTAATACCATGTCCTCTTTAGAGCTTCATTGTATACTATTTATGTTTCATAATTTTTTTATTTAAAATGTTTTGTGTAGTCCGTTTAGCATGTTTCCTAATTAAAATCAATGTGTAAATGCTTTTTTTTTCTTAACTACAAGTGTATTCAGTACTCTGGTGTAAATTTCAACATAATTGCGAAATTTGTCAGAATTTCAATAAAAACGCTTCTTGCGGCATTTCTAAACATAATCAAATTACGTTCATATTTTAGTTCTGTCTTTTTTTATCAAAGACAACTTATGAAAACTATAGCATCTTGAAAAAAATTAAACCTAATTGCGAAATTTGTGAAAATTTAATAAAAACCCAAAGTTTACCCTTCTTACCTCTAAACATAATCTAATTACGCTGATATTTAATTTCCGTGTTTATTTTGATCGAAAGCAACTTTTGTAAACTACAGCTTATTGAAATAATAATAATAAAAAAATGTAACACAATTGTGAAAATTGTCAAAATTTTAATAAAAACCTAAAGTTTACCCTTCTTGCATAATCCCTTCTAAACATAATCCCATTATGCTAATATTTAATTTCCGCCTTTATTTTGATCAAAGACAACTTTTGAAAACCATAACATATTGAAATTTTTTTTTTCGTTTCACCCTAGTATACAATATTGTTTCACATGGTACGGAGCGAACTTCTGGAGCAACGACAGTGCAACTTCGCTAAGTTATCAGACATGTACTGGTTTAAAGAAGATATTAAAAGATAATAGAGCTTGAAAGTTTTTTTTCTAGAATTGTTTGGTTATACTTTTATAGATTTTTTCCATAGAATTTACTTTACTAAAATTTAGAATTTGGTTTTTTTGTGTTCTAATTTATGCAAAAATATCATAATATTAAATATCAAACAGTTTTTTCTATATGGAATAGAACATATTTTAAATAAAATTCATTAATAAGAATTTTTAGCAATTGAACACAAACGATAAACTAATAAAATGTCAGCGGTTTATGGCTTTTAAAAGGCGTTTTTCGTAGAGAATCGTACATTTGTTTAAGAGGAAATAAATCATTCCAAAAGTTAACCATTTATATCAGTTATTTGTAAATACAGTTTTTAAGATTTATGAAGAAAATCTAGAAAATCACAATGAAAAAAAGACTATGATAAACAAAATCTCTCTGTAGGAAAAATCTAAATACCCAAAAGAAAAACAAATTGCTGTGCTCTTTCTTCCGTAATTAGACGATTGACTGCTAATTTAAAATTGCTAAAAAGTAAAACATAATGTAGATTTTTTTTTTAATTAATTGCAAAGGCTGTTCATATAAGTCACATATGTTACTACAAAGTATCAAATATGACAAAAAAAAAGTAATATTATTTACAGATTTAAAGATTTAAAACTTTGTATGCTGATAGAAACAAAAGAGTAATGTAAATTTTTGCAAGAGGATTGGATACGAGTTTTGGAGGAATTTGTTTTTAAGCAGAAATCTGCGTAAACAAAGATTATTCTCTCCATGGAAATTAAAAATAATGAGTAGAGAAAACCAAGGAATATGTATATAGCAAAAAATACGCGCTTTGACACAAAGATTTTCTCTAATGCCTATTATTCACGTTGACAGTAATGCATAATTTTCGTGTTTTTGTCTCCATTATTTGTAAAGTTTTTTTGCACCAAAAACTGGAATTTTTTTTTAGTGACATTAAACATAGACATATGTAAAATACAAAGTAGCATAATTCTGTAAGTTTTGTTCTTAAAAGGTGGGAATGTTTCCTCTTTAATTTGTTAGAAAACGAAGAAAGTTTTTCTAAATACAACTTATAGGACTCAGAGAGCGTATAAAAATTTTAATTTCGTAATTAAGAAAATTACGTAAATTGATTCTTACATAACGGAGAACAACATTTGACATATTTCTACAATTTTATTTATACCTGTAAAACTAGCTACTTAGGATTTAGCTATTGGCAACGATAAGAAGGGAACAGTTTGTATATAACACAAAAAATTACATTGCAAATTGTGGAACATTACATGTTAAATAAAGTAAGTTCAAAGTAATAGCGACTTTCCCAACTAAAGTTGAAATCCCTGATCTGCAGAATTACTAGTGAAATTATGTAATGTGTCCTTCTAAAATTTTAAATAAATTTGTGTTATGCGCAAATAAAATACATATAAAGTAGCAAACAGCTGTTTCGGAGCTTCTAAAGCTACATCATCAGTGCCATTATCTTCATCATCATCATTTTAATATAACGGTACAAATTTCAATCCTCCCATTTTAAATATATCTTCTGTATTGTGAACACCAAACTCAAGATTTGTAAGTCTCACCTTAAGGAGCCCACCAACGATACATGAAAACTTGGCTGTGGTCACTGCTGGAGCATTGATAAAGGTAATTTTTTAATTTTCATTTCTTCCAAGGAATATATTTTGAAACTTTGAAAGTTTATTCTGGCTGAAAGAAAATATATAATTTAGGGTATACTGACACTGTAATTATTGTTAGATAAATGCTCTGAAGTGGCTCAATACACATTTACCTTATATTTTAGTTAAATCATAACCATGTCATTTAGAATATCCACCCTGTTTATTCGTAACATTGAAACACATTTGTTTTGTTTTTTTACTCTCTACTTACACATAATGAGAGTAATTTCCACTGGAATGCATTTGTGGATAAATCACAGCTAATCAATTGCATTCAGTGATGAGGAAAAAGAAAAGTGAATTGACAGAATTAGTGTTTTCATTGATGTATTTTCTCTTAAATCTACGAAAAATATTTAAATATGTCAAAAGCAATTAGTATCAATAATCACATGTATAATAATCACATTAAATTACATTAAAATACACAAATATAGTCTAGTCATAATATGCGTACACTCTCAGAAAAAAACTGTAAACAGCCTTATTTGATGAAAAACGGTCTGATCCACTAAATAAGCGGCCTTATTCCTTACATACTTAGAAAATTGAGGGCAATCCACATATTCTTACAGTTCTAGCCCATATGTTAGCAAAAATACCGTACGACCCCATACATTGTCCTCCGCTGGGGTATAACCCTTCATTTTACTCGTGTTTCGAAAATTTTAACCGGCCAAAAAAGCGATTCTGTGATGATTATCTAACGTGCTACGTGCTACGGAACAGTAAGTAAAGTATTACTGTGTTTTAAAGTGCATTATTTCCTGTGCATTATAATGCTGCATTATTTTGCATCGTGAAATTACGGGCTGCACAAAATGATTGGCATGGACTTTTTTTTATTTTTTTTACGGGGTATGACTGGAATCTCTGCTGCCGGCCTCTGCCCGTAATTTTACAGGGATATTTTTGTGTGTGTAACACTCTTGTCGTATATTATATTAAATGAGAATTTTTAATTTATTTATTTTTACTTAAATCGTTAAAGATATTAACACTTTCTAGAAAAATAAATGTGTAACTCAAGCAGCACGGTTACTATTGCATTTATAAAGTGACTGCAAATGTCATTACATCAGAAATTAGAAACAATATTATGTTATTCTTATCTTTTTTTATATAATATTTTAATATTTATAATTCATTATAATTTTTCTTTAATTCAATATTATATTTTAAGTTTATTTGAGAATTTTAATGTATTTATTTCCTTGTCTCTCAAACTTCTGAAACTCTCATACTGTACACTTTTCATACTCCTTGTGATTCACGTGTAACATATTTGGATTTATACAGCAATGTTTTTTATAACGACCTAATTTTTCTTATGATGGAGTGAGCTTAATAAAGATTATCTATATCATTCTAACACATTTTCTAAAATAGATTGACCACCGAAACTGTTTCATAAAAAACAAACTGTCATAATAATAGATATAGGATTTCCTAACGTATGAAAGATGTATATTTGAAAAACTTTTATTTCTAGAGAAATAAGAATTTTGATCAATCTTTATTTTAGACATCATATTTTAAATGTATTTACAGGAGACATGATTAAAATTAAAATATTTGAATAACTTATAATCCACACTGTTAAAAAATTTAGAAAAACGTATTTTAATTGAATTTAGATCAGAACGTTAAAGTTATATAGAGTTTTGAGATTTATTGATAAAATAAAGTAATATTCATTCACCCACAGTGTTAAGATATTGAAAAGAATTAAATAATATTTTGACGTTTAATTATTTTATTTTTAGAGTATATTAATACTAGTATTAAAAAATGCTCTGAAGAGCACCAAAAAAGGTTAATATGTTTAAGTATGAAAAAGGATTGGACAAGTGCTTCTAATTGAGCATGAGAAAGAAAAGGGGTTCCTTCTTGGCTGCAGCTCACTGTCAATGCCAACTTTTGAAAAAATCATATTCGCGCTTTTTCATATAAAAGAAATTTGCGGTACTGTAGTAAAAGTTTCCATTGTGCTTTACATTTTAACTGCATTGTTCTACTGTTGTACTGTGCCTGCGTCTGCAATGCAACTTTGTACAGTGCACTGTGTACCATTATTGCTCTACAGACTGTACTACACTGTACACTCCTATTATACTTTTGAGCCTCAGTGCCCATCCGCACTGTTCTTTTATACTTCCGTATTAAAGGTATATGCGTCTAATGTTCGTTTATAGCTTACATATGCATTGCTGTACTGCATATTGCATTGTGGAGCCACAGCCACTTGCATATAATACCAACAATCAATGAATGCGTTATACTGTCATGTGTGCATATGTGGAATTGTTCCTGTTCAGAATGCTGCAACACTCTGCACTGCAATACAAATCAATTTTCTGCGCAGTTCTACACTGCGGGCATGCTTGGTAGCACTGCATGAGTATGATACGCTGCAGTAACTAAGGTTTTTGCTACTATGTCGCCTTACATTCATGTATAATCAATCTGGGTCTTTACTGGCTACGTCTTTACACTATACATTTTTATCGTAACTGTGAGTGATTTCATTTGTATGGAAAAAGCGCGAATATGGTTTTTTCAAAAGTTGGCATTGACAGTGAGCTGCAGCCAAGAAGGAACCCCTTTTCTTTCTCATGCTCAATTAGAAGCACTTGTCCAATCCTTTTTCATACTTAAACATATTAACCTTTTTTGGTGCTCTTCAGAGCATTTTTTAATACTAGTCATTTAAATTTTTTGATAAAAACTGACGATTTTTTAATATTTTGAAAAGCAAAAAAATTTCTGCTGTCAAAATTTTATTATTACATTTTTTTTACAGCACTCGCCAAATCGTTGACTGTTCATCGCCAAAGTAGCATTTTTGCACCTCTTCCTGCTCTTTCAAATATCACGGGACCGTCCACATCAATAATTAAATGTTGGTTTTCCATAGCTATCACCTCATAAAGAAATTGGATTCTATCATTGTCTCAATCGTATCCATGGACTGTTTCTGCTGCACTGATGTCGTCTGATATAGGCTGAGTTGTTCTTTCAGTGGTACCTTTCCTTACTACTATTCTTAGTCTTTCTTAAAATCGCTGAATGGGGCCGAATATTAAATTCTGATAATTATACTAACGAACAGTTCAGTGATGATGCTATAAAATTGAGTTTTGATTTTGCATCGTTATTTGGTGTATGGGTGTATAATTTAAGAAAGTTATGCCGCAATATATATATTTTTTATGTATATAACACAATGTTCCTTGTTAGATTGCTGTATTTAAATTCGTACCAAAAGTTGCATGTTCCAACACCCCCAAACAATTGTTTCACTTTGTTCAAAGAAAGTTCCAAAAATCAAAATTGGGCATTTACAAATGTTAGCTGCAATAAATCCACAAACAAAATAATGTTTTTGCCACCAAATCTATAATCTCGCTTGTTTTTACAACATTCGCCAAATCGTAAGCTGATCATCGCCAAAGTAGCATTCGAAACTATACTGCACTCATCGATAATTACTAAATTACTAAATCCAATGATTTCCATTGTTGCTTAAACAATTTCAGACCGTCAGAATTGAGCTTAAATTATTCTGCTTCATTCGTATGTTGGACGGGCAATTTGAAAAACGTATGAATTGTACTTCTTCCAATGCTGAAGGCAGAAATTCCCGTTGGTGCTAATACTGCAGCAGCATCATTATTGTGAATACTCCTTAAACAAACTTTCTGACTGAATAATTAAATTAGCAAGCTTTTTCCTGTACCAGCAACTCCACTTACAATCAGATTTGTGGGTGGAATAGACGGGTCTTTCTTTTGTTCTTCTATGTGCTTTATAATTGATTCAAATATTTTCCTTTGGTCAGCATTCATTTTTTTTTCTTATTCAATTTATCTTCATTAATAACAATTTCTTGGTGAGTTTCGAAGTTATCAAACTCGTCTCATCATATCAACGTCATAGCAACGTCATCAATATCATATCAACGTCTTCATTTGGTTCTTCGATATTTTCAAGCTGGCAGTGCAAATCACTTTCTTGTTGCAGCTTTTCAGCCAAGTCCATTGCAGCTTGTAGTCGTTGTTTTGTTTCGCGACATTTTTCCATCTGTGGAAAAATTTTCACATTGGGCTCAAAGGATTCACGGTAGAGTTTAAATTCTCGCAATATGTCTTCTTCGTTTCGCCAAGGCTTGAACAACATCAGCAAAGAATGATGATAGTACAACTCAATTCCAGCGTCCGTTTTCGTATTATGGTTGGGCGTTTTCAAAACAATTGGTTTCAAACGTTTTCTGAACCAACTGAGGTTTTTTTTTCTTTAGGTAGCTTTCAATACAAAAAAGTATAAAGCTACCTATTGCAGCAGTTCGGAGGAAAGCAGTTCCGGAAAATTTTGATATATTTTCACCGATCATGACCCCCAGACCCCAAAACCACCCTCCATTCAAATGTTGATTTATATATATATATATATATATCCATATATATATATATATATATATCCATTAAGGTCACCAATGTCTCGACCGAGTTCGTTGGCCAGCTTGGTCCGCCATTTTGTTTCAAGATGGCGGCCATTTAAAAATTTAAAACTAAAATAAATATACAAAAAAATTAAAAATTCAAATTTATTTTTTAATTACATGTTAGGCCTTGATACAAGGATTCCAGAGCATTTTTTGGTTTACCTCTATCTTAAGAAATGGCTGATATAGAGCAGTTTGAAATTCTAGGGTGGCTGACATTTTGAAACAAAACAGCACATTAACGCGATTACTCGCAAATTATTTTCTTTCATTGTTGTAATAATTTTCCCAATCATACGCATAAAACTATATATTCATATCCTTTAGCGCCAAAATTGGCGACAAAATTGGCAAAATTGGCGAAATATCGCCAAATTTGGCGACCAAAATAAGTCTTCATAAATGAAGCCAATTTGGCTATTGCTCGATAATTTGGCGAATTTCTTATTCAAATTCAGTATTAACGAATCTTTTGTAAACGTTTCTTTGCATTTTAACTTGCTGTTTTCGTGTAACATTAGCTAAAATTTTAAAACGAAGATGTAGGAAAGCTACCTTTTCCTCCCGGTACAGGCCGGAAGGACTTTTTTATTCGAAATATTCTACAGACTTTTGGTTTATTTCGTTCGTATTAGTACCTAGTGGTCAATTCGTAAAAATACATGTTTTCTAATTTGTCATCTCGATTCGGGTAATAATCATCAATCATATTCCGACAGTAAATTTCAGTAGATCGTTCATCCTCTTTTGCCAATAAAACCAAATCACGGTGACTTTCAGCTTTCTTCGCCGGTCTTTTTTCATGTTGGTGCTTAAGTATTGCACAGCATCCCATGAATAGAAACATTTATGGCCAAGAATTTTGTCTACGGCTTCGTAACTTACAATTTCTCGACTAATCATGTTTAATCTGGCAGAAGCGCGTAATTTGGTACCAAGAATTTAGCTTTCGTCAATGGACTTCCAAATCTCTTCACTACGATTTTTTTCCGGTTTGGTTATATAACGCATAATGTAACGATTTAACACCAAACTGGGTTCTCCAACAAACTGGATGTCAATATTGGCGGCTCACATGTACAAAATCGAGGTATTATAATCATTGATCCAAGTTTGTTTATCTGATAACTTTGTAACATTGTGTCCACCTTTCCGACATAAAATGCAGTTTTTAAAAGAATTTAAAGTTCAATGTTTCACCAAACCATACTTGAAAAATGAGTGTAATAATATGAAGCCTGATTATGGCACATTATTCATGACCTTTTAGATGAGAATAATGATAGATTTTCTAATCTTCCATAATCGAGTCTACAGCCGATGTTAGCGAGAAATATAAAAATTAGGTATTTTTCGGTTAGCCGGGAGTCATTGAAATATATATATGTATGTATATATGAATGTATATATATATGTGTGTGTATATATATATATATATACGTCACTGGCACCTGGTTAACCGAAAAGTACCAAAAAATATTATAGCAACAATATGGATACAGTGTAAATGTGGATATGATTAAAGGTTTTTCACAAAATACACTTTATTGCATAAAATTTTATTAACTAAAATACGCCAATTGGCTAATTTATATAACACAATTACGAAAAATTACTTAATATTTTTAAAATAAATATAAAATTAATTGACGCCAGTAAGAGCCCACTAAATCTACCGGCGCAGGTTTTTCCCCTTTATTGTATAACAATTATTTGTTTTCTTACTTTAAGTATATATTTGTATTTTAATTTTAATAAAATAGTGCTTAAAAGTCTGTATTTTTCAAACGTTATATTTTTTAAATGCCCACATTCGTTTCAAAATTGTTTTTTTTTTCAAATGTTTTGATTTACGGGAATTTCATTTTGCGCCAACTATGCATAATGGAAAAGTACAAAAAAATGATATACATTCAATACATAACAAATCACAATGTTTGGCACGGTTTGCATGACAACATGCCCGTAAGGCATGGTGACATCACGGCGACGTCACTGTGAAGTCACACTGTGACTTTGTGATAGTCGTCGTGACGTCACGTGACGTCGATGTGAAGTCACTGTGACGTAAATGCGAGGTCGTTATGGCCGTTTTCAAGGCTTTCTGTGACCTCACAATGTGACTACTTTGTGAAGTCACCGTGCGACTTCAATGTGAAAAATGTGACGAATCTGCATGGGATAGGGTGACCAGATTTTACCCGAATCCTATACGGATTGTTCGGATCCCAAATTTTTTTATGGTTCAAGTTTGTGACGTTTGTGACGACACTGCACCGGGTCAGGTGACCAGATTTTACCCGAATACAATCCAGAAACTTCGGATCGATATTTTTGGATTTGTTTGGCTACAGAATAGATTTGGATTAGTTGTCGTGTGACCTGATTTTCGTGAACCCGATCTGACCCGAGTCGGGTATAATGTTTTTACTGTAAGTCTTGTTCAGAATAGAATCTTGCATACGACCAAGTAACCAGATTTTAACAGAATTTGTGTTACGATACAATTTCTGATGTCGGCTCGGATCTAGAGTCATGCACGAATCCGGTTATATACTTCTTGAACATGATTGAATGTCTACTTGAACATGAATGATGGTTGACTGAAACTATATTTACATTTAACCCGTAATCTTACCTTAACCCAACAACAACAACAACAACAACAACAAAAAATGTAGGCCCACAACCCGACCGAACCTGATAAATGATTTCGCATAGATTCGGATAACAAGATTTCACCAAATACGGATAAGATCGACGATAAGGATTGGATCGGCAATCATTTTTTTTTATGCAACTCGTATTCAAATTAAAACTTTGCATCTGATTGGGAAACCGGCTAATGTAGCCGTTAAACAAGAAAATTATAAATGTAAAAAACGCATACTAATATAAAAATAATAGATGAATCCATTAAAAATTATAATAAAATTAAATATTTTTATAATATGAAATTCTATTGTGCAAATAACCACTTTTAAAAATAACTTCGACTTCCATTTGTTTTATGTAACCACCAAAAATGTTGACTATAATTAAAACTATGCTATTTTGCTTTTAAGTATTGAAGTTTTTAAATGTGTATACTTTGCCATATTTCCCCTCGTTCAGTATCACGAAACTTCCTGACACATTTATGAACAAATTTTTAAACGCTTGGCACTTGCATGCCTGATTATTAAAGAGATTTGGAATGAATAGCGTTTTCCATTTTTAAATAAATGAAATGCTTAAGAGCAATTTTGGTCACGTTTTTTCCGTTTCTGACGCTGCGCGTCGGAAATTCGGTTCAAAACACCGACTTTGATAGTGTTTTCTGAAACATCTTTTGTCAAAAATGGAAAATGCCATTCTATTACATATATTCTGAATAAGAACACCTGCCAATTTCATGTGTTTTCGAATAAAAATGAATTCAGAAATTAGTTATTTTGGATTTGATTACAAATTTAATGAAAATAAAAGTATAGATTTTTAAATAAGCATTGTGAAAAATTTATATTAGGAATCCATTTAAATAATATATCTACCTATTGTGCGATATTATTAAATAATAAACATTGTATCAAGCAATAAAACATTTTTCGAAGCAAATGAAATTTAAAACTTCGGATCATAAACGCAAAGAAAAAAAAATATTTTTTTTTTCTTTACAAATTATTTTATTTATAGTTTTTGATAGAATACTAAATGCAGAGCTTAAATATCAATTTTTACTATAAAAAAAATTCGATAACATAACTGGAAAAATTACCTTAACTGAATAGCTCTTTTATTGTTTCATCAATATTCATTATTTTTGTGCACATAATATTGACATATCTTGACAACTAAATTTGTAATGAGTTACATTGTCGCAATTATTTCAAATATACCAGAAAATTATTTCTCAAAACCTCCACTAGCTAAGAAATTTTCAAATTGTAAATCAAATAATAATAGTTTTAAAAATTGCAATGTTTTTAATTACAATGAATAACTATGAAAATTGAACTGAGAAACGCAAAATATAAATACATTCCTCGTTATAAATAACACTTTACATTTAGAATATATATTGTTAGTAAATACTTTAAGCTTTTTTCCAAACTCTCTATTTAAAACGATTTAAAACATTAAAGATAAAATTTTATACAAGTGATTAAAAAAAAAAGATTTAAACATCTTAACATTTAAATAATGCACTATTACTGTACCATTACTAAATAAGAACTATTAACAAAACTGCGAAGACATTAAAAGTTACCTGCTAATCTATAAGTAAAACCACCAGTTCTAGGGATTAAGTTTTAATGGTCGTTGACTGCTTCCTTTTCATTGAAAAATGAGACGCAAATCCACTGCTTTAATTTTCAAAGTGTCCCGCTTACGTGTGTTCATAGAACTGAAATATCAAATATCACGCATACCTTAATAACGCACCCAGCTAGACATAAGGATAGGTTAAAATGGATGATTCACTTTAAAACGTTAATTTACTTTCACGGTATAAATTCCACAATATACTTCCACAAACTTAAAAGAACACCACACACTCTAATCCGCCGATGAAATTAATCGTCTGCCCTCAACATCTGCGATCATGATCTGCGCAGTAATGTTTACCACAAAGTAACATCTAGCAGGTGTTCCCAGAAAAAGAATAGAAAGAAAACAGTTAAATAAAGACATTTCAAATGATTTATAGTTTATATGACTGACAAATAACTTCTAATAAAACTATAATATTCTGTTTTTATATGAGAGAGTTTAATATTCTTGGAAATAAGCTGTTAAAATTTTAATTTTTATATATTTTTTAATCAGTTGCATTTGTTTTAGGCGTCCAAAGTATACATAAATTTTAAATAAAAATGGATTTAATAGTCTTTATAAAATAATTACGACATAAATATAAATACTATTCTGCAATCAGATTTCCTAAATACGATTTTTTCATTTTTTACACTCTATTGAAAAGAGCAATATATTTAACAGAGGTGATATCTTATTAAGCACTGACCAGTTTTGGAATAAATTGCTATAGGAATGACATATACTTTATGACATATTTTTAATTCGTTTTTGTTCGGAAACGCATGAAATTGGCTTTTGTTTTTATTCAGAAACTCTGTAATTGAAAGACGTTTTCCATTTTTTAGTAAAATCAGAAGATCTTTCAGAAAAGAATGTCAAAGTCAGCGTTTTGAACCAAATACCCGACGTAACAGGGAAAGAAAAGAGAAAAACCAGTCGTCACGTGACACGAATTGCTTATAACTCGATAAGTAATTTATTTATCAAAAAATGGAAAACTCATTTCGATTCCAAATTGCTTCCATAGTCAGTCCTCTCCATTTTATGCCTTTGCGTTTAAAAATGAGTCAGAAATTATGTCAGAAAGCTTCGCGTTGTGGAGCAGGTCAGTTGAGAACCATCTTAAATATTCAGTACATGAAAAATCTTGAACGCGTTCGACGGTCACCCCGAGCACCCCCGATGTCGAACTCGCAAAAATGGTGTCCTCACTTTTTAAACAGAAAGCTGATGATTGGGTTGAGTGGCCCCTCAAAATAATAAGAGATTGGAGATTTTTAAAATATTTTTAGTATCACAAAATTAGCAAATGAGTTCTATGCGGTGGTAGGAAAAAAAATTAAATGTTTGTATTTAAAATGCTAACAAATCTCTAAATCGCTAACAGTTTTATTATTAATGGGAGATCTATTTCTGAATTACTTTCCGCCAAAACTTTCCTACGTTACTAAATTTCTATTTAAGGATTTTTACCTGTGTATTATATAGTATATTTTGTTAAATTTCATGAAAATGGCAATGAAAATTGTAAAAAAATATCTGCCGCATATATGTAGACAAATATTTATTTATTATTTTATTTTGGAAATACAATATATTTAAATAATGTGTGACAATGTTTTTATTAATGATTTAGGTACATGACATAATTCAATTCTATATTTTATGAGTTTTTTTCCAAATTCTCTCTCCGATCACACCGTGAAGTCACAGAGTGTTGGCATTTTGGTCATAGGTTTTACGTGACTTATGTGACTTGCAGTGACGTCATTGCAACGTCACAAAAATTTTTAAAGCTGTCAAAAAGTAATTTTCTTCATGCCATAAGATGTTCTAAAGTTTATTTTAAGTTTTCTTTAGATCTTCAAGACGTTCATATTTTGATCACAGTGTGACGTTACAAAGTGGTGTCATTTTGGTCACTGATGTGACGTGACGTACATGACTCACGGTGACGTCACAATGACGTCACTGTGACTGTGCATGCTATGCGGGTGGTTTGTAGACAACATCTGCTAAAGTTGAGAGTTGAAATAATTGGCGCATTAGCAAACATTTTGGCATGGTGTTGGTATAACAGAAAAGTACCAAAATGAAAGATACAGCACAAGCTGTACAGGAACGACTTAATAACGATGACATTGAAAACTATTTTCCGCATATTTTACGTGAATTAGATGGAATTATGAGACACAATTCTTTTACACAAGCATATAAAATGCTTAGTAAGTTTGAACGTGAATAGCAGGAGCATGTTAGGTGATACAATTTTCCAATATATGTATTTCCTCATTGTCGATGAATAGTATATGTGTATATTTATCAATTATTTCAAATGTAATGTGAAAACCACGATTATTACCCACCGTACTATAACGGGCATTTACGCTGGTAAAAGAAAATAAAAACAAATAAGCATGTTTGACACGTGATTTATTTAATTTGAATGAATTCTGTTGCATCATCATCCTCTAAAATAAAAGCGTAAGTCATGTGACTGTCATCAACAGTTCCGGGATGGCCGTTTCACTTTTTCATATGCCAGGCGGCCATTTTTATTCAAAGTTATTTTTTCGAATAAAACTGCATAAAAGTTACATTTTAAGAAAGATCGTTCAAAATAAATTAATATTTGAGAGGTGACTTACGTTCAATTATGTATATATTCTTCAATAACTTCAGTCAAAATTAGGTTCACAGTTCAAATTCTCTATTCATGAAAGTAAAAAAAAAAAAAAAAAAAAAAAAAAAAAAAAAAATTGATTCGTCGTCAACATTTAAAATATTAAATCATGGAGGTAATCATTCGCAAAGCAAGTTCTCCGCGAATGAATTTTTGGACCGCTGCCTCGCGTCAAAAAAAAAAATTCGCACCAGTGAGACAATCAAAGTTTACCATAATTATGTGATATACAACTCAACTTCCTTCTGGACCTTTTCTTGACGTAAATTGAACTCATGTAATAATATTTAATGAATCAAATTTTTAGCATTTTTAAAATCGATAATACAGCTTTTATTTATCGGGTGTACATATTAGAAACAATACTTCGACTTTGAAATCAAATGTTTTGATTTATATTTTTTTTTCTAAGAGAAAAGTGTGAAGTATTTTAAATTTATGTAACATAAGCATTTCGGATTAAAGTTAAGTATTTTAAATGAAATGAGTGACAGGTTTATAATTTAAAATTAAATTAATGTAGTATGAATGATGGTGATGGGAACAATATTGGCGATTTATCATCTGCTCCTGGCTAACAAAAATACTCATAATTAAAAAAGGAAATAAAAATAAATAAATGATAGTTTTATGTAAATAAATATTGATATACATATCAAAAATAATTTATATAACTAAAAAAAAATAAAAGTAAATAAACAACAATTTCCATAAAAAAAAATTCGCCAAATTCGCGGGGGGAAAAATCGCGCCAACGTGCGTATGTGACACCTGTGCCTAAAAAATATGCGAAATGCTACCATGATCGCAAAAGTTCATGACTTGTCTATTAGAATCTTCCGATTTGGCGAATAATTAAGGGAAAATTAAATTATGAATAGATGTAACGTGTTGCAATGTTTAACATACATTTAAGGGAGACCAAACTGGTCGCCAGTGGCGGCTAGTACATAATAATAATATTTATTTAAACTTTCGTGAAAACGCGCGCGTTTGCTATGATGAAAAAGGAAAAGAAAAACCAATGTTCAACCGGAGCTTTACAACATAAATTCGATTTTCTCAGCGACCCTCAAACATACAAAGATAAAAAAAAAATCTATTTTAAGTTTTACCAAGAGGAAAAAAATAAAACAAAAACGAAGTTAATTCGCCCTGTGCATCGCTAGCAATATTTTGTTGAACTTTTCGTCTTCATTTTTTCGTTTAAAGTTCTCTAAAAAACTACATTAAGCTACAATACTTTTTTGAATACTGTCATTTTATTCGTCTCGTCGAGTTCTGTATTTAAAAAAAAAAAAATCACTGTCGTATGTCAACTGGTTGCAAGAAATTTCAGAAAAACGTTTGCATTTTCTAATTCTTAAACATATTATAGCAAACGCTACCGTGTTTACTATGATAATATTTATCAATTATTTCAAATATAATGTGAAAACCACGATTTTTACCCACCGTCCTATAGCGGGCATTTACGCTAGTAAGAAAATAAAAACAAATAAGCATGTTTGACACGTGATTTATTTATATGATAATATTTATCAATTATTTCAAATATAATGTGAAAACCCCGATTTCTACCCACCGTCCTATAGCGGGCATTTACGCTAGTAAGAAAATAAAAACAAATAAGCATGTTTGACACGTGATTTATTTAATTTGAATGAATTCTGTTGCATACATAATAATAATATTTATTTAAATTTTCGTGCAAACTCGTGCGTGTGCTATGATAAAGAAAGAAAAGAAAAACCAATGTTCAACCGGAGCTTTACAACATAAATTCGATTTCCTCAGCGACCCTCAAACATACAAAGATAAAAAAAAAAAAAAAAAAAAAAAACCTATTCAAAGTTTTACCAAGGGGAAAAAAATAAAACAAAAACGAAGTTAATCCTTCCAGGTAAACGTTAGCTAGACTTTGTTGAACTTTGCGTCTTCATTTTTTCGTTCGAAGTTAAATAAAAAACTACAGTAAGCTACAGTAATTTTTTCAATCCTATCATTTTATTCGTCTCGTCGAGTTCTATCTTTTTCAAAAAAAAATCACTGTCGTATGTCAACTGGTTCGCCAGATATTTCAGAAAAACGTTTGCATTTTTTATTTCTTAAACATATTATAGCAAACGCTACCGCGTTTACTATGATATTTTGTAATGTATATATATATTGCAATTTTAAAAGATAAACTGTCAGCTAAACCAACTTACGATTATTCATCTTTTGTGTTCTATAACTTTCTTTTAATAAACGAGTTCTTCAATACTTTACAAAATACCCTGGTTTATTTATATAAATTAACGGAATTCAAGTCATATAGCAATGAAATTCTCTAAAGAACTTCGATTCTCTTTTTCAAAAACATTGAAACATAAGAGAAATTATCAGCAAAGTGAGAGAAACTCAAATATTTTAGTTTTACATAATTAAAAGAAATTAGTAAATTAAAATTTACCTACTCAAAAAAGTGAATAAACAATTTTTGAGGTCCTCTTTTGTCACAGTAAAGAATCCTTTAAATTTTTTTTAAAATAAAATTTTATGGTACTACATACAATTAATATTATTGACATATTATTTTATCATACATTGAAAGAGTCAAAATATGAAAATATCAAGAAAACATTTCACAAATTTAGATTACAAATTCTCTGTTATTGTCTCAAAAAAGTATATTTCGCTAATTTATCAGTAATATGAGGTAAATTGAACTATTAAATGTATTAATACAGGATGTCCCAAAAAAGTTTCAAATGCGCTTTATGTAATATAATGGAAAAGTGCTCGAAATAAGATAACAATCAGGTTTATTTTAGTAATTGATTTTAAACCTTGAATGTAATAAAAAATCTGAGCTATCAGGCATTAAATGCGGACAGACTGTTATTTAGAGTAGGAAACTCCGAATTTTCATTAAATTCAATGTACCATAACCAGGTGAAATTTTATATAACTAGAAATTTTAGTGTTGTACTTATATGAACATGGAAAAAACTTTCTAAATATAACTTCTACGATCCAAGAAACGTAATGAAATTTAAAGAGTGTAACGTTTTGAAAATTAATCACAGGAGTCTTTCATTGACATAATTCTAATGCTTAGCTTAACAATTTAGCAATTTACTTTCCCTTTGTTTCTCCAATTGGTAAAAACAATTAAACGCGTTTCAAACTTTTTGAATCACCCTATATAAAAGTTTTGACAACACTGATAAACAAGAAATTTTTTCTTGGAAAATTTTAACAGATTTAAGTAACCATACCCTTTAGAATTTAGGAAATATCCACAAAAAGGTGAAGTTTGTTTCCGTTTCAGAGACGTCTGTGTTTTAATATATTATGTTATTTTATTGCCTTTTAAAGTACTTTGTTTCTACAGTCTAATGACCCTGAAAGTGAACAAATATCTGCTAATTATATTTACATCTAGGCGCCAAAAAGATGTGTTTCGTCAGACATTGTGGTGCCATAAAAAATTTTCTTTGTCCTTTTTAAAACATTTATCCTTGTATCATTTAGTTAGCTGACGACCGATTGCTTTTAAAATGTCTCGTAAGTTTGTTAATTCCAGTGATAGATTTTGCTATATTTGTGGCAAATTTATGAGCACTACTCGCAGAAGAAACATTATTTCTTTAATTAAAATTGCCTATAAACATTATTTTGGATGCAAAATTGGTGATCAGGATAAGCCATGGGCAACACACTTTTGTTGTTTGCACTGTTCTACCCAACTTCGAGAGTGGATTAAGGGAAAGGGGACTTCAATGCCTGTCGCCATACCAATGATCTGGAGTGAACCTAGAGATCATTTAAAATACTGCTATTTTTGTATGACTCCAACAGCAAAAGGAAATAATTTTAAGAAGCAGAAGCATATTCGGTATCCCAACATTGATTCTGCTATGAGGCCAGTACCTCACAGTGATGTGCTTTCTGTGCCACAGCCGCCTGTAAACTACAGTCTTTCAGTTGATGAAGAATGCATGCCATCTTGTATTCATGAAACTGAAACTAAAATTTATTACATTCCACCACAGAATATTTGAAGCCTCATATGATAACACAAGTAGAGTTGAATGACCTTGAGCGTGATTTGGGGTTAAGCAAGAATAAAGCCAAATTTCTAGGATCACGACTTCAGGAGTGGAATGTTTTGGCAAGTGATGTACGTATTTCTATATACCGTGACAGACATAAAGACTGCATACGTTTTTATGAAAAAGGTGGGGAAATATCCCGTAAGGCATGGTGACGTCACGGCGACGTCAGTGTGAAGTCACACTGTGACTTTGTGACCGTCGATGTGACGTCACGTGACGTCGATGTGAAGTCACGGTGACCTGAATGTGAAGTCGTTATGGCCGTTTTAGAGCTCTTTTGTGACGACACATTGTGACCACTTTGTGAAGTCACGGTGTGACAAATTTGTGAAGAGTGTGTCATTTGTGACGATTTTGCCATTAACTTTGTGTCGAATCTGTGACGAAAGCGACAACATTTTGAAGTCACATTATGACCAATTTGTGAAATATGTGTCATTTGTGACGATTTTGACATAACATTGTGATGAATCTGTGACGACAGTGACAATATTGTGAAGCCATTTGGGTCCTGTCCTGTGCTGGATGATTTCAATTTATTCAAACCCGACTTGAATTTTTAAATTTTATTTCAAGTCCACCCAAAATCCGACCGTAACCCAATAAAACAAATTCCGTTGACCCATAACCCGTCCGAACCTGATAAATGTTTTGATCGACATTCCTCCGGACCCAAAATCCTAAATAAAAAAATATATCTACAATTTAACACAATTATAGAAAAGAAGTCTATAAAAATATTTATCATATCTATTTTATGGCTTATACAGAAAAATAAGCATGTATAAAAACTCATTCATACTAAACTATAGTTTTTCATCTGAAACAATATTATAGTAATTCTTTTGAAAAATTAGATTAACCCGTACCCCAAACTGCAAGAATAAAATTTTAATCTAAAATCGAAACGAATCCGAAACAAGTGACTAAGTGTCTTTAATAAATCCAAATTAAAAAAAACTCATGTTTTATATAAAATAAAAAATTGCCGGTCTAGTTTTTCGTTTTTTCAAATATCTGAACTGTCCTTATAGCGGGCAAAGCCCGCTGTTATACTCTGTCATAATAATATGTGTCATGTGAACTAAACGCGATATATAAACAAAAAGTAGTTCCCCCCCCCCTCTCCCCTTCTTTATTAACAATCCCTATTCACATAATAAGTACATCATTGTCTATTAGCGTTTTATTTCTTTTTTTTACTAGGGAGTTCTGCCCCCTAGGAGCTACGCTCGCCAACCCCCGTTATGACACCGCAAACTTTAAAAGCACGCTAATTTGATTAACTCTAAAATGATTACAGAAGATTCAATTAGAATTAAGCGACCAGTGGCGATCGGCTTTAATCGGGTTTCCATTCATTTTCCTTTCATTGAGATATTTTAAGGCCAAATCAACTGCTGTCGAAAGAGCTAACAACTGTTTTCGTGATAGATTAAATAACATCAATTAAACATTTGAAAATCAACTTATGTTAAATAGCTAAGTAAACAATGTTGTTGCATCGTGGAATATATGATAATGATGTTATAAAAATTGGTTATTTATCCGTTATCCCGTCGACCACTATAAAAAAAAAGTCGCCAAAATATAGGGGAAAAAAGTGTGTTACCGTGGTGTCACATTCTATTGACATCAGATGCGTTACACGTGTTTCCTATGTCATCAAGAGATTTTTATTAGACATTTATCTGTATTTTTAATGATATTTTACCCATTTATTAATTATTTCATTAATTAAAAAAATAATAACGACCTTGCGTTGAAAAAATGTTGCTATGCATAGTTATGCACAACATACCCGTGTCAACTGCCATCATAAACACTTTTCCGTCAGCCGAGGGGGATGGTTAAGAAAAATATTGTAAATAAATAAAGATTTAAGATTACTTTTTTTTTTCTCTTTTCTTTAATGTATTATAAATTTTATTATTTAAAGTTACTGATAATTGACACTTTAGTGAGTGGGGCTTTAGATTCTATAATGGCAGCATTCTTCCATTGGTTTTTTGGAAATTAGAATTTGGCAATAGTTTTTTTTTTTTTTTGGCATTCTGAAGTTGTCAACCGTATAATGGAGAAGTACCGATTTTTTTTCCGTAAGAAGTTTGAAATGTATCGATTCCAATATGATTTTCAAAGTTTTCTTTCTATTATTAAACTTAAAGATATATATTGAAAGGAAATATTAATATTTATGCTGTTTTAGAATTTGCGATAATAGGTCAAATATTTTGTCGAAATAAATTAATATATCCTGTAAATATATTTTTATATTGAATCTGTTCGGAAATATTGTTATTTGAGCATTTTAAATATGACGTAAGTTTCCCTATTTAATGCTTTGAACACGTAATAATTTAATTATTGCTCTTTTTAATATTCACGCGCAAGTATATTTTTATTATGTTTTTTTTTTTTTTTTTTTTTTTTACAATTACTGCTTTTAACACGTGTTCATTTAATTATATTTTTAAAGTTTTATTTCTATTTTTGATAGTTACATGTAAATACATTTTTTTAATTGAAAGGGAATGTTATTATGCGCGAGCTTTTGCAAATTGGCAACAGTTTAAATAGATTCTGCGCATTAGTTGAATATTTTTATCCATTAATGAGTGGGTTTTAAAGGTTTTAATTAATATCTTGCGTTAATGAAGACATTTTCAAAATTTTATGATTTTCAGCGTGACAGTAGGTTTTCAGCTGTAAGTACACAAAATATCAAGTCTCTAACTTATACAGTTTCTGAGATCCCTCTCTGTGACGGACTTACAGAGAATCGAGACAAATTGGGTTTCGTGAGATGAGTGAAACCCTAATAATAGAATCAGTTTGACCCTGACCACAACAACATAAATATATAATTTTAAGAATTATTCTAAAAATTGTTACTGCACTGCATTTTAATTTTCGATTTAAAAACACATTTAAAATAAAACTTTTAACAGATCATATTTAAAAAAAAAATATTTTTTATTCCTACTACTTTTTTATATATTGATATTTTTAATTAATTATTATTATTATTTTTTTTTTACTTTTCTTATATGCTATACAAGGCAGTGCATGAATTTTAGGTACAAATTATATTAGATTAAAAATAATTTTTAACTGTTATATCTAGTGAAAAGAGGGGGTAATCTAACGCTTCTTCATATGATATTATTTGTTAAAAAAAAAATTAAAAATGTCAAAGTAAATGTCATGTACAGTTTTATCGAATACATAATTAAAAAAAAATATGTGCAGAAAATTGTAAAGCTCAACATTAAATACAAATAAAAAATACTTTAACATTTTTAAAGTATGAAAAAGAAGGGAAAAAATAGTATTGATAAAAAGCCATTTACAGATTTCTTTTGTGAAAAAGTACCCCTTGAACAGGACTCCCACTGGTTCGTTTTTTTTTTCTTTTTTCTTTTTTTTTTTCAATATTAGTATTTGTGCTAGGTTTTTACAACATTTGCAGAAAAAAATACGTACCGCGTTGGTGTCTGCAAAATTTATAAGAAAAATCTAAAACGATGATTATTTAAAAAAAAGGCGGTATTCAAAAATGGACAGAGTAGGAGGCTTGCTTGATCTAGGATTCTGTACATATTAAACATATAGTAATATTAAAGTGGTAGATTTTACATTTTAACCACGTTAAAAAATTATATATTATATAATTTGAGTTCATAATTTTAAAAAACTGATACTTTGCCCTGTTTTTTTTTAATTTTTTTTTTTTTTTTTTTGGGGGGGGGGGGGGGTTCTTTCTCTCTTTTAACCATTTAAATTTATAAATATACCTTTTATCAAATATTCTAATAGGTTTTAAACAGTATCTTATATATTTAATAAGAGAAAAGCAAAAATTTAACCTTCAAAATAAGATATGCTACAAATCATGCATGGGACCTCTATTTTAAATACTATATGTGTTTTAATTACGTTTACTCCAGTATTTGACTGGTATTACTTTATATAAAAATGATAACTATAAAAAAATAAAAACAATATTTTGCTTATTTTTTTTTACCATTATTAATTGATTTATAAATTATGTATATATTTATGAAATTGTAATGTTTTTTAAATAATAAGTTTTGCAATATATTATTTTTTAGAAACACCGATCATTTTTTGTTGATAACCCACTGCACCGCAGCCACTCTAGTTAGCATATGATGTGAAGAAAATGTACAAATTTCTATTGATTTACAATTCATCAATAGTAATATATGTTGACGCCGATGACATGATATCTATCTGGCTTGATGTCTGATTCCAGGGCAAGAACCACAGTAACATTTGCTGTGATTCTGATACCATAATACATAGTATATCCGGAATACAACCGGATTTGAGATCTATTATATAAGTTTTAGAATGCAGTTTAGTGAACGCTACTGATATTTTGCATTAAGGATGCTATTTTGCATTGTTTTAACAATACAGATAATCATATTTATATGATACAATTAAAAAATAATAAATCTAATATTAATATCAAATAATTATTCATCTTTTAATGTTTATCAAGTGTAGAAATGCAGTCTAACCACCAAGCGTAATAAGACATCGGTTTATCATTATTATTTTATTTACTGAATTATACGGTAATTGTAAGTAACAAGCTTATTTTAATCATACTGATCACAATAATCCTACATACTTTTAAATTTATATACTAAAGTATAGATGTTAAATGAATACTTTGAAATTTATCAAAATCATTTAGGAATCAAAATAGTGAGTAGTGTAATTCAAAGCAGAAAATCAAAAATAAAATTATTATATTACAGCTATTCATTACTTAAAGATTATGTATCATTATTATTATTTTGATAATTAAAATATTTTAGCAGGGTAATATTTAAATTCTTACTAGTATACACAACAACAAAAAAATTTCAAGCTTTGCTGTTGGTGTTCTTTCTATGTTAAATATTTTAATCATGTAGATTGAAAAAATAAGATTTTTACATACCTTTCTTTAGCAGATGTAATTTTTTATGGCATCAACGAAGTAATCCGAGTAATACAAGTATTTTTCAAGTAAATTAGGTACAAAAACATTACAAATGCATTGACGAATACATATCATAACACGCCAACGCTATTGTAATTATTTTCGGACTTATATTTTAATTGGAATTCTTAAATCCAGAACATAAATCCTTATAAAAAAAGTTTTTTCTAGATAATATTCATTGTCTGTTCCGTTCCAACAATTAAATGTCGTGTTTTACTGTTTAGTGGTGTGCAGTCTGCATCAGCACTCAGCAAAAACAAGGCCAAACGACGCAGATGCTTTTCTTCATATTTTACAGCAGTTCCTTAAATATTACTACGTATGATAAGGATGTTAATTACGTCCAAATTTGAAGAATAATTTTTCACAATGATTTCCATTTTCTGAATAAAAATATCTCTCCTTGAACGTGCAAAAACGTATCCTTCGACACATAATTCGTTCACATCCGCCATTTTGGAAGAAGAATAAAATTGAAAATATTCTAATTCGAACTTCGAATGACAAAAGTCGTCTGCTTCCAATATCCGCAATTAAGATCTGCGCAGCATTGTTTAACCAGAAAGTAACACCTCGCAGATGTTTACAGCTTACCGCAAATGATAGATAAAACAAATAATTTAAATAAAGATATTTCAAATGCTTTATAAATTATATGGCTAGAGGTGATATCTTACTAAGCACTGGCCAGTTTGGAATAAATTGTTATAGGAATGACATATAGTTTATGACATTTACTTTATGACATATTTTTAATTCGTTTTTGTTCGGAAATGCATTAAATTGGCTGGTGTTTTTATTCAGAAACTATGTAATTGAAAGACGTTTTCCATTTTTTGTTAAAAGCAGAAGATATTTCAGAAAAAAATGTCAAAGTCGGCGTTTTGAACCGAATAGCCGACGTGACAGTAAAAGAAAGGGGAAAAACCGGTCGTCACGTGACACGAATTGCTTATAACTCGATAAGTAGTTTATTTATTTTAAAAAAAAATGAAAAATCATTTCGAATCCAAATTGCTTCCATAGACCGTCCTGCCCAATTTATGCCTTTGCGTTTAAAAGTGAGTCTGAAATTATGTCAGAAAGCTTTGCGTTGTTGAGCAGGTCAGTTAAGAACCACCTTAATTATACCGTACAAGGAAAATCCTGAAAGTGTTGGATCGTCTCAAAAATTGTGCCCTCATTTTTTGACAAGAAAACTGATGTTTGGGTTGAGTGGCCTCTCAAAATAATTAAAGATTGGAGATTTTTAAAGAAATATTTTTAGCATTACAAAATTAGCAAATGAGTTCCATGCGGTAGTAGAGAAAAAATGTTTGCATTTAAAATGTTAACAAACCTGTAAATTGCTAACGATTTTATTAGACTGGGAGATCTATTTCTGAATTACTTTCCGCTAAAACTTTCATACGTTACTAAATTTCTATTTAGGATTTTTTACCTGTGTATTATATAGTATATTTTGTTAAATTTCTTGAAAATGGTAATGAAAATTGTAAAAAAGTTATCTGCCTCATATATGTAGACAGATATTTATTTATTATTTTATTCTGGAAATACTCAATTTATTTAAATAGTGTGTGACAATGTTTTTATTAACGATTTAGGCAAATGACATAATTCAAATCTATATTTTATGAGTTTCTGTTTCAAATTCCCTCTCCGATCACACTGTGAAGTCACAGTGTTGGAATTTTGGTCATAGGTGTGACGGGACTTATGTGACTTGAAGTGACGTCATTGCAACGTCACAAAATTTTTTTAAGCTCTCAAATAGTAATTTTCTTGATGCCATAAGATGTTCTAAAGTTTATTTTAAGTTTTCTTAAAATCTCCAAGACGTTCACATTTTGGTCACAGCGTGACGTTACAAAGTGTTGGCATTTTGGTCACAGGTGTGACGTGAGGTACGTGACTCACAGTGACGTCACAATGACGTCACTGTGACTGTGCATGCTATGCGGGATGCTTTTGCAACGACATTCCAAGCCTTATGGCATCTTTAGATTTATGTCATAAACCAGAGGAATGGCGACATTTTATTGATGCGTCTAAGGTGAGTCTAAAAGCAGTACTCCTTCACATTGGAAACAAATATAACTCCATTCCTGTAGGATATGCTTCAGAGGGAAAAGAAACATACGATACCCTAAAGAAACTATTACTTGTGTTGAAGTACTATGATTAAGTGGAAAATTTGTGCAGACTTGAAAGTCATTTCTATTCTGCGGAAATGCAACAAGGATACATGAAATATTCATGCGTTATCTGCGAATGGGACAGTCGTGAAAAAGATAAACATTATTGAGTACAAACGTGGCCTTCTCGGAAGTCTCTAGAACCTGGTGATAAAAATGTAATTAACCAATCTCTTGTAGCATCAGTAGACATATTACTCCCACCACTCCATATCAAGTTGGGATTGATAAAAAAAATCGTGAAAGCTCTTAATCGGGACGGTAAAGCATTTGCGTTTATCCGAAACTTGTTCCCCTCAATATCGGATGCCAAAATAAAAGAAGGCGTATTTGTAGGTCAGACATTCGAGAAATTATGAAAAATGACCAGTTTGAAAGTATTCTTACGACGGTAGAAAAAGACGCATGGCATTCATTCAAAGATGTTGTGCATAATTTCTTAGGGAATAACAAAGCTACAAATTACAAGCGTATAGTTCAAAATATGGTAAACAATTTTAAAAAGCTAAATTGGTACATGTCATTAAAGCTTCATTTCTTCCACTCTCACATTAACTTTTTCCCAGATAATAAGAGAGCAATTAGCGACGAGCATGGTGAACGATTTCACCAACAAATTTCTGCTATGGAGTTTAGTTATCGATCGCAATGGAATGAATCAATGCTTGCCGATTACTGTTGGTTCATCAAGAGAGAAGATACTGAACATAAGTATAAACGGAAAAATAGGTACTAATGTACATAAATTAATACACTCAAATTGTGTTCAGCTGCGTAATGTGTGTAAAATATATCGAAAATGTGTATAAACAGTGTGCAAGTATGCTGCTGGTAAATTTAACATTTATGTATTATTATTATGCATTATTGTACGATCTCCTAAATTGTGATATATTGTAATAAACTATAAATACATATCCATCGTTAAAAAAAAAATAAGAACAAAGTAAAAATATCTAATATCATTTTTATTTACTGAAGAGTGTATATAATTGGAATATTAGTTTTAAATTTAAGAAAAAAATAAAAAGTTACTTTTTGTTTATCAGTGTAATTTATATATCCGGAGCATATTAAAACATAGCTAATATTTACGCTACAAAATTACAGCGCAATTTTAAATGAATATTATTATTTTTGAAAGATGCTAGCCAAAATAAAATATGATTATTTTATTCTTTACAACTCCTTTTTTACAACTCCTTTTTTACAACTCCTTTTTTATCAACATAACCTTCTCAGGACGGGTGTTTCAAATATCGTCCAAAAGGCCCACACAGTAAATATCAACGCATGCTTCAATTTGGCATTATTAACGAAACTGTAGAGGAAAGAAGCACTTAGTAGATTTTAAGGTACATATTTGTGTCTCTTAAGATGGAACCAAGTTCGCCTAAATTTAAAACACCCTTCCTGAAAAGTTGAAATAATTGTGGTATGATTCATAAATATTCCTTAATAAATAGTAAATAATAAGGATTATTTTTTAGACAATTGCAGTTACATTTGAAGAAAATTCAATTAGAACAATTATTTTCCAAAATAATTTAATAAAAGAGAATCGAAAGAGAGTAATATAGCTAGATTTCTAGTGTGTTCAAAAAGTGGTAGAAAATATGTTACTAAAAAAATTCTTTCTTTATTTTTCAAAATACATATATTTTAAGTTTTTATGACAAAATGGGTCTATTAGAAAGTTGTTTATTTTTCCACAAAAGAATCGTTACCTAAACTATATAACTGTATCTCTTTTCCTCAACTATGAAAGTGGGAAAGAGTACATTGTACATTGTACCATTTTTTCGTACATTGTAAAATGCTGCATCTTCAGTTAAAATAGGGATAAAACACAAATGCTGATAGTATTTTTTAGATAAAAATTGTGTTTCCAACTGTGAAATAAATGCCTAATCTATCTAGATCGATTAGATTATCGTTTGGTTGAAGCAAGCTACATATATACAATCCGAGATTCATTCTTTATTCTTACAAATTTACATTTCTTTTTTGATATATGGTTCCCATTTACAATGATTAAATTTTAATTTAACATAAAGTTTTATCTTGTTTTCAATGAAGATCTTGCTTCATGTAAAAGCAAATGTTTATAATGGAAAATTTTGTTTACAGGGGTCTTATTAAAAGAAAAGCTTAAATTTTGAAAATTAATGGTAAGACTAATTTATTAAAATAATTGTAGTTCCCACTTTATTTGGAACACTTTAAAAATTTATTTTGTTTTTAGCTCAAACGTGTAACAAATTAAAGCGTGTTTCAATCTACTCGGTTCACCCGGTATACACAAAATTTACATTTTTATAGTTGTCTGCTGCATTACGATGCTTAAATTCAAACTTTTTATTTTTCAAAATTAGTAATTTATAAGAAAATTTTAAATTCTATAGTCAGTAATAAGACATCTGCAAGTTACAATCAATGGAACAAATTTAAATAAATTAAATAAAACGTAAGTGCGAATAATTAAATGAATGACTGATATAAAATTTTAAAAAATGGCATATAATGTGTGTTGAAATTTGTTATTGTATTTTTCTTAAAAACTACTCAATAACAATTTATTTTCTATTTGTAATAATTTTATATTTTACTGTTTGAAAACATTCGAAAAAAAAAGCAAAACTAAATTAAAACATTTATACCCAGATAAAAGTATTTTCAATTTAAGATTTTTTTATCTACAAAAGTATCCACAATGAGCTTTAATGATTTATTTTTTAATAAAAATAAACTAATAATTTAAAGGTAAAAATTTAAATTTTACCTTCGGGTAGTTCGGCTACTATTTTATTTACTACACAACTATTGTAAAAGAATTCCCTTATTAAATATATAGTTCTGAGACCATTTTCTTTCAAATAAATTACAAAAATAAATTACAAATGTTCCATCTTATAGCATCACAGAAAATTGAAAATTAAATATTTGAGAATTTAAGGAATTCTAAAATAATTTATACACTTTTAATTATTCTAATGATTAGATTGATTCTGACACAATTATTCAAATTGGTAAAGAAATCATATAAGGTGTAAACTTCCCAACTGCACAAAAAAGTCGGGCAAGGATTCGAACCCTGTATCCCTTGGCTGAAGCTGCCAATGCTCTACCAATTAATCAAAACCAAACGAATATGGCTGAACTAATTCAACCACTTAACCTTAACGATCGTAGCATTTGGTTTGATATCTGAATCAGCACAACAGAATAAATTTACAGGTAATGGGAATTCCAGTAATAGCTGGAAACGTGATTACACTAGATTAATTTTAACACAATTATTAAAATTGGTAAAGGAATCATATCAGATGTAATCTTCCCAACTGAGCGAAAAAGTCCGGACCAAGATTCAAACCCGGTATCCCTTGGCTGAAGCTGTCAATGATCTACCAACTGAACAATCCCGGACGAACATGGCTGAACTATTTCACATAAGTTAGCATTAATGATCATAGCTTCATGTCTGATATCTGAATCAGCACAACAGAATAAATCACAGGTAATGGACCTCCGGCAAACTCTGGAAACGAGTTTACACTAGATTAATTTGGACACAATAATTCACAAATTCAGATATCAGACCAGATGGTATGATCATTAAGGTTAAATGGGTGAATTAGTTCAGCTATATTCGTCTGGGATTGCTCAGTTGGTAGAGCATTTGCAGCTTCAGCCAAGGGATTCTGGTTTCGAATCCTGGCACGTACTTTTTCGCTCAGTTGGGAATATTACATCTCATATTCTAATACTTGTTCCAATATATCGATATATATTCCCTGTTTGTAGTTTCTTAAGAGGTAATTTGTGTATTTTATGTATGCATATGTATCTCACGCACGTATGAAGATTGTTTATTTTTGTTTAGCTTTTCATTATGAGAGTTGTTTTTTAAGCTTAATCTATGCATACAAGTTAATGGTATGCTTAATAAATTATTTTCACAAATTGACATGCTGATATTTTAGATATGTGTTAGATATCATTTGAAATAAACAATAACTAGTCTGATGTGCCAATCCCAAAACTCTCTTCTATCTCGCATAGGTTTCGCATACACTAAAAAGAATGAGCACCAATTTATATCAAGGTCTAACTGAATATAAAGTTTTATTAAATTCCGTGCATTAGTTCGTGAGATATGACTATTGCTAAATCGTTCAAATCCTGCAAAATATAGCGTAGCAGCGCCACCTGTTGGGAGATTTAGACCAAAGCCTAATAAACAACAACTTATGTCAACGTCTAACTGAATATGAAGTTTGATGAAAATCCCTGCATTAGTTCTTGAGATATAGTTATCGAAATAACAATAAAAAAATTTAACATAGTAGCGCCACCTGTTGGGTTATTTACAACAAATCGTAAGACCTATCTATTTATGTCAATGTCTAACTGAATCTAAAGTTGTATGAAATTCCGTACATTAGTTATTGAGATATAGCTATCGTAAAAATAATGAAAAAAGTGGTATAGCAGCGCCACCTGTTGAGTTATTTACACCAAAACGTAATAAACATCTAATTATGTCAATGTCTAGCAGAGTCTGAAGTTTGATGAAATTTCCTGCATTAGTTGTTGTGATACAGCTATCGTGAAAATCATGAAAAAAGTAGTATAGCAGCGCCACCTGTTTTGATATCTTTACCAAAACGTAATCAGCGTCTATTTATGTTAAGGTCTAAATAAATCTGATGTTTGATGAAAATAAAAGCTTTAGTTCTTGAGATAGAGCCACTGCGGAAATCGCGAAAAATGCCACATAGCAGCGCCACATGTTGGGCGATTTACACCAAAAACTAATCAACACCAGTTTATATCAGGGACTAACTGAATATAAAGTTTTAATAAATTTCATGCATTTTTTCTTGAGATGGAGCGCCCACAAAATTTTTGTCACAGACAGACAGACAGACATTTTCTAAAAACAGTCAAATCGTTTTCAGGATCTTCTAAAACCTAGAAATCCGTCGAAAACCGGAAGTCGAAAATTTTCATGAATCAAATACTTTCTTCTTGTAAAGATAGAAGAAAGTAATAATCGATACGATTAAATAGTAAATGGAGAATAAGCTCCAAATTAAAAATCATCTAAACAATAATTTTTATTTAACATATTTTTAAAAATTCACAATTTTAAGTACTACTCAAAATGTAACATCGAAACAATTAATATTATAGTCATTTCATTTCTTCGCCATAAGACTGATAAGTCTATTTGTTTTCATTTATAAAAATAGTCGGATGTGCCAATCGCAAAACTTTCTTCTATCTCAGTCATGTTAATACTTCAAAATTCGCTATCACATCGCCAATAAAATCAATATTTTTCGTCATTCTGTTGTACGCCAGCTGCTTGTGAATCGTCGGATTACAGAGATGCGAACAACCGATGTATACTAAACTACGAAAAAACCTTCTGGCCCGAACCGACAGGAACAGATAGCCTCCCTATTTCTTTGTTTTATGATTTTAGCTAATTTTACTGGAAAACACGAAGCTAAAATGCGTGGAACCTAAATAAAGAAGATTCAATCCCAGTTCTCGTCAACATTGAATTTGAATGAGAATATCGCCAAATTAGTCCTCTACAGCCAAGTTGACTTCATTTATGGCAAATTATTTTGGTCGCCAAATTTGGCGATATTCCGCCAACTGTCGCCACGTTTGGCGAGAATTTGACTTTGGCGAATATAAATATATAGTGATAAGCATATAATAGGAACAATGGTTACAACAATGAAAGAAAATTTGCCGAAACCATGTTAACTAAAACTCATAAATTAAACCCGTTTATGCATGAATTCTGCTGTCTTGTTTGAAAATGTCAGCCACTCTAAAATTTCAAACCGCTATATCTCAGCCATTTTTTAAGATAGAGGCAAAACAAAAATTGTTCCGGATTCTCCGGATCAAGGCCGAACATTTAATGAAAAAAAGTTTTAGGATTTCTATTTTTTTTTTAAATTTGCACATCTTTTTTAATTTGAAATCTTTAAATGGCTATCGCAGCGCCCCCTTTCGTCGAAATATCCCCAAATTCGAATAGAACCTGCTTGTCATAGCCAAAAACATAGAAAAAAATGTGGTTCAATTTGAAGCATAACTTCATACACTTTTAGATGGTACAATAGTGAAAATGGAACAAAAATATCGATCACAGCGCCCCCTTATGTCGAAATATCCCCAAATTCTAATAGAACCTGCTTGCCATAGCCAAAAACATAGAAAAAAAATGTGGTTCAATTTGAAGCATAACTTCATACATTTTTCGATGATACAATGAAGATACACAGACGGACAGACGGACGGACGGACGGACAGACATTTTGTAAAAACATGTTTTTCAGAATCTCTGACCCCTAAAACGTGTAAATCTGTCGAAAACCGGAAGTCGAAAAAAATTTCGATTACAATACCTTCTTCTATTATAGATAGAAGAAAGTAATAAATAATGGCTAAATTACTTACAAATATTTCCCTTTATCTGGCCATCATGCAAGAAACACTTAAAAATTTTCACCGATATGTCTTGAAATGTAATACAAAGCATAGTATAATTAATAATAGTAACTGCACATTTCAGCTCCTCGAAATATTTTCAACGGCGTAATTTGCATAAAGAGAGATTTCATAATCTTAGCTGAAAAATGCTAGAACATGCAAATTTATTATATTTTTTTTTCTTCAGAGAAGGTTAAATTTCATTGCACTTTAATTCAGTCATTTAAATATTGAAAATGTAGGATTATGTTATATTTTGCTTGAAAAAAAGTAGATGAAACAGGAATGAAATACAATTTATAATTATTAAATGTGGCACTGTTTTTTTGTTTTTTTAGACATTTTCACACAAGCAATTGTAAATAAAAAAAAAAATCTGGTGTGTTTTATTTGCTTTTTATGAAAGTGCTTTAATAATCCATGTGATAATAAGATTTAACTTTATATGCAGACATTGCACTGCAAATAGAGGCGTCTTAAATTCAGACACATATGTGTCTGAAAAAGTATTTCAGACTTAAAAGTGTCTGAATGTTAAATTTCAGACATCATAGATGTCTGAATTAAAGACACATAAATGTTTACTTATGAATATAGAATAATCGAACTGAGAAAAATATCTGAATACTGATGACATAGCTGAAAATAAAACATTTAGAAATTTAAACGGTTAGGTATCTGAATTTGCATGTGGTGACCGTGATGCGTATGTATCACTATATATTCCAGCACTATAACTATTATAGAATGTTTTCTAACTCCTGATAGGTGTTAAAAATCTTTTCCATCTGCTAACTAATATTACTTTATAGAAGAGGTAACTTGATTGACCAAAATGTGTATGTCAACAACTTACAAGTCTGTTTACAAATCTTGTGTGCATTATTTAAATAATATTTATTTTCACAAAAATATAAAACTCTCCAAAAATTACTTACGTTCATGAACGTACACAGGGGACGGGGGTGCAGGGAAGTACACCCCTTCTAAAAATATGAAAATAGTAAGATCTTGAAATACAAAGAAAGTTGAGCGTCGGTAGAATATAATGTGGGGAGGAACAAAATTTTGCAACAGATATGCAACAGCCTAGACCGATTTTTTAAATGCAGATTATAAACTTTAAATAAGATAAACTGAAACATTTTATGAAATTGCATTGGGCAGGATCATTTTTATACATACCAACTTTAAAAAAAAGTACAAACATTTACAATTAAGAATATTAAAGAATAAAAAAAAAGTTTCTAACAACATTTTTGAACATGCAGTTTTAAAAGTGCAAATTAAAAGAAAAATCAGGGTACTCTGCTTACTCGAACAACCCGCTTAAGATAAATTTAACACACATGGACGTTCATAAATAAAACTAAAAATTATTTTCTAGGTTGGAGTTGAAAGCGAGGGATTTACCTTTTTACCGCATTAAAAAAAAAAAAAAAAAAAAAAAAAAGGTTATATTATTATTTTATGAATGTTGTTTTCATGTAGAAAATTTAAAGATGTGTTTAACTAGCTTATAAGTTAAACACTGCATTACAGTTTCACAACAGTTTTAAGTATTTTTTTCTTTACAAAGTACATTAATCTTACTTTAAAAACATAATATAAATTCTAATATTGAATTTTCTCTATAAATGTACAATATAAAAAATAACAAAACTTCCAAATGTTGCATGTCTAAATTTCGATGAGGTAAAAATGTGTAGAGATAAATCATTAATTAAAATATTTATCCCATTTTAAAAACCAAATCTTAATAAGTAACTTATTTATTCATGTTTTAGAGTTTTTGTTAATAATATTTCCTTTATTGAATACATTTCACGCCTGGCAGCGTCGATTTTAATGTCCACACTTCAGTTTTTCAGATGAGGTAAGCATTTTGGTGAATTTAAAGGAAGCCTCATGCATTATTCTACCCGATTCTCTTCTATATGAAATGCAAATATTCAATTTTTATAAACGAATTAAACTTTTTTATGCTTGCACTTTTAGAGACTTTCGTGAGAATACATATTTACAAATTTCAGTTAGTCATTTAAATCAAAAACTTTTTACAAGACAAACGTATTTTGAATGTATTTTTTATAAAATCAAAAATCAAAAATTGTTAACCTAGAAGCTTTATTAACCTAGAAAATTAACAAAAATATTTTTATTACTACATAATTTTTCTAGATTTCAATTTAAACTAGTCGTTGGGGACAACCGTGATACTTACCCATCATGGATATGCATAATATAAATATATGAAAATAAAACATGCGTAAACTATTTATAAAATGCATTGCAATTCGAATAAAATCGTGGTTTGATGACGTCATAAACTTTAAATGTTCGATTACTGAATTGCGTAAAAGAAACATCCTTATAACTCCAAAATTGATAATCATATTAACTAACGGTTTACTGCGTCGGATTAAGCGTCTCATTTCCAATTAAAATATATCTCTTTATTGAAATTTGAATGAAATACAGTTATGAAAAATCGAAGAGTGTGGAATTATAAAAATCTCGGCAACTAATTATCCAATCGACTTCATTCTTTATGCAAAATTTATGTTTTTTATTGTATTTTATATTCACTACTTAAAATAAACAATTTCGAAAAATGTTATATATCTTTTATCAGAAGGAATATTTCGAGAGTCCGAAAAAATAGTTCCGGATAATCCAGGTTACTGAATTTCAATAAGCTTCTTTCCAATATTATATACTAAGTACACACAAATTTGAAGTCTCTATCTCAATTTGTTCGGGAGGTAGAGCGTTAACAGACACACAGACGCACACACAGACAGACGGGCGGCAATTTTTTTTTTTGTTCCAAAAATATGTTTTTCGGTATCTTCAGTGTCTGAAACGTGTAAATCCGTCAAAAATTGTTTTCTATTTTCAAAACAATTACAAGACTTACCCTATACTACGTATGATGTGTAAGTAAAAAAACTTAAAATGTATTGCGATTTTTAGACATTCTGAAATAAAGTTTATACCAATTTTACTACAAAAAATGACAATCCAGAATTTATGTAATACTTAAAAGAAATAAAGTGCTTATATCCAGAAAAAAATAAAGCCTTTGTTTCTAAATTAACATGAATCGAGTCATTTTAGCAAGACTTTATATAACTGTTTCATTATCTATTAGAATGAAAATATGCCGATTTAGATCCCATATGTTTTCAAATAGAATTTTCTGTGTGTTAACATATAAATTTGTTCACATTATAAGTGAGCATAATAACTATTTAAAAAAGAATCCCGGTAAAATAAAACTTCAAATATCATATATATATATATATGTATATTTAATGACAGAACCAAATTTTATAAATTAATATATTGCGGCAAAACTGCAGTTTTGTCCATTAGAACAGCTTTTAGTAGAGGTTCTGCGCCAATTCGTCACGCGCAGTTCATGGCAGCGTCAATTCGTCGCAGCGTCAATTCTTCGTGGTGTCAATTTATCGCGACGTAAATTCGTCGCAACGAAAATGTTTTTAAAGGTTATGATGATAACAATTAAGATAATGTAGTAAAATTATTTAATGATAATTTGTTTTTTAGATATAGAGAATTATAACTAGCAATTTACATCATTAAATAATTTTACTAAATTATCTTTATTTTTATCATCATAGCCTTCAAATATATTTTCGTTGCGACGAATTGACGCTGCGATGAGTTGTTGCCGCTACGAATTGACGCTGCGATGAATTGACGTTGCGACGAATTGACACTGCGATGAATTGTTCCGCAATGAATTGTGCGCGACGAATTGACGCAGAACTCTTAGTAGAATCTAAATATTTTTTTATGCAAAAAGTATACGGTTCTTAGTTACTTTGGCGGGATTTATGAAACTTAGAAAATAATTAGGTTTTTGCATCATTGTCATAAATGGATCACTTTTTTATCACGCTCAGAAACATTGGATGGCAGCACGTACGGACATTCAAATTCTATAATATATATATATATATAATATATTTAGAACAGTTTTCTTTGTTTTGTATTTTTACTTTCTCCTATCTTTACAAGAAGAAAGTATTGAATTGATGAAAATTTTCAACTTACGGTTTGCGACGTATTTATACGTTTTAGAAGGTCCTGAACACGATTTGACCATTTTTAGAAAATGTCTGTCTGTGACTCTGTCTGTCTGTCTGTCTGTAACTGTGACAAAAAATTTTTGGGCGCTCTATCTCAAGAACTAATGCACAAAATTTAGTAAAACTTTATATTCAGTTAGTCCCTGATATAAAAGGGGTCTGATTAGTTTTTGGTGAAAATCGCCCAACAGGTGGCGTTGTTATACTGCCTTTTTCGCGATTTCCGCATTACCTCTATCTCAAGAACTAATGCGCTTATTTTCACCGAATTTCAAGTTCAGTTAGACCTTGACATTAATAGACGCTGATTGCGTTTTGGTGTAGATATCCCAAAAGGTGGCGCAGCTATACCACTTTTTTCTCGATTTTTTCGATATGTATATCTCAAGAACTAATGCACAGAATTTCATACAACTTCAGATTCTGTTAGGCATTGACATAAATAGATGCTTCTTATGTTTTTGTGTAAAGTGCCCAACAGGTGGCGCTGCTATGCTATTTTCTTCATTATTATCACTATAACTAAATCTCAAAAACTACTGCACGGACTTTAATCAAACTTCAGATTCACTTAGACGTTCGCATAAGTTGTTGTTGATTAGGTTTTGGTCTAAATCTCCCAATAGGTGGCGCTTCTATGCCGCATTTTGCAGGATTTACACTATTTTAGCAATAGTCATATTTCAAGAACTAATGCACGGAATTTAATAAAACTTTTGATTCAGTTAGACCTTGATATAAATTGGTGCTGATTTATTTTAGTTTATGCGAAATATGTGTGTGACAGAAGAAAGTTTGGGGATTGCCACATCTGACTAGTTATTAATAAAATTATATAATCCTATGAATAAGTCCTATGAATATCTCTCGAATAAAGCAAATTTCTCTTATTCGTTAAGTTTGCATTATACCCTAAGGATGGTTTGCACATTTTACTGTACTTTCGTCTACATAAAATTCATAAATGTGTTATAAATTTAAATATATATTTATACTAGGGGGCCTACCCCCTGCGAGCTACGCTCGCCAACCCCCGCTCAGATTTCGAGGCCTCTAAAAACATGACAGCGTGCTTTATTTTATAAATATTGGTAAATCTGTAATTGGGTTGCCATGCTTTTAACGTTTTAATGGGGCATTTTTTGATTATCATGGCCTCATACACAGCTGTTGCGACAACTGACGACTGTTTTCGGGAATGATAAGTAAAATCAATTACAACGTGAAAACCAACTTGTATAAAATGGTTAGGTTTAAATTGTGACTACCTCTCGGACTTTTAAAACAACAATCTCTATTCTATTCTTCCTTTGCGTTTAAGGATGAGAAAAATTCCATCTGCTTGTGAATAACTTTAAGAACCACGGTATTGAAACGTACTATGTTATAGACATTTTCAGTAACAGGTTTTAATTTTCTCCCTATTTTAGTGCACCATCATGCATATTTTCATGTTATTTTAAATATGTAAATTATTTTTTTAATTAATATGTATATACGAATTTTCTAATAATTATTTATCATACAAAATTAATTAAATATTTTGTGCATGTATGCCTGCATTTATTCGGCATCAATTGATGAGATATTTAAACAAATTTGCTATCCCCGATAATTTTACACCATGTTATGTCACTTGAATGTTGTCCATAAGAAAATCGGGTACTTTTCCATTATAGGATCCTTTGCTTTTAGGTTTGGCGTAATTCGAGCTTCAAAAAGGGATAGATTCGTTAATATACATAGATTTGTTGCCAAAAGTTATGAAAACAAACCCAATAAACTTTTGGTGCTTTTCTATTATAGGGGTCTTGACGCTTTTTTAAAAAGCTTGGCGGAAAAAACCAAACAGGATAGAAAACCAAGCAGGATATTTTATTCTTCCGTTCAGTTGGGCAATTATTATTTTATATATTAGTTTAAAATATACAAATTAATGATTTTATAAAGTCGTTTAATTAAATTTTACAAAAAAATAACAAAATGATATCAATAAATAATAATTACTATTAATTCCTTTTACTCCCTTTCTTTTGCATTTACCTAAATGACGTCATTTGGACGAATTTATTCAAAACAGTTTCAGTTTATAAATTAAATTAAATGCTGACAGACGATTGAATCCTGACGATAGAAATGTGATTTTTTTTTTTTTCAGATTTTACTGAAAAACATAATTTAATCAAAATCTTGTCTTCATTATCGATTGAAATAAAAGATAAATCCAATTTCAATTTGAAAATGACGAATAAAAAGAAATCAATAATCCCTATCGGGATCCTTTTCAATTTTTTTCCCTTTTTTGTCACAAAAAAACTGAGTAATTAGTTGCCATCATTACAGAAATGTCATTAAAATTAGAAAAAAATTAATATCTCGAAAACTAATTCCAATTTCTAAATTCTATTACCAGTTTTGACATCCGCGGATTTTTATGAACAATTGGTATTAATTTCACCATCAAGCGTTTAATATTTTATTAAAAATAGCCCTGAAACATAATCAGTTGTTTAATCAGTCGTTTCATAAAATCGTTTCATAAATTCGTTTCATAAAATCGTTTCACAAATTCGTTTCATTAGGATTTTATATATATAGGGTAGATAAAATCGTTTCATAAATTCGTTTCATAAAATCGTTTCACAAATTCGTTTCATTAGGATTTTATATATATAGGGTAGATATATATAACGCGAAACTAATTGAGATTTATGAATGTTATTAGCCTTTTATAAATACTATAATGTTTGGAAATAAATTAAAGTTTGAATCTTTAAAAATGCACTGCAGAAAATAAACAGTCGGAATGTAGTTTCCAACAATATATTATTAATCTTAATAAGGGAGTAATTGTTTTACTGTATTGTTAAATTGATACTAGAATTTTAGGAAATTTCCCATTAAAATTAGTTTAATTGCAATTTCGAATAGTCTTCCATGGAAACTGTAAAAGCAAAATTTTATTCCACAGCTCTGTTCAAAATTTTGTTTACACCTTATTTGTATAAATAACATACCATTGACTTTCAAGGGTATGTATAGTTAGAAACACTGAAAAATAGATGAGTTTTTATGCACCCATACGTCACTATACTATCGCAGACTTTATATGTTACTATCCCATACTCACACGTGCATAAAATAGAATAAATTTAATTATTTGTAAGCTTTATTAACAACTTAATTTTATATAGTTATATTATATTTTTACAAAAATTCAGTATAAAATACTAGGATTGAAGTGAACATCCTAATTATAAGTAGCTATAAAAATATACAATAAATGACGGAGTTTGAACGTTTTTTTTATATTTTACTTTAAGACAAAGTTATAATAATACATACACAATCTACTTATTAGTACTTCCACATGTAATATAAACGTTGAATCTGATGTTCAACTTCAATATCCAGTTAGCAAAGACGAACTTTTAAATAAGGATGAACAATTAATATTCGGCATTCTAAAAGTAAAGTTATATGCAGATATGTGTGAAAAATATATTATTAAGATTCCATATATAGTTATTTTTTAACATATTGACAATTAAAATAATATTCGTACAATTTTACATATATAAAGTTTTATTTTTTCTTCTTTGCAGCAAAATATCACACAGTAAATGTATTTCTTATGTTTATTATGGAATAAGCTTTTTTATATTAAAGAAAACAGTTTAGTTAATCAAATAATAATTTTACAATTTCGCTATGAGGACAGGAACTGCAAGATATTAATATATCATACGTTAAAATAGCATCAGATATTAAAATATCTTAGTTTTAAAATGAAGAATAAAAGTTTACTAATGGGCATCAATATATATTTAAAATCTCATACCAATCTGACGTGAATAAAATTTCGCAAAATTTTATTATAGAACCCCAATATTTATATTTATAATTATATACGTTATATTTGCTTACAATCTAATTTTAAATTGTTTTGGAGTCTGAATAGACCAGTTTCACATATTTTAAACTAAGATTTAGTTATTATTCAGAATACTAATATGACTATTTAAATTAATTCCATTACATCTTGTTAAACAATATACGATAATTAAACACACAAGAGCTCAAAGAGAGCACAAAACAAGAAGAAACAAAAAATTTAATTTTTTGCATCCACTTCTATTTATAAAAATTGTTTAATATATATAGTTCTTAGTTAAACATTATTATTCTGTAATATCTCCCAGAAGGTTTAGATATTAGCAAAATTGCTTGAAATTAATCGTACGTTGTTAACAATGCTTACAATTGCGGTGCTCTCTTAATTTTAAATTTGCAGTTCCTGGCCTCATAGCGAAATTGTAAATATACTAGTAAATCTACAGATCAGGAGCCTCAACGTCATCTCTGAAAGTCAATGTTTTTTAAACTCACTTTTCATAATATTTAATATCTTACAATCCGCAAATTAAATTATTTAAATTACTACATATATATTTATATGCATATAAAATAATTCGAAGGTTTCAGAACTTAAACGTTAAATTAAACACGGTTTATGCAATAATATTCTGACATTCTTATGAATTTCTTATTCTATTTTTTAGATTAAAAAAAATACATTTCTTCAGGGGGTGGGTGGGGGGGGGACTCAACCCCACTGAACCCTCCGTAATCTTATTAAATTTTTATTCTTGATTTCCTATTAGTTGTGTGAATGATTCTAGTATATCTTCCATTTCGTTCTGCACAGTGGTTTTATTACGATAAGCTCTACGATACGGGACTCAACCCCACTGAACCCTCCGTAATCTTATTAAATTTTTATTCTTGATTTCCTATTAGTTGTGTGAATGATTCTAGTATATCTTCCATTTCGTTCTGCACAGTGGTTTTATTACGATAAGCAAAAATTTTGAAAATAATTTCATGTTATCCTAATACCTAAATAGCAATATTTACCAATCACGAAACACTCGTATCTGATTGATACGTTGAATAATATCTCGTGTACAAAAGTAACTTATGGAAATGTAAACTGAATCTACTATATATTTCACTTATCTATTTCAGAAATCTAGTATTGTTACAATTTTTGTTTCGGAAAAACAGTTATGATGGTCATTGTACAATATTTATTTGACCTAAGTACATCCTGATCTAATTCCATGGTAATAGCATACTAAAATCTCCCCAAAATAGGCTTATTTGGAAACTTTTAAACCTATTGTGTAATCATTCATAATCGTGCCCACTGCCAATTCACTAAATAGCAATCTTCACTTGGCGCTATAATGTATTTTTTGTGATAGCATTTTATGATCTCAGTTTCCAGTAATTGTGCTATTTCAGGCTGTATGGATGCGTTTTACTACGCTAATTTCTTTAGATTAACTATCTCGTTGTACGAGATATTACATTCTGTTTTTAAAATAATACTAATTTTCAACCACGAAAAATCTACATCTCTTCCAGAAAATAATAATATCTCTCTATATTAAAAAAAAGTAACCACCGCTGCCGCCGCTGTCAATTAAGATTTTGTGCCTTGAAGTCTTTCTGGACTAATATCTAGAAAACTATTGCATGTAAAATTTTAAAAATTGGTAGTTTTATAAAGAAATGTTCGATAAACACGCTGAAGCAAACAGTTTTTAAATCGAAGAATTATTTTAAGAGATATTTAAAATCAAAGTTGGTCAAAACAGTTTTTTGAAAAAAGTTTTATAGGAACGAAAACTATCCGCAGGAATTTAACCATAATTTTTAAGGATATAGTTGACAAGTTTGCATAGTGCAGACTGCAATCACTTTTTTAATTTGAGTAATTTTTTCAGGTTATATTTCAATTTTTTATTCAAAATTTTCATTATTTTGACGAAGATTTATTTCATATTTCATAAATTCCATTATTTGAACCGTTGCCAATTTTTTATTCAAAATTTTCATTATTTTGACGAAGATTTATTTCATATTTCATAAATTCCATTATTTGAACCGTTGCCAATTTGTAAAATAGCGCACGTAATAAGATTCCCTTTCAATTAAGAAATGTATTTACACGAGACTATTAAAAACAGAAATAAAATTTTTAAATAATATTTAAATGATCACGTGTTAAAAGCAATAAATGTAGAAAATGACGTAATAAAAATATACTTGCGCGTGAATATTACAAAGAGAAATACGAGTAACTAGGGAAATTCACGTCACATTTAAAATGATAAAAAAACAATATTTCCAAACAATTTCAATTAATTATTATATTTTCATGAGAGATCAATTTATTTCGACATATCTTTTACCTATTATTGCAAATTTTAAAACAGCGTAAATAATAATATTTCCTTTCCAATGTCAAAATTCTTCTATTTGTTTATTTGGTGTTACAGTTTAACGATAGTTTTTTTTTTTTTTTTTTAATGAAAATTGATTGACGGGGTAATGGAGAAGTATCAAAAGACAAATAAGCGTTGAATTAAAAATTCCCCGATGAAAAAACTAACTCGTGTAACGCATCTGATGTCAACTGAAAGTGACGCGACGCCACGATTGTGCACATTTGGCGCTAAATCATATATTTTGGTGACAGTTACAGTTGTAATCTGTTTCAACAGCAGTTGATTCGACCTTAAAATCCCTCAGTCAAAGGAAAATGAATGGAAACCCTGTTACAGCAGATCGCCACTGGTTGTTTAATTATAATACAATCTTCCGTAATCGTTTTAGAGATGATCAAATCAGAGTGTTTTTAAATCATGCGGTGTCAGAACGGGGGTTGGCGAGCGCAGCTCGTAGGGGGCAGAGCCCCCTAGTCTCATATAAAAATGTTTCGGCTATCATTCTATAGTAGTTAAAAGGTAACTTGTACAAAATAAATTCTCATTTATTTCAATAAAATATTAAAATCCTCCAATAATATTTTATTTTGCGAATAAAATATTGTAGCAAAATCGTCTGAGTTACTTGAATTTTATCATTTTGATATTCTTTGAAATATGGTTGCTAGGTTACTGTTAAATTGAAAAGGAAAATAAAAATGAATGCATTTTAATATTTGCAAAAAGTGATAAAATAAATGTATTATATTATTAGAACAGATGTATAAAATTGCACCAAAAATTATACACCTAATTTAAAAAATCTGACGAATGTGTAAACAAAGTTTCAAATTAATTTAAATAATTTAACACCTGACTTGATAAATTTTAGCCTTCATAACTTACCGTTTAAATACATTAATCAAATGCGACATTTTATTTTCAACGACTGAAAAATTTCAAAATCGTCTGAATTCCCATAGGAAAGCATTACGATCAAAAAAGAAATGTTCTATATTTCCGAACGAATGAACCAAATGTAACTAAAAACTATACAGCTAATTCCGGGTATCTCACCAACATACCTACCAAAAATCAAACTAATCGGATCATTTTTACGGCAGTTATCGCGGAACAGACAGACAGACAGACAGACAGACAAACAGACAGACAGACAGAAACCAAAAACTTTTCGGGTCTCCACAGTAAGCCTTCACTGACGTTTCGGCAATTATATTTTATTAACTAAACTGTTTTCTTTAGTATAAAAAAGCTTACTTGAGATTTCATTTGAGATCATTCTTACAAATAATTTTGGATTTAAACACATTTCTAAAAAATATATACAATATAACATTAAACTTTTGGGTGATATTCAGTAGCTTTAAATGTTTTGAAATGTGCTTATAAAAGCCTCCACTTTACAAAATTTTATATCAATGCAATTTCTATAAATAAAAGTTTAAAAAATATATTGAGGTTCTACAATTATTTAAAAATGCGTAATTAATTACAAAAAAAAAATTCCATTTACGATATTTTCCCGAAATCTGAAAGAACTCATATTGTTCTAAAGAGCTATATTTTAAAGAATGTTTTCTGTCCTCTGAATAAATATTTATTTAACTTTTATTACATTGCAGTTTAAATTTCACTTTACAAATTAAATTGCATTTTTCTGCTACTTATTTTTTTTTTATCTATAACAGGTTATTCATTGCATGATTAAAGAATCTTAATTAAAACTTCAAACAAAATTCTTTAAATTTCACGTCAGTTGAAAAAAAAAATCCGGCTTCCATTTTCAAAACGCACTTAATATGCAGATAAATAATATATATACCAGAATGTCACTTGTTCGAAAGCACAATAAAAAAGGTTCGTAGGAATAAGGAATAGCAAATAATATTTAATAACTTAATTATAATTATTTATTTTCTTTAAATAATACCTTTGTATCTGGTGTGTAAACTTTCAAAAATATAAAAAAAATAATTTTAGTTACTTTCATAAATTTCTATAGCATTAAGTAATAGCATTAAATGCAGCTATAACCAAGTTATTAAAAAAATAATGACATTTTTCTGTATTTAAATATCGGAAGTTGGACATATTACATAGTAAATAAATCCGGTAAAATTTAGTGTTTTCTCCAATTATTTTTACTTTCTTCTATCTTTACAAGTAATATATTCGGTAAATAAATTCTTTCTCATTTATGTTGATTTTCATTAAACATAAGTAAAAAGTCATCACTGTTTAAATTTAGTGGCACTTTTGACACATTCAAATACAGAAATTAGCAACTTTTTATTCAAATCAATAATCAGTAAAACGATAAATGGTTTTAAAGTTCTAAGAAGAAGAAGAATTAATTTCAAGCATAGTACATCAGTTAATTAAAAATTTTTTCCAAATATCTGTCTTTAATGTATAATTATTAATAACATTTTACAGTTTGTTACATTTTTCTCTCATGTGATGATGGGAAATTAAGATTCTTGTATCCTTGCTCATGATGCAAAAGTTAAATTAAAATACATTATTTAAATCTCTTAACAGTAATTACATATTTTAAATTAGTTTATGTCATTTTAGTATGCGTGGAGATAAAAATGAGATAATTAGTGCCAATCACTGCAAAGCTTTTTGTAGCAGAAAATTAATTCTTTAAACGATATTTCCTCTTCCAGAACATTTATGCCCTTTATTATTTAATTATCGTTTAATATGTGTGCTGTTTTGTGGAATAAATATTTATATTAGCATTTTTCATATTTTACCAAATATAAGTTCTTAAATTAATGTTAAAACTGTACTTTTTACGAAAATATATGGATAGTTGAACAAAAAATGCAAATAATGAATAAAAAATATATTCTAAGAAACTTCGATCTAATAGATCTTACACAAAAAGTAATAGCAATGCAAAACGAAATAAAATCAAATACAGTAGTAACATTCTTCATAAAGTTTCCTCTCTATACTTGTATATGTATATAAGTACAAAAACCCATAACGGGTTAAAAGTTTGTGACGCAGCACTTTACCTTATGGTTTCAAGAATTTTAAATATGTGTCTTAAAAGTAATTGGATAAAATTTAAGTGATGCTATGTTAATAATTTTTAAAAAAATCATCATTTTCTTTTTTGTTTTATTTATACTCACGGGTGCAAAAATTATTTTTAACGTGAAAAAAAAATATAAAATTTATTCGCTGATGCTTTTTCATTCACATATCTCATAAATTCAAAATATGGGTTTTAAAAGAAATATCAAAATTCGAGTAACGCCTTGACGTGAATTTAATAGGCTTGATTTAAAAGTCAATTAAATTTATTTTTGGTTTGTCTTTTAAAGTATGTTTACACATACAAACAATACTTTTAATTTTCCAATACACTGTTAAATATTTGACTGTCACTGAGCCTATTATGCATTGAAATGTATTTCTTTCAATAAATTGATTTATCATTTGTGCCAAGCTATCTAAAATCGTAATTAAACTTTATGTAAATGATTATTTTGCGTCATACTATCCACTTGCATGCATTTACCTTTGTTGTTTGTATGCTATGACACAAAATAATCATTTACACAAATTTTTCTTACGATTTTGGATAGCGTGGCTTAAAGTTTATTTAATAGGCAAAAAATCACTATTTTACTTTCGCATTTAAAATCATTAAAATTAAAAAGATCTGAAATTTATACTCTCTATTACCCGTACTGAAAGCTTTGAAAAGAAAAAAAATAATAATTCAAAGTCAGAACGGCTTCCAATAGTTCATCTTCAGAGTATTGATGCAAAATATTGGGGTATAAAGTTATCACGTGCGTGTGCTTTTTTACCTTATTTCGTTCCACCCCTGCGAGTGTTCTTCATTATTTTGTATGTCTACGGTAAATTTGCTGTGGTTTTGTGAGGTTTTAGAGTTATATTACGGCTGTATTGAATCATATTATAACAAGACAGGCATCTGTATGTCCTATATATCCCTAAAACTTTTACTTCAAATAAACATACAATGCATAAAAATGTCATTAAGTGCTATTTTTAGAAAAAGTATCAATGTTGCTGCATGCGTCTATCAGTAAGAAAGTGAGATATAAAAAAAAATAAAAGGATTAGTGATTTTCATTATAAAAGTATTTTTTGACAGAGCATTCATCCCGGTGATTTCCGTTTACAGAACCATGCAACTCATTATTAACACTAGTATTAAAAAATGCTCTGAAGAGCACCAAAAAAGGTTAATATGTTTAAGTATGAAAAAGGATTGGACAAGTGCTTCTAATTGAGCATGAGAAAGGAAAGGGGTTCCTTCTTGGCTGCAGCTCACTGTCAATGCCAACTTTTGAAAAAATCATAATCGCGCTTTTTCATATAAAAGAAATTTGCGGTACTGTAGTAAAACTTTCCAACTTGCTTTATATGTCAACTGCACTGTTCTACTGTTGTACTGGGCGTGCGTCTGCAATGCAACTTTGTACAGTGCACTGTGTACCATTATTGCTCTACAGACTATACTACACTGTACACTCCTATTATACTTTTGAGCCTCAGTGCACGTCCGCACTGTTCTTTTGTACTGCCGTATTAAAGGTATATGAGCCTAATGTTCGTTTATAACTTACATATGCATTGCTGTACTGCATATTGCATTGTGGAGCCACAGCCACTTGCATATAATTTCAATCAATGAATGCATTATACTGTAATGCGTGCATATGTAAAATTGTTCCTGTTCAGAATGCTGCAACACTCTGCACTGCAATACAAATCAATTTTCTGCGCAGTTCTACACTGCAGGCATGCTTGGTAGCACTGCATAAGTGTGATACGCTGCAGGAACTAAGGTTTTTGGTACTATGTCGCCTTACATTCATGTCTAATCAAGCTGCGTCTTTACTGGCTACGTCTTTAAACTATACAATTTTATCGTAACTGTGAGTGATTTCATTTATATGGAAAAAGCGCGAATATGATTTTTTCAAAAGTTGGCATTGACAGTGAGCTGCAGCCAAGAAGGAACCCCTTTCCTTTCTCATGCTCAATTAGAAGCACTTGTCCAACCCTTTTCCATACTTAAACATATTAACCTTTTTTGGTGCTCTTCAGAGCATTTTTTAATACTAGTCATTTAAATTTTTTGATAAAAACTAAAGTTTTTTAATATCTTGAAAAGCAAAAAATTTTGCTATTGTCAAAATTTTATTGTTACATTGTTTTCACAACACTCGCCAAATCGTTGACTGTTCATCGCCAAAGTAGCATTTTTTCATGTCTACCTGATCTCTCAAATGTCAGGGGACCGTCACATCAATAATTAAATGGTGGTTTTCCATAGCTCATAAAGAAATTGGATTCTATAATTGTCTCGGTCGTATCCATGGACTGTTTCTGCTGCACTGAAGTCGCCTGCTATAGGCTGAGTTGTTCTTTCAGTGGTATCTTTCCTTACTACTCTTCTTAGCCTTTCTTAAAATCGTTGAATGGGTTCCGAATATTAGGTTCTGATAATTATAGTAACGATAACTTCAGTGATGATGCTATAAAAATTAAGTTTTGATTTTGCATCGTTATTTGGTGCATGAGACTGTTATTTTAGAAAGTTATGCCGCGATATATATTTTTTTATGTATATAACACAATGTATATAATTCATTGTTAGCTCACTGTATTCAAATTCGTACCAAAAGTTTAATGTACCAACACCACCAAACAATTGTTTCACTTTGTTTAAAGGGAGTTCCTGAAATCAAAATTGGGCCTTTACGGGTGCTAGCTGCAATAAATCCCTAAACAAAATAATGTTTTTGCCACCAAAACAGTAATCTCGCTTGTGTTTACAACATTCGCCATGTCGTTAGCTGATCATCGCTAAAGTACATTCGAAACCATACTGCACTCATCGATAATTACTAAATCCAATGATTTCCATTGTTGTTAAATAATTTCAAATCGTCAGAATTAAGCTTAAATTATTCTGCTTCATTCGTATGTTGGACGGGCAATTTGAAAAACGTGTGAATTGTAATTCTTCCAATGCTGAAAGCAGCAATTCTCGTTGGTGCTAGTACTGCAGCAGCATCATTAATGTGATTAGTCATTAAACGAACTTTTTGACTGAGTAATTAAATTAGAAAGATTTTTGCTCTACCAGCAACTACGCGTACAATCAGATTTATGGGTGGAATAGACGGGTCTTTCTTTTGTTCTTATATGTGCTTTATAATTGATTAGAATATTTTCCTTTGGTCAGCATTCATTTTTTTTGTTCAATTTATCTTCATTAATAACAATTTCCTGGTGAGTTTCAGTGTTATCATAATCTGCGGCTATCATATCAACGTCTTCATTTGGTTCTTCGATATTTTAAAGCTGGTTGTGCAAATCACTTTCTTGTTGCAACTTTTCAGCCAAGTCGATTGCAGCTTGTAATCGTTGTTTTGTTTCGCAACATTCCTCCATCTCTGAATTTTTTTTCTCATTGTGCTCAAAGGATTAACGGTAGAGTTTAAATTCTCCTAATAGGTCTTCTTCGTTTTGCCAAGGCTTGAACAACATCAGCAAAGAATGATGATAGTACAACTCAATTCCAGCGTCTGTTTTCGTGTTATGATAGGGCGTTTTCAAAACAACTGGTTTCAAAAGTTTCCCGAACCAACTGAGGTTCTTTTTTAATTCGTAATATTCTACAGACTTTGGTTTATTTCGTTCGTATTAGTACCTAGTGGCCAATTCGTATAAACACATGTTCTCAAATTTGTTCGGGTAATAATTATCAATAAAATTACGACAGTAAATTTCAGTAGATCGTTCATCCTCTTTTGCCAATAAAACCAAATCATAGTGACTTTCAGTTTTCTTCGTCGGTCTTTTTTCATGCTGGTAATTAAGTATTGCACAGCATTCCATAAATAGAAACATTTATGGCCAAGAATTTTGTCTACGGCTTCGTAACTTCCAGTTTTTCGACTAATCAAGTTTTATCTGGCAAAAGCGCGTAATCTGGCACCGAGACTTTTGTTTTCGTCAATGGTCTTCCAAATCTCTTCCTTACGATTTTTTTTCCGGTTTGGTTATATAACGCGTAATGTATCGATTTAACACCAAACTGGATTCTCCAAAAAACTGGATGTCAATATTGGCGGCTCACATGAACAAAATCGCGGGATTATAATCATTGATTCAAGTTTGTTTTTCTGATCGTTTCAAACCACATAACTTTGTAACTCGGTGTCCACCTTTTCGAGATAAAATGCAGTCTTTAACAGAATTTAAAGTTCAATGTTTCACCAAACCATACATGAAAATTATGTGTAATAATATGCAGCCTGATTATGGCACATTATTCATGACCGTTTAGATGATAATAATGATAGATTTTCTAATATTCCGTAATCGAGTCTACAGACAATGTTAGCGAGAAACAAAAAAATGAGGTACTTTTCGGCTAGCTGGGAGTCAGTGAAATATATATATGTATGTATATATATGTGTGTGTGTATATATATACTTCACTGGCAGCTGGTTAACCGAAAAGTACCAAAAGATATTATAGCAACAATCTGGATACAGTGTAAATGTGGATATAATTGAAGGTTTTTCACAAGATCGCAACAACCACATCAAATATTTATCGCCAATAAGAGCCCACTAAATCTACCGGCACAGGATTTTTCCCTTTATTGTATAACAATTATTTGTTTTCTTATTTTAAGTATATATTTGTGTTTTAATTTGAATAAAATAGTGCTTAAAAGTCTGTAAGTCTGTAATTTTCAAATGTTATATTTATCAAATGCTCACTTTCGTTTCAACATTGTTGATTTTTTTCAAATGTTTTGATTCACGGGAATTTTATTTTGCGCTTACTGTTACGCTTGGCGACAATGGTTTTTGTATAACGGAAAAGTACCGAAGAATATTTTACATTCAATAAATAACAAATCACAATGTTTGGCACGGTTTGCACGACAACACGATTTGTAGACAACATATGCTCGGTCAGTTTTGAAATAATTGGCGCATTAGTAAACATTTTGGCATGGTGTTGGTATAACGGAAAAGTACCAAAATAAAAGATACATCACAAGCTGTACAGGAACGACTTAATAACGACGACATTGAAAATTGGGTTCTTCTCTATCATCCCGTCGACCACTTTTCATAACAAAATACTATCGCCAACTCAAAGATTAAACGCCAAAAATGCAGTCCCATTTACTTGATGTCAGAAGCATTATACGTGTTTGTTATGTCATCAAGTGGTTTTTAATTCGACATTTGCGTGTATTATTCATTATGATTCACTGACTTATTAGTTATTTCATTAATTAAAATAACAATTGTGTCCGTAAATTCTTATATTTTATTTATTTATTTATTTTGATATTCCAATGGCAACGTTCTCCCTTTTATTTGGCGTTACAGTTTGGCGATAGATTTTTGTTATGAAAAGTGGTCGGCGGGATAATAGTACCGAAAATTGTTTGCCGCATATAGTACGTGAATTACATGAAATTATGAAACACAATTCTTTTACATAAGCATATAAAATGCTTAGTGAGTTTGAACGTAAGTAGCAGGAGCCTGTCAGGCGATATAATTTTCCAATATATATCTTTCCTCATTGTCGATGAATATTATATGAGTATTATTTCAAATTTAATGTGAAAACCATGATTTCTACCTACGATTACTGTTCTATAACGGGCATTTACGCTAGTATGAAAATAAAAACAAATAAGCATGTTTGTCACGTGATTTATTTAAATTGAATGAATTCTGTTACATATTAATAATAATATTTATTTAAACCAAGACTCCCTTATCATAGATCTTTCTATCCACCGTCCTATAGCGGGCATTTACGCTAGTAAGAAAATAAAAACAAATAAGCATGTTTGACACGTGATTTATTTAATTTGAATGAATTCTGTTGCATACATAATAATAATATTTATTTAAATTTTCGTGCAAACGTGCGCGTTAGCTATGATAAAGAAAGAAAAGAAAAACCAATGTTCAACCGGAGCTTTACAACATAAATTCGATTTCCTCAGCGACCCTCAAACATACAAAAATAAAAAAAAAACCTATTCTAAGTTTTACCAAGAGGAAAAAAATAGAACAAAAACGAAGTTAATCCTTCCAGGTAAACGTTAGCTAGACTTTGTTGAACTTTGCGTCTTCATTTTTTCGTTCGAAGTTAAATAAAAAACTACAGTAAGCAACAGTAATTTTTTCAATCCTATCATTTTATTCGCCTCGTCGAGTTCTATCTTTTAAAAAAAAATTATTGTCGTATGTCAACTGGTTCGCCAGATATTTCAGAAAAACCTTTGCATTTTCTATTTCTTAAACATATTATAGCAAACGCTACCGCGTTTACTATGATATATTATAATCTCCAAAATCTGCAAAACTGAGGTGACAGCAGCATTTACTAAATACAATTTTGAAGAGTTGAATCAAACTCTTTTGCTTCTTGATATAACAGAATCCAAAAATACCATTGCTATGGGCTATGTACGGGCAGGGATTTATTTACTTGAAACATAAAATTCAGAGAAATATATTCTCAAGGAACAAAACTAACAAAAAACAGAAAGTAAACCCATAACTGTTTATCATACCTTGAATTCTGCATTATCACAGTTTACTAATCATGAACTTTAAACTGAAGACGAATGTTCCAATGATAAAGACGGGATCAACAAGTATTTCAAGAAGCACAATCACGTTCCCTCCGGTTTTCAGATGAGAGTGATATTGAGATTCGCTGCATGACTTGGCGATCATTACGGTGACTTCGATTTTTTAGCTGAGTTTTAGGGATTCGTTCATCTCACGAAGCCCTATTCGTTTGACTTCTCTGTCTGTCTATATGTCACAGCATTGGTACTCACACACTGTATAAGTTAGAGACGTAAAATTTTGTGTATTTACTGCTGAATAACCTCTTTCACACGACAAATCATAAAATTTTGAATACGACGTTAGTTATCGGAGATATTAATTAGAAATCCTAAACACTCATTTCCTAAAATCGTGAATTCCTAAACACATGCAGAAACAGCGAAAAAGTAACATTTCTTTCTAAAATGAGACAAACGCTTCAATTTCAACGGAAGTTCAGCGTTGCCGTAAAAAGCTGTGCTTTCATCGAAGTCACATTTTCGGAAAACACTTGAAATAAAGGGTCTATCGAGAAAACAAAATGGATACAGGGCAAACGAAATCGAAATTTTAGAAAACCAAAAGTCCTTAAAAACAAACATCAATTCAAACTCGAGATAGTAATCAAAAATTTTAATTTTCCCAACGAATTAAACTACGTTGTAATGTATGTTAAACATTTTGTGTAGTCCTTCAAATTATTAATAATAAGTAGTACATTATGCATTCCCAAACGCTGAAGTCAAAAGTTCTGCTATTCTAAATTTTTAAATAAATTTCTATTGTCATTAAATGAATTCTCTTACTTTAATTTGCGTCACATCTGTTCAGGATATGTTTTTACTTATTATGTATAATAATTTGTCGGGCGATTGCTAAAATTTATATGTAATATAATTTTTGCTCTATAGCATTTTGGTGCAATGGGTCTTTGTTTTTTTAATTATTCCACGAATTTTACATGATATACTGTATAATAATGATCATACATTTTTTAATTATAATAGAGCTGTAGTTAAAGAATTTATAAATCTAGTATTATTTTTGTTGCCTATAAAGAATAAAAGTATAAAAATCAAATGTATATGTTCGAAGTTTTCAAAGGAAAAAAATATGAAATAAGGAGTAATGTCAAAGGTAGAATAATTGTTGGAAAGAACGATAAGAAAGTTTGGGAAAAAGAACATATTTCTCGATATACTATTTTAAAAGTGTTCTTGATGTTGTCGATAAGTTCAAAGAAAAAACAATCTCTGAAAAAAATATCTGTAGAAACTAAAAATATTCTTTGATAAATTTATTCATGTAGTGATTATTTCGTTGTTTCTTTTCATTGAAAAAAAAATGCAAGAAATAATTTTAATTGCTTATTATGTAAATAAAGCCTGTTTTTGCCCCAGCATACTCTTTTAAAAGTAAAATGTTCGTTTGCGACACTAAATAATGTATGATATATTTTTTATTTTTAATTGAAGATTTGATTCTTTTCCCCAAAACATGAAATTATCAGAAATCTTATAGAAATAGAAATTTATCCATTAGCAAATATTCACATTTTTATTATTATTTTTTTTTTTAAGGATTGCATTAAGAAAATTACATATTTTTTTAAAAATCTGTTTTTAAAATTTCAAAACTTTCCAAATATAAATAATTTTATACCAGTCAATTTATTTTATAGGTAAGTCTAAATTCTGAATACAAATTTTATTTATGAATCAACCGGGTATAATGAAAAGTTGCTGTAACGATTGCTTTTGAAATTATATTTGCTCATTTTTTCATATGATTTCTGCATAATTAGATGAAGTGAAAATTTGCTTAAGGTTCCATAAAGTAATGATTTTAGCTATCTCGCTAAGTTACCAGATAAATAATTAAAAATAATTGATAGAAATAATAATCATTACTTTTTAATCATTTAGCTTCTCTACATATATCGTGTAATATTTTTTAATGTGTAAGTATTTTTTTACGAAACGTTACCTATATATGCAATATTTGTGTAATTTTAAGTATCCATAAACATGCCTGATGATTATATTTTGCCAAACACCGGACATATCATTTAATGCCACTAAATGTTTGGGACACTTTAAAAAGCCTACATTTTTATACGTAAAATTTTAAACATGGATAATGCCACAACCCTTAAATACATACAAATTTGTCAAATCATATTTGTATCAACACAATACCTTTCGATTGTTTTGTAAACAATTACTAGACGAAGAGTAGAAGTATTTGATTTATTTTGTGGGTAAAAATACAAGAAATTTAAGTACTAAATACATCATCTCCAACAGAAAACATTCTCTGAATATCTATATTGACCAATGTAAATTTCTGAGCTTCCTACTTTTTGAAAAAGTAAATTAAAAGCATTTCGAATGTTCTCAGAAAAAGTATTTAAACTTTAATGTAATGAAACTTACTGTAGTCTACCCTTTAAAGACATATAAACTCTAAGCATTTCTAATAGGAAAACTTGTCGCAGATTTCAATTTGATGTGTTAAAAACCTGTGACAGTTCACGTTTAAAAATATAATCGGATAAGTTGTTGCAAGAAATATTTTTAAAATATTTACAAGTACTAGATAGTCATATATAAGTTAGATATTTTTTTTCCATTGAATACGTGATAGAATACATGATAATAAACGTAAAGTTAAATAAATTGCAAATAAATGTATTTTAATAAAATATAATCATGCAAAATCTACATTTTAGAGCGAATGTTTTACATATAAGTGCCAAGAGCTTCAAACAGAAACAAAAACCAATGAGAAATGTCATGATGAAATGTAGATGAGGAACTGCAAGGAATGATATCAAAGTTCAAGATAAGTGATATATTTCTTTGTATATCAATACATCATTTTAGAAATCTTGGAAAAGTTTATCATTGCTGAATGATGTTTCTTATATATATATATATATATATATATATATATATATATATATATATGTGTGTGTGTGTGTGTGTGTGTGTGTGTTTTAAAGAAATTCAATTACTCTTTGATAGATCTCGAGAAATAATGACAATGTCACAGATTCTTTTTATTAAAAAGTGGGAAAGATTCTAGAAATGTTTCAAAAAATACAACATAGATGTTTTAAAAATAAATTTTCATATAACTATTTTTTGTTATTTTTTGTTTTGCTCTTTTTCCAACTATTTTTTTTTATTTATGGAAAAAACACAAAGTTTATAGAACCACATATGTTATTTAGAAGAATATTAATATTTCATGTCTCCAAAAATGAATTGAATCACATATAATAGCAATTTCGCAACAGATTTCAAATTGAAATTTATTTCGTTACGTGTCTTATAATCATATTTCTACGAACTTACAATGCAGAAACACTATGTTATTTGAAAATACAATCTATACATAATTCATTTCTTATTGCTCAGTGTAAAAGCTTCATCATATTATATCCATGAGAATAAAATCGAATAAACTGTATGGTAACTTTCAATATTTTTATTACAGAACATATTTAGTCTTTGAAAAATAAAAGTAAATAATTGCAGCGTGACAATATTATGTGTTGCATTTGCATTGCATTAGATTATTTTATCCATTGCAGTTAAAAGGAGGAATATCCTCTTGAGACCCACCGTCAATATATTGGACATTTTTATTTTTCGTATAAAATATTTAATATCAGTTGGAACTTGTAAACACTTACTGTCCATTATAACGAATTAAATTAATTAACTTAATCAAATTAAAATAACCAAATTTAAATAAAAATATTATTAAAGATAACATTGTAAAATTAGAAATAAACTCATTTTTATTTCTTTTAAATTTCCTCTTGACATTCAATTGCAAATTGTGGTAGCTGTGCCACTAATTATCATCATTATGCAAGGGTTGTTGTTGAGATAGATTTAAAACAAAATTCAAATTGAAAATTATTTAAATGTTTACTAAATTGACCTAATTTTTTTCCTATTTAATAGTGTAAAAATTGAATTTAGGCGATGCGTAGAAGTGATGGAATAATAAAAAAACGCACTTCGGTTGACAGAAAAGTTTGAAAAGAAAGAAATAGGCTCTGTCGTTGGAAATCTGATTTTTGAGGCCTTTATTTATTTTTTTAGAGAAAGTTATTGAACCAATTTTAGAAGCAATAAAAAAGAATTGTGACGTGTCAGATCTTTACATTAGTAACTGTATATATCTATATACAGTATGTCCACTAAAGTCCCTTGCCACCCTCTTAACTTCGTAACGGCTGCTGCTATATTCATAAAGTAGTGTCTAGGTATAGTAAAGTAGCCATGCGCTACTCAACGAAATCGCCAACGGCGCCACCTGGTGGAATGCTGCAGAATTAACAATCCTATCTCGAAAACAGAAAGAGATAGAGAAATAAAGTGATTCACAAAGTTGTAGAGCATCCTCGATTTAGTACGAAAAGACACCTTGTGGACATTAATACGTAGAATAAAACGGTTAAAACGCGCATTTGTGTTTTCGTAATTTCCTACACTGTGACGTGACAGAACGATCTTAGAAAGAAAAAACAACTAGTTATAATAATATACATTTATTTTAGATGTTCAAACTTCTCACCGTCAGCTGCAATGCATATTTGGATCCTTGTTTGAATTTCACGTTGCACACGTTGGAGTATAGATTGTGACACGTTTGCACAAGCGTCCGTAATACGTCGTTTAAGGTCCTGCAATCTTTGTTGAGGGGTCGCATGCACCTGCTGTTTCATAAATGTTTGTTTCTTTCTTTCTAAGATCGTTTTGTCACGTCACAATGTAGGAAATCACGAAAAAACAATTGCGCATTTTAACTATTCTATTCTTCACATTAATCTCCACAAGGTATTTTTTGTACTAAATCGATGATGCTCTTCAACTTTGTAAATCACTTGTTTTCCCTATCTCTTTACGTATTCGAGATAGGAATTGTAACTCCGCAGTTTTCCACCAGGTGGCAGCGTAGGCGATTTTATTCAACAGCGCGGGGGTACTTTACTATACCTAGACACCACTTTTCTGAATATAGAAGCAGCCGTTCCGAAGTTAATAGGGTGGCAAGGGACTTTAGTGGGCATACTGTGTATCCATATATATCTGACATATGTCATGCTGTAACTATCTTATTTATGAACAGATTTGTATGTGACTGAGTATGTGAATAGGACATACCATGGTCTCGACCAAGTTCGTTGGCCAGCTTCATCCGCTATCTTGTTTCAAATTCCATTTAAAAAATTTAAATAGGTGTACAAAAAAATTATAAATTGAAAAAATTGTTATTGTTAAGTGTTAGAACGTGATACAGGGATTCTGGAACATTTTTTGTTTTGACTATATCTTAAAATATGGCTGAGATATGGCAGTTTGTAATTCCAGTTGTAGCTGAGATTATGAAACAATCTGATATTTGTTAAGCCGTAACTCTCGTATTTATGAACCGATAGGAATATGACTGATCATGTGTACAGAACATACCAAGATCTGGACCGAGTTCGTTGGCCAGCTTCATGAGCCATCTTGTTTCAAAATGTCGGCAAGTTAAATTTTGTAATTAAAAAAAAAATCAAAAAGATGTATGAAAGATTATAAATTGAAACAGCTGTTTCCGTTAAGTGTTAGATCGTGATACAAGTATTACGAAACATTTTCTAATAATTCAAATACAACATTTGCTAAATGGTACATACATTAAAATCGTGAATTTACAATCACAATTAAAGATCAACGTTTTATTTCGCTTCTGCGAACGTCATCAGGATGTTACAATCAAGTCGAAAATGTCAAAATGAGCATACACGTCAGACTTCTGGAGAAAACATGATCGGAGAGTGTGCAAACGTCATCAAGTTCCCATGGTAACCAAGTGGATCATACCACCGTACTGAAAAGAGGGGTTGGAAGACAAAATGAGCAGATTGTATTAATGGATTATAATATATTATGACAGATTTTATGAATGTTATAGAATAAATTATCGTTACATGTATACTGCCCAAACTTAATAATCATAAGGGACTCTAAAATTTTCTTAACATAAGAATTCTTGCATGGGATTATGATTCTAGCCTCTTCAATTATTAGAATTATAGAAATTATGGTGCAATTGTCCTGTTTTGAAACATTTTCTGTTTTGGCTTTATCTTGGCTGAGATATGGCAGTTTGAAATTCTAGCGTGGCTGACATGCTGAAACAATCCGATTTTTGTTATACTGTAACTCTCATGCTGAAATTCGCATTCAAATTCAGTATTAACGAAAACCGAGATTGAATCTTCTATAATTGGGTTCCAAGTATTTTAGTTTCGGGTGTTTGAGTAAAATGAGTTGAATTTTTTAAAAACATGTACTATGAAAACTACCCTTTCCTCCCGGTACAGGCCGGAAGGACAATAATTGTCCATCTAAAAACGAGCGGCAATGTAAACAAAAAAGAAAAATATTTATTTTACGATTTCTAAATATGAAAGTGACTAAGAATGATTTTCTGTTCCGTATAATATTGAATGTGAAAAAATGCTTTTATTTCCAGAATTTGCTTCGAAAATGTAATTTAATAAAGTTTTTTATTTTATCATCAATTGAAATTGCAATTTATGTTTTTTTTTTATTATTATTTACTAGGAAAATTACGCAATTAACATTTTAATTAGCCCTGTAAATTCCCCTTTACTATCTTTTATACACACAAACTGAGAAATTAAGTTTTCCACAATTACTGCCACATTGAAAAAAATGTCATTAAAATTTAAAAAGAAAAATAAATAAATAACATTTCAGAAGCTAAATAAAATCTTAAAATCCAGAGACTTATTCTGAAATCCTTGGATACATGCGGAAAACTGGAAATAACTTTATTGCCCAAATTTCCATATTCTATCAGGATGAGTTGTGAAATACAAACAAAAAGTCATATTTTATTATAACAGATGCAATATGTTATTCGCATAAAATACAAAAATAAGATAAATGAAAAAAATAAAAATTTGTAATGTTTAAAATTTTGTTAAATATAAATCTTTCCTTTCCTATGAGCACACTGCACATTATTATTATTAATTTCGTAAAGAATTACTGATATTGTAATCATATTTTTATTAATTTAGTTGCAAATGAAACTTTCCGTATTAAATTTCTATACATAAAAGAATATTTTACTCTCGGCATTAATTTTAAAAGTTTGTTTATGCGAGACAGCAGCTGAAATATTTTGCCCCCGTGAGTTAACGAATTGAAAAATCTTATTTAATTAATATGAGAAAGCAGCTAAAATATTTTAACCACGTGAATTAACGAAATTTAAAAATCTTATATAATTAATATGAACTACCTTTTGTTATGCAAGGAAAATGTCAGAGAGTTTGCGAAATCAGCGAGTAAGCTAAAATAATGTTTTTCGTAGTTGTATGAGAAAAATTTTAATACACAAATTATAATACTCTCTTTATATTGCATATTTGGGAGCCAAGCATAGTGCATGACATATCCGAATACATAGTATAAATAAAGTAATTACAAAACTATGAAAACAATACATAATATTATTATTTTTTTTTAATTAACTCAAAGATGTTATTTTCTAAACTTTTTGAAATTTTCTAAGGAAAATTAACAAACAAAGCATTAGTGTACGTAAAATATTTGTAAAGTTGTTTCAAAAGTGTGATTAAGGTGCCTGACTACGTAGTGAGCAATTTTTTCCAAAAAAACTATTTAATTATTTTTTGAACATAATTTTATTAAGATTATGACTAGAAACTGCAAAAAATATTTCATTCATTGATAAAATTTTGCTAAAGGGGGTATTTTGTGGTGAAATTTGGCCCAATACAGAAAACGCTCTATGGAAAATTCTATTAAATGTATATTATTTTCTTTTAACACGTCCTACTTATGACATTGGTCAAGACAATGAACTAAAATCTAGTTAATATTTTATATGTTTCAAAACTTATAGCATATCACACCTTTTTACATGCTGTGCTGATTTTCATAAAATTCATCGATGTCATTACACTTAATCATCCATAAAACAAAAAATATTTATTCTAAAATTAAATCTTCAGTTCCTTACATTCACAATAGTATAAACAACATGCACTTTAAATTTCATAGTGATATTCTAATAACTTTTTGAGAAATCATGTTTTGTGTATGGAATTTTTACCAAAAATTACATATTCCAAAAAATGCATTTAAAGTTTAGATTTATGTTTTAGTACTAGAATTTACAGAGTAATATGCATCTAAACGTCACTGTTTTTATGAGCCATAGGATTTTTATCAAATACTGAGGTCCTCCTCCCTCCCAGTTAGTACCTTTAAATAGTACTTCCGGTGAGAGTGACAGCTGTTGAGTAGTTTAAAAACCGCTACAATTCCGGTTCTGTATATCGTACAATTAAACTTAATACAGTTTTGGAAAGGTAAAAAGTTGGGCTTTAATAAAATGTAATAAAATCTGTTTCCCAATTTTGGTCGAAAACCACTTTTTAAACGTAGTCAGAAGGCGTAAGATATTTTGTTGGGGAGAAACGGAAGTGCATGATAAAATGAGGGCTACTGTGTTATGTGGATTTCTTTCAGTAAGACTAAACACGCGGAATGCCTTTTATAATAAAATGAATCAGAAGTAAACGTGTACACAATATAACACAAGAAAAGAAAAATAATTGTGACACATACTTTATGAAACATTTCCAACACAACTTTATCTTTTGATAGAGTGAGTTGACTTCAATTAACCCACTTGTGCGAAGTCAACCGTTTGAAATGGGAATCATCCTCAGAAAAGAAATAATAATTTTTAAAAAGTGTATAACAGATATATGTATAACAAATTTCTTTTTTATTTCTTTTCTGAAGATTTTTTTCAAAAGCTGATTAATTTATTTTTGTTAATTAGATTTTCAATATAAATTTTTCATTAAACATAAAAAAATATTTATATTTTTTTAATTTAAAAAAAATCTTTTTAGAAAACATTATGAAAAAAATGGTATTTAAAATATCTTTAAAAAATTTGCTTCAATCATCATAATATTTGTTTTTTCCAGCAATCCACATAATAAATTTATATACAGGGTGTTTTTTTTTTTAAACTGACGCTATTCAGAGCCGCCTGTAGCTCGTTCTAATAACTGGATTGATACAAAATTTTGTGAGTGGACTAAGAAAACCATGGGAAAAAAGATTCCAACAAAAAAAATTAGTTCCAATCACCTTCGATAGGGGGAAAGTGGCGCTGTACATTGAAAAAAAAGCATCAGAAACAGACAAAATTAATAATTTGGATAAAATGCCGTGTTTTATTCATCATTTACACTTTCCGGCTCTGAATAGCGTCAGTTTAAAAAAAAAAACGCCCTGTATATTTACCCCTTTCACAAAAAGCGAGACAAACTCATAAATCAGTACAATAATTCAAAATGTATATACTACTTATTTTGAATCTGTTGTATTAACGTTATACCTGAGTTATTATTAACGTTATAGCTGAACGTTTATAATTCATACTGAACATTCATATACATACGTAATATACAATTACATGGACAGATGAAAACAACTCTTGAACCCTCTATCTTTTAGATAATATTTGAGATTTTGAAACGAAAACTTTACTAATTTCATAAAATGGCCATAATTTAGCATACTATTAAAATAGAGAATTTACTTTTAGTAGTCTCTATTACAAGTCCTTCAACCGGTGAACAGTGGGACAATAAAATTCCATTATATAAGAATTTGGCGATTAAATAAGGCAAAGATTGCGTTTCAAATTTATGGTGGTAAACGGTCATTAACACTGTCAAAAAAATGCCAGTCAAAAAAAGTTGAAGATTTAATTCTAAAGTTTTCTAGACCTAACAGAACATATTTTGATACAGATGAATATAGCATTAAATATATTATTATTTAATATTCAATCAAATAATAAACAATTGCTAAAAAAATGTGAGCAAAAGCAAATTTAACAGCACCTTAAACAGAAAAATATGTATACAAATTTGATCTCATGAGAAGAAAAAAATGAATGTTTTATTATGATAAAGTTTTATAATAAAATAATAAATCAAATATAATTTTTTTGTGTTTAACGCAGAGTTCAATAGTCACTAAGCAAGTATTAATATGTCATCAATAACAACATAGATTTAAATTTAATAAATTTAAATTTAATGATTACTTAAATTAATTTATGATAATTCTTTCTTACTAGATTGAGCATTTCCTTAAATTTTTATATCCAAAAGAGAACTCAACTAAAAAATGTTTATTCATAGAGAAAAAGATGCCAGAATTAAAAAAATCATCTTAATTTATAAAGAATATTAGTAATAATAATACTTTTAAGCAACATGTAAGTTGTCCGATTTTAAATTTCTGAAATTGAATTTATATATAACTCAAAGAAGAAGAAATTCAATTGTGTCAACATTTTGTAACAATTTATGATATAACACTTTATTCAGTATATTAAAATACTTACATGCCACTTTAGTAGTATATCAATTTTTTATTCAGTTTAGTTGTGGGAAAAGGTGTTTTAATTATTAATCTCTCAGACGAAAAAAAAAAAAAAAAAAAAAAAAAAACGCATTGTTACGACCAAAAAGTCTTTTCTATGACTGATTAAATTTCTGTTTAAATTATAAAATTGTTTAGTCAAAAATATAGCCAAATAATGTATATTTTTGAACGAACATAAATAAACGAACCAATTTTGAACAGTTCAGACTTAACGATATAACTAAATCACGTGCTACATGGGATATACACAATTAACCATATTAGTCCTTATATCTTTGCTTAATTTCATGTGATATATATATCAGTTTTTTAACTGTATGCTAATAAATGCAGTACTGTCCAAAAATTAAGGGTCAGCTACCGCACGATTTCGCTCTTTAAACGGTTTGTCGAATATCTACTGATATTCTTGACAAATTGTTCTTGAAATTCGAGGATGTAAAGCACATGCTTCATTTCAAGAGCTGTAGAAACAGTATACTGCAATTAAAAAAAATAATATATTGAATATTTGATTAATTGGCAAATTCGGAGGGAAATTCCGTATTTTCCAATGGGTTTTTTCCCCGAATTTGACCATTAGCTCACTGTATTGCTGGTATATTTCTGAGTTTTCACGCTATTTGATTGGTTCTTTTATACGTTACTCTATATAATTGACTACCAAATAATGAAAAAAAATGGTATATTTCGCGCATGCGATTATTTCATACAAATGCCCCTATCGCATCAAATATTAAATATATTAGTTTTTTAATTGCAGTATACTGTTTCTACTGCTCTTCAAGTCAAACATATGCTTTACATCAGCGAATTTCAAGAACAATTCGTCATGAAATTCAGTAGATATTCTGCAAACCGTATAAAAAACGAAAGCGTCCAGTCACTGACAGCAGTGTATATCTTTTATAATAGTGAGCGTTCAAAATCAATGACACATAAACCCGAATCGTATTGGAATAATGTCTTATTTGCATATGAAAGCAAATTTAACATTTTTTGGTTCCGATGGGCGTATAAATTGTATGGAGAAGAAACAATGAAGAACTCAATCCCAAGAATTTAGTGGGAACAGTTAAGCATTGCGGGTGAGGTGTCCTTGTGTGGGTGTGCATGGCAACATCAGGACTAGGTAATTTGGTATTTATTGATGGCATAATGAATCATGCTCTTTATTTAAATATTTTAAAAGACAATTTAAAATTATCAGCTCATAATTTGGGTATTGGAAACAACTTTGTCTTTATCAAGTTAACGACCCTAAGGACATAGCTCTCAACGTTCGCCTCTGATGTCTCTATAATTGTCCGAAAACACCACCTCAATCGCCGAATTAAAACCCAATAGAACATATTTGGAGAGAACTGGAGGTTAGAGTACGAAGACACGACATTAAAATGTAAAACGAAGTAAAAACAGTAATGATCGACAAATGGATGAACATTGATGCAGAAATTACAAAACAAATCTATTCCCATACGTTTAAAAGCTGTTTTGGATGCTAAAAGATATCTCACTAAGTACTAATTTAACGATATATTACAATATTTATTTATATGTAGAGATTTTTTTAAAGTGTACGAAGACTTCTGTGAGGTAAATATTTTCTTATTTTTTTATTATTGATTTCTCCAAAATAATGTTTTACTTTGTTTTTAAAATATTTTATGTTGTTTTGTTAAAAATAAGTTACAGATCTTATTATTAAATACCCATTCTGAAATATTAATTTTAATAAGTGAATAGAGCTTCATTTCAATGAAATTCGTAAGTGTACGAACACTTTTGGCAGCTACAGTATATATTTATAGTTAAATACAAAATTGTGTTATTTCTATCCCTGCGAATTTTTAGTTTAAAACAAAATTAACATAAACTGTATTATTGAATGTAACATTTGAATATCTGTTTTAAACACATTCGCATCGAGAAACAAGAATTCTTGTTTTTAAAAAAAATAAGCGATGTAATCGGGAAACAAAAATTATTGTTTTATTCAAAAAACATTACTCACTAAGAGAACGGCTTGTACCTTGAATAATATTCATTCATACCATGTTGTACATAAATTTTTGTTTGTAAGATATTTTGGTATATCTCTATTTTCCCGTCGACCACTTTCACTAAAAAAAACCTATCGCCGAACTGTAACGCCCAATAAACAAATGAAAGAACGTTGCCATTGGAAACTCAAAAATACAAATAAATCGGAGAAGCCTAGCTGACTAAATTTTCCCCTATCTGTAACTTAAAACAATAACGTTTACACTATATTAGCGAAAACCGAGAAAATCTTCGATAGTTATTTATTTACCTTGTTCGTCTTAATTATCCTGGTGAATAAATGCGAAGCTAACGAAAACAACAGTCTACTGCGGTGCATTCCACTTATCTTTTTTTTACAGACCGCTAGAGTGACGTGATGCTCTTTTCCCATACCTGCATTGGTGCATTCGAGCACCACGTGATTCCCGCGGTCTGTAAAAAAAGATACGCGTAAAGCACCGCGGTTGCCTTTCTTTTTCGTTAGCCTCGTGATAAAAGTATGTGACGTCAGTTTAAACTGATCGAGGCTAACGAAAAAGACAGTCTACCGCGGTGCATTCCACTTATCTTTTTTTACAGACCGCTAGAGTGACGTGATGCTCTTTTCGTACACCTGCATTGGTGCATTCGAGCATCACGTGATTCCCGCGGTCTGTAAAAACAGATACGCGTAAAGCACCGCGGTAGCCTTTCTTTTTCGTTAGCCTCGAAACTGATCTATTGTGCATAACTATGCATCGGAACATTTTCCCAATGGTGTTTCTGTTTTAATATCATGGTGTCGCATTTTAAAAACGTAATGGTTATTTTAATTAACGAAATAACTAATAAACAATAAAACATCATTAAATATACAAATAAACACCAAATAAAAAATAACTTGATGATATAACAAACACATGTAAAGCATCTGACGTCAAGTGAATACGACGCCACGATCACAAAATTTTGGCGTTGAACCCTATGAGGTTGGCGATATTTTCTTTTTATGTAAGTGGTCGACGGGATAATGCAGAAGTACTGATATTTTATATTAAATCCATACATTGAAAGTTATTTACTGATGCATAAACTAAAGAAACCTATCTAAGAAACAATTTACGAAAGCCTTTCAGAGGAGGTAGGTGCTAACATTGTTTTAATATCATTAAAATACTCCTTTTTATAGAAGGTGTATGGAACAATTGCCCTATGCGAATGTATTAATACGGAAATTTTTGTCAAAGCCTGGAAAAATGGCAGTGGTGAAGTCAAAGCTAAACAATGCGGTTTTTAGTACACTGTTAAATAATGCATCTAATGATAAGATAAATAAAATAATTTATTTTAAAATCTCCAAATTAAACTCATTTACCAAACTACATTTGTTGAAATTTTATTTTTAATCAATATGTTATTTTATAAAGGATTTACAAGATAATGACTAACCAAACTTGAAACAAATCGCTGTATACTCTCTTTTGAACTAAATTCCCATGCACACAATTAGTTCTGCTTTATAACCATGGAAATAACCAAATACCAAGCCACACTTATTCAATTCATTTTTTAATCAATCTGTTTTTTATAAAGTATTTACAAGATAATAACTAAACAAAATTCAAACAAATCGTTGTATAGTCTCTTATGAATTAAATTCACAGGCACACAGATAGTTCTGCTTTATAACCGTACACATAATCACATGTATACATTCTACAAATACTTAATAAGATTTATACAGAAATAATTTTACCAAATTAACTCATCAATAATCAAACATTACACTATATATTTAATGTAACAAGTTTTCCTTTGACGTAAAAGAACATTATTTGTTGTCTCATTATCTTCACATATTTTGTTTAATAGTGTCAGATTGTAACAACTTAAATTCTAAAGAGTGGAATAAACATGATTCAACATAGATTTTCGTTTCGTTGTACTACATAGTTGCAATATTCCATGTTATACAATCTCTGTAACAGTTTCTACAACATATATTCAAATAGCCTTTACTAAGCTTCATCTAATTACAAACTATAAATTCGTCTAGGAAGCCATGTTTAAGGGATAATAATGGAATAATGGTCATTTGTTATTTTTGAAACATAAATTTTATTCTGCTACAACGATAGTCATGCACTTATATTTGAAGTATTAGTAGTAATTAGATGCAGTTATTATTAATGAAGTATCAGAAAAACTAATTCATGAATTTTAAATAACTTGAGTCTTATCTCCCTAAATAAGAATTTGTTGTTAAAATCTTTAAAAAAAAATAAAATTACTGTATAGTACTTCTTAATTTGATAGTCAAAACAGTGTGAAGAATAATTTTTTTCAATATTTGTGAGTGTTTGACTTATAAGTGTCTATATAGGAAAAAAAAACAATTATTAATAGTGCAATAATATGCAATAATTAAATCTTCAATATCAAGTAATTTAATCCTTTGAGACTCAACAACTCCGATTTAAAAAAAAATCCTAGAATAAACATGAAAAAAAAAATTCAACAAATTACAATAACCATTGGGAAAATGTTCCAAAAGCTTAAAAAGAAAACAAATACCGCACTTTTGTGTTATAGCGACCCCCACAATTATGATTATGCCAAGGTTGCAGTTATAATTTCGCCAAGGTCATCGCAAAGCTTATATATGTATACTATATATGCATATATATATATATATATATATATATTCCAAAGACTCCTATATGTGCCATGTACGGCATTATACACAGATTATTTACGTCTTATATGTCATATACACATCATATACACATGTTATATATATATACATCATATATGCATCATATATTCATCATATATGACTATAACTTGGCTGCATACGTCAAGAAATTTTATATATAGATCATATATTATTATAATGTCATACATTCTTTATAATTTGGTGATATTTCTTGGTCACTTGGCGATTCATCCTTTGCTATAACTCATCGCTATAACACGAAAGTAACAAATTTACAATATATTAATGAAAATATAAACAAAAATATTTCATTCTTGGGGGCCGCTATGACACGAAAGTACCAAATTTCTACTTTATTTTTCATATCTGATAATTTGCATCTATCCTTTTTGCAACTTTAACATTTTTGTAACGATTTTATGCATTTCTATTGCCTATTCAAAGAAAATTTCTTCTAAAGATACAGAATTTCGTTAAAAACTCTAACATTCTTCGTTAAAAACGTCAATAAAGTTACGACGTCAATAAAATTACAACGTCAAGAGGTTCATCCTCGACCGAAAACAACAACCGTTTTCCCAATGGTTTAAAAATAAAAATAAAAGTGGTGACTAAAAGGTACTTTTTTAACAGCTGCAATAAATCAAAAATTACTTATTTCTCATAAATATTGTCAATTTTCTAATACAAAATTGTGAAGTATACGAAATTATCTCTGCAAAAAATATTTTTTGGACGTCTCCAGTCTTTTTAATTTTACAAAATATACGAAGTTTATATTAGCAATAACAATGCAAAACTGCTCAAAATATAAATAAAACTTTGGCATGAAAAAATAACTCAGTATTGTCATCTGTTGAGAATTCTGTGAACTCTTTATATTAAATGCTGTGTTGGGAGATAGCAGCACTAAATAAAATCGTTTTTTAAGGTAGCCGCACACCTTTCAACTTCATTTTCGATGAAGATATTTATTTTTCATTATTTTTACAGTAATATTAAAATCCGATCTTCTATCTATCGAATTCTGCTTTAATGGTGTCTGTATCTGAATTAGAACCCGAGTTACACACGTTTAAAGTTACATCTATTACAGCTTGCCGAAGAATTTTACAACCGGAAATATCGTTCTTTAAACCGCAAGTAAGCTGAAATGTATTATTTGCTTTCTTCTTTTTCGATATTTAGCATTTAAATTGAATTGTATACTCAAGAAAATACATGGAGTGTATAATTAAACCTTTAAAGAATAATAATTATTTTTATAGCAAGAATTGCCTTTAACAGTTATTTTTTGTTTTTGAGATTTTTACTGCACGCAAAACATCCTATAGAAAAAAAAATGCATGAAATGCCTTGAAAATATTTCACGTATTTTACAAATGTTTATTGAGGGAATAGACTACAATCATGATGATATATTAATTAGTTTTATATTTACACTGGAATAAGTTAAAAAGTTACAAGACTTTTTACGATTTTTTCATTACATTAGTACTTCAAGTGCCATAGCTTTTGCGATAGACATGCTTTATAATGCGACTTTTCTATGTCTCAGAGAAAGTTATTCTCTTTATTATGCAATTTACAAAACGTGAATGCATTGATTTGATTTTCTGTTATTATGTTTTCCACAAATGTCAATTTTTCACATAATTTTGACTATTTTTCCCTTTAAAAAAATTATTTCTGTGTATTTTCTAGAATGTTTATAAATTTTCAAAGTTTTAATTTACATGTCATTAGAAAAAATTGCTATAAAGAAAAAATTTCAAAAATTTCAAAAAATCACCTCCAAAGGTGCGTGGACACCTTAAAGCCCACTTTATAAATAACCTTTATTTTTGTATATGTTGCAGATATGCAACGGGGTGATACAAAGTGTTAAGGAAACTAGCTATAAAAGGAATTTGTACTTAACACTACTGTAAAAAAAAAAAAAATAATAATTTCCCTATAGAAATTAGTAATTAGTTGTTAAATTCTGCTTAACATTTTCATACTTTTAATATCAGGTGTCTTTTTCTTATTTAATAGTAAAACAAAAACAAAAAAAAAACATGTTAATGGTGTTTGCAGTGGTGTTCTCGAAACTTTTTATATAGGAATAGTAAATTTATTATTAATATCATATAAAAATATACAGAACGTTAGGTATTATAATACTATTTATATAGAAAAGTAGTTCCTTTCATTTTCAATAAAATGCCACACATAAAAGACATGATTTGAAATCTCACAATTGCATTATCTATACGTATTTTAAGATATATATATATATATATATATATATATATATATATATATAATGCTTTGAAATAAAAGATATAACGTTGTTGAACGAAAACAAAATTTCATTAAAGAAAATAATGGATAATAAATTGATATTTATAAACTAGCCGCGTTTGGCGATCAAACGCGGCTGGTTTATATATTAGAAAGTTTATATATTAGAAGTTTATTATATAGAAAGCAAGTGTTCTCTTTTAAATGTATGCTAAGTCTTGCAATATATTACTTTTATTCACAATTGTATTTACTTGTTTAATCCTTCGCCAAATCGGAAGATTCTCGATAAATAAATCAGGAACGCTCTGCAATATTGGCAGCATTTCTTATATTTTTGTTATTATGTATTTCATCTTTCTTCACAAAAAAACGTAACTCACGTTCTCAGGCATAGTGGAATTTATAAATTAGTGTGATACATATTAAAGTGGTGAATAGTAATATTCAAGAGTAAACAATCATTATTCTCATATTCTCAAGAAATAGCATTGTTTGTATTTGTTTATAAAGCAAGTTTTCGACTGTGGTCAGGTATCGAACGATACTGTGTCAGTGACCTTGTGTTTTACAGTTGCTCATGCATCCAAGAAGATATATCGTAAATGATCTTGAGTGTCACGGTCACTCCTGTTTTAAAACACATTTCGCAGATATTTGTTTTCTCTTGTTCTTTGTAATGTTTCGTTTTTCCGTTGACAGCAGTGAATTGAAATTGACAGTGTATTCATGGTTTAATATTTTATTATGCTGAAAGGATTTCTTGTGTTTTTTTTTACTTTGATGGAATTTGATATTGGACTGCCAACCTAATTTCAGCTGAATTTATCTTAGAATATATACATATCTAAATGTAACTCATCTCTGAAACATTAATGTTTTTAACAATCTTTCTAACAATGTAACTTTTATGTAATTTTATTTGATAAAATATCTTTGAGTAAAAATGACCGCATGGCATATGAAAATTAAAGCGGCCAGCCAGTAATTGTTAATGAAAGTCTCATAACTTGCGCTTTCCTCATATAAATGCCAAAGGGGTTTTCTAAATGATACAAAAACAAATTATTAATTTTAAGTATGCTCAGTTTCTAAACATACAAGTAATTTTTTATATAAATATTGGATGATGTTTGGCTCATATTCCGCATTTTATAAGATTTTTGGCTTTAATCTTAATTTTATTTTAATCTTTGGTAATTAATATTTGTTTTACAAACGGGTGCCCATTTATTTGAAAACAAAATCATTAACGTGTACTATGGAATTTAGTGGAAACGATTGTCCAGCCTAGTATATTTTAACCATAGATTAAATGTAAGATTTAATAAAATATGTAAAATTAGTTATAAAATAAATCAATTTGAAATCAAATTGTTTGTTTTTTATTTATACCTAAGTAATAATTGAATACTCCTATTTTGATCAATCCATATCTCATTCTTAAGTGTGCTATTGTTTCATCCACTTGTTTTTCGTCTCTTGCATATAAGAAATCATAAAATCATCAACATATACATTGATTTATATTGTATCTTCTCCTTTACTTTATTTAAATATTCATGAAATGGTGGTGTTTTCAACAAAACCTAACAGTTTAAATGATTCGTCTATCTTAATACACCAAAAACTGACTGCTTGTTTAAAATAAAAAAAAGGCAATACGTAACATGAAAACATTGTTTTCTTCATTGGGTGCAATGTAACTTTCCGGTTGACATAAAAGTTAACTTTTTCAAATATATATCATCGAACTAATGCCAGTTTACGCCATTGGCATTTACATTTAATTTTTTATGTTCGGTTGCTACAAAGAAATCTGTAATACTTGTGCACGACAAAACAGATGTGAATATATCATTATAATCCTAATCGTATTTTTGAGTAAACCTTTTGTCTAGCAGGTGCGTTTTGTGTTTTTTAAATTTACTGTTAATATTTATATGTTGCCTTGAAAGTTCAATTACAGCTTATAATTTTCGTTCGCTGTGGAGGGCAAACTAAACTCCCTGTAGTATTTTCTCTCATTATCCCCCCCCCCCTTCTCTGTGGAATCTGAGACAGTTGTGATTTTTCCTGCAGACTTTCTATATTTCGTAATTTTCTTCACTCCTCGGGCTTACACGCATGGTCGTGACGCATTAAATAAATAAATCTGCCAGGACGTACGCCCTTATTGGAACTTTCCAATTTTCAGGGATAGTCTGTTATCGTCTATTCCGATCCTGATTGTTTCTTTTCTGATCGAATTCAACTTTCAGTTTCAATTGCGCTACTTTCTGTTTCTGTGTGTTTATTTTAAGTGATGTATTAATCTAAATTTTCAACTTCAAAATTTTATTTCTTTCAATGTTTGAATTGGAAGTTGGGATTATTTCTCCTTAGAATTGAACGTTACTTGGCAGTGTGACATTTTTTTATTTTAATTTAAATTCAGTATCCTTTTAATTTGTTTTAGTAGCCGAAAAAAAATATTTTTTGTACTTTCTTTTTTAATCTTTCTTTTTGTTTATAGAGCTATATATGTGATAACATACGCTTGTTGCTTGTCCACATCTCATATGGGGCAGCGTCGAATTATTTCCCAAAATATTATTTTCAGGTAAATTATCTTCAGGGTACATGTTGCTTGATATTTAATTTAACGAGCGGGTTTTACAATGTGCAACATAGTTCTAAACTGGGCAGTGCGGGACTGTTACCTGGTGTTGAATGTCCATTTATTTTAAATATTTTCAATTTCTATGTTTGTGTATTAAGAGGCTACTTCACTCAGGCGGAAACACCCGCTCTCTAATGGTAATCCAGTGGGAGAAAAAAATTACGATATCTCGTTCGCAATTCAATATTTTTAAATTTTTTTTTTTTTTTTTTTTTTTTTTTTTTTGCATTGTATAGCTGTGGTCAATCTCTATGCTCGCTCTTTTGTACTTTTTTGATTTGTGTTTCAGTTTTTTTTATTGAGGATACTTTCACTTTCGAAACCGGTTCCGAAAGCGAAAATATCTTAAGAAAAAAACTTGTAATCAAAATCGAAAAAGTACAAAGAAGCGTGCATAGAGATTGACCGCAGCTATACAATGCAAAAAAAAATCATTTAAAAATATTGAAATGAGAATGAGATATCGTAATTTTTCCCCCATGGGATTAACATTAGCGAGCGGGTGTTTTCACCTGAGTAAAGTAGCTTCTTAACTACGATTGTCGGATTTTTAGTTTTTCCCGAACTTGTTCTTCACTATAGCGGTTGCTTTAATTTTGTTTAGATTTAGCTTTTCTTAGACAAAAGATAAATTGCTGTAAATCTACTGTAAACATCTCTTCGTGTAAGAAAATATATTTCTAAACCAGTACATGGTGTTTGTATCCGGTCGCTCCCATAACTATGTATCAATTCCTGTACCTTGGTGTCGATTTGTTAAGATAATTTTGGTTACGGTGTACTTATTATATTTGACTTGACACAGCTTTCGCATAATGTGTAAAAATTTACTGTATTTTGTATATTCTTGCTAAGTAAAATTTGCGTTAATTCTTTGTCAAAGGAGACAGAAATAGCATTGAAGACTGTCACACATGAACTACGATTGTATTACTTTCAAGGAAATGGAGTTCTTGTGTAAGGTTTGCAAAACTTGTGGGTTAAAATAAAACGTAACTTAGGGTTTCGTACGGTAAATTACCTCATAAAATTTACTGTTATTTTTCCCCAATAAAAATTTTACTTTATTCATTTAGTGCCAATTTTTCATTTTAAAGCATAACTCTGCGGCAATGATTCGTACATTTTCTTACCGATAAATGATTTCTGTCTATGTCAAGTTCGAGCATTACCTTACAATGTTATTCTGATTTTCTCAGTTTTAGAAGATTTGTTTTTATTTGTATATTACTTGAGCTGTAAGATATGAGTATATTAAGTCGACTATCGTTTTTTTTTTGTTATATTTGTGTTTCTTATTTCAGTAATTAATTTTCCAGTGTTTTGTATGAAGGAGAAACTACCACTATCTATTACCCAGGTCTGGTTGTCTTGTTTAATATTTATATGCAAGAAATTCCAAACATTTCATTTGTTTTGTAGTAGCTTAAAGTGTAATTTTCGAGTTGTTTTTGGATGTTAATTTATGATTTGTTTCGAAAAATGATCAAAAGGAATCCTGTTTTGTAGAACAGAGATATTAATACTTATGTATGTTACTGTTTTCTTTTTTAAATTTTACAACCATTCCTACTTGAATTGATATTTTGTCATGCCGCAATATAAACTGCATTTATTTTGCTTTCTATATTTTTCATTATTTATATGGTTTTTATTTGCGCGATATGTCTTCGTGTCTTTTTAAGAGGACTCAGTATTTTCAAGACGTCTGTTATATTCGTCTATATGTGTTTGCTGTTAATGCACTAAAGTTTGGGTTTTTCTTCCAGACTAGCTTAATGCGCCGTAATGAGCGTATTGTAACTGTGGGTAACAAGAATAAAAAAATACGGATATGCGTCAGTTGCCAAAATTTCTCGAATTTCTTTTAGTATATATACATTTTCAAAAATTATAATAATAAGTGTAATCGTATTTCCTTTTTATCTTATTTCATGCTGCACAACTTTCGGAATAATTACAACTTGCTAAATAAATTGTTTCTGTCATGTATGTGCTTTGCAGCGTATCTGGTTGCACTGGCACATGTATGATTATGTACATGCTATATTTGGCTGTCCGTACTACATGTTTTTTAACTATGAAGAACTATGTGTTTTGTAAGAATAAAATGACTAACGCTAAACATGTCAACAGCCTTTCACTTGACGGTACCAAACGAAAATATGTCGTTGCGAACGATAAATTTTTTCTTAAAATAAATACAATATAAATCATACAGAAATTTGTTAAATAAGAAAGTTAAATAGATGTAAATAAAAATACCTGGTATGAAATATTTTTATAAAACTTTAGTAAAATTCCCGATATGTTTTGAGTTAAAGTCATGGAATTACTGTACCTCTTTCGTCATTCATTTGCTATGTAATAAAGTGGAAAATATTTCAGTTTTAAACTTCCATTTCGAGAAGTTGATTTCCTTTAGCTTCTCATCCGCCTTGGCTTTTGTAATAGTAGCTACGTTTATTTACTGACATCATTGTTACAAAACTTTAAAGTGTCCTTATTATTCAATTTATCAACTGGCTTTTCTATGTAGTATTATAAAGAATTAAACATACCTATTTATCTCCATATGAATACTGATCTACTTTTATTAGCAATACCTTAAACAAGCAGTTATACACTGTTACTATTGTGTCATTTTTTTATCATAAGCTTTTAAAAATATTTCTATTAAATATATTATGTTTTTACTTGCAGTGTAAATACTGAAAATTTATCCCTTAAATAAATACACTATATTTCCAATGATGACTGGTCACTTGCGATTTTAGACGTTTTGTTAAATATCTGAAAAGCTACATGAGGAATTATCCTGAAACTTCAGGAGTGTAAACAAAATGAGAGACGTCATATATTTCCGCGAAGATTTTTTCCCGAAACCCCATAAGGGCCGTCAACAAATTGAAGAAAAACAAATATATTTTGGATAACTCTGTAAAAACTAATATTGCAAAAGCATTCAAATTGTAGATTATGATTGAGTAGATTATTGTAATAATTTGGGTTCATTTTTATGAAGACAGCATGTATACTCGAAAAGAAATTCAGGTTTTTATAAAAACAGTCCCAAATTTTATCAAGTTTTTTGCTTATAATTTGCAAAGTTTTTAATATAAAAACAAGTTATTTTCAGAAAATATGACAAACAAAATTGTACACAATAACCTGCAATCAGAATTAAAAAATAACAAAAATTGTATGAAAAATGAGCAGGTTTACTAAATATTGTTTCACTGCGCATGCGCGAATTCAATCAAAATATACTGTGCATAAAGATAATTTGAAGGTTGTATACACTCTGTAAGATTCTCGCTATGGTGTATTACTTTATTTCTATAGCCTGTGCATAATAGAGTAATGGTTACCTCAGCTGTGAATAGCGGTAGGATCCCCCCCCCCCCCCGATCGAAATTTTTAAGTGTCATATTCGAACACATACTGAGCAATCAAAGAAGTATTTTCATGCAAATTTCTTGCGGCAAAAAATTATACTCCTTTAAATAATAATAAAGAAATTATTTAAAGAGAGTACAGTAAACTTTATAATGCTGTGTTTGTGTGCAAATTCTTTTAAGTTCCCATATAATTACAACTTACATTATTTTTATAGGATTCATTATAAGACCCACTTGCATGTGTGTATTGAAATGAAAATCTTCAAATCGCTTCACCATACGTTTATTAAAGTATATTTTGGGTTTAATTATTACATGTTTTATTCATAAACTCGATAATTTCAAAGGTCGTGCAATCAACTTTTCTCCTAACTTCGCTGTAGAATGAGCTTTTAAAAAGATAAAATGCATACAATTTCAAAATAAATGCTCTATACTTGTAAAGTTAAAGAAATTATTTAATCCACTCCCTTTTAATTTACTTTTTGAAATTTTTCATCATTTTTGAAGCCATTTAATATTCTGTTTTCCTTTTCGCTATCTCTTGTTGCTTTATAATCCTCATTTTTTAAATAATAAACTTTTAAACGAGGAAAATATTTACTTATATTTTTATATTATAAAATTTTAAAAGAATAATAAATATATTATCTAATGAATATATTATATACACCTAGGTAAACATCGAGGAAACAACCTCGTTGAAACTTTTATTATAATTTTTTTAAACATTTTTATAAAGATCTTCCAAAACTTAAATTTCAGAAATTTTCAATTGAAATTAAAATTGTCTTTGTTAGATAAGAATGTTAGATTCTCGCAGTCAGTCATCTTCCATCAGACATTTTATATAAAAATAGTAATCTAAAATCAAATTTAATACAATTAATTTCTTTCTTAATAATTTACTTTTGTTACAACTTCTATATTAAATTTATTAGAGAAAAAAGAGTTTAGAATTTATTGATATTATTGATAGACATAAATTGAGTCAGATTAGTAGACATAAATTTAAGATCAGTGTAATATTTCAACAGGGAAAGGGTTGCCAGTTTGGTAATTCCAAAATTCCAAATTTATTCAATAAAATCCGAAATAAGAATCCATAAGTTTTGGAATCACGAAATTTCTATCATTGAATAAAACAAAAATTCCCAGTCAGAATTTCTGGTATGATTTCGTAATTCCTGAATAAAAAAAGGCCGAACTCACAACCATGATTCACGACTGCAAAAGTAAAGAATAAAAATTACACTGCAGAGCGCAAGAGAAACGTTTTATTATTTTTAAAGATAGCAATAAATTGCAAATTTTAATCCTGTAAAATATTATTATTTTTTAAATAAGTGTAAAATATTAAGAAAGTAAACATCACGCCAGTATTTTCTGAACAATATATACACATATAAAGATTAATAAGATACAAAATTAATAATTATAACGTAATATTACTAACACAAGACTTATTTTCGCAGCATTCTACAGTTCAGTTATATATATATTTCATTGTGCAACAATAATAATGCTTCTGGAGTTAATCGTATTAAATTAACACACTCAGTAGCGATATCACAGTAAAATAATTTCATTTGCTGTTGTTTTGGAAATACAGATGTGCAAAGTTATGTTTTTTTTTTATATACATTATTTTAAATTAATATTCTAAACATAATATGTACAGTAATCATTGATCATTTAAGATTCAAATATGAGAGTCCAAAATCACAAATAGTTTGTGAGTTATGCTTAAAACAGCACCCGCATTGCGATTTGTTTTGCAACTATTAAAAAATAATTATACAATAATAGTTCCAAACATTACGTACGTATAATTCCTAAAGAAAAGTACTAGACGAAGGTACTTCTGATTTGATATCCGAATGTAAGGTATACTGAAAAACTGAAATATGATGTAAAAAATTAAAATTTTGTTACAAATCCATTATGCAGATTGACGCTTAAGATGTTTTTAAACAAAATCTAAAAGAAGAAATAACTTTCAATGGAATTATTATTTTCGCTTCTCTCTTGCAAATGTATTGGTAAATGTATGGGTTTCCCTTTTTTTATGATTGCACATATTTTAAAGCCAAATTTAAGTGAAATGTAATAGTAACTAATGCATAGTGTAATTTTAAGTGTGTCATGATTACAGTCTTTGATAAATTGGTTTGGATTTTTTGTTTCTGATTGTTCCTATTTAGAAAAGTAGTCAAATGTGAAGTATTTAATATATAGAGATATATGTATTATATATAAGCAGTATGTGTATAGCTGTAATTTGCAAATCAATGCTGCCAATTTTTATATTTTGTTGTTATATTTATATTCAGTGCATTAAATGCTTTAAGAATCAAGTATTTTTACATCTGAAGCATCGACATAATAGATTTTACTTGCATAGTATATTTAGCACGTTAATAATAATTTATGAAAAAATATATCAGACTTATGGACGTCATTGTTACGTCTAGGTAATTAAAAAGTACCTAGATTTTACCTGTACGTAGAATTTATTGAACATTTTTAACGAGCAAGTAAAATGCACTGTGTTTGTACGTTAAAGACAATATAAAGAATGTTCGATACTCTTAATTTGCAATTTTTAAATCAAAACATTTAGCTCTTAAAATATACGTTTCTTGCAGAATGACCTGTGCAACCATTGCCAAAGCTTATCTATGTCGAAAACCCGTTTATGTTAAAACGTTTTCCTCGATAATATTCTGGTTTGAAGAAATGTTAAAACAGGTAGCTTTAGGTAATTCTCTCAAAACTGATACATTTTCCGTCGCAAGCGATGACTAAAAACTACATAATTTTCATTACAGTAGGCTCGATACAAAAATCTTTCTGAACCTTAACTTTTTATGCCATTCACTAATAGGTAAAAATCCTTAAATTGATAATAAATATTTTTGAAAATCATCGGAAGCATACAAAAAAATAATTTTGTAGCTACAAGATCTCTGAACTTCTCTGGTGAACCTCTTTGAACCAGTATCAGAATCAAGAATAGAAATCAGTTTTAATTAGCTTTAAAACAAAATCATAAAAATGTACGCACCCCCGCAATAAAGAAAATTTTCTTCATAATTTCCTTGTACGTCAACTCTGCTAAGATGTTCTACTACGATAATTATTTCCTTACCTGTCATCGTGGTATACTAAATAATAAAAAGTTAACCATTCGCAGAATGTTCAAATAGCTGTTTAATGTTATTATATAGAATTCATTGTATGCAATATATCCCAACTATTTTGCAGCAAAAAGCCCTCTTTCATCGACAAGTTATGTACATAAATTTTTAACACCCTAAAATGTTGTTTATCAAACAATGTATTGCTTGAAGGTGCTAAATAATAATTCAAAACAAAACTTACAAACGTTAATAATTAAACACTAAATGCTAGTTCAATAAAAAGTTAAAATTTCTGTGCAAATTCACCTTGTTTAATAATTAAAAATCATAAAGATACAACTAAATGTAAATAAATTGCTTGAAGGTGCGTAAAAACATACATAAAAACATTTAAAAGCACATCAAAGTCCTTTTAAAAATTCAATACGTTTTCAACCGAACTCACTTGGTCATCAACAGTGTAAAACTAATACTTAAGTTCAATTGTTGCCACTTCGCGTTTTCTAGCTTGCCCGGAACAAACCATTTTACATCAAGGGTGTGCAGAATATGGTGGGATGGGAAAGATCATTCAACATTTCAAAAATAAGTACATGAAAAACTAATAGTTAAGTTGAGTTGTTGCCTCTTCGCGTTTTCTAGCTTGCCCCGAACAAACCATTTTACTTCAAGGGTGTGGAATATAAGGTGGGATGGGAAAGGTCATTCAACATTTCAAAAATAAGTGCAAATTGATTAACCAGCTATCATACGAGAGTCTCTGGAAATAATATCTAAAAAAGAAATAGTCTGTAGTGATGTACTATCATATGATATCCACGCAGTCTGGAATGAATTAAAACATGATTGATTAACTTGCACTTACTTTTGAAATGTTGAATGTCCTTTCCCATCCCACCTTATATTCCACACCATTGAAGTAAAATGGTTTGTTTCGGGCAAGTTAGAAAACGCGAAGAGGCAACAACTCAACTTAACTATTAGTTTTTCCCTGTTGATGACCGAGTGAGTTCGGTTGAAAACGTTTTGAATTTTTAAAAGGACTCTAATGTGCTTTTAAATGTTTTTATGTATGTTTTTACGGACTTTGAAGCAATATGTTTACATTTAGTTGTATCTTTATAATTTTTAAGTAAATTTTAGTAATAAAATCTATTGTCCTTGCATTTATTGTCACGGATAAAAGCTAGTTTTTCCACATGTACATGCAAAAATCTCTAAATTAATTTAAAAGTATCAAAATCTAAGTCTTTATGCATTTCGTCGGAAAAAATTAATTTTACAACTAAGCAAAATATTATTTTACAGTTATATTTTAAATTAGACATAAAATATTTTCAGAAAGTCGGAAATTATAAGATGAAATATCTGCTGGCATTCTAAATCTGAAGTTGTGTGTCATTACCAATAACATAATAAATACCAAATACCAATAACATAATAAAAAGAAACTATTTTTCTTATTAACTGTATTCAAAATTTTAAAAATAAATAAATAAAATATATTCTATAGATTAATATAACATTTTTAAAAACATGGAATAGATTAAAAAAATATATACTATACAAAAACAGACAAAAATATGTCACAGAATTTCAAATTTAAGACTTCTTGAGTTTGCGAAACGTTTGTTGAGAAAAGTTCTTCTACATTAATCTATAAACAAAGTTAAACCTCTAAGCACAACAGGCGTTCCGAAAATTAGCACATTTCAGTTTTGAGAAGCAAGCAGGCGCAGTCGACAGTACCTCCTTTCTCCGTGCAAGGTTCTCTAATCTGCGAGAAATTAGCGGTCTCTGAACGCCCTGTTCCTTCTGCTGCACCATGGAACCAACGAAATTAGATGAATTATTGTTTCTTTCCTCCGCGCTAGATTGGCAACAGCAAGGCAGCGTGTCTTTTCGCTCTGAGTTTTTCCGCTGATTCACAGGTTAAAGTTGGTCTTTAAAGAAGTTACACTAAAACATAAAATGATGTTTCTTACTGAAGAGATACTCGACGCTTTTCCTACAATATATCATCAATAAATCTTGATATCACGCTAATTCTCCAGACGAATATCCCCCGTAACTCTTTTATTATGATGAACTTATGTTTGTGTGTCGTTTTGGTGATTTCTGCAGTTTTCTTAGTGTGAAATATGTGGTTGGACCATGTATCTGTGCGGTACAAATTCTGAGTGGTATTATTGTTAACTATAAAATGCTGAGATAAGTGCAAAGTTTCTACTGAAGATAAATATATCTTCTGCAATGCAAAGTAAAGTTTGTGACATAAATTCAATGCAATTGAAATTTAAGATTTCACTCGTGAATTTATTCAGAAATGATGGAATAGCGATTTCCAGAAAAATAAATATCTTACATACTAAAATAACTCATTTTTGTGGCTAAAAATAAATACTTTCGTGTGGATTTTCGTGAATTCTGTGAACAGATGTTTTACGAAAAAAATGTGTTACAATCTTCATAGTCCTAAAAAAGGGAGCAGTCTTTCACTATATGATAAATTATTACTCCAAAAACTGAGAGCAATGCTAAGTTTTAAAAGAGTATATGCATCTACTAAACAGCATCTGCCACAAACCTGTTTCTCATATTTACATGCGTGCAAATTAATATTTAAGATTTATTCGTATCATTTGAAATTAACCATTATCATGTGCTTCTTATTTTTATTATTGCTTGTAATTATTTCCTTACATTTTTGTTTTCGTATAATAAGCAATCAAGTTATATTTCGTGTTTAATCTTTTCATACGTGTCTTATCAAATATATATAATATTTGCAAGGTATCTAAATCAATTATGTTTCTTTATAAATATACCAAAACACAACGCAATTACTTATATTCCTTTAAATAATTTCCTTCTGTCTTCAATTTCAATTAATATCTTTATTTCTCCCTCTCCCACTTGACGGTGCTTTAGACAAAAGTAATCAATATATGTATTTGTAAGGTCTCGAGTCTTGCTTTTCTATGTAATTCTTCTGAATATTATTATTTCCAACATTATTTTCTTTTTCTTTTTCTTTTTCAAAATTACTTTTAGGAGTTCTCAAAGACATAATTGGTTTTCAAAAAAGTATTTTTGTACAATTTATAATTTTGTGCAAGAACCGAATTTCAAAAAATTAAATTGTGCTTTAGAATCAATCACCTTACATCAATTATTATATACCTGTATATAAAGTATCTAATAAAATAAAATAAAGTTTGTAATATACTTATATCACATTTCCATATACTATTATGCAAATTTTTTAACTTTAAATAAATCATAAATAAATTTATATATATATATATATATGGTGAGGCGACAAATTGAAGCTAGGAAAAGGTTGTTGGTAAACATCTGGTTGAATTGGGTTTCCGTCTTTTAACCACAGGTATAGGCAGGATGGTTGCATGACTGAGTAGTTACGATGAATGTATTTGGACTCAATAAATTAAGCTGTCGGACGTTGAAAAAGAATGTTTATTTCTATACTCAGAAATCACTCAGGAGAAATGCTGTAGCATGCCGATTTAACTAATTAGCCCATCATCGTTAATTTGCAGCGGGGGGATGAATAACTCTGTGCATTGTGATGTTTCAAGAAAGATTCGAATTGTAATTTTAATTCTCCGAAAAGAACATCTCTCGTCTCACTATACCATCCATCGTCTAAAAAAGTCCAAAAGCCGAAAAGCCTTACTCGCATATCGTACTTCACACAGCATTAAATACTTGCTCCGTTTATTTATCACCTTGAATCCTGTCGACTTTTATGTTTTACAAATATATCCTTATAATTTCGAACTATTTCCATTAAATCCCCATTTTAAATTAAATGTATTTCCCCATTTAAATCTGAATCAGAATTATGAACTTCGCGAAAATTTTGAGGATTCATGGAACTTCTGTAATCAGGCTGCATATTATAGTCATTGTAATTAGTTTCTAAAGCATCCTGAGTGTTCACATAATTTTCAGAAGTAGACAATAACACTTTTTGTCATCATTATAACTATTTAAATTCGCATTACTATCACCATTTGTTACTAACTTATCATTGCATGATATAAATTTCTCATTACATGTTGTTACTAAATTATCATCATTAAATAAATTCAAATTATCATAATCAGAAGTTACCAATTCATCATTACCTTGTTGCAGTTTATTTACAGTCACAGTATGAAAATGAAGTGATCTTTCATCATGTATGGATATACTCCTATTTATAATTTTCCTTCCCTGTTTTACTGTACAATTCTTACAATTTATAGTTAAATTAAATTTTGAGCATTCTTTTAACCCCAAAATAGCATAATCCAAATCTGTATTACATGCTAAAAAGTTAACAAATATATATTTTTTTATTTTACTCACTTAAAGAAAAATACTACACTTTTGATTAATTTGTAAAAAGCCTTTTGCTTGACCAATAGTAACTGGGGTATATTTTCAATTTTAGCATTCAGTTTTTTTAAGAAACTTGAATGGTAAAATTGCAATTGTGGAACCGGTATCTACAACACATGGTAAATCATAATTATTTGTATATCCATACACAATTATTTGTCAAACATTAGGAGAATTGACTGGAACGGTATCAGAGGGTGTTGAACTGTACACTCTTTTTTCCCAATGGAAAGCATTTGTTATTCCCCTGTTTACACATATTCTACATGACCTAGATGGGTACTGATACTGAAAATAATTATTTTGTACGCAATTTTGAAAATTTCCAGGTCTCTGAACATTGTGGATTTGTTGAGGGATCGTTTCGAGGAGTATTAAACTGATTATTGGGTCAGTTTGGTTGAATCCAATGTCTAGAAATATTAAATTGTTGAAAATATTGTCTATTAGACTGAACACTATATAAAGGAGTATTAAAATTGGTTGGATTAGGTTTACTTGGTTATGATGGCCTTGTAACAACAGGGGTGGAAACTTCCACAAATTGCTTTAGAATTCTATACCAATATGTTGTACTATTAGGAGGGTTAACAATTATATAATTTTGATATTCTGGTTTAAAACCATCGGTTAGTCCTTGTAGTAAAATAGTTTCACATAAATGCAATTTCCTGACGATTTCAACTTTTTTTCCAAAAATAAGTTTTTACGTTACTCAAACTATCCAATTTCAAAGCTGAGAACTCAGAAAATTTTGGGATAATTACACTAATAAGCTTCTCTATTAAAATATCAGCTATGTGTTCATATTCAGTGCAATTAACACATTCGTTAGTATAAATCTTAAGAGCTTCACCCTTTAGGTTTTGAGAAATATACTTAAACTTCCAATCTGCATCATTCTTTTCCTTTTCACAAACATCATCAAAATATTTTAACCAAGCTTGTATCTCGATTCTACAAATCTGGATCAAACAATGTGAATTATGGTTCCGTCATGATATTTAATTTAATAAAAGAATTAACTCTATCTTCTTTGAAATAGCCTGATCTTAAGAACATTAAAATCTAAATTTATAACACGATGTACCGTAGAAATAACTAATTAAATACAATAGTAAATAAATGAGTAATTCTTAACAATAATTAAAAGCTCGTATTTGACTAGATCTTAAAAAACATAACAAATAAACAATGAAGAACCATAAAATAAAACATTTTAAAAATAACAAAAAAATAATAAATATCAAGAAATAAAAATATTAACTCACAGTTTTTAGACTTGATGTAGAATCCAGTATCAAACTACATGAATTTAATTAGAACTTCCTTCCATCGGTCTTTTCTTTAACAACACATTGAGAGAGAATATAAAGCATTACGAAGATATTGTATACTTGATAACACAGAAACTATCGTGCATTTGCTTACTGTACTAGCATCTGTACCAGGAAAACTCAAACTTGCGTACACACTCCCAAGTTGCGCAGCTGATTTTTGCTCAAACCTGTTTTGTTCGCAAAATGTTTGTTATTCAACACCCGTCCTCGGTCGGAACAAAAGCAACAATCAAAATGTTCCATCCCCCACTCATTCCTTGGAAGAGCCTTTTTATCATAGTAACAATATAATAATAATAGTCTTATCAACAAAACAACAACGACATCAAAATTTTTATTTACAGAACATCATGAATTTTTTGGATGTACCTTAACTAAAAATTTCAAATTTTCTTCTAAATATTTTTTATTATATTATCATCAAGTATGTCTTTATAATCCTATTTATTTTGACTGTTCAATTCTAGTAAATTTATTAATGCTAAATTTAAATTTAATATATTGCACTGATTACCTTATATATTTTATTAAAATAATGAATTTAAATAAATAAGTTTTTTAGAACAGGATAATTTAAGGTTATGACATTTTAGCAAACTAAGTAAAAAATTTAGAGGGATTTGATAATGCGGGAAATAATAGTGAAATTTAAAAGGGATTTAAATAATAAAAGGGGTTTTATTTCAGGAAAACAAATAGTTAACGTCATTTTGTATTTAAGCAATTTGGAATAATTATTATTAAGTGGTTTAAGATCTTTTACCTTTACATATTGAGATTGATTGTTTAATTTAATATGGAATTTTAATTGAATAAGCCGGTATAAGAGATGGAATATTATTAAAAGGAAATTTTATATACAATAATGTTAATCTTGGCGGATTCAATTTTAAATATTGTGATATATATATATATATATATATATATATTGAATTATATAGAAATATTTAAAAAAGTTTTAGAGTATATGTTTTTTATAATTAGTTAAAGAAAATGCTTTTTTTATAAATTATATGAAAATTGTAATATAAAACATACTTTTTTTGCACCTTTATGATTATACTAGCCGCCACTGGCGACCAGTTTGGTCGCCCTTAAATGTATGTTAAGCATTGTAACAGATGATTTTTATTCATAATTTATTTTTTTCCTTAATCCTTTGCCAAACCCGAACAATCTAATAGACAAATCAAGAACTTTTGCGATCGTGGTAGCATTTTGCATATTTTTTGTTGTTATGTATTTCATCTTTCTTCGCAAAAACCGCTTAACCCATTTAAGCATTTATTCTTCATGTCCGTTTGCTTATCAGTTGCAATATGTTCACTAATGCGGAGATTCTTAAACATATTAAGTAATTTTCCGTAATTGGGTCCATTACCAATTGGTGTATTTTAGTTAATATGATTTGATGCAGTGAAATCTATTTTGTGAAAGTTTTTAATGATATCCACATTTACACTGAACCATATTGTTGCTAATATTTTTTGTTTGTTGTTGTTTCTCGCTGACTTTGGCTGTAGACTCAATTACGGAAGATTAGAAAATCTATCATTATTCTCATCTAAAACGTCTTGAATAATGTGCCATAATCGGGCTGCATATTATTACATGTAATTTTCGAGTATGGTTTGGGGAAACATTGAACTTTTGGAAGCCAGTTTTGATAAACCCATTCTTTTTAAGCCATATTTGCTGTCAGCACATTTATTACACTATTTACACCGTGACGTACAATCTGATTAAAATTCACGAATTTCCTTCCAGATGCCGATCTCTGTTTGACTTTGTTTTTCTCTGCTCCCCTTCTTAATATAGTTCGGGAGTTTTCGTAGTTGCGTAATTCCATTACTTTGGCATTCCTGCTTAATGTCTACTGATTATTAAGATCCGTAACAGGTAAACACGCGCGCCAACATTGGCGTCTATAATTCTAATTACAGCAACCCGTTTTTTATCTCTATATTGTAATTCTATAATTAATATTATGTAGTAGAAATATAAAAGACAATTGAAGACGCTTGTATTGATATAGTAGATATAGATACGAATATTATATTTATATGTATATAGTATGTGATTAGAATATATATCTCATATTCATTTCGGTGGATATAATATACCGCCAATAAAACTACTATATCTAAGCTAAAAGCCATCAATATGATATTATGTGTTTAATAAATGTGGTACTGCTGTCGCAGACGCACCGGGGCATCATTTTGTCGCCAAAATGGCAATTTTATGCCCGGACAACCCGGCTGTTTCGGCTACATTTCGCTTCGTATGGCAACCCGGTAGAGGAGATTTCGTATGTTTTATAATAAGTTAAATATTGTGTGTTTATAATAAATTAATCCTTGTGTGTGTTTTATAATAAATTAATCCTTGTGTGTGTTTTATAATAAAATTGTGTGTTTTTAATATAAAATAAACTATTTCATAATAAAATTAATGTACATGCTGTTTTAGCAATCTCTAATAGGTACCTGAAAATGGGAAACAAAACAAAAATCGCACCAACCCTGATGCGTCTGTGACAGCTGTTCCAATTTAAAATACATGGCATTCACATTTTTCATTTAAAATAGAAAATAGATAAATAAGAAATAATATCGTAAATCAAAACATTTGATTTCAAAATTAAAGTATCGTTTCTAATTTGCATACGCGAAAAATAAAAGCTGACAATTCGCTTCGAAATTTGATCCATTAAATATTATTACATGAGTTCAACTTACGTCAAGAAAAGATCCGGAAGGAAGTTGAGTTGTATAGAACAGAATTATGGTAAACTTTGATTGTCTCACTGGTGCGGATTATTTTTTTTACACCAGGCCGCGGTCCAAAAATTCATGGTTTAATATTTTAAACGTTCACAACGAATGAATATTTTTGTTTACTTTTATGGATACAGAATTTGAAATGCGAACCTAATTTAAACTGAAGTTATTGCAGAATGTATACACAATTGAAAGTAAGTCATCTCTCAAATATTAATTTATTTTGAACGATCCTTCTAAACATGTAACTTTTGTGCAGTTTTATTCGAAAAAATAATTTTGAATAAAAATGGCCACCTGGCATATGAAAAAGTGAAGCGGGCATCCCGGAACTGTTGATGACAGTCACATGACTTACGGTTTTATTATATAGATTTAACTTTCACGAAATTCTTATTGAACACCAACAGTAAGAAAAGATATTGAAAAACGGATCATTTAAAGGTTTAGTTATTTCAAATGCGGATTTTCTTTCTAATATATACCTTTAAAGGGATTTTTAGGATTAAAATTCTAAATTAAATCTAATTTTAAATATAAATTATAATAAAAAAAACGCAGAAATATATTTTGAAAGAATCAATCCTTCAGCGTGTTTTTTTTTTTTCATAAGAAATTGCTTTTTTTATTATTATTCTAGGCTTTTTGTATTATTCTAGGCATGAATTTATAAACCACTTCAGTCCCATACAGTAAAAAATAACTTGTCGATAAGGCCTTTTCAAAAAAAGCAATTAGTTTGAAAACAATTTATCAGGATATTTTATTGAACAAGTTTTCAATAGTTGCTATTGTTTTTAAAGGTTATATGTCATTCGAAAAACAGCAAATCTTTCCTCAGATTAAAATACAATTTCGGATAAAAATATCTCATAAATGTATAGTCTGTGAAATTTCTACGTATGTGCATCGAGTTCTGAAGGAACTCTAGTTGGGATTGTAATATTTTAATATTTTTAAATATTCTATAAATTTAGAAATAATCATTTCCATCAATTTTTAAATGATGTTACATATTTTTTCTCTCAAATATCTGATGAAATTCTTTTGCAATTTCGTGGATCACAACATGTCAAAAATAATCTATAATATCAAATGATATTTTACAAAATATACACTATTTCATTGATACTCTAACTGTATTTAAAACCTTTCTTTGCAGCACCTGTGAATTTTGCGTGCATAAATCATAAAAATGACAACTAGTTTAACATATCCCAGTGGGTTATACGCCTATTAACTGATTAAACGGCAATCACCATAACAAAGCCCTATGCTTATGCAAGCCCATAAATATGACGATCATTATTTAAATCGCAAAAATTTACTTCCAAGAATGTTTTTGAAAAGATGAGGAAATGTACTATATTTTGTATAAAAATTGAAATCCGATCGCTAAAATATAAAAGTGCAAAAACAATTTATGAAATATGAAATTTAAAACACAATCCTTGGGAAAATGTTAAGAAAAATATTTTATAAATAATCAGCAATAGCTGTCTTATTGTTCTAATTTTTCATAATCGGGAACATATTCGATGTTAGCGATAACATCGCTAGCTCTAAAATCGCTGAAATACGTATTTAACTACTATCTTAGTAGAATTGTTTCGCTGGATTTCACGCTCCTACCTAAAACTGCAGCTGAGATAAGGCAAAAAGAACTAAAATTTTAAATAACCCATTTAAACACATTATTGGTTGAATTTCTAAAATCACTGAAATACGTGTTTAACTTTTCTATCAGAAGATTTGTTATCCCGCAGTACATGCTCCTACCTAAAACTGCTACTGAGATATGGTGAAGTGACCTGAAATATTCGACCCCCCATTTAAACCGAATAGTTGTTGAATTACTAAAATCGCTGAAATAAGTGTTTAACTATTCTTTTCGTAGATTTGATATCCCGAATTTATTAATTTCTCCCGAATGTTAATAAGATCTAGTAGTCGAAATTAAATTCTATGTACCCAAACAGAACGAAAATGTCACGCATGTTTTGGAGCGTGCTTGCTCTTGTTTCGGATATCACGTATTAACTTACTTTGCTTTTCATTACTTGACATTGTATCCTAACATTTCGAACAAAACAATGTAGGTCTCTTACAATTTTCATTAAAATATCTTCAATTTTATTTAAAGTTATTAACAAACACCAGTGTTTAACGCTTTGTATTTTTAACATAATAAATGGATTTCGACCCCACTGAAGGTTTTTTATTCCTGAAATGTATTATTACCCCGTTGAGTTTGTCATAATTTTATGTAAACATCATGTATATTTATTTAACCAAGAATATCCCAGTATGATTATTTAAAATTGCAAAATTTAAATTTAAGCTTAACATCAAGAAGCTTATTTTCTACCCTTCTTTATATATTCTGCAATTTTATACTTTGTGCAAATTTATATACCGCGTAGATAATGCTCAAGAAACTAGCAGACACTGTAAAAAAAAAAAAAAAAAAAAAAAAAAAAAAAAAAAAAAAAAGTTTATTTTGTTGACAGAAATATTCTCTATCCCATTTCAATGTTGAATCTTTGTTTGAACAAAATTAAAAAAAATAATACAACTGAAAAATTTAAAAGATTTATTTGGATTACTAAGGATTACTCTATGTTTAAATGCGATTTTTTTTTTTTTTACTTTCTATTAAGAATATTACTCAGAAAGTCAGTATATTTTGCATTTACAAAATTAGGTTTAAATACATCAAATTGTTGCTTAAAAGCATAGTTAGTAAAATATTTTCCTTTTACAAACATCATTTTTTTTTATTTATAACAGGAAATTTTAGAACATTTCTGAAAAGAAAGAGTTCCGCTATGTTCGTCATATTATACCAAACTATTGTAATATGTCTTATATAATATACACTAGTATAATATACACTAGTTGGAGTATCATAGTTGAGATTTATTCCAACAGAGCGAAACATGCCGGGACAAGGGCTCCAACTTGGGTAATTTGACTTGCCGTGCCAAGCTATCCCAACGACATATTGACGGACAAAATTCACTCTTATGTGTTGGACATGGCTGCGAACTGCAGCACTAAATTTGTTCATCCGAGCTGTAACTATAACATTATGCATGATGAATGTGATACAACACGGGAACTCCTGTATACCATGTAATTAGTTCATAATGAATAGAGGAATGTTTTTCAACTATGTAAATCATATTCGCTGGTTAGAGTATCATAGTTGAGATTTATTCTAGCAGTGCTAAAAATGCAGGGAACAGGACTCGAACCTGTCTTGCCGTGCCAACTTTCTTCCTACTGAACCTTCCCAATAATATCCCGACTTGCATAATTCACTCTTATTTGTTGGACATGTCTGTGAACTTCAGCGCTAATATTATTCATATAATGTCTTATATAATGTTGCAGTGTTCTTTTTAAAATATTATATTATGTACTATTTCTGTGTAATGTTTGTAAAGATTATTATTATAGTAAACATAGTTAAACATTTTCGCTTTGTAATGTTTATTTTAAAATGAGTTACTTAAATAACGAATTTAAATCAAGCATGTTGCAACGAAGTAAAAAAAATAATTTATTACATTTATAAAGTGTAAGTACATAATTTAGAAACATGTTTCGTAAGGTATAAAAGTTTATTCACCATCAGATATTTTTTTAATTAAACAGTTGACCAAAGTCAGAATTGAAGAATCTCTTATAAATTGTAACATATATTTCGACTAACTTTCAATTGTTAGTTATAAAATAAAATGTTTTTAACAATGTTTTAAAACTCCGTAGTATTAACAATAATAACCGTAGCAATCATACAAAACATATCTATATATTCTTACAAACGTAAATATATATGTAATACTATAATGGGTCAATCAACATTTTCTGTTTAATTATTTTTCTAAGATTTATTTAGCCTCAATGTCGCAGATGGGGGAACATAATTGGCAACACGCTACAATTTAAAGTGTATCCAATCAATCTCAAAATTAGCGCAAGCCGTTGCTAAATCCTCAAAATTAGTTGATTATTTTTAAGTTTAAAACACAGATCTTAAAAAGATAGAACTTTTTGATTTCACAGTTTAGCATTTTCAGGATTCAGCATGACACTTATATTTATTCATTTTGGACAAAATAATTTAATCCTGTATTCTATTATGCGTTTTATAAAATATCCATTGGATTAGAAATGTTAAAATCTACATTGTTGCCATTTTAATTTTGATAATTTAATTCAAATAAAAATCAAACTAACTTTGATTAATTTAAGTGTTCCAAAGAGCTCAAAGTGAAACGCTTTGATTTAATATTCCGTTCAAAATAATTCCTTAAATACGCCTTTTTTTAATATTCCTTTCAAAACAGTTTATCCTTTCTTTAATAAATCCAAATAAATTTAATTTAGCAACACCCCCCACCCCCCACCCCCCCCAAAAAAAATAAAAACCTCATGTTTTTTGTTTTTTATAAAGTAAAAATTTACCGGTCTATTTTTTTCGTTTTTTCGAGTATCCAAACCAGCACGATAGCGGGCGGAGCCGGCTATTATATTCTGTCATAATAATATCTGTCACGCGGACTAAATGCGATATAAAAAGTAATATCTCAATTAAACATGTTGTACACCTTCAATATGTTAAAATATGAGAATATTTCTATAATCAGATTTTTATCATGATTCAATATGTTTCTCAAACATATATATTTACTATTCTCTATTACTCATATTGATACTAGCTTTGTATTATTCTCGAACATCTGACAAATTCGTTAAACTTCCAATATCACGTCAGATTTCCTTTTTAATTCTCTAATGACGTGATATTAATCTGCTTTGTTCACTTACACATACTCATACTCCTTGTATTATTGAGACATCTTTGAACATTTCCGGTTTTTTACCACTATGACGTCAATCATTTTTATTTCATATTAATATTTTTTCAATTGGTGAAACTTTTTATTTCATTTTCATTTTTCACGTGGAAATTGTCTGATAGAAAATTAATTATTGTAGAAAGAATTTCATAGTGGATTTTAAATTTTTGGCATCTGCTAAAATGTTTAAATTTAATAGGAAAAGTCTGTTAGAATTTTGGTTTTTTATCTCTATTTATTAAAATAATACGAATTTTTCAAATTTTAATATTTTGAGCTCTTCATAGCTGGTATTCAGCTATATACAAAAAGTTTCAACTCTGTAAGTTACATAGTTTCTGAGAATATATCTGTGACGGACAAACAACGGGGCGGGAGTAATAGGGTTTCGTGAGATGAACGAAACCCTAAAAATTAAATATTGTAAAGTAAGTGTTTTTAAACTTTTATTAATTTCAAATTTTACTAAGAAAACTATATATTTTTCCTTTTATAAATCAATTTTCTTCAAAAAAAAATAAATAAATGAATAAAAATTTGACAGGTACTTATAATATATTATGAATTTAAGAATATTATAGGAATTTAGGAATTATTATATATTATGAATATAGATTTATTGTCTGTAAATGCGTTTTTTAAACTTTGCAATCTTTCGGACCGCCATTAATGAGATATGCATTTCGGGGACCCTCAACAAATTGTTTATTAATGTAAGGTAAGTATGCACCTTATTTATTTTTCATTACACATATTTTGTGTTTAGTTGTTAAAAAAACAGCTGCATTAATAAGAAAATTACATATTTCAAGACAGTTAAAATATTCACACTACTATTTCCGATGAGAATGATGCTGCTGCTTTTTTTGTTCAAATTAAACACACGAGGAAAAAAAATGCAATTATTGAAATAAACATTTGAGAAGATAGAAAAATTATAAATAATAAGAAATGAAAAATGCCGTTGATCATGCATTATGCCAATATGTTCTGCTAAATTTCAATATAATGAACACTCTTTCGTCTGCGTATTGCACTTCATAAAGACTCAAGTAAGCGTCATAAATATTAAAACCATCGTCACTGGCAAGTTTAGAGCATCTTTTGGCTTCTTAGCGAACTAATTAAGCTGTTGATCTATAACTAATGCTTCTGTAACCTGTGAATTTTTATATTTAAAATTTATTCATGCCCTTTTATTTAATTGTACATTGACATTGCGTATGTTGTGCGTTTACCATGGCTTGTAAATTGAGTAAAGACACTTTTTCACGACATATTGTTTGTAGAATAGTTTTATAACTTTGAGTACGAAAATGGTCAATGATATTTTGCTTTGGTTCTTTATAGATACTGAAAAGTGCCGATAATATAGCATCCAAATAAAGATTAATATTTAAAATTCAATATAATAAAGTTAATGTATTGCGCTTTGATTACACTCCACTGAACGGACATCGTACTTCTTGTAAACATTGACACAGGCAAGTTCAGTTTATCTTTTGGTTTCTTGGAAAACTAACCAAGTTGTTGATACATAATTGTTGTGGCTTCTTTCAACCATTGTCATATTTTTATTTAATTCAATTTAAGAAATATTTATCAGTCCTTATTCATTTAATTTTAAAATTCACATTCAAAATTATTTTAATTCCTTCCTTTTTTAATCTTCCCCTGTAAGGTTTTCTTTCTTACATAACATTTCGCTTTTTAAAAATGATAGTGATCGTTTTTTTATCTCTGTACTTCCGGAATTGGATTCTACTAGAAGCTTCGATAACATTCTTTGCCTATGCCCACTTCCTGTTCTGAGCTCCGCCCCTCGCCAATCAAACTCAAATGAGTTTAATACGTAATTTTTTATTTCTGCCGATTGGTGTTTTTCAATTTTTGGCACACCCCCTTCGGACCCTGTCAGCGCTGATGCTGCACGCTTTCGACACACACTGAGATGTTTGCGACGAGAGTGTAAGGAGTTCGCTTGGCGATATGAAGGTTACGATATAAAGGACGATATGAAGTTACGATATGAAGGAAATATATTTTTTAAAAGACTGGGATGTTTTGCTTCTGGCGTGGAAGGTTGTTCCTTTTTTTCTGCAAAATAAAATCATGTGCGTATATCGAAAGGCTGTAATAAAAAAGAAGTTTCTTTTTTTTAAAATGTGATAGTTGACGGCCTATAAATTATCTTCTAAGTACGGCGAAGATTTTTGCAGTTCCACAATGGAGATGCGATGAGTGGTTCTTACTTGTGATAGGTGCACAGAGCCTACTGGTCCTGTTTGCGGATATTAATTTTATTCTGTTTCAACTAATCCGATGTTCTGTGTTCGGTTAATGATAAGTCGTAGAAAATATTTTTTTAACGCGATTGGCTCCGAAATCCCTGAGGGAAGGTTAAAAAAAAGTATCGATTACTTGTGCTAAAAATAGAAAATGGAACTATAAAAATGATCATCCATTTAGTAATATGGTTTTTTAGAAGAAAATCTCTTTATGAATAAAGATTTATTCAAAGATGAAAATTTGCAGTGCAAATTCTTTCACTTGTTTTTTTTTCTTTTTTTTTTTCAGATGACTGCAGGTAATATTTTTACTTTTATCTTCTTTGTTCTTGATTATAAATTTGCATGAATGATTATTTAACAAATCTTTGTTTTAATAATTAATGTCATGTGGAAGTGGTCTTTTGCGGCCACAACAATACTGTACTTACTATACTCTTTTGATTGCAAAACCAATATATATTATTTGGAATATTAACAAGATTCTAGTGTTTTAAAAAAAAGGAACTATCGTCCAACCACCACAATAATCAACGCTTCCTCTATAACATGATTATATTTAGAACTCTTCCCTACGTAATGCATAATGCCCATTTCGAACAATTCCACGGAAATACATAGCCGGGTTTAGCACAATCCCTGTCCAAGATTCTCAGTCGATCCGACAATTTTTATTTTTGAATTTATACTTTGCCCAGTTAAAGGACTGCTAAATCAGACTTCCATAATGGTGTAGGTTTCTACGATTGGTCAGAATTTATTAGCAAGGTTGCAACTCCCTCCAGTGATTTACTTCACACATTAGAAGTAAATGAACTTGCATTCTCATTACGCATACCACGCTTATATCATTTTATATTTCTTCGTACCTTTTTACGCGTGATGCATCAGAGTTGCGTAAGTTTTTTGTTTACCATGATTTATACAAATCGAGAATATTTAGCAATTTAAAATTTGTATAGTGGTTCTAGAAGTTTTAATACGAACATTGTCGTGTAAATTACGCAAATGCTCATTATAAACTGGACTGTACCCATTCTATAACATCGAAATAAAAATTTAAAATATATTTTTGAATTATACATTTTTCTATTATTAGGACGCTGAATAACTAAAAACAATTGAAAAAAAAATGAAAAAAAAATCTGCGAAATTGCTTGTCATTGCCTAACTGTTGTGTTTACCCATAATTTGTATATTGAAAATTAATGACATTTTTGTAAGATTTATTGTCTGTAGATGCGTTTTTTAAACTTTACGATCTCGCGGGACGCCATTGATGCGATATGCATTTCGGGGACCCGCAATAAAATGTTTCTTAATGTAAGGTAAGTATGAACCTTTTTTTTTCATTACACATATTATGTGTTTAGTTATTAAAAAAACAGCTACATTAATAAGAAACTAACATATTTTAAGACAGTTAAAATATTCATACTACTATTTCCGATGAGAATGATACTGCTGCTTTTTTGCGAATAGATGTGCAATGTCTGGTTTAATATTTCAAATATGTATCCGTAAGTGTGGTGCGACTTTCAATGGATTCCTATATTTCTTTCATGAGCATAAGACTAGTCTTTTCACTCTAATATCACATTAACATGTGGTTTAAAATTAAAGTAAAGGCTTCATATATTCTTCTCGTTGTTCTCTATACGTATTTCTCACGCAGAAAATTATTTTTTAGAATTCCCCTGGCGGGGGGGAAAGCGCTTTTGTTAGGTGGTGGAAGTTTTTATTAGAGACTATTTTTAATTTTTTAAATGAAAAACATTTTTAATTGAAATTTTTGACCATGCTTTTTTATAAGTAATGTCTGAGAGAAATTGGTAAATTGTATGATTAAATATATATACAGACATTAACGGTTGAACACCTATTTTTAACATAGTAATTTTATGTTTTAGATCTCATGTATGTATCCGAATATGAATTCTGATGTACTCATTTTTTGCTCCCATGGATGTATTCAAATATGAACTATGTGTGTTCTCTGTTAAATATTTTTTTTTCATATTCTATGTAATCAGTAGCACCTTCTGTAAATATTAAATTTAAATCAATATTAAATTATACATAGTATTTAAAAATAATTTTAAAGTGCTTGAAACAATGCTTTAGTTCATAAAAATATGAAGGTATATATACAAGTTGGCGTCCAAGATGACAGATTAGTAAGTAACACGTAGAAAGCCAAAATTTCAGTAAAAACATAGGCTAAAAGAAATTTAACAAATCCACTTTCAAAACTAAAATAAGTTAAATGGGAAAAGATTAATTTTCTTGAAAAGAAGTCACTGCCCCCGTTTATTACAGATTTAAGCAAACATGTACTGACATTTATTTCTCGCTTAAATGTATTAACTAGAAACATTTAATCGATTATTTATTTAGGAAAAATAGCAAAATTATTATGACAAGAGCATTGTTTTCAGGCATTTTAAATTATTTTAAATACCATGTATAATTTAATATTGACATCAATTTAATATTTACTGAAGATACGGTTGAGAATTCATAAAAAAAGAAAAAAAATTGTTGAATATTTAACAGAGAGCACTTATTTTCAAAGTTGTCCGAGGAATCTTGACTCTAATTTTTATTCCACAAATATCCATGTCACTCAGTGCACAGACCGGATCGACTTACTATGAGTATGCGAAGCGCTCATATCAACAACGCAATGTTACCCCTTATGATGGAGACACCAGATATATAGTTCCTGAGGAATAAAAAATGTTATATTATTCCCTTATTTTCAGGGTATATTGCATTGTTTTCCTATTAATGAACCTCTTTTATACCGGCATGAATTAAATAAGTCATTTCCAAGTGCAAAATTATCCATTCATTTGAGTTTGATAACATGTGATGTTTCAAAATTAATTAATATTTCAGAATGAATAGGTCCATTTTTTATCCAAACATAATCAAGTCTATATGAGTACATAGATATACTCATTTTGGAGTACTTCATTTTTTTCAGTGAAGAAGTGTACTGATGAATGACTTTTCATCTTGTGCTGCAAAGTTGCAGCCTTGCCCACATATAGGAGTTTGAAATGACAGACTGTATATCGTCCTGATAGCTGAAATTGTTGAGTATTAGTTAGTTCTACTATAGTTCCAAGTTCGAATACCGGTCTGGACACTTTTCACTCTGTTTCTTGTACGCTGCATAGCAAGAGGAAAATACCATATTTTGTTATATTCATAAATTTACTGCGTAATTTCATCTCCGCTCTAAATGTAATTCTATATATATTTTATCTTCCCCTATATCTGTAAAATCCTTAATCGTACATTGGTTTTATCTTGCTTGACAAAAGCCTGCAATCATGGAAGTTCAATGACAGTATTCGACTGCTGTGATTGACAGATTGATTTTACAGATTTATCCGGACAATCATTTCTCCAACATGTTACGTCTGTTCCTCTGAAATTTTGGATATATTTTTTTTTGTCACTTCAGTTTCTAAGATTGCACGATTCACCATTTGATAGAATTCACATAAATATTCGGGAGCCGTGTCTACAATATCAGCTCAGGTACTATTTCAGGAGGATCATTATTATCCTATTCATTATCGAGTGAATGAAAATTAATAGAAATTCCTTCTTCATATTGCATCAAAAATAACTTCAAGAAGAATTATTTTACAGCTGAATTAAAGCAGTGACTTAAATAGGGAACTACAAAAAGAATTAAATTCCTACATGTATTACTTTTGGAAATATTTATTTTTTTATAATATTGAGGTACGAGATATCAAGCGACAAAACTGCTGTGTATTTTACTTTGAAAATATTTTTCAATCATTAAATTCCTTTATTGTACTCCTTTAATTTTATTTTTTCCGTATTGATTATTATTCAGAAATTATTTTTCCTTCCTAAGATTCTTTTTTGTTCTTTGTTCATGATTTGTAAAAGTTTTACCGCTATTTTCTCTCCATGCTCTACCACCCTTTTTTTTCTCACGTAACAAATAAGCACTTTCGGGTTCGCCGAATGGCTGGAATTCTTTTAATCCTGTTTTTTGTCGTTCCACTTTATTGTTTCTCGTGCTAGTGTAAATCACAAATCACTCTCTCAGATCTCTGATTTGCCGCATGCTTTGCCGTGTTACATAACAATGGAAGTCATAATGCTTTACTCTTGTGAACACTTTTTGTATTATTTTTGGCATTCACGAAGATTTTAAATCTGCATATTAATAGGCGAAATGGGTTGGCATATCGTGGGGTGTTATCAAACTGTTTGCTGAGTTAGATTTTGCAAGATGATAAAGGGATGAAGAGCTTGTTATTTAATATTGTTTGTGGTCTAAATGATACTCAATAAATCGTTTTTAATGGAAACCTGATTGCTTATTAAAACGCTATTACATATTAACACAAGATAAACATATTTGAAATGTTTCTTCAAGCTATTTAGAAATATGTTGTTATTAATATATTAAAATGGTAATAAAATGTTAATGAATCTGTATTTCTTTTAACTGCGTTTAAATGTATTTCGTCCTTTAAAAACATTTCAAATATGTTGTTTAAACATATTTATTTAAAAATGTAGTTGATAGTTCTTTTTCTATAGAGCACCATCATCACTACAAACTTTTAAATAATTTAAAGAAAGATACATTATTGATGGATACAACACGTAAGAGAAATAAGACATTAATAATTTATTATTCTTCAGAAACAGCATTGAAATTATTTACAGTGCAAAATTATGTTTGACAAAATAAAACGAATCTGAATGTATATATATATATATACATTATTTCAAATTTGTGAATGATTTGCTATTATTTATAGCAATTCGGCAAATTGCATGTATAATTAGAGCTTGCGTGTGATAATGTATGATGTACAGGGATGTGTTAGAGAAATGTAAAAGTTTTATATTTTATGTGCACACAATTCTAGTCATGATTCATAAAGTTCTTACTTTTCCGTACCAGTATTATCGAATATAAATACTTTTTTCTGCGTATATTGTTAGGATATTATTTCGAAATATCAAAGAAAAAATAATTAGCCGTAGAAGAATGCTGTTTTGTTTTTTATTTCTTAGTGCATCGAAAATATTTTTCATAAGTTCAATTCATAGCACACGAAAACTGTATAAATATTTAAATTTCTTAAATGTGTATTTCGTAACTAAAAATAACGATACTTTTCGATTAGCCGGGCGCCAGTGATATATATACATTTTTATATACACATATCATGTATATATAGGACGCACATACATATATACATGTACATACACATATATATACATATATGTAAATACATATATATATATATATATATATATATATATATATATATATATATATATATATATATATATATGTATATACATATGTATTTATATATGTACAGATATCATTGGCGCCCGGCTAAACGAAAAGTGCCAAAATAACATTTTTGAGATAATTGTACTTTCGTATGTCAACATTTGAATTTTCATTAGTTTACAATTAGAACTATACCTCTAAAACTTATATTTGAAGAAATAGCTATTGGCTAAGAAAGTATATATAAATATACAGATATAAATAAAAGCAGAAAATATTTTTATTACAGAATAGACATTTTAAAAAGTTTTTCCATTTATTGCATAAACACATGATATTTTCCTGATTAATTTAAATTTAAACAAAATAGATACTTTTCCTGCATTACATTCATAAACTGTGCGCATATATGTCGTCAATACGTGAATTTTCTTAGAATTTCGAAATTTCCCATAGCCATGAATAAATTTTCTATGCATATTTATTACACATAATAAATAATTGAAATACGGAGAAAAATAAAACAGCATACCAGATTTTCTATATTTGGAAAGTCTCCTGATGCATTCGTAAAATATTCATTAATATAGATAAATATTTATAAATAGCTATACTTTTTTGTGCTTTATACACACAAATTGTTAGAGGGCTTAATAAAAGTCATATTTTTCCAAAAAAAATTATAAGGCGTGTAAAATGTAATCCAGTTTCCTATTTAGATATACAAAAATGTATAAACTTTTTCTTTTGCATAGTTACTCTTATCTTTTTTCTATGCCTCACAACAGATATATTTCTTTCATGCATACTGAAAAAAAGTAAATCATGGGACCTTGCGCCATTAAACCTTATACAACCAACGAACCAACCTTATAGCACAATTTGCTAGCACCCAAATTGCCAGCATTTGCTACTGAAAATTAAGACCAAAAGATGCCTTAAAAAAGATTTTTTTATATTTTACAGCAAAAAAGTTTGTAATTAAGGTAAATTTCACAGCAGTAAATGCTGGTAATTTGGGTGCCAGAAAATTGTGCTGTAAAATTTACCTTTTTTTTTTTTTTTTTTTTTTTTTTTTACATTGCATAAAATTGTAGTATCTGATCACTTATTCAAATTATTAGATTTAAATCATTTAGCAACTCATTTAGACACTGAATCCAGTTTTAATGATGAAAAATATGTATGTACTTGTATTTTAAAATACCGCTTCCATATTGTAATTTTTTTTTCTTTCACAACATGTTTCTAAAACTTCCCTAAACTGAATTAAAAAACTAACGATGTCAAGTGTAGATTTTTCTTATATTTAAAAAAAAAATCGAAATACAACATTGAGATTTTAATCAGAGAAAATTAAGTCTGATCCATTTTTCATAATATTTTCGGAATACCCTAATACCTTTTCAAATATGTATACATATATTACATTTTTATGAGTTTTTTAAAGTGTATATGTTGATTATATATTTCTACGTATATTCATCTTACAATGCTTTGTATAATTGAATTTTTAAATTATAACTAATAATTAAATACGATAACAAAATCTCAAATATATATTTTTAAATATATATTTTATATGTGTGTTATTTTATCTAATATAACAGATACTTTTCGTCATTACAAATTAAATATATATATATATATATATATACTTCCTCGTCTGTGATGTATATTTAATAAAAAATATTAAAATGTCCTTTAAATTTTGATCAACAAAAATTTATGCTCACTTGAAAAATATCATTTTCTATTTAAAATACAAAAGGACTATATGGTTTTTTATTATCACGTTTCAAATGTGATCCCCGTTCTTTAATTTTAAAACATTTTACTGTAATTTATGCTTTCTTAATGAAGAAAAAAATTAAAGCATGCAATATTTCAATTATCCTTTTTTTAAATACTAATAAAAACGGACAAATGACGTTTTGGTAAAAGAAAAATCCAACATGTCATAAAAGTCAAAGAATTATAACTCAGTGAATTTTGGTCTTAAATGAATGAAACAATAACTGTTATACTTGTCAAAGCATGTAAATTTATTTTTAAATATAACATATAATACATGGGGACGAAAAAAAATGTAACGTATCCGAAATAAATGTCAGTGCTATTTCACCGACATAGACTTAATTCTTACCTCATTTTAGACAATTTTGCAAGTTGCTATTACTTACGAATCTCCAAAAAATAAAAATGTAAAAGCATTTCAATATTTTTCGGATACCCCGTGTAGATTACAGTAAAGTAATCAAAACATCTTAAAATATAAAAATAAATGACTCTGTTATGGTTTTTTACTTAATGCTCAACTACACATCTCCATACTTTACATTTAAAAAAACAAATTTTGCGAGGGAATTCGATATTAGTCCCGTATTATTCATTGGCTTTGGGCAACGTTTCTGGCAAGTGGAATGAATATACCTTAGAAACTAACAGCGGCAAGAAATCGCTACACTCAACTGATGTGTTATCTTTGCTCCGCTATATGTATTCAGAAATATTCAAAATAGTAGTCAAGCATTTGCAAAAAGAAGGAATTTACGCCCGAGCACCCATTGTGGGTGTCCCAGTCGCGGAATTGCATGTTAGCGTTCCTTTTCTATGATACCTACAGCTAACTAGTAACTAATTACTTAACGAGTAAGCAGGAAGATAATGAGTGTGCATTATGGTCTCCCAGATGAAAATTTCGGCTTTACATATGGGTGTAGACGGCCCCTGGTTTACAATAAGATTGACAGTGCTTATCCTCTCGACATCCGTATTTTAAGGTGTGAGCTGGAATTACTGGCAGCGGAAACTTGTTTTATTATTATTATTTAAATACGACCGAGTTATTGATACATCAGTAAAGTTCAACTATGTCAGATTCACTTTTTTCTTTGTGTTTTCACCATACATCGATTAAGGAAAATTATTCATGTAACCATACAGGCACTGCGTAGAATTGTCTCGACAGAAATTATGTTTAAGTTTCAGCTAGAAAGTATGTCTAATGACAAAAACTCATCACAAATATTAATGATACATTGAAGATATCATAGTGTATAGAAATTTTCGCCAATAAAAAATATACCTTTCTTGCAACGCTGAAAAGGGAGTGCGGTGAAATTCTGGATGAGCTTCAAAGTCATGTGTTCCAAAGAATGTCAGGGTGTTAGGAATATTTCATTGCATTTTCTTGCGGTCATATCGGATAATAATATATCTTCAGAAAGCTTGAATTTTGTAATTCAATGTAATAATTTGTGAATTTATATAGTAACATTTATGTGTTTTACTAGTAAATTTGTCAAATGATTAGACATTCATTTTTTTATGATAATGTATGAAAAAGAAGCGAATATGGACTGGAAATTGTATTTTAAAAAAATTAAGATCCATGGGGTATTTATCTGTATAAGAGAGAAAATATCCCCGACTGTGATGGATAATCTTCTTGATTTTCAGCTTTCCATATGAGTGTAGACGGCCTCTGGTTTACAATAAGATTGACAGTGCTTATACTCTCGACATCCGTATTTTATTGTGTGAGCTGGAATTACTGGCAGCGGGGATCGAATAAACCATGCAAATGAATTACACTTGAAAACATTAAAAATCTCCCTCATATGCAGATTGATTTATTATTGTAAAAATAATTCTTCATCTTTACATGAAAATTGATTAGCCTAAAACAATGGATGAGTTTTAGAAGATATGGATTTGAAACAAGCAATGATTAAACAGGACATTTTAAAACTTTTAATTTAAACATTTTAAATTTTTTTAACACCGAATTTCGACGGTACTTCTTGGCGTTGGAGCGCATTCGGTTGCATTATCACAGGGGGCGGGAGGGAGGGGAAGGAGATGTGTACTTTATTTAATGAAAATGAGATGAACATAGGAATATACTATTTGTATCATACTTCATAGGTCCATGAAAGTTTCTTTCTTGCCGTGGAGTATATGGCAGTAATGTTAAAATTATTTGCATTACACTGTTGTTACGGATTGTTTGTTCGGAGTTTGCATCGGAAATAGTATTGTATTTCACTGGGGGAAAGATAAAATAAAATAAAATAATTGAAAGACTGTTTCATGCGCACCCCTTCTTAAATAATAAAGTAGCTTATTTTAATGATATTGTTAGAGTATTTTTGGTATAGATGGAACCCGTCAAGTTTTGACGGGTTCCATATAGTATATATTTAAATTTTTATGCAATTGATATACTAAAATGGTGTCAATACCTTTATAATAATTTTTACAGACATAATAGAAGAAGAAATAATTAATAAAGCTATTAGGTATTTTTGTTTTTTCTAAGCTGTTGCAGTTTAAAAAGGCAAAATGCTACGACGCCATTCCTTATACAGAATATAATGATATAAAATAATAAGGAACATAAGTATAACACATAAATAAATTTTTTTCTGAATTTAGGGAGATATTCATAATTAAATGGGAACGTTTTTCAAATAGTGTGCCTTTTTCTTTATATATTCCACAGAACACAATATTGTGTATTATATCCGCTAGAACACATAGATTATATTCTCTAGAACACAAACAGAGCTCTTCAGAAAGAAATTAAAACATTCTGAATGCAAAGCATATCATGTATTTTAAAATAGAAAAAATAAAATAAGTATGATATGCATAAATAATTGTTGTTGCTGTCATTTATATGCAGTTTGATTGAACAGGAGAAAAGTTTTTCTGGTATCATAAGCTGCTAATATATTTATATTTCGATCAATCAGGAAATAATCCAAGAACAAAAAGATAAAAATGAACTTATTTTTATGGTTAATATTTTTATTAGCCTACTCTCTACAAAAGGTTTTTAGTGGAGTTATTTTGTATCATTTTTTCCATGTATGATCACACATAACACTTGCATGAATAGCCCGATTTTGATATTGTTTTTGTTGGACAGTTCTCAGTCAGCAGATAATCTAAATGCAATATTTAAAAAGTCTAAAAATAAGATGTATGTCTGTGTGTCTGTCTTCACGTCTTTCTTTTACTTTACCACATTTGTAACAATTGACAATCCGTCATGAAATTTGAATATAATGTATTATTATAATGTATAATGTATATTAGTTACATAACAATATTTTACTTTTTTAAATGGTCGTTTTATCGTGTAAATATTTTACATCATATTTCTGTATCGTGAATATATATATTTTTCACTTTGCGTCAAAATAAGCGATATTAACAACAATAGGATTTTACATGAATGGGGATTACATATATGCATCATGTAATAATGTATTCCGATTTTTTCGATCTAAGGTCTGAATCACGGATTGCGTAGGATCGGTTTGGAAATAAATGTTTTCTATGTGAGTCGAGTTGAAAATATTTATTTCGGGTACTAGATGGCTTTGAATTGGTATTTGGCTCTTACTGGTCGGGATGGGAATAAGTTTTTTAAAAAGAATGGCTACAATATTGTTAAAAAGTTATATATTTGAATGTAAATTACTACGTATAGATTTTGTTTACAACATAAAACAAAATTAATGTTTTAAGATATTATTCCAGAGTATGTTCATATAATTACCTTAAAATATGAATTAATGCTATAAATTATGGGACTAGAGTGCATCGAAATTAGTTTCAGTTTCCGGTTGACTTCAAATGTAATTTTTGCGTTTGGATCGGTATACACCGACCCAAGGAGGACTGCAATATAAAAAATAGTACTGGATTGAGACTAAAACATGAAAGTAATGCACAAATTCCCTAATAAATGTCGTTTGAATTTGCTTTTATTATTTGTATTAAAATTGTTTATTTCCATTTATCTAATCATTATTTATGTTAAATATATGAATAAAAAAAAACAGTTTTGATTATAAACAAAACTTTTATGATGAAACTTGTGTTTTAAAACATACATCACATCAACATTTATATATTTGAAACAAAAATAAAAAAATATGCTTCAAGGATAAATTATTCAAATACACGATTACAGTTAAGAAATTTCACTTTTTAAGGTAAAAGATATTATCTAAATGAACAATTTAGGAAGCGAATAAAACATTTCATAGACAAATTTTTGCAATTAATCAATGTGTATAGTCGGAAAGTTAATCGAATTCCTTTGTGTAACTATATATGATATTTAGATTTATATATCTACTACATAGTATACTGAAGTTTATTGTCAGTTTATTCATTTTTTAAGAATCATCGTTAGGAAACGAAATACACTTTTAGCTTAGTTCAAGTACATTTATTCTAGTTCTGCGAATAGAAGTACATGTACTTGAATTATTTTGTATAGCCTTGTATATTGTGTATAGATTTCTGTATACAACACACATTACGTTAAAATTTAATTCGGGTAAAAAACGCAAAATATAACTAAAAACGTACTTCCAGCAATTACCATCCATAGAAGTCAATGTATCTAGTTCTTTACACTTCATATGAATTTATGTAAAATCCACAAAGATCTGCGAGTATGCCAAGTATAGGTCAGCTTAAAAATACATATCACAATTAGATACCACCACATGGCAATTCACACCCAAAGACAACAATGCGTACAAATAGTTATGTGACGCCCTGGTTTATAAAATGTATAGACATCACATAATTGCAAAAATCTCGATACACTTAAAATCGTATATCACGACTGAAAGTGTGCTCACATAAATTATCGATCATTCGATGTACTGTAAACGAATTATTTCGTGTGTACATATAAATAACAATAAATGCTATGCACAGCTTTTCTCCAGTCACCTTACCCATGTAAAAGTGATTTTTGGCCCATCGTTGAGAGTTTGTGGATACCGATGGTAAATGGTAGGGTTGGGAATGATAAAGTTGGAAAGTATTTAGAAATTGTTAGGTACAAAACCACCTACAATTTGAGGCAGCTCTGAGAAGGATTCTGAGCTGTTAATGGTTTGACAACTGCTGGGTAAGGTTGGAAAAGTTTACTTTAGCCAATGATACGGCAAGGTGGACTTTTCGTATTGTCGGGGTCAACGTGCCATAAAAATAAAAATAAAATATTTAAGGTGGGTCCAGCCATTTGTTTACTTGGACAATAATATACAAGGTGGCCATAATTAAACTGACGGTACTCAGAGTATTCTGTAGCGCGATCTAATTGCGAGAATGGCGCTAAATTTTGTAGGAAGATTAAAAAAGACGGGGGACGAAGGATTCCGTGAAAAAAAAATTAGTTCTCTAAAAGTAACCGCCAGGGGAATATGTGGTGCTGTGTAATCGAAAAAGAGAGTTTAAAAAAAGAAGAATCAATACTGAAATAAAATTACCGTTTATTTAGCACATTCAACTCAGGTTCGATGTGGCCACCATTTTTGTGGACCACATATTGCATTCTGTGCACAGCATTTACAACAGCAGTGAATAACATGTCTGCAGGAATCTGTCGTACAGTTCGCGATATGTTATCTTTCAACGTAACCAGGTCCTGGACACCTCCATGATAGACCTTGGACTTTAGGTAGACCCTAGTCAAAAGACGCAAAGTGTAAGATCAGGGGACCAATGTGGCCATTCATTTGGAAAACAGCGGCTAATGACTCTTTCTGTTGTGAATTTCTGTACTAGCAGTTGCTGTACCCGCATAGAAATATGTGGAGGGGCTCCATCTTGCATGGAAATTATTTTCTCCAGGCACTGTCTTTGATGAAGTGCCGGAATAACAAAGTTGTTCAGAATTTGGCGATATTTGTCTCCGGTAACAGAACAAGTTACAGGTCCAGTCGGAGTAATGTTCTGATAGAAGAATGGACCTATGATCATATCTGCTGTGAAAACACACCAAACAGTTATCTTTGGTGAATGTAAAGGAATTTCCTTGAATGTTCTTGGTGACTTGTTATCCTAAATTCGGCAGTTCTGGGTATTTACAGTACCATTCAAGCAAAAGTGGGCTTCGTCTCCCCATAAGATTTTTCAGGGCCAAGTGTCATCCAACTCCATTCTGGCAAGAAAAGTGAGAGGAAATGTCAATCGCTTATCATGGTCGGTGTGACGTAACTCTTGTACACGGCTGATCTTGTACGGATAGAAGTGGATAATATTTCGTAGGATTTTCCATACCGTACAATAAAGTGTAACCAGATTACGAGCTATCTCACAAGCGCTGTAAGTGGTAACAATATTGTCTGGTGCTCTGTCGACAATCGCCGTTGCCACTTCTTCGATTATATCCTGTGATACGGGTTTTCGTCCTCTGCCTGACTGAACATTTAGAGAACCTGTTTTCTCAAACTTCTCAACCATTGCTTTTAAACCATTGCTTTTAAACCATTAACTGACAAAGGACCGTTACCTTTACGCATTTTTTTGTGGTTTCTAAAAGCACGAAGAGCAGCTGGCGCATTGCACTGGTTGAGGTATAAGAACTTGACTAGTAGAGCTCGCTCGACTAAAGAAGGAGACATTATGAAAGATAACTTTCAATGAAATTGCTTCTAACAGTAGCACATTACCTTTTGAAGCCGAACAAGATGGCACTGGACCAAAAGATAAAACGTGAAATTTGAATAAAGAACATCTTCTGCTGTTGCTTTCTTTGGGGCTCTGTAAGTGAAATTGCAGATAAAGAAACTTTAGCAGTGTTTATGTAAATTTTTAGTTTTTTATAAACTGCTACCATTTTGAGCTCGGATTAAATTGCTAAATTCGTTAAATAAACGGTAATTTTATTTCAGTATTGATTCTTCATTTTTTGAAACTCTCTTTTTCGAATACACAGCGCCACATATTCCCCCGGCGGTGACTTTGGAACTAATTATTTTTATAGCGGAATCCTTCGTCCCCCGTCTTGTTTAACCTTCCTACAAAATGTGGCGCCATTCTCGCAATTAGATCGCGTTACCGAACACTCTGAGTACCGTCAGTTTAATTTTGGCCAACTTGTATATCAATTACCTTATGTTTGGAATAATGTAACAACCATAAAATATTCTGAAAGCGATTTTTCCGTTTTCTATTTTGCGAAAAACTTATTTTTTATGAAACTGTAAATGATTGATAAAATATTCCATACCATATTTTACTAAGAACATGTTTTAGTGCAACTCGATAATGCAGATAAATTTCATTATGTTCGAAATAATTTTTTTTTTTGAATGCCTAATTATTAAATGAAAAAAACGTTACTGACTCATTCCATTTAAAAGCTTCACAAATGTCACATCTTTTCTGTTTTTCATATGCTACCTTATGTGTTATAGAGTTGTAGATATATCTGCTTACACATTTCGCTACACCTACGTATTTTGTAATTAACGATAAACGCCTCTTCTTTTTTCTGTGTTTTCGTTGCCTATCATTATTCTATGTTGAAAATGTTTTAAAGAAAATATGAATTATATGTATTATTCTCAACATGCGCGACGGTTCTTTATTGTGCACAAAAACCAATTACAATTTAAGAAAAGGTGGGAATTATGGAATATTTTATTAAAAGTAGGTGCAATAAAAAGTTATAATTTTTTTTTAAACTATTGACTATAGAAACTTTGAACAATAAACAATAACATTCAGAAAAAATAGTTCCTAGCTCTTCAGAAGTTTGGGGAATCAAAATCAGGAATTTTTTGCCCATTGGGTTTCTTAAAGCCCAGCTAGCTTGCATGCTCCAAAATGTCTCAATAAGCAAATATATATATATATATATATATATATATATATATATATATATATATTTTACTATGCAGTAATCATTACAATTTTTTACACGTCCAGGTTAGGACATGGCGGACACTTTTTTTTTCATTACAGTACAAATTTTATTTATTTATTTATTTATTTATTGCACATATTAGTTAACTAGCTTAACTTGGAAATTATTTTTTGTGCATAAGTTTTATATATTTAAATATAATTCACATTAAATAGAAACTTTGCTTAATTTTACATATTTGGAGTGTGAAAATTTGGAAGCTAGCTGTCCTTTGCTAAACCCGATGGGCTACATATATTTTTATATTATTTTAGCCCTCTTACCTTCCAAATATTTAAGAGCTAATTTTTCTAAAATGTTACTGTTTATTTTTCATAGATTCGATAATCAATGGTTTTAAAAATTTTGGTACATTTTTATTACACCTACTTTTTTTTCTTTTTTTTTTTATAAATCTCATCATTTCTTAAACTGTGTCTATATGATATATATATATATATATGTAATAATAAAAAAAATTCGCCATTTTTCCTTAGTTAATTTATTCAAAATTCTTACAATTCTAATTTTTCCCCCTCTTTTTAAAATATCTCTTAAATCTATTTTATATTTTATTCCATAACTTAATCAAAATATTCTTTCATTTATCATTCTAAAAATCTTAATCTGTTAAACGCTACACGTATTTATTAAAACCTTATTCTATTAAATTGCAAAACTGCCTCTAAACGCACTTGCTTAAATTCTTCTTGTTTGAGACATTGAATTTTTATTCTTTGGAACTTTTGTAATACCATTTTTTATTTAATTTATTCGGCATCCCAGGATTCCTCGCGTTTCCTGCTCAAGGCTTTTTTACCTTTACGTCAGAAACACACCCTCGTGGCCTCATTTTTTCATCCATTAGCGAGCAGGACCCGCCTTCTTTATCCCCCTGGCTCCCTCCGTACATTGCTGTGAGTGGACCAGCTTTTTTCGCGCTTCTGTCACTTTGGGCAAAATTTTGGTGTATTTATACGGTTGCACTGGCTTCGGAGACAGATTTTTACACGAATTAATTGTTGTCATCTATAAGCCGTCACTGGGGAAGTCTACACTATTTCGTCGGTAGTCTGTTCTCCAAGTTCTGCAATTTCTTCAATTGCTTTAATGTGTTCAAGTTTTTAATGAAGCAAAAGTCGGTGGAGTTGCTTTCATCTCTGTTATCATAATAAAGTCCTTGCTTAAGTCTTCTTTAATGTTTTTGGGGAAATTCTATTGGAATTAACTGCCTCTACTCAGCTTTCACGATTGCAATACACTACGATGTTCAATGTGACTAGTACTCCGAGATTTGTCTTCATAGGGAGTAAATCGGAATAATACCCTCTCCAATGTCTTGACTGCATTTCAACGATCTCGACTGCGCATACATCGATCTGATTATCTGGTAATTTTCGTGGGGTTCGGACTGATATGTCGTCACGGAGGTAGGATGGAATGAACATGTCAAGTCGACAGTAATAGTAATCATCTATAATGTGTCAAAAAGTGCGACAGGATATTTGATGACCTGTGTAAAAAGCATTTTGGAGACTTCCCAGTGATATTGGAGAACACTACCGATCAGTTGTCATTTTATCCCTCATAAGGAGGAGTGATAACTAAATAATATAACGATATGTTTATAAATTTATTCCAGAAGTGACATAAATTATTCATTTATTTTTGTTGATTTCTTATTTTGTTGATTTATTATTATTGGCTTACATAGAACAAAATTTGTTCTTAGAATATTTTTAGAAGACTAGTGTTCCTTTTATCCTGAACATTTAGAACGTACGAAATTTAATATTTATTCTTATGTATTGTTGAAAATGATTATTATTTGTTTATACTCACAAAAATTACCGAAAGTTTTTGAACTGTTCTGATATTTATTATTTCCTATATTACTTCATTTTACAAGAGCAACTTAATTCTATGTTCTTATTTTACCATTTAGTTTAGTCCCTTTTCATTCTGTGATATTTATTCATAGGAAATAATTTCTATTTATTGAAAACATATATGAGTAATCTCTTTTCATTATTTATTAAGTAAAATGTATTGGAACATATTCTATGGTATTCTAAAAATGCATAAAAATTTATTAGATTCTCTGAAATTACAGCTTACATCACTAATTGTTTCTTACTTGAAGAGTTAAAAAAAAAGAAAAAAAATGTTATCTCAAAAGAAAGTTTGCGTTGAAGTTGCGTAACATTGAAAAGGTAAAATTGTTGTGTGCAGTTTAATTTATTTGTTTATTTCATTACTTTTGTTTTTTGATGCTATGTTCCGAGAGTACAATCAAGAGCCAAAAATTTTGTTCTTACGAAATAATGCTACTTTTGTGATATTTTTTCATATACAGCAAATCTATTTATAGAAAGATAGAGTAACAGTTATTTACATACAGTTAATAGTCATTTACTATTTAAGTGGAATGAATTTAAATATGAATTTGACATTTTTACTGTTAAATATTATTTGTTCTTGTTAGTTAAATTATTAAGAGTTAGATATTTTTACAGTTGTTGTTAAGTTAAAGAATTCTTTATACATTGTTATTTTTTTACATGTTATTAAAGTCAGGGTTTATTAAAGTTTTTGCTGAAAGTAAAGTACTCAAACAAAAATGGCTGAAAAAGAGCTTAATGTTATTATTTTTGATCTAGAAAATGGTTTGGATATTACGTCTTGGCTTAGACATTTTGAAGGATCAGCCCCTCCAGATAAAAAAGAGTGGAAAATCAACAATATTTCCAAATATTTGAAGGGCGAAGCATTAAAGGTTTATGTTAATGAATGTCTAGAATGTAAAGAGTATGAAAAAATTGTTGAAATCTTAACTGAAAAATTTCTGAAAGTAACAGTCCCCCATTTTTCTGATTTCGCCTCGCTGAAATTGCATGACTTAAACAACTTAGAAAGATATTTTTGTCAGAAAATAGATATAGGTCGACAACTTAAACTATGTGAAACCACTATTTTACAGGGATTGACCGACGGCTTAAAACCAGAATACCAGATCTATTTAATAGTAAATCCTAATGAATCTACTAACGATTGGTATAGAATAGTTAAACAACATGTTGTCATTCCACCTCAGTCTAGCAGTAACAATAATAGTAATGTTAGAAATATGTCTCAAAATTCCAGACCTTTTTCTCAACCAAATAATTCACCTAGACATTGGATTCGCCCTCAACCCAATTACATTACTATCGTCCAACCACCACAATAATCAACGCTTCTTCTATAACCTGATTATATTTAGAGCTCTTCCCTACGTAATGCATAATGCCCATTTCGAACAATTCCATAGAAATACATAGCCGGGTTTAGCACAATCCCTGTCCAAGATTCTCAGTCGATCAGACATTTTTTTTTTTTTTGCATTTATACTTTGCCCAGTTAAAGGACTGCTAAATCAGACTTCCATAATGGTGTAGGTTTCTACGATTGGTCAGAATTTATTAGTAAGGTTGCAACTCCCTCCAGTGATTTACTTCACACATTAGAAGCAAATGAACTTGCATTCTCATTACACATACCACGCTTATATCATTTGATATTTCCTCGTACCTTTTTACGCTTGATGCATCAAAGTTGCGTACGTTTTTTGTTTACCATGATTTATACAAATCGAGAATCTTTAGCAATCTTTTGTAATAGTGGTTCTAGAAGTTTTAATACGAACATTGTCGTGTAAATTACGCAAATGCTCATTATAAACTGGACTGTACCCATTCTATAACATCGAAATCAAAATTTCAAATATATTGTTAAATTACTAGGGGGCACTGCCCCCTACGAGCTACGCTCGCCAACCCCCGTTCTGACACCACAAACTGTATAAACACTCTGATTTGATCAACCTTAAAACGATTGCGGAAGATTGAATTATAATTAAACGACCTGCTGTAATCGGCTGCTCGCTGTAATATCTGCTATAATCGGGTTTCCATTCATTTTCCTTTGCCCAAGAGATTTTAAAGCCGAATCAACTGCTGTCGAGACAGCTAACAACTGTTGATAAAATAAGGTTAATTAAACATTTGAAAATCAACTTGTGCAAAATGGTTAAGCAAGCAATGTCATTGCATCGGGAAATTTTATAACGATGATAATAGAAAATTGGGTATTACTCCATTATCCCGACTACTACTTTCTATAAAAGAAAAGAACTGTCGCCAAAATATAGGATTTAAAGCCAAAAGTGCATATCTGTGGCGTCGCATTCAATTGATACCAGATGCGTTACGCGTGGTAGTTATGTCATCGAGTGATCTTTAATTCGACGTTTATCTGTATTTTTATTTATATCTTACCAATTTATTAGTTATTTCGTTGATTTAAACTTAATTATTAAACGTAAAAATATAGCTTTTAATTGAAGGGAAATATTATTAATTACGCTGTTTTAAAATTTGCAATAATAGATAAAATATTTTGTCGAAATAAATCAATCTTACTCTACTTAATGCTTTGAAAACGCGGAATAATTTAATTATTTATCTTTTTAATATTCACGAGCAAGTATATTTTTTATTCCGTCATTTTCTACATTTATTGCTTTTAACACGTGATCATTTAAATATTATTTTAAAGTTTTATTTCTGTTTTTAATAGTTTCGTGTAAATACATTTCTTAATTGAAAGGGAATATTATTACGTGCGCTATTTTACAAATTGGCAACGATTCAAATAATGGAATTTATGAAATATGAAATAAATCTTCGTCAAAATAATGAAAATTTTGAATAAAAAATTGAAATATAACCTCAAAAAATGAGTCAAATTGAAAAAATTATTGCGGTCTGCACACCCCAACCTTGTCAACTATATCCTTACAAATTATGTTTAAATTCCTGCGCATAGTTTTCGTTTCTATAAAACTTTTATAAGAAAATTATTTGGACCAACTTTGATTTTAAATATCTCTTAAAATAATTCTTCGATTTAAAAACTGTCTACTTCAGCGTGTTTATCGAACATTTCTTTATAAAACCACCAATTTTTAAATTTTTATTTGCAATAGTTTTCTGGATATTAGTCCAGAAAGACTTATAGGCACAAAATCTTAATTGACAGCGGATAACGCGGCGTGGTTACTTTTTTTTAATATAGATAGATACATTTTTGTATTATTAGGACGCTGAATAACTAAAAACAATTTTTAAAAAAATGAAAAAAAATCTGCGAAATTGTTTGTCATTGCCTAACTGTTGTGTTTACCCATAATTTGTAAATTGAAAATTAATGACATTTTTTAAAGATTTATTGTCTGTAGATGCGTTTTTTAAACTTTACGATCTCGCGGACCGCCATTGATGCGATATGCATTTCGGGGACCCACAATAAAATGTTTCTTAATGTAAGGTAAGTATGAACCTTTTTTTTCATTACACATATTATGTGTTTAGTTATTAAAAAAACAGCTACATTAATAAGAATCTAACATATTTTAAGACAGTTAAAATATTCATACTACTATTTCCAATGAGAATGATACTGCTGCTTTTTTGCGAATAGATGTGCAATGTCTGGTTTAATATTTGAAATATGTATCCGTAAGTGTGGTGCGACATTCAATGGATTCCTATATTTCTTTCATGAGCATAAGACTAGTCTTTTCACTCTAATATCACACTAACATGTGGTTTAAAATTAAAGTAAAGGCTTGATATATTCTTTTTTTTCCATAGGTATTTCTCACGCAGAAAAAAAATTATTTTTTAGAATTCTAACATTTTACAATAGTCTTACTAAAGTATTATAATAACAAAAAACATATTATTTTTATCCTTCTTTTCATAGGTATGTAAATTAATTCCTGAATATAAAAAAAATAAATCAGTATTTTTGTTTCTCTCAAACTCACTTTATATGCTTAATGCTCAACATTTTATAATTTTAATACACTTTTTTATATTTTTAATTCTGCGAATTTATATTAACGAAAAAAAGAGAAAACTAAAGAAAAAGTATTCATTAAACCCATAATTAAAAAATTGAAAAGATGCATTGAATTGTAACAAATTCTAGCTTTTGATTTTTTACACATGTTTTATCAAAAAGAGTTTTGTTTATGGTTGTATTCATTCAAGTATATTGAAAATTAGAAAAGTAAAATATGTAACGCATTTTCTTAATTTCAAAGATGTTTTTTTAAAAAGTCCAAAATATGTACATTTTCTTTTAAAATGATAGGACGAAATATATATTTTTCATGAGAAGTCATGACATTTATGTAGTGATGTTCATTCTTTTTGTTTATTTATTTATTTTTTGTTATAATTAAAATGTCAATAATTACGTATGTTTTATTATGATCACAGCAAAAACTTTAAGTTGTATTTACAAAAATAAGAATATATTTTATGCAATTGGAAATGTGTTTGGAATGGATGTAGATTTTTATTATGAAATTTCGATTTGAAATTGTATGTGAGCAATTGAAGCTTATGTATTTGGATAACTTATCCTTGTGTACTATGAAGCTTCAAATAGAATTTAACGTTTCTGCATGCAATTTTACATGTAACAGTTCATTTTGCCTTGGCAGTTAGCGTATTAATTTTTATTTTCTTTATCCCTTCAATTACTTTATTTTATATATTCTACATCAAGTCTTATCTTTTCAGATAAAGTAAAAGAACACAAATTCCATAATAATGTCTGGAACAAGAAACATTTCCTTTATTTCCATATAAAAAAGTGCATTGATTTAAGGAAATAATAAGCTGAATGAAAACCGACGATCATACAGTATTAATTTTTCTTATGTTCAGACAAAGTTTGCAGTTATTCCTAGATTGCGTTTGTTACAAATACACTCATGGGAAAATGATACATCTTATTTTTAATTAACCAACATTTTTTTTATATATGTTTGTTTGTTTATACAAATATATATATATATATCCTTTGCGCATTTATGCAAAGGATTCGCGCATTATGGTGAGAGTTTGTATACATGGTGACCTAAAAATATTTGAAAAATAGTGTTTAATTTAATAAAATAAAGAAGATTATTAAAAAACCAAAGAATATTATAAAAACAAATTGCAAAGGACGTTTTTGCATGTTCTTTATTACATAAGTTGTAGTCAAAATAAAAGGCAGACATTTCAATCTATATTTTGGGAAACATGCCTAAATCATTGAAAACGGCATAGTTATCTTATTAATAAGTATTCCTTTTGTTCCTAAAGTTCTGTATCAGCTTCCATTTTTTTCATTATCATTTTTCATCAATACAGATGTAAATAACCTATTAATTTATTCATACACTTTACCAATTTCTCTCAGACATTACTTATAAAAAAGCATGGTCAAAAATTTCATTAAAAATGTCTTTCATTTAAAAAATTAAAAACAGTCTCTAATAAAAACTTCCACCACCTAACAAAAGCTCTTTCACCCCCCGCCAGGGGGAACACAACTGATGATGCCCTGGCGGGGGGGTGAAAGCGCTTTTGTTAGGTGGTGGAAGTTTGTATTAGAGACTGTTTTTAATTTTTTAAATGAAAGACATTTTTAATGAAATTTTTGACCATGCTTTTTTATAAGTAATGTCTGAGAGAAATTGGTAAAGTGTATGAATAAATATGTATACAGACATTAACGGGTGAACACCTATTTTTAACCTAGTAATTTTATGTTTTAGATCTCATGTATGTATCCGAATATGAATTGTGATGTACTCATTTTTTGCTCCCATGGATGTATTCAAATATGAACTATGTGTGTTCTCTGTTAAATATTTATTTTTTTTTCTTATTTTATGTAATCAGTAGCACCTTCTGTAAATATTAAATTTAAGTCAATGTTAAATTATACATAGAATTTAAAAATAATTTTAAAGTGCTTGAAACAATGCTTTAGTTCATAAAAATATGATGGTATGTATACAAGTTGGCGTCCAAGATAACATATTAGTAAGTAACACGTAGAAAGACAAAATTTCAGTAAAAACATAGGCTAAAATAAATTTAACAAATCCACTTTCAAAACTAAAATAAGTTAAATGGGAAAAAATTAATTTTCTTGTCAAGAAGTCACTGCCCACGTTTATTACAGATTTAAGCAAACATGTACTGACATTTATTTCTCGCTCAAATGTATTAACTACACTGTTAAAAATTTGCAGCAAACTGTCCAGTCATTTGACCGTTTTTGTAGAAAACGGTTATATAACCGTAATTTAACTATATGCTGACCGTATTATTGCTCATTTTATGGTCAGAATATAGTTAAATTACGGTTATGTAAACGTTTTCTAGAAAAACGGTCAAATTACTGGACAGTTAGCTGCAAATTTTTAACAGTGTAGAAACATTTAATCGATTATTTATTTAGGAAAAATAGCAAAATTATTGTGACAAGAGCATTGTTTTCAGGCATTTTAAATTATTTTAAATACCATGTATAATTTAATATTTACATTAATTTAATATTTACTGAAGATACAGTTGAGAATTCATAAAATAAGAAAAAAAATTGTTGAATATTTAACAGAGAGCACTTATTTTCAAAGTTGTCCGAGGAATCTTGACTCTAATTTTTATTCCACAAATATCCATGTCACTCAGTGCACAGACCGCATCGACTGACTATGAGTGTGCGAAGCGCTCATATCAACAACGCAATGTTACCCCTTATGATGGAGACACCAGATATATAGTTCCTGAGGAATAAAAAATGTTATATTATTCCCTTATATTCAGGGTATATTGCATTGTTTTCCTATTAATGAACCTCTTTTATACCGGCATGAATTAAATAAGTCATTTCCAAGTGCAAAATTATCGATTCATTTGCGTTTGATAACATGTGATGTTTCAAAATTAATTAATATTTCAGAATGAATAGGTTCATTTTTTATCCAAACATAATCAAGTCTATATGAGTACATAGATATACTCATTTTGGAGTACTTCATTTTTTTCAGTGAAGAATTGTACCGATGAATGACTTTTCATCTTGTGCTGCAAAGTTGAAGCCTTGCCCACATATAGGAGTTTGAAATGACATACTGTATATCGTCCTGATAGCTGAAATTGTTGAGCATTAGTTCGTTCTACTATAGTTCCTAGTTCGAATCCCGGTCTGGATACTTTTCACTCTGTTCCTTGTACGCTGCATAGCAAGAGGAAAATACCATATTTTGTTATATTCATAAATTTACTGCGTAATTTCATCTCCGCTCTAAATGTAATTCTATATATATTTTATCTTCCCCTATATCTGTAAAATCCTTAATCGTACATTGGTTTTAACTTGCTTGGCAAAAGCCTGCAATCATGGAAGTTCAATGACAGTATTCGACTGCTGTGATTGACAGATTGATTTTACAGATTTATCCGGGCAATCATTTCTCCAACATGTTACGTCTGTTCCTCTGAAATTTTGGATATATTTTTTTTTGTCACTTCAGTTCCTAAGATTGCACGATTCACCATTTGATAGAATTTACATAAATATTTGGGATCCGTCTCTACAATATCAGCTCAAGTACTATTTCAGGAGGATCATTATTATCCGATTCATTATCGAGTGAATGAAAATTAATAGAAATTTCTTCTTCATATTGCACCAAAAATAACTTCAAGAAGAATTATTTTACAGCTGAATTAAAGCAGTGACTTAAATAGAGAACTACAAAAAGAATTAAATTCCTACATGTATTACTTTTGGAAATATTAATTTTTTTATAATATTGAGGTATGAGATATCAAGCGACAAAACTGCTGTGTATTTTACTTTGAAAATATTTTTCAATCATAAAATTCCTTTATTGTACTCCTTTAATTTTATTTTTTCTGTATTGATTATTTTTTAGAAATTATTTTTCCTTCCTAAGATTCTTTTTTGTTCTTTGTTCATGATTTCTAAAAGTTTTCCCGCTATTTTTTCTCCATGCTCTACCACCTTTTTTTTCACACGTAACAATTAAGCACTTTCGGGTTCGCCGATTGGCTGGAATTCTTTTAATCAAGTTTTTTGTAGTTCCACTTTATTGTTTCCCGTGCTAGTATAAATCACAAATCACTCTCTCAGATCTCAGATTTGCCGCATGTTTTGCCGTGTTACATAACAATGGAAGTCACAATGCTTTACTCTTGTGAACACTTTTTGTATTATTTTTGGCATTCACGAAGATTTTAAATCTGCATATTAATAGGTGAAATGGGTTGGCATATCGTGGGGTGTTATCAAACTGTTTGCTGAGTTAGATTTTGCAAGATGATAAAGGGATGAATAGCCTGTTATTTAGTATTGTTTGTGGTCTAAATGATACTCAATAAATCGTTTTTAACGGAAACCTAATTGCTTATTAAAACGCTATTTTATCTATATACAGAAACACAGTATAATATATATAAAATATTAAAATATATATATATACATAAAAATATATTTGATTATGTCATCGATTTACTAAAAAATATTATTATTATTATTTTAAACATGATTTCAAATTTCATGACTGCTTTTGTATTTCCACTTTAAACAATAGTTTTATACAGAGAAATAGTTCTCTTTTTTAAGATCGAAGATTTTAAATGGAATGAGGACAATTCAGATTTTTGTAGACTTTCCGTATCCTCTTCAGAAATTTTATTTAATTTAAACCTCAAAACAAACCCTAATGATGAAATTTTCTACGGCATTACCATATTTTTAACAACGTTTTAAAGAATAGCATATGCTTTCCAAAGAAAGCTCATGCATTATTTAGAAGCAAAGACTTTCAAAGAATATAAATAAAACGATTCTGTTTTATGATCAGTAAAACAGAATATCTGTGTTTACTCTTCTTGTGTTACAAATGCATTTCTTCAAGCTATTTAGAAATATGTTGTTATTAATATATTAAAATGGTAATAAAATGTTAATGAATCTGTATTTATTTTAACTGCGTTTAAATGTATTTCGTCCTTTAAAAACATTTCAAATATGTTGTTTAAACATATTTATTTTAAAATGTAGTTGATAGTTCTTTTTCTATAGAGCACCATCATCACTACGAACTTTTAAATAATTTAAAGAAAGATACATTATTCTTAGAATTTTCTTAGAATTTCGAAAATTCCCATAGCCATGAATAAATTTTCTATGCATATTTATTACACATAATAAAGAATTCAAATTCGGAGAAAAATAAAACAGTATACCTGATTTTCTATATTTGGAAAGTCTCCTGATGCATTCGTAAAATATTCATTAATATGGACAAATATTTATAAATAGCTATACTTTTTTGTGCTTTATACACACAAACTGTTAGAGGTCTTAATAAAAGTCTTATATTAAATATATATATATATATAAGGCGGTAAAATGTAATCCAGTTTCCTATTTAGATGTACAAAAATGTATAAACTTTTTCTTTTGCATAGTTACATTTATCTTTTTTCTATGCCTCACAACAGATATATTTCTTTCATGCATACTGAAAAAAAGTAAATCTTATAGCACAATTTGCTAGCACCCAAATTGCCAGCATTTGCTACTGAAAATTAAGAACAAAAGATGCCTTAAAAAAGATTTATTTTTTATATTTTACGGCAAAAAAGATTATAATTAAGGTAAATTTCACAGCAGTAAATGCTGGTAATTTGGGTGCCAGCAAATTGTGCTGTAAAATTTACCTTTTTTTTTTTTTTTTTTTTTTTTTTTTACATTGCATAAAATTGTAGTATCTGATCACTTATTCAAATTATTAGTTTTAAATGATTTAGCAACTCATTTAAACACTGAATCCAGTTTTAATGATGAAAAATATGTAGTGTACTTGTATTTTGAAATACCGCTTCTATATTGTAATTTTTTTTTCACAACATATTTCTAAAACTTCCCTAAACTGAATTAAAAAATTAACGATGTCAAGTGTAGATTTTGCTTATAATTAAAAAAAAAATCGAAATACTCCATTGAGATTTTGAGCAGAGAAAATTAAGTCTGATGCATTTTTCATAATATTTTCAGAATACCCTAATACCTTTTCAAATATGTATATATATATTACATTTGTATGAGTTTTTTTTTAAAGTGTATATGTTGATTATATGTTTCTAAGTATATTCCTCTTACAATGCTTTGTATAATTGAATTTTTAAATTATAACTAATAATTAAATACGATAACAAAATCTCAAATATATATTTTATATATGTGTTATTTTATCTAACATAACAGATACTTTTCGTCATTACAAATTAAATATATTTATATATATATACTTCCTCGTCTGTGATGTATATTTAATAAAAAATATTAAAATGTCCTTTACATTTTTATCAACAAAAATGTATGATCGCTTGAAAAATCTCATTTTCTATTTAAAATACAAAAGGACTATATGGTTTTTTATTATCATGTTTCAAATGTGATCCCCGTTCTTAAATTTTAAAACATTTTACTATAATTTATGCTTTCTTAATGAAGAAAAAATTAAAGCATGCAATATTTCAAGTATCTTTTTTTTAAATACTAATAAAAACGGACAAATGACGTTTTGGTAAAAGAAAAATCCAAAATGTCATAAAAGTCAAAGAATTATAACTCAGTGAATTTTGGTCTTAAATGAATGAAATATTAACTGTTATACTTCTCAGAGCATGTTAAATTTATTTTTAAATATAACTTAAAATACATGGGGACGAAAAAAAATGTAACGTATTCGAAATAAATGTCACTGCTATTTCACCGACATATACTTAATTCTTACCTCATTTTAGACAATTTTGCAATTTGCTATTACTTACGAATCTCCAAAAAATAAAAATTTAAAAGCATTTCAATATTTTTCGGATACCCCGTGTAGATTACAGTAAAGTAATCAAAACATCTTAAAATATAAAAATAAATGACTCTGTTAGGGTTTTTTACTTAATGCTCAACTACACATCTCCATACTTCACATTTAAAAAAAAAAATTGCGAGGGAATTCGATATTAGTCCCGTATTATTCATTGGCTTTGGGCAACATTTCTGGAAAGTGGAATGAATATACCTTAGAAACTAACAGCGAGAAGAAATCGCCACACTCAACTGATGTGTTATCTTTGCTCCGCTATATGTATTCAGAAATATTCAAAATAGTAGTCAAGCATTTGCAAAAAGAAGGAATTTACGACCGAGCACCCATTGTGGGTGTCCCAGTCGCGGAATTGCATGTTAGTGTTCCTTTTATGTGATACCTACAGATAATTACTTAACGAGTAAGCAGGAAGATAATGAGTGTGCATTATGGTCTTTCAGATGAAAATTTCGGCTTTCCATATGAGTGTAGACGGCCCCTGGTTTACAATAAGATTGACAGTGCTTATCCTCTCGACATCCGTATTTTAAGGTGTGAGCTGGAATTACTGGCAGCGGAAGCTTGTTTTATTATTATTATTTAAATACGACCGAGTTATTGATACATCAGTAAAGTTCAACTATGTCAGATTCACTTTTTTCTTGGTGTTTTCAACTACATAGATTAAGGAAAATTATTCATGTAACCATACAGGCACTGCGTAGAATTGTCTTGACAGAAATTATGTTTAAGTTTCAGCTAGAAAGTATGTCTAATGACAAAAACTCATCACAAATATTAATGATACATTGAAGATATCATAGTGTATAGAAATTTTAGCCAACAAAAAATATACCTCTATGCAACTCTGAAAACGGAGTGCGGTGACATTCTGGGTGAGCTTCAAGATCATGTGCTCCAAAGAATGTCAGGTTGTTAGGAATATTTCATTGCATTTTCTTGCAGTCATATCGGATAGTAATATATCGTCAGAAAGTTTGATTTTTGCAATTCAATGTAGTAATTTATGTATTTAGATAGTAACATTTATGTAGTTTACTAGTAAATTAGTCAGATATTTACACATTCATTTTTCATTTTTTTCTGATAATGTATGAAAAAGAAGCGAATATGGAGTTGAGAATATCGGTGAGGAATAACATGGAATATTTCTAACAAAAGAAACATGTATGAATAAACATTAAATGTAAAGGCAAGTGAATGTAACGTTACGACTATTTAAAATTACTTCTATAAATCTTCAATCGTATTAAAATTAATGTTGCTTAATACTTTATTAATACTTACTACTCAAAATAATTAATGTAGAGACCTGGTGCAAATATCGAGTTGGAAACTGTTACAACATGTGTTTAGTTTAATTGTTAACAATTTTAAGAAACAATACCTTATGTCGGATTTTGTTTGCCTCTCTTGCAGTGTAGCACCATGGTCAGCTTATCTGTTTGACGTTACGTTAACCAAGCCCTTGATTTATGCTCTCAGTTCACATGTCCTTTAAATTAAAATGTATAGAAATTTCTACTTCAAGTTTTAAATTATTACAATATTTCTTAAAAATGCTCACAACAATGATAAGGTGTGAAACTAATTTTAAATACAATATATATCATATGTCCTCATTTTGATACAAAAAACTTCTTGGATTTCAGATCAAGGTTATGGGTAAGAAAGGCAGAGATTTAAAAATATGTTTAAAAAGATTTTTAGATATTTCTAAAATTTATATATTTAGAGTGCGTTCTATTATTTGTTCGAAACTTTGTTTTTGGTATCAAAAACAAATGTTTTATATTCGTATTAAAGAAAACAAAAATTGATTACTTTTAAATACAGCAACGCAGTTTTTTTGTTCCTTGAAGAAAAAAAAAAAAAAAAAAAAAAAAAAAAAAAAACAGATGTATATGCATATTTTCCAATTTTATGTATTATGTATTATACCTGAAACATATCAGTAAATGTTGTCATACGCAGAAGGGCCACAGATTTCCACAAAACGAGGCTTCTTTAATCTGAGCTATTATTAAACCTTTATAACGATGCATATTATGTCCACTCGATAACAATGGTAAGTAAATTGTTACAATTAGTCAGAATCAAAGGTTAAACGCGTAATTATATTCTATTATTAATTACAAATAATCCTTTTGTATAAACTTTAAACTGTTATTATGATACATTATATGGTCATTATTAATGTGTTTTACTATTATGGGTAATATTAATTACTGGTTTTATTAGTAGTAGATTTAAAACAACTTTGCTGTGATGAACTGCTTGTGCCTCTTGTCTTACAGCAGTTGAATTTCAAAATTATGTCATAAAAAGTTTATAATACAGGGTGATTATAAAAAAACTATCCCGATATATGAGCCAATAACTGTCATACCGTTCACAGAAACTGAATGAAATTCTGCCCTAAAGTATTTTTAGGTATGCGCTGAAGAATCTCGTGAAAAACAACAGTTAAATTCTAACAAAATTTCTAAAATTTCAAATGGCAACACCTATTTTTTTTATTGGAATGTGATCTTCGTAGTGAAAAACCATATAAAGCGTTGGAACGCTACCTGTAGCACAAAAATCGCCGGCGCTAGACAGACTAAGAAGAAAAGCGAAAATAACCAATAAAGGTCAGAGAAGCAACAGAAAGTAAAACATTTTATTGTTCAGTGCTATCCACCATCTGCCGCATGTAAAGTGTCGTCGTGTAAAAAATGGAAAATGTATGAAACACAATAAAATGTTTTGTTTTCTGTTGCTTCTCTGTCCTTATTGGTGGTTTTCACTATTCTTCTTAGTCTGTCCAGCGCCGGCGATTTTCGTGCTACAGGTACCGTTCCAACGCTTTTTATGGTTTTTCACTATGAAGATAACATTCCAATAAAAAAGTAGGTATTGCCATTTGAAATTTTAAAAATGTTGTCACTGTAACTGTAACTGTTAGAATTTAACTGTTGTCTTTCATATGAGTCTTGAGCGCATACCTCAAAATACTTTAAACCAAAGTTTCATTCAGTTTCTGTGAACGGTATGATAGTTAGTGGCTCATATATCGGGATAGTTTTTTTATAATCACCCTGTATTTATTAGAATTTCCTTTTTCTTTTTAGTACTTTCCAGGAATTTTGATTTCAGTTTGTCGGGCCATCTGGCCGCATTTCCGAACTCTAATTTTACAAAATAGTTCTGGAGAGCCACGTCATTGATGTATGTTCTTGATGCTTGTTATAGCATGTTCCGTACTGAACTGAAAGTGTGTAGTATTTATAGTAGAGTGTGCATCTTGAGTAAGAGAAAAAGAGTATAAACCGTGCCAATATGTTAAATGTGTGAAAATTGTAAAATACCAATAAAAATTGTATTAAAACTTTTTAACAATAAAAATAAATCTGTCAAACAATTTAATAAAATCCATTTTATTTATTTATTTATTTTTTAGTGGGGAAGGGGGGGGGGTCATTTAAATAAAACATCACAAAAAAATATTTGTTTTTAAATTCGTAACAACTGATTGAAACCTACAAATTTACCAAAAAATTACATTTGTGCAAATAAAAGAAAAGTAAGAAAAATAATTTTAATTTTCGTATTTTTCGAAAAAGAAATATTTTAATAAGCTTAAAAAAATTCCAGCAGAGCTTAAATTGCGCTGGAGATAACGTATAATAACAAAGAATGTGAATTATTAATTACTGGTTATACGCTGAGTTGTACGTAATATTTCATATCCTTTGTTATACTTTACTAAATATATTTATTTCAAACTGACGATATTTTCAAATAATTGATTTTATTATTATGCATTATAACTTTGTTGATGACATTTTTTCATTATAATTAAGTACATTTTGTGAGCCAGAAATATATTTTTGACTTTTTAAGAAAAATAAATCTGATACTCTAAAAATTCTAAAATTGTAATTCAGTATAATTTAATTAATATGTATATATTTAAAACGATACGCGTTTTCTTTCGACAATCCGTCAAAACAAAATACTGCATCAAATTACATCATTCCTTTTTTAAATGAAACATATTTGGACATAGATTTGTTATAGTACATTTGCTTGTTCGAAAATTTTATTAATTACCCGTAATTTTAAATTAAACTTTACATTTGATTATGACGTCATAAACTCGGAAATCGGAATACGCCCACTGTTGCGAGGCACATAGTTGTATAGATAGTAAATAGTTATAGTATAGTGTGCACCTTGAGTAAGAGAAAAAGAGTATAAACCGTGCATAACTCTGTGGTTGCGAGGATAAAAGAGAAATAATAAATATTAAAACCACGTGGCTTTTAGGCCGAATTTTTTAATTTGCAAATTAAATTTCGGTAAAAATATTTATCCGCGTGTTTTATAAGAGAAAAAAAATCATATTTATTGTGACGTCACGGGAATATTGTCCATTTGATTTATTTTATTATTATGCATTATAACTTTGTTGATGCTATTTTTGCATTAAAATTAAGTACAAAATATATTTTTATTTGTATACATGGTGTTTAAGCACAAAATTAACGTACAGAAAGTACGTGTGAAAAGTTTGCGCCGGTGAAAATGACGTTATGTTTAGCTTGAAATGCATTTTAACATTGATAAAACTAAAAAGAAAAAAATACATGATTGTGTCAACATGGCGTAATTTTAACTGATTTTTAAATTTTTATTTTAAAGATTTGAACTGGAGCTGTTATTAGGTGCTTCATCTTGATTGCATACCTTGATTACATGCTACCAATTACTTTTTTTTAAATTATAGGTTAGAAAATTTCATTTTTGAATAAAAAAAATTCACAAAAGTAAAGGATTTCAGGAAAATTAACATCAATAAAAATAGTGTTATGGTTAAAAAAAAATGAAATAATGATTGTTTTTTTTAGCTAGAATAAACAATGTAAGTCTAATATTTTATAGGAATTATTTTGGTAAGTTTGTTGCAAGTTCATTTAACAGTTCCTTATTAGCGGCAAAGCATATTTCTTTCAGTGTGAAATTCTCTTTTGATGTCAAAAAATGGTAGTCTACTTTTGGACGCCAGCCGAAACGCAGTGGCATTTTTAGAAAAGTATAACGGTTGTGATAACAAACGGAGCTATCGCTTTAGCTTTCATCGCGTTTACATATCACTTCTAAATACTACAATTTTCAATTTTTTACTACATTTTACAAATTAAATTCTTACATCATCAATTAGGGAAAAAAATAGCTTTTGATTGAAATTTATTTGAAAACTGCCGCTTAATTTAATGACTTTTTAAATAATTTTCAAGCATGAAATATTTTTTAATTCTACGTAAAACAATGACCATCAGTTTGCTTTAAAAATGTAAAATAGCCCCTGGGAAAGTTACCCCAATTGAAAATAGATTTCCCTAACCATCATGAAAAGTGAAAATAAAATAAAAATAAAACCTGATAAATCAGAAAATCAGAAAAAAACTATTTTCCGTTTATGTTTAACATAAAATTTATATGTTGAATTCGTTTATGTATATGTTGCATCAGAATATGCTAGAAATTGTTTTTTTTTTCTTTTTTTAAAGATCCATGGTGTATTTATCTGTATAAGATAGAAAATATCCCCGTCTGTGATGGATAATCATCCTGATTATGTAACGGGACCGAAGAAACTACACAAGTGAATTACACTTGAAAACATTAAAAATCTCCCTTATCTGCAGATTGATTTATTAATGTAAAAATAATTCTTCATCTTTACATGAAAATTGATTAGCTTAAAACAATGGATACATTTCAGATGATATGGATTTGAAACAAACAATGATTAAAGAGAACATATTAAAACCTTTAATTTAAACATTTTAAAACTTTTTTTTTATTGTCGAATTTCGACGGTAATTTTGGGCGTTGGAGCTCATTCAGTTGCATTATCACAGGGGGGGGGGGGGGAGGAGATGTGTACTTTATTTTCTGAATATGAAATGAACGTAGGAATATACTATTTCTATAATAGTTTATAGGTCCAGGAAATTTTCTTCCTTGCGGTGGGGCATATGGTAGTAATGTTAAAATGATTTGCATTACACAGTTGTTACGGATTGTTTGTTCGGAGTTTGCATCGGAAATAGTATTGTATTTCACTGGGGGAAAGATAAAATAAAATAAAATAACTGAAAGACTGTTTCATGCGCACCCTTTCTTAAATAATAAAGTAGCTTATTTTAATGATATTCTTAGAGTATTTTTTTTCCGTCAAGTTTTGACGGGTTCCATCTAGTATATATTTAAATTTTTATGCAATTGATATACTAAAATGGTGTCAATAACTTTATAATAATTTTTACAGACATAATAGAAGAAGAAATAATTAATAAAGCTATTAGGTATTTTTGTTTTTTCTAAGCTGTTGCAGTTTAAAAAGGCAAAATGCTACGACGCCATTCCTTATACAGAATATAATGATATAAAATAATAAGGAACATAAGTATAACACATAAATAAATTTTTTTCTGAATTTAGGGAGATATTCATAATTAAATGGGAACGTTTTTCAAATAGTGTGCCTTTTTCTTTATATATTCCACAGAACACAATATTGTGTATTATATCCGCTAGAACACATAGATTATATTCTCTAGAACACAAACAGAGCTCTTCAGAAAGAAATTAAAACCTTCTGAATGCAAAGCATATCATGTAGTTAAAAATAGAAAAAATAAAATAAGTATGATATGCATAAATAATTGTTGTTGCTGTCATTTATATGCAGTTTGATTGAACAGGAGAAAAGTTTTTCTGGTATCATAAGCTGCTAATATATTTATATTTCGATCAATCAGGAAATAATCCAAGAACAAAAAGATAAAAATGAACTTATTTTTATGGTTAATATTTTTATTAGCCTACTCTCTACAAAAGGTTTTTAGTGGAGTTATTTTGTATCATTTTTTCCATGTATGATCACACATAACACTTGCATGAATAGCCCGATTTTGATATTATTTTTGTTGGACAGTTCTCAGTCAGCAGATAATCTAAATGCAATATTTAAAAAGTCTAAAAATAAGATGTATGTCTGTGTGTCTGTCTTCACGTCTTTCTTTTACTTTACCACATTTGTAACAATTGACAATCCGTCATGAAATTTGAATATAATGTATTATTATAATGTATAATGTATATTAGTTACATAACAATATTTTACTTTTTTAAATGGTCGTTTTATCGTGTAAATATTTTACATCATATTTCTGTATCGTGAATATATATATTTTTCACTTTGCGTCAAAATAAGCGATATTGACAACAATAGGATTTTACATGAATGGGGATTACATATATGCATCATGTAATAATGTATTCCGATTTTTTCGATCTAAGGTCTGAATCACGGATTGCGTAGGATCGGTTTGGAAATAAATGTTTTCTATGTGAGTCGAGTTGAAAATATTTATTTCGGGTACTAGATGGCTTTGAATTGGTATTTGGCTCTTACTGGTCGGGATGGGAATAAGTTTTTTAAAAAGAATGGCTACAATATTGTTAAAAAGTTATATATTTGAATGTAAATTACTACGTATAGATTTTGTTTACAACATAAAACAAAATTAATGTTTTAAGATATTATTCCAGAGTATGTTCATATAATTACCTTAAAATATGAATTAATGCTTTAAATTATGGGACTAGAGTGCATCGAAATTAGTTTCAGTTTCCGGTTGACTTCAAATGTAATTTTTGCGTTTGGATCGGTATACACCGACCCAAGGAGGACGGCAATATAAAAAATAGTACTGGATTGAGACTAAAACATGAAAGTAATGCACAAATTCCCTAATAAATGTCGTTTGAATTTGCTTTTATTATTTGTATTAAAATTGTTTATTTCCATTTATCTAATCATTATTTATGTTAAATATATGAATAAAAAAAAGCAGTTTTGACTATAAACAAAACTTTTATGATGAAACTTGTGTTTTAAAACATACATCACATCAACATTTATATATTTGAAACAAAAATAAAAAAATATGCTTCAAGGATAAATTATTCAAATACACGATTACAGTTAAGAAATTTCACTTTTTAAGGTAAAATATATTATCCAAATGAACAATTTAGGAAGCGAATAAAACATTTCATAGACAAATTTTTGCAATTAATCAATGTGTATAGTCGGAAAGTTAATCGAATTCCTTTGTGTAACTATATATGATATTTAGATTTATATATCTACTACATAGTATACTGAAGTTTATTGTCAGTTTATTCATTTTTTAAGAATCATCGTTAGGAAACGAAATACACTTTTAGCTTAGTTCAAGTACATTTATTCTAGTTCTGCGAATAGAAGTACATGTACTTGAATTATTTTGTATAGCCTTGTATATTGTGTATAGATTTCTGTATACAACACACATTAAGTTAAAATTTAATTCGGGTAAAAAACGCAAAATATAACTAAAAACGTACTTCTAGCAATTACCATCCATAGAAGTCAATGTATCTAGTTCTTTACACTTCATATGAATTTATGTAAAATCCACAAAGATCTGCGAGTATGCCAAGTATAGGTCAGCTTAAAAATACATATCACAATTAGAAACCACCACATGGCAATTCACACCCAAAGACAACAATGCGTACAAATAGTTATGTGACGCCCTGGTTTATAAAATGTATAGACATCACATAATTGCAAAAATCTCGATACACTTAAAATCGTATATCACGACTGAAAGTGTGCTCACATAAATTATCGATCATTCGATGTACTGTAAACGAATTATTTCGTGTGTACATATAAATAACAATAAATGCTATGCACAGCTTTTCTCCAGTCACCTTACCCATGTAAAAGTGATTTTTGGCCCATCGTTGAGAGTTTGTGGATACCGATGGTAAATGGTAAGGTTGGGAATGATAAAGTTGGAAAGTATTTAGAAATTGTTAGGTACAAAACCACCTACAATTTGAGGCAGCTCTGAGAAGGATTCTGAGCTGTTAATGGTTTGACAACTGCTGGGTAAGGTTGGAAAAGTTTACTTTAGCCAATGATACGGCAAGGTGGACTTTTCGTATTGTCGGGGTCAACGTGCCATAAAAATAAAAATAAAATATTTAAGGTGGGTCCAGCCATTTGTTTACTTGGACAATAATATACAAGGTGGCCATAATTAAACTGACGGTACTCAGAGTATTCTGTAGCGCGATCTAATTGCGAGAATGGCGCCAAATTTTGTAGGAAGATTAAAAAAGACGGGGGACGAAGGATTCCGTGAAAAAAAATTAGTTCTCTAAAAGTAACCGCCAGGGGAATATGTGGTGCTGTGTAATCGAAAAAGAGAGTTTAAAAAAAGAAGAATCAATACTGAAATAAAATTACCGTTTATTTAGCACATTCAACTCAGGTTCGATGTGGCCACCATTTTTGTGGACCACATATTGCATTCTGTGCACAGCATTTACAACAGCAGTGAATAACATGTCTGCAGGAATCTGCCGTACAGTTCGCGATATGTTATCCTTCAACGTAACCAGGTCCTGGATACCTCCATGATAGACCTTGGACTTTAGGTAGACCCTAGCCAAAAGACGCAAAGTGTAAGATCAGGGGACCAAGGTGGCCATTCATTTGGAAAACAGCGGCTAATGACTCTTTCTGTTGTGAATTTCTGTCATAGCAGTTGCTGTACCCGCATAGAAATATGTGGAGGGGCTCCATCTTGCATGGAAATTATTTTCTCCAGGCACTGTCTTTGATGAAGTGCCGGAATAACAAAGTTGTTCAGAATTTGGCGATATTAGTCTCCGGTAACAGAACAAGTTACAGGTCCTGTCGGAGTAATGTTCTGATAGAAGAATGGACCTATGATCATATCTGCTGTGAAAACACACCAAACAGTTATCTTTGGTGAATGTAAAGGAATTTCCTTGAATGTTCTTGGTGACTTGTTATCCTAAATTCGGCAGTTCTGGGTATTTACAGTACCATTCAAGCAAAAGTGGGCTTCGTCTCCCCATAAGATTTTTCAGGGCCAAGTGTCATCCAACTCCATTCTGGCAAGAAAAGTGAGAGGAAATGTCAATCGCTTATCATGGTCGGTGTGACGTAACTCTTGTACACGGCTGATCTTGTACGGATAGAAGTGGATAATATTTCGTAGGATTTTCCATACCGTACAATAAAGTGTAACCAGATTACGAGCTATCCCACAAGCGCTGTAAGTGGTAACAATATTGTCTGGTGCTCTGTCGACAATCGCCGTTGCCACTTCTTCGATTATATCCTGTGATACGGGTTTTCGTCCTCTGCCTGACTGAACATTTAGAGAACCTGTTTTCTCAAACTTCTCAACCATTGCTTTTAAACCATTGCTTTTAAACCATTAACTGACAAAGGACCGTTACCTTTACGCATTTTTTGTGGTTTCTAAAAGCACGAAGAGCAGCTGGCGCATTGCACTGGTTGAGGTATAAGAACTTGACTAGTAGAGCTCGCTCGACTAAAGAAGGAGACATTATGAAAGATAACTTTCAATGAAATTGCTTCTAACAGTAGCACATTACCTTTTGAAGCCGAACAAGATGGCACTGGACCAAAAGATAAAACGTGAAATTTGAATAAAGAACATCTTCTGCTGTTGCTTTCTTTGGGGCTCTGTAAGTGAAATTGCAGATAAAGAAACTTTAGCAGTGTTTATGTAAATTTTTAGTTTTTTATAAACTGCTACCATTTTGAGCTCGGATTAAATTGCTAAATTCGTTAAATAAACGGTAATTTTATTTCAGTATTGATTCTTCATTTTTTGAAACTCTCTTTTTCGAATACACAGCGCCACATATTCCCCCGGCGGTGACTTTGGAACTAATTATTTTTATAGCGGAATCCTTCGTCCCCCGTCTTGTTTAACCTTCCTACAAAATGTGGCGCCATTCTCGCAATTAGATCGCGTTACCGAACACTCTGAGTACCGTCAGTTTAATTTTGGCCAACTTGTATATCAATTACCTTATGTTTGGAATAATGTAACAACCATAAAATATTCTGAAAGCGATTTTTCCGTTTTCTATTTTGCGAAAAACTTATTTTTTATGAAACTGTAAATGATTGATAAAATATTCCATACCATATTTTACTAAGAACATGTTTTAGTGCAACTCGATAATGCAGATAAATTTCATTATGTTCGAAATAATTTTTTTTTGAATGCCTAATTATTAAATGAAAAAAACGTTACTGACTCATTCCATTTAAAAGCTTCACAAATGTCACATCTTTTCTGTTTTTCATATGCTACCTTATGTGTTATAGAGTTGTAGATATATCTGCTTACACATTTCGCTACACCTACGTATTTTGTAATTAACGATAAACGCCTCTTCTTTTTTCTGTGTTTTCGTTGCCTATCATTATTCTATGTTGAAAATGTTTTAAAGAAAATATGAATTATATGTATTATTCTCAACATGCGCGACGGTTCTTTATTGTGCACAAAAACCAATTACAATTTAAGAAAAGGTGGGAATTATGGAATATTTTATTAAAAGTAGGTGCAATAAAAAGTTATAATTTTTTTTTAAACTATTGACTATAGAAACTTTGAACAATAAACAATAACATTCAGAAAAAATAGTTCCTAGCTCTTCAGAAGTTTGGGGAATCAAAATCAGGAATTTTTTGCCCATTGGGTTTCTTAAAGCCCAGCTAGCTTGCATGCTCCAAAATGTCTCAATAAGCAAATATATATATATATATATATATATATATATATTTTACTATGCAGTAATCATTACAATTTTTTACACGACCAGGTTAGGACATGGCGGACACTTTTTTTTTCATTACAGTACATATTTTATTTATTTATTTATTTATTTATTGCACATATTAGTTAACTAGCTTAACTTGGAAATTATTTTTTGTGCATAAGTTTTATATATTTAAATATAATTCACATTAAATAGAAACTTTGCTTAATTTTACATATTTGGAGTGTGAAAATTTGGAAGCTAGCTGTCCTTTGCTAAACCCGATGGGCTACATATATTTTTATATTATTTTAGCCCTCTTACCTTCCAAATATTTAAGAGCTAATTTTTCTAAAATGTTACTGTTTATTTTTCATAGATTCGATAATCAATGGTTTTAAAAATTTTGGTACATTTTTATTACACCTACTTTTTTTTTCTTTTTTTTTTTTTTATAAATCTCATCATTTCTTAAACTGTGTCTATATGATATATATACAGGGTGATTCATAAAAGATGGGCAGAACTTTAAGGGGTTATAGTACACTTAAAGACAAATAATATTAAATAGGAGACTAAGGGTCCCAGACGTATTCCCAAGGAGATAGGGGGCATTAAAGTTTAGGGTCCGAAATTTCAAATGATTATAAAACATGGAAAAATTGGTCGATTCGTTTGCGGTTTTTGCAAAAAAATTTTCTTTATGCCAGTATTTTCTTGAAATAAAATTTTAAAGTTCAATTTCAAAAAATGCCGATAGGGGGCGCTTTAGACTTTGGAGTAACAAACAACTATTTTTTAACGTTATTTTTTGTATTTCTTTAAATGATTTCGAAAGCTTAGACTTAAACTTAAATTTTCAGCTCAAAATCTGAATCGCTGAGCGTGGTTCAGTAGCGAGGGGAGGGGGTTCAAATTTCAACTTCTGAACATACAATTCAGTTTGCACTACTTAACCATGCCCAACGATTCTGTGCTGTGATACGAGGCAAAAATACAACTTTCGTCAAGGACTGCATAGTCGGAATTCACTCATAAAGGCACTGGCACAGTTGGAAACGTCGCTCATGCAAACGTTAAAGCTCCATTCCTGACGCTAGTCACCGGGTGAAGAAGGAAACAGAAAGTATGCAAATGTCAAATGGGGAAGAAGAAGAACACGTATGCAAAATTTCGACACGATTCAGGCATAAAAACCACTGAACGGTGAGTCAAGTGTAAGTCGCTGTAGTAATGAATCGGAAGATGGTGCCCTTCACGAATAAGGAAAAGGCTGAGATGCATTTAATTTACGGAGCGGCAGATGGAAATGGTGCAGAGGCACAACGAATGTACGGAGAGCGATTTCCTAACAGGCGGTTGCCTAACCGCAAAATTTTCGAGCGCTTGCACAGACAGTTGTGTGAGACGGGATCATTTCTCGCTTCCCGGTCGAATGCAGGTCGTGCAAAAAAGGACGAATCAGTAGTTGTTGCAGAAGCCATTCTGGATGTAGTAGCGGCGCAGCCAAGCACAAGTACACGAACAGTGGCTAGCCAGGTGGATACCTCACAGTCCACGACTTGGAGGGTACTGAAGGATGAACATTTGCTCCCGTTTCATGTGCAACGAGTCCAGAAACTGTCTCCAGGGGATTATCCAAATCGTATTGAATTCGCCCGCTGGTTTCTGCAGCAGAACGCGCTAAATCCACATTTTGGACGAACTGTGCTTTTCACCGATGAATGTACCTTCACACGTGAAGGTACATTTAACACACACAATGCACATGTATGGGCGGATGTCAATCCACATGCTACGTATCCACATGCTCATCAGAGACGCTTTTCCATCAATGTTTGGGCAGGAATCCTCGGAGACCACCTAATCGGACCGTACCTTCTTCCTGAACGCCTCAACGGTAAAACATACCTCACATTTCTGCAACATGTGCTGCCAGACCTGTTAAACGTTGTTCCTCCACGCATCCGGCGGGTCATGTGGTTCCAGCACGATGGAGCGCCAGCCCATTACGTACGAGACGTCCGCAACTATCTGGACATCACATTTCCGAACAGATGGATTGGTCGAGGTGGTCCTGTTGCTTGGCCTGCTCGCTCGCCAGATCTTTCACCCCTCGATTTCTTTTTTGGGGACGATTGAAGGCTCTTATGTATGAGACACCCATTGAATCCCCCGAGGAACTGGTCGCCAGACTTTCCGCCGCTGTAGGGGAAGTGCTCGAAAAGCCTGATGTTTTCGCGAATGTTCGCCGTTCCATTCGTCGCCGTTGTTCTGCGTGCATAACCTCTGGTGGTCACAATTTTGAACATTTATTGTGATTACATGTTAATAAATATGCTTTGGTAACATAATCCTAATTTGTGTCTTTTTACCTCGTATCACAGCACACAATGTGTGGACATGGTAAACTGAACTGTGCTCAGGAGTAGAAATTTCAAACCCCTCTCCCCAGAAACTTAACCACGTCTAACGATTCAGATTTTGGGCTGAAAATTTAAGTCTAAGCTTTAGAAAGCATTTAATGAGACACAAAAAATAACGGTAAAAAATAGTTGTTCGTTACTCCAAAGTCTAAAGCGCCCTCTATCGGAATTTTTTGAAAATTTTCTTTAAAATTTATTTTCAAGAAAATACTGACATAAAGAATAATTTTAGCAAAACGCGGCAGTAGTTAGAGCCTAATCTACGACACAAAGATCGGGAATAACTGATTTTTGTTCTGGGGGGAGAAGGGTTTCAAATTTCAAATTTCAGTTTACGCTACTTAACTACTCGTTAAGACTCAGATTTTTAGATCAAAATTTAAGTTTAAGTCTAAGCTTTCGAAATCATTTAAAGAAATACAAAAAATAACGTTAAAAAATAGTTGTTTGTTACTCCAAAGTCTAAAGCGCCCCCTATCGTCATTTTTTGAAATTGAACTTTAAAATTTTATTTCAAGAAAATACTGGCATAAAGAAAATTTTTTGCAAAAACCGCAAACGAATCGACCAATTTTTCCATGTTTTATAATCATTTGAAATTTCGGACCCTAAACTTTAATGCCCCCTATCTCCTTGGGAATACGTCTGGGACCCTTAGTCTCCTATTTAATATTATTTGTCTTTAAGTGTACTATAACCCCTTAAAGTTCTGCCCATCTTTTATGAATCACCCTGTATATATATATGTAATAATAAAAAAAATTCGCCATTTTTCCTTAGTTAATTTATTCAAAATTCTTACAATTCTAATTTTTCCCCCTCTTTTTAAAATATCTCTTAAATCTATTTTATATTTTATTCCATAACTTAATCAAAATATTCTTTCATTTATCATTCTAAAAATCTTAATCTGTTAAACGCTACACGTATTTATTAAAACCTTATTCTATTAAATTGCAAAACTGCCTCTAAACGCACTTGCTTAAATTCTTCTTGTTTGAGACATTGAATTTTTATTCTTTGGAACTTTTGTAATACCATTTTTTATTTAATTTATTCGGCATCCCAGGATTCCTCGCGTTTCCTGCTCAAGGCTTTTTTACCTTTACGTCAGAGACACACCCTCGTGGCCTCATTTTTTCATCCATTAGCGAGCAGGACCCGCCTTCTTTATCCCCCTGGCTCCCTCCGTACATTGCTGTGAGTGGACCAGCTTTTTTCGCGCTTCTGTCACTTTGGGCAAAATTTTGGTGTATTTATACGGTTGCACTGGCTTCGGAGACAGATTTTTACACGAATTAATTGTTGTCATCTATAAGCCGTCACTGGGGAAGTCTACACTATTTCGTCGGTAGTCTGTTCTTCAAGTTCTGCAATTTCTTGAATTGCTTTAATGTGTTCAAGTTTTTAATGAAGCAAAAGTCGGTGGAGTTGCTTTCATCTCTGTTATCATAATAAAGTCCTTGCTTAAGTCTTCTTTAATGTTTTTGGGGAAATTCTATTGGAATTAACTGCCTCTACTCAGCTTTCACGATTGCAATACACTACGATGTTCAATGTGACTAGTACTCCGAGATTTGTCTTCATAGGGAGTAAATCGGAATAATACCCTCTCCAATGTCATGACTGCATTTCAGCGATCTCGACTGCGCATACATCGATCTGATTATCTGGTAATTTTCGTGGGGTTCGGACTGATATGTCGTCACGGAGGTAGGATGGAATGAACATGTCAAGTCGACAGTAATAGTAATCATCTATAATGTGTCAAAAAGTGCGACAGGATATTTGATGACCTGTGTAAAAAGCAGTTTGGAGACTTCCCAGTGATATTGAAGAACACTACCGATCAGTTGTCATTTTATCCCTCATAAGGAGGAGTGATAACTAAATAATATAACGATATGTTTATAAATTTATTCCAGAAGTGACATAAATTATTCATTTATTTTTGTTGATTTCTTATTTTGTTGATTTATTATTATTGGCTTACATAGAACAAAATTTGTTCTTAGAATATTTTTAGAAGACTAGTGTTCCTTTTATCCTGAACATTTAGAACGTACGAAATTTAATATTTATTCTTATGTATTGTTGAAAATGAATATTATTTGTTTATACTCACAAAAATTACCGAAAGTTTTTGAACTGTTCTGATATTTATTATTTCCTATATTACTTCATTTTACAAGAGCAACTTAATTCTATGTTCTTATTTTACCATTTAGTTTAGTCCCTTTTCATTCTGTGATATTTATTCATAGGAAATAATTTCTATTTATTGAAAACATATATGAGTAATCTCTTTTCATTATTTATTAAGTAAAATGTATTGGAACATATTCTATGCCATTCTAAAAATGCATAAAAATTTATTAGATTCTCTGAAATTACAGCTTACATCACTAATTGTTTCTTACTTGAAGAGTTAAAAAAAAAGAAAAAAAATGTTATCTCAAAAGAAAGTTTGCGTTGAAGTTGCGTAACATTGAAAAGGTAAAATTATTGTGTGCAGTTTAATTTATTTGTTTATTTCATTACTTTTGTTTTTTGATGCTATGTTCCGAGAGTACAAATCAAGAGCCAAAAATTTTGTTCTTACGAAATAATGCTACTTTTGTGATATTTTTTCATATACAGCAAATCTATTTATAGAAAGATAGAGTAACAGTTATTTACATACAGTTAATAGTCATTTACTATTTAAGTGGAATGAATTTAAATATGAATTTGACATTTTTACTGTTAAATATTATTTGTCCTTGTTAGTTAAATTATTAAGAGTTAGATATTTTTACAGTTGTTGTTAAGTTAAAGAATTCTTTATACATTGTTATTTTTTTACATGTTATTAAAGTCAGGGTTTATTAAAGTTATTGCTGAAAGTAAAGTACTCAAACAAAAATGGCTGAAAAAGAGCTTAATGTTATTATTTTTGATCTAGAAAATGGTTTGGATATTACGTCTTGGCTTAGACATTTTGAAGGATCAGCCCCTCCAGATAAAAAAGAGTGGAAAATCAACAATATTTCCAAATATTTGAAGGGCGAAGCATTAAAGGTTTATGTTAATGAATGTCTAGAATGTAAAGAGTATGAAAAAATTGTTGAAATCTTAACTGAAAAATTTCTGAAAGTAACAGTCCCCCATTTTTCTGATTTCGCCTCGCTGAAATTGCATGACTTAAACAACTTAGAAAGATATTTTTGTCAGAAAATAGATATAGGTCGACAACTTAAACTATGTGAAACCACTATTTTACAGGGATTGACCGACGGCTTAAAACCAGAATACCAGATCTATTTAATAGTAAATCCTAATGAATCTACTAACGATTGGTATAGAATAGTTAAACAACATGTTGTCATTCCACCTCAGTCTAGCAGTAACAATAATAGTAATGTTAGAAATATGTCTCAAAATTCCAGACCTTTTTCTCAACCAAATAATTCACCTAGACATTGGATTCGCCCTCAACCCAATTACATTACTATCGTCCAACCACCACAATAATCAACGCTTCTTCTATAACCTGATTATATTTAGAGCTCTTCCCTACGTAATGCATAATGCCCATTTCGAACAATTCCATAGAAATACATAGCCGGGTTTAGCACAATCCCTGTCCAAGATTCTCAGTCGATCAGACAATTTTTTTTTTTGCATTTATACTTTGCCCAGTTAAAGGACTGCTAAATCAGACTTCCATAATGGTGTAGGTTTCTACGATTGGTCAGAATTTATTAGTAAGGTTGCAACTCCCTCCAGTGATTTACTTCACACATTAGAAGCAAATGAACTTGCATTCTCATTACACATACCACGCTTATATCATTTGATATTTCCTCGTACCTTTTTACGCTTGATGCATCAAAGTTACGTACGTTTTTTGTTTACCATGATTTATACAAATCGAGAATCTTTAGCAATCTTTTGTAATAGTGGTTCTAGAAGTTTTAATACGAACATTGTCGTGTAAATTACGCAAATGCTCATTATAAACTGGACTGTACCCATTCTATAACATCGAAATCAAAATTTCAAATATATTGTTAAATTACTAGGGGGCACTGCCCCCTACGAGCTACGCTCGCCAACCCCCGTTCTGACACCACAAACTGTATAAACACTCTGATTTGATCAACCTTAAAACGATTGCGGAAGATTGAATTATAATTAAACGACCTGCTGTAATCGGCTGCTCGCTGTAATATCTGCTGTAATCGGGTTTCCATTCATTTTCCTTTGCCCAAGAGATTTTAAAGCCGAATCAACTGCTGTCGAGACAGCTAACAACTGTTGATAAAATAAGGTTAATTAAACATTTGAAAATCAACTTGTGCAAAATGGTTAAGTAAGCAATGTCATTGCATCGGGAAATTTTATAACGATGCTAATAGAAAATTGGGTATTACTCCATTATCCCGACTACTACTTTCTATAAAAGAAAAGAACTGTCGCCAAAATATAGGATTTAAAGCCAAAAGTGCATATCTGTAGCGTCGCATTCAATTGATACCAGATGCGTTACGCGTGGTAGTTATGTCATCCAGTGATCTTTAATTCGACGTTTATCTGTATTTTTATTTATATCTTACCAATTTATTAGTTATTTCGTTGATTTAAACTTAATTATTAAACGTAAAAATATAGCTTTTAATTGAAGGGAAATATTATTAATTACGCTGTTTTAAAATTTGCAATAATAGATAAAATATTTTGTCGAAATAAATCAATCTTACTCTACTTAATGCTTTGAAAACGCGGAATAATTTAATTATTTATCTTTTTAATATTCACGAGCAAGTATATTTTTTATTCCGTCATTTTCTACATTTATTGCTTTTAACACGTGATCATTTAAATATTATTTTAAAGTTTTATTTCTGTTTTTAATAGTTTCGTGTAAATACATTTCTTAATTGAAAGGGAATATTATTACGTGCGCTATTTTACAAATTGGCAACGATTCAAATAATGGAATTTATGAAATATGAAATAAATCTTCGTCAAAATAATGAAAATTTTGAATAAAAAATTGAAATATAACCTCAAAAAATGAGTCAAATTGAAAAAATAATTGCGGTCTGCACACCCCAACCTTGTCAACTATATCCTTACAAATTATGTTTAAATTCCTGCGCATAGTTTTCGTTTCTATAAAACTTTTATAAGAAAATTATTTGGACCAACTTTGATTTTAAATATCTCTTAAAATAATTCTTCGATTTAAAAACTGTCTACTTCAGCGTGTTTATCGAACATTTCTTTATAAAACCACCAATTTTTAAATTTTTATTTGCAATAGTTTTCTGGATATTAGTCCAGAAAGACTTCAAGGCACAAAATCTTAATTGACAGCGGATAACGCGGCGTGGTTACTTTTTTTTAATATAGATAGATACATTTTTGTATTATTAGGACGCTGAATAACTAAAAACAATTTTTAAAAAAATGAAAAAAAATCTGCGAAATTGTTTGTCATTGCCTAACTGTTGTGTTTACCCATAATTTGTAAATTGAAAATTAATGACATTTTTTAAAGATTTATTGTCTGTAGATGCGTTTTTTAAACTTTACGATCTCGCGGACCGCCATTGATGCGATATGCATTTCGGGGACCCACAATAAAATGTTTCTTAATGTAAGGTAAGTATGAACCTTTTTTTCATTACACATATTATGTGTTTAGTTATTAAAAAAACAGCTACATTAATAAGAAACTAACATATTTTAAGACAGTTAAAATATTCATACTACTATTTCCAATGAGAATGATACTGCTGCTTTTTTGCGAATAGATGTGCAATGTCTGGTTTAATATTTGAAATATGTATCCGTAAGTGTGGTGCGACATTCAATGGATTCCTATATTTCTTTCATGAGCATAAGACTAGTCTTTTCACTCTAATATCACACTAACATGTGGTTTAAAATTAAAGTAAAGGTTTGATATATTCTTTTTTTTCCATAGGTATTTCTCACGCAGAAAAAAAATTATTTTTTAGAATTCTAACATTTTACAATAGTCTTACTAAAGTATTATAATAACAAAAAACATATTATTTTTATCCTTCTTTTCATAGGTATGTAAATTAATTCCTGAATATAAAAAAAAATAAATCAGTATTTTTGTTTCTCTCAAACTCACTTTATATGCTTAATGCTCAACATTTTATAATTTTAATACACTTTTTTATATTTTTAATTCTGCGAATTTATATTAACGAAAAAAAGAGAAAACTAAAGAAAATGTATTCATTAAACCCATAATTAAAAAATTGAAAAGATGCATTGAATTGTAACAAATTCTAGCTTTTGATTTTTTACACATGTTTTATCAAAAAGAGTTTTGTTTATGGTTGTATTCATTCAAGTATATTGAAAATTAGAAAAGTAAAATATGTAACGCATTTTCTTAATTTCAAAGATGTTTTTTTAAAAAGTCCAAAATATGTACATTTTCTTTTAAAATGATAGGACGAAATATATATTTTTCATGAAAAGTCGTGACATTTATGTAGTGATGTTCATTCTTTTTGTTTATTTATTTATTTTTTGTTATAATTAAAATGTCAATAATTACGTATGTTTTATTATGATCACAGCAAAAACTTTAAGTTGTATTTACAAAAATAAGAATATATTTTATGCAATTGGAAATATGTTTGGAATGGGTGTAGATTTTTATTATGAAATTTCGATTTGAAATTGTATGTGAGCAATTGAAGCTTATGTATTTGGATAACTTATCCTTGTGTACTATGAAGCTTCAAATAGAATTTAACGTTTCTGCATGCAATTTTACATGTAACAGTTCATTTTGCCTTGACAGTTAGCGTATTAATTTTTATTTTCTTTATCCATTCAATTACTTTATTTTATATATTCTACATCAAGTCTTATCTTTTCAGATAAAGTAAAAGAACACAAATTCCATAATAATGTCTGGAACAAGAAACATTTCCTTTATTTCCATATAAAAAAGTGCATTGATTTAAGGAAATAATAAGCTGAATGAAAACCGACGATCATACAGTATTAATTTTTCTTATGTTCAGACAAAGTTTGCAGTTATTCCTAGATTGCGTTTGTTACAAATACACTCATGGGAAAATGATACATCTTATTTTTAATTAACCAACATTTTTTTTATATATGTTTGTTTGTTTATACAAATATATATATATATATATCCTTTGCGCATTTATGCAAAGGATTCGCGCATTATGGTGAGAGTTTGTATACATGGTGACCTAAAAATATTTGAAAAATAGTGTTTAATTTAATAAAATAACGAAGATTATTAAAAAACCAAAGAATATTATAAAAACACATTGCAAAGGACGTTTTTGCATGTTCTTTATTACATAAGTTGTAGTCAAAATAAAAGGCAGACATTTCAATCTATATTTTGGGAAACATGCTTAAATCATTGAAAACGGCATAGTTATCTTATTAATAAGTATTCCTTTTGTTCCTAAAGTTCTGTATCAGCTTCCATTTTTTTCATTATCATTTTTCATCAATACAGATGTAAATAACCTATTAATTTATTCATACACTTTACCAATTTCTCTCAGACATTACTTATAAAAAAGCATGGTCAAAAATTTCATTAAAAATGTCTTTCATTTAAAAAATTAAAAACAGTCTCTAATAAAAACTTCCACCACCTAACAAAAGCTCTTTCACCCCCCGCCAGGGGGAACACAACTGATGATGCCCTGGCGGGGGGGTGAAAGCGCTTTTGTTAGGTGGTGGAAGTTTGTATTAGAGACTGTTTTTAATTTTTTAAATGAAAGACATTTTTAATGAAATTTTTGACCATGCTTTTTTATAAGTAATGTCTGAGAGAAATTGGTAAAGTGTATGAATAAATATGTATACAGACATTAACGGGTGAACACCTATTTTTAACCTAGTAATTTTATGTTTTAGATCTCATGTATGTATCCGAATATGAATTGTGATGTACTCATTTTTTGCTCCCATGGATGTATTCAAATATGAACTATGTGTGTTCTCTGTTAAATATTTATTTTTTTTTTCTTATTTTATGTAATCAGTAGCACCTTCTGTAAATATTAAATTTAAGTCAATATTAAATTATACATAGTATTTAAAAATAATTTTAAAGTGCTTGAAACAATGCTTTAGTTCATAAAAATATGATGTATGTATACAAGTTGGCGTCCAAGATAACATATTAGTAAGTAACACGTAGAAAGCCAAAATTTCAGTAAAAACATAGGCTAAAATAAATTTAACAAATCCACTTTCAAAACTAAAATAAGTTAAATGGGAAAAAATTAATTTTCTTGTCAAGAAGTCACTGCCCACGTTTATTACAGATTTAAGCAAACATGTACTGACATTTATTTCTCGCTCAAATGTATTAACTACACTGTTAAAAATTTGCAGCAAACTGTCCAGTCATTTGACCGTTTTTGTAGAAAACGGTTATATAACCGTAATTTAACTATATGCTGACCGTATTATTGCTCATTTTATGGTCAGAATATAGTTAAATTACGGTTATGTAAACGTTTTCTAGAAAAACGGTCAAATTACTGGACAGTTAGCTGCAAATTTTTAACAGTGTAGAAACATTTAATCGATTATTTATTTAGGAAAAATAGCAAAATTATTGTGACAAGAGCATTGTTTTCAGGCATTTTAAATTATTTTAAATACCATGTATAATTTAATATTTACATTAATTTAATATTTACTGAAGATACAGTTGAGAATTCATAAAATAAGAAAAAAAATTGTTGAATATTTAACAGAGAGCACTTATTTTCAAAGTTGTCCGAGGAATCTTGACTCTAATTTTTATTCCACAAATATCCATGTCACTCAGTGCACAGACCGGATCGACTGACTATGAGTGTGCGAAGCGCTCATATCAACAACGCAATGTTACCCCTTATGATGGAGACACCAGATATATAGTTCCTGAGGAATAAAAAATGTTATATTATTCCCTTATATTCAGGGTATATTGCATTGTTTTCCTATAATTGAACCTCTTTTATACCGGCATGAATTAAATAAGTCATTTCCAAGTGCAAAATTATCGATTCATTTGCGTTTGATAACATGTGATGTTTCAAAATTAATTAATATTTCAGAATGAATAGGTTCATTTTTTATCCAAACATAATCAAGTCTATATGAGTACATAGATATACTCATTTTGGAGTACTTAATTTTTTTCAGTGAAGAATTGTACCGATGAATGACTTTTCATCTTGTGCTGCAAAGTTGAAGCCTTGCCCACATATAGGAGTTTGAAATGACATACTGTATATCGTCCTGATAGCTGAAATTGTTGAGCATTAGTTCGTTCTACTATAGTTCCTAGTTCGGATCCCGGTCTGGATACTTTTCACTCTGTTCCTTGTACGCTGCATAGCAAGAGGAAAATACCATATTTTGTTATATTCATAAATTTACTGCGTAATTTCATCTCCGCTCTAAATGTAATTCTATATATATTTTATCTTCCCCTATATCTGTAAAATCCTTAATCGTACATTGGTTTTAACTTGCTTGACAAAAGCCTGCAATCATGGAAGTTCAATGACAGTATTCGACTGCTGTGATTGACAGATTGATTTTACAGATTTATCCGGGCAATCATTTCTCCAACATGTTACGTCTGTTCCTCTGAAATTTTGGATATATTTTATTTGTCACTTCAGTTCCTAAGATTGCACGATTCACCATTTGATAGAATTTACATAAATATTTGGGATCCGTCTCTACAATATCAGCTCAAGTACTATTTCAGGAGGATCATTATTATCCGATTCATTATCGAGTGAATGAAAATTAATAGAAATTTCTTCTTCATATTGCACCAAAAATAACTTCAAGAAGAATTATTTTACAGCTGAATTAAAGCAGTGACTTAATTAGAGAACTACAAAAAGAATTAAATTCCTACATGTATTACTTTTGGAAATATTAATTTTTTTATAATATTGAGGTATGAGATATCAAGCGACAAAACTGCTGTGTATTTTACTTTGAAAATATTTTTCAATCATAAAATTCCTTTATTGTACTCCTTTAATTTTATTTTTTCTGTATTGATTATTTTTTAGAAATTATTTTTCCTTCCTAAGATTCTTTTTTGTTCTTTGTTCATGATTTCTAAAAGTTTTCCCGCTATTTTTTCTCCATGCTCTACCACCTTTTTTTTCACACGTAACAATTAAGCACTTTCGGGTTCGCCGATTGGCTGGAATTCTTTTAATCAAGTTTTTTGTAGTTCCACTTTATTGTTTCCCGTGCTAGTATAAATCACAAATCACTCTCTCAGATCTCAGATTTGCCGCATGTTTTGCCGTGTTACATAACAATGGAAGTCACAATGCTTACTCTTGTGAACACTTTTTGTATTATTTTTGGCATTCACGAAGATTTTAAATTTGCATATTAATAGGTGAAATGGGTTGGCATATCGTGGGGTGTTATCAAACTGTTTGCTGAGTTAGATTTTGCAAGATGATAAAGGGATGAATAGCCTGTTATTTAGTATTGTTTGTGGTCTAAATGATACTCAATAAATCGTTTTTAACGGAAACCTAATTGCTTATTAAAACGCTATTTTATCTATATACAGAAACACAGTATAATATATATAAAATATTAAAATATATATATATACATAAAAATATATTTGATTATGTCATCGATTTACTAAAAAATATTATTATTATTATTTTAAACATGATTTCAAATTTCATGACTGCTTTTGTATTTCCACTTTAAACAATAGTTTTATACAGAGAAATAGTTCTCTTTTTTAAGATCGAAGATTTTAAATGGAATGAGGACAATTCAGATTTTTGTAGACTTTCCGTATCCTCTTCAGAAATTTTATTTAATTTAAACCTCAAAACAAACCCTAATGATGAAATTTTCTACGGCATTACCATATTTATAACAACGTTTTAAAGAATAGCATATGCTTTCCAAAGAAAGCTCATGCATTATTTAGAAGCAAAGACTTTCAAAGAATATAAATAAAACGATTCTGTTTTATGATCAGTAAAACAGAATATCTTTGTTTACTCTTCTTGTGTTACAAATGCATTTCTTCAAGCTATTTAGAAATATGTTGTTATTAATATATTAAAATGGTAATAAAATGTTAATGAATCTGTATTTATTTTAACTGCGTTTAAATGTATTTCGTCCTTTAAAAACATTTCAAATATTTTGTTTAAACATATTTATTTTAAAATGTAGTTGATAGTTCTTTTTCTATAGAGCACCATCATCACTACGAACTTTTAAATAATTTAAAGAAAGATACATTATTCTTAGAATTTTCTTAGAATTTCGAAAATTCCCATAGCCATGAATAAATTTTCTATGCATATTTATTACACATAATAAAGAATTCAAATTCGGAGAAAAATAAAACAGTATACCTGATTTTCTATATTTGGAAAGTCTCCTGATGCATTCGTAAAATATTCATTAATATGGACAAATATTTATAAATAGCTATACTTTTTTGTGCTTTATACACACAAACTGTTAGAGGTCTTAATAAAAGTCTTATATTAAATATATATATATATATATAAGGCGGTAAAATGTAATCCAGTTTCCTATTTAGATGTACAAAAATGTATAAACTTTTTCTTTTGCATAGTTACTTTTATCTTTTTTCTATGCCTCACAACAGATATATTTCTTTCATGCATACTGAAAAAAAGTAAATCTTATAGCACAATTTGCTAGCACCCAAATTGCCAGCATTTGCTACTGAAAATTAAGAACAAAAGATGCCTTAAAAAAGATTTATTTTTTATATTTTACGGCAAAAAAGATTATAATTAAGGTAAATTTCACAGCAGTAAATGCTGGTAATTTGGGTGCCAGCAAATTGTGCTGTAAAATTTACCTTTTTTTTTTTTTTTTTTTTTTTTTTACATTGCATAAAATTGTAGTATCTGATCACTTATTCAAATTATTATTTTTAAATGATTTAGCAACTCATTTAGACACTGAATCCAGTTTTAATGATGAAAAATATGTAGTGTACTTGTATTTTGAAATACCGCTTCTATATTGTAATTTTTTTTTTTCACAACATATTTCTAAAACTTCCCTAAACTGAATTAAAAAATTAACGATGTCAAGTGTAGATTTTGCTTATAATTAAAAAAAAAATCGAAATACTCCATTGAGATTTTGAGCAGAGAAAATTAAGTCTGATGCATTTTTCATAATATTTTCAGAATACCCTAATACCTTTTCAAATATGTATATATATATATTACATTTGTATGAGTTTTTTTTTAAAGTGTATATGTTGATTATATGTTTCTAAGTATATTCCTCTTACAATGCTTTGTATAATTGAATTTTTAAATTATAACTAATAATTAAATACGATAACAAAATCTCAAATATATATTTTATATATGTGTTATTTTATCTAACATAACAGATACTTTTCGTCATTACAAATTATATATATTTATATATATATACTTCCTCGTCTGTGATGTATATTTAATAAAAAATATTAAAATGTCCTTTACATTTTTATCAACAAAAATGTATGCTCGCTTGAAAAATCTCATTTTCTATTTAAAATACAAAAGGACTATATGGTTTTTTATTATCATGTTTCAAATGTGATCCCCGTTCTTAAATTTTAAAACATTTTACTATAATTTATGCTTTCTTAATGAAGAAAAAATTAAAGCATGCAATATTTCAAGTATCTTTTTTTTAAATACTAATAAAAACGGACAAATGACGTTTTGGTAAAAGAAAAATCCAAAATGTCATAAAAGTCAAAGAATTATAACTCAGTGAATTTTGGTCTTAAATGAATGAAATATTAACTGTTATACTTCTCAGAGCATGTTAAATTTATTTTTAAATATAACTTAAAATACATGGGGACGAAAAAAAATGTAACGTATCCGAAATAAATGTCACTGCTATTTCACCGACATAGACTTAATTCTTACCTCATTTTAGACAATTTTGCAATTTGCTATTACTTACGAATCTCCAAAAAATAAAAATGTAAAAGCATTTCAATATTTTTCGGATACCCCGTGTAGATTACAGTAAAGTAATCAAAACATCTTAAAATATAAAAATAAATGACTCTGTTAGGGTTTTTTACTTAATGCTCAACTACACATCTCCATACTTCACATTTAAAAAAAAAATTGCGAGGGAATTCGATATTAGTCCCGTATTATTCATTGGCTTTGGGCAACATTTCTGGCAAGTGGAATGAATATACCTTAGAAACTAACAGCGAGAAGAAATCGCCACACTCAACTGATGTGTTATCTTTGCTCCGCTATATGTATTCAGAAATATTCAAAATAGTAGTCAAGCATTTGCAAAAAGAAGGAATTTACGACCGAGCACCCATTGTGCGTGTCCCAGTCGCGGAATTGCATGTTAGCGTTCCTTTTATGTGATACCTACAGATAATTACTTAACGAGTAAGCAGGAAGATAATGAGTGTGCATTATGGTCTTTCAGATGAAAATTTCGGCCTTCCATATGAGTGTAGACGGCCCCTGGTTTACAATAAGATTGACAGTGCTTATCCTCTCGACATCCGTATTTTAAGGTGTGAGCTGGAATTACTGGCAGCGGAAGCTTGTTTTATTATTATTATTTAAATACGACCGAGTTATTGATACATCAGTAAAGTTCAACTATGTCAGATTCACTTTTTTCTTGGTGTTTTCAACTACATAGATTAAGGAAAATTATTCATGTAACCATACAGGCACTGCGTAGAATTGTCTTGACAGAAATTATGTTTAAGTTTCAGCTAGAAAGTATGTCTAATGACAAAAACTCATCACAAATATTAATGATACATTGAAGATATCATAGTGTATAGAAATTTTAGCCAACAAAAAATATACCTCTATGCAACTCTGAAAACGGAGTGCGGTGACATTCTGGGTGAGCTTCAAGATCATGTGCTCCAAAGAATGTCAGGTTGTTAGGAATATTTCATTGCATTTTCTTGCAGTCATATCGGATAGTAATATATCGTCAGAAAGTTTGAATTTTGCAATTCAATGTAGTAATTTATGTATTTAGATAGTAACATTTATGTAGTTTACTAGTAAATTAGTCAGATATTTACACATTCATTTTTCATTTTTTTCTGATAATGTATGAAAAAGAAGCGAATATGGAGTTGAGAATATCGGTGAGGAATAACATGGAATATTTCTAACAAAAGAAACATATATGAATAAACATTAAATGTAAAGGCAAGTGAATGTAACGTTACGACTATTTAAAATTACTTCTATAAATCTTCAATCGTATTAAAATTAATGTTGATTAATACTTTATTAATACTTACTACTCAAAATAATTAATGTAGAGACCTGGTGCAAATATCGAGTTGGAAACTGTTACAACATGTGTTTAGTTTAATTGTTAACAATTTTAAGAAACAATACCTTATGTCGGATTTTGTTTGCCTCTCTTGCAGTGTAGCACCATGGTCAGCTTATCTGTTTGACGTTACGTTAACCAAGCCCTTGATTTATGCTCTCAGTTCACATGTCCTTTAAATTAAAATGTATAGAAATTTCTACTTCAAGTTTTAAATTATTACAATATTTCTTAAAAATGCTCACAACAATGATAAGGTGTGAAACTAATTTTAAATACAATATATATCATATGTCCTCATTTTGATACAAAAAACTTCTTGGATTTCAGATCAAGGTTATGGGTAAGAAAGGCAGAGATTTAAAAATATGTTTAAAAGGATTTTTAGATATTTCTAAAATTTATATATTTAGAGTGCGTTCTATTATTTGTTCGAAACTTTGTTTTTGGTATCAAAAACAAATGTTTTATATTCGTATTAAAGAAAACAAAAATTGATTACTTTTAAATACAGCAACGCAGTTTTTTTGTTCCTTGAAGAAAAAAAAAAAAAAAAAAAAAAAACAGATGTATATGCATATTTTCCAATTTTATGTATTATGTATTATACCTGAAACATATCAGTAAATGTTGTCATACGCAGAAGGGCCACAGATTTCCACAAAACGAGGCTTCTTTAATCTGAGCTATTATTAAACCTTTATAACGATGCATATTATGTCCACTCGATAACAATGGTAAGTAAATTGTTACAATTAGTCAGAATCAAAGGTTAAACGCGTAATTATATTCTATTATTAATTACAAATAATCCTTTTGTATAAACTTTAAACTGTTATTATGATACATTATATGGTCATTATTAATGTGTTTTACTATTATGGGTAATATTAATTACTGGTTTTATTAGTAGTAGATTTAAAACAACTTTGCTGTGATGAACTGCTTGTGCCTCTTGTCTTACAGCAGTTGAATTTCAAAATTATGTCATAAAAAGTTTATAATACAGGGTGATTATAAAAAAACTATCCCGATATATGAGCCAATAACTGTCATACCGTTCACAGAAACTGAATGAAATTCTGCCCTAAAGTATTTTTAGGTATGCGCTGAAGAATCTCGTGAAAAACAACAGTTAAATTCTAACAAAATTTCTAAAATTTCAAATGGCAACACCTATTTTTTTTATTGGAATGTGATCTTCGTAGTGAAAAACTATATAAAGCGTTGGAACGCTACCTGTAGCACAAAAATCGCCGGCGCTAGACAGACTAAGAAGAAAAGCGAAAACAACCAATAAAGGTCAGAGAAGCAACAGAAAGTAAAACATTTTATTGTTCAGTGCTATCCACCATCTGCCGCATGTAAAGTGTCGTCGTGTGAAAAATGGAAAATGTATGAAACACAATAAAATGTTTTGTTTTCTGTTGCTTCTCTGTCCTTATTGGTGGTTTTCACTATTCTTCTTAGTCTGTCTAGCGCCGGCGATTTTCGTGCTACAGGTACCGTTCCAACGCTTTTTATGGTTTTTCACTATGAAGATAACATTCCAATAAAAAAGTAGGTGTTGCCATTTGAAATTTTAAAAATGTTGTCACTGTAACTGTAACTGTTAGAATTTAACTGTTGTCTTTCATATGAGTCTTGAGCGCATACCTCAAAATACTTTAAACCAAAGTTTCATTCAGTTTCTGTGAACGGTATGATAGTTAGTGGCTCATATATCGGGATAGTTTTTTTATAATCACCCTGTATTTATTAGAATTTCCTTTTTCTTTTTAGTACTTTCCAGGAATTTTGATTTCAGTTTGTCGGGCCATCTGGCCGCATTTCCGAACTCTAATTTTACAAAATAGTTCTGGAGAGCCACGTCATTGATGTATGTTCTTGATGCTTGTTATAGCATGTTCCGTACTGAACTGAAAGTGTGTAGTATTTATAGTAGAGTGTGCATCTTGAGTAAGAGAAAAAGAGTATAAACCGTGCCAATATGTTAAATGTGTGAAAATTGTAAAATACCAATAAAAATTGTATTAAAACTTTTTAACAATAAAAATAAATCTGTCAAACAATTTAATAAAATCCATTTTATTTATTTATTTATTTTTTTAGTGGGGAAGGGGGGGGGGGTCATTTAAATAAAACATCACAAAAAAATATTTGTTTTTAAATTCGTAACAACTGATTGAAACCTACAAATTTACCAAAAAATTACATTTGTGCAAATAAAAGAAAAGTAAGAAAAATAATTTTAATTTTCGTATTTTTCGAAAAAGAAATATTTTAATAAGCTTAAAAAAATTCCAGCAGAGCTTAAATTGCGCTGGAGATAACGTATAATAACAAAGAATGTGAATTATTAATTACTGGTTATACGCTGAGTTGTACGTAATATTTCATATCCTTTGTTATACTTTACTAAATATATTTATTTCAAACTGACGATATTTTCAAATAATTGATTTTATTATTATGCATTATAACTTTGTTGATGACATTTTTTCATTATAATTAAGTACATTTTGTGAGCCAGAAATATATTTTTGACTTTTTAAGAAAAATAAATCTGATACTCTAAAAATTCTAAAATTGTAATTCAGTATAATTTAATTAATATCTATATATTTAAAACGCTACGCGTTTTCTTTCGACAATCCGTCAAAACAAACTACTGCATCAAATTACATCATTCCTTTTTTAAATGAAACATATTTGGACATAGATTTGTTATAGTACATTTGCTTGTTCGAAAATTTTATTAATTAGCCGTAATTTTAAATTAAACTTTACATTTGATTATGACGTCATAAACTCGGAAATCGGAATACGCCCACTGTTGCGAGGCACATAGTTGTATAGATAGTAAATAGTTATAGTATAGTGTGCACCTTGAGTAAGAGAAAAAGAGTATAAACCGTGCATAACTCTGTGGTTGCGAGGATAAAAGAGAAATAATAAATATTAAAACCACGTGGCTTTTAGGCCGAATTTTTTAATTTGCAAATTAAATTTCGGTAAAAATATTTATCCGCGTGTTTTATAAGAGAAAAAAAATCATATTTATTGTGACGTCACGGGAATATTGTCCATATGATTTATTTTATTATTATACATTATAACTTTGTTGATGCTATTTTTGCATTAAAATTAAGTACAAAATATATTTTTATTTGTATACATGGTGTTTAAGCATAAAATTAACGTACAGAAAGTACGTGTGAAAAGTTTGCGCCGGTGAAAATGACGTTATGTTTAGCTTGAAATGCATTTTAACATTGATAAAACTAAAAAGAAAAAAATACATGATTGTGTCAACATGGCGTAATTTTAACTGATTTTTAAATTTTTATTTTAAAGATTTGAACTGGAGCTTTTATTAGGTGCTTCATCTTGATTGCATACCTTGATTACATGCTACCAATTACTTTTTTTTAAATTATAGGTTAGAAAATTTCATTTTTGAATAAAAAAATTCACAAAAGTAAAGGATTTCAGGAAAATTAACATCAATAAAAATAGTGTTATGGTTAAAAAAAAATGAAATAATGATTGTTTTTTTTAGCTAGAATAAACAATGTAAGTCTAATATTTTATAGGAATTATTTTGGTAAGTTTGTTGCAAGTTCATTTAACAGTTCCTTATTAGCGGCAAAGCATATTTCTTTCAGTGTGAAATTCTCTTTTGATGTCAAAAAATGGTAGTCTACTTTTGGACGCCAGCCGAAACGCAGTGGCATTTTTAGAAAAGTATAACGGTTGTGATAACAAACGGAGCTATCGCTTTAGCTTTCATCGCGTTTACATATCACTTCTAAATACTACAATTTTCAATTTTTTACTACATTTTACAAATTAAATTCTTACATCATCAATTAGGGAAAAAAATAGCTTTCGATTGAAATTTATTTGAAAACTGCCGCTTAATTTAATGACTTTTTAAATAATTTTCAAGCATGAAATATTTTTTAATTCTACGTAAAACAATGACCATCAGTTTGCTTTAAAAATGTAAAATAGCCCCTGGGAAAGTTACCCCAATTGAAAATAGATTTCCCTAACCATCATGAAAAGTGAAAATAAAATAAAAATAAAACCTGATAAATCAGAAAATCAGAAAAAAACTATTTTCCGTTTATGTTTAACATAAAATTTATATGTTGAATTCGTTTATGTATATGTTGCATCAGAATATGCTAGAAATTGTTTTTTTTTTTCTTTTTTTAAAGATCCATGGTGTATTTATCTGTATAAGATAGAAAATATCCCCGTCTGTGATGGATAATCATCCTGATTATGTAACGGGACCGAAGAAACTACACAAGTGAATTACACTTGAAAACATTAAAAATCTCCCTTATCTGCAGATTGATTTATTAATGTAAAAATAATTCTTCATCTTTACATGAAAATTGATTAGCTTAAAACAATGGATACATTTCAGATGATATGGATTTGAAACAAACAATGATTAAAGAGAACATATTAAAACCTTTAATTTAAACATTTTAAAACTTTTTTTTTATTGTCGAATTTCGACGGTAATTTTGGGCGTTGGAGCTCATTCAGTTGCATTATCACAGGGGGGGGGGGAGGAGATGTGTACTTTATTTTCTGAATATGAAATGAACGTAGGAATATACTATTTCTATAATAGTTTATAGGTCCAGGAAATTTTCTTCCTTGCGGTGGGGCATATGGTAGTAATGTTAAAATGATTTGCATTACACAGTTGTTACGGATTGTTTGTTCGGAGTTTGCATCGGAAACTGTACTGTATTTCACTGGGTGAAAAATAAAATAAAATAAAATAATTGAAAGACTGTTTCATGCGTACCCCTTCTTAAATAATAAAGTAGCTTATTTTAATGATATTGTTAGAGTATTTTTTTCCGTCAAGTTTTGACGGGTTCCATCTAGTATATATTTAAATTTTTATGCAATTGATATACTAAAATGGTGTCAATAACTTTATAATAATTTTTACAGACATAATAGAAGAAGAAATAATTAATAAAGCTATTAGGTATTTTTGTTTTTTCTAAGCTGTTGCAGTTTAAAAAGGCAAAATGCTACGACGCCATTCCTTATACAGAATATAATGATATAAAATAATAAGGAACATAAGTATAACACATAAATAAATTTTTTTCTGAATTTAGGGAGATATTCATAATTAAATGGGAACGTTTTTCAAATAGTGTGCCTTTTTCTTTATATATTCCACAGAACACAATATTGTGTATTATATCCTCTAGAACACATAGATTATATTCTCTAGAACACAAACAGAGCTCTTCAGAAAGAAATTAAAACCTTCTGAATGCAAAGCATATCATGTATTTAAAAATAGAAAAAATAAAATAAGTATGATATGCATAAATAATTGTTGTTGCTGTCATTTATATGCAGTTTGATTGAACAGGAGAAAAGTTTTTTTGGTATCATAAGCTGCTAATATATTTATATTTCGATCAATCAGGAAATAATCCAAGAACAAAAAGATAAAAATGAACTTATTTTTATGGTTAATATTTTTATTAGCCTACTCTCTACAAAAGGTTTTTAGTGGAGTTATTTTGTATCATTTTTTCCATGTATGATCACACATAACACTTGCATGAATAGCCCGATTTTGATATTATTTTTGTTTGGCAGTTCTCAGTCAGCAGATAATCTAAATGCAATATTTAAAAAGTCTAAAAATAAGATGTATGTCTGTGTGTCTGTCTTCACGTCTTTCTTTTACTTTACCGCATTTGTAACAACTGACAATCCGTCATGACATTTTAATATAATGTGAAGTTACATAACAATATTTTAATTTTTTAAATGGTCGTCGTATCGTGTAAATATTTTACATCGTATTTCTGTATCGTGAATATATATATTTTTTCACTTTGCGTCAAAATAAGCGATATTGACAACAATAGGGTTTTACATGAATGGGGATTACATAATATGCATCATGTAATAATGTATTCCTATTTTTGTCGAACTAAAGTCTGAATCACGGATTGCATAGGGACGTTTTGGAAATAAATGTTTTCTATGTGAGTCGAGTTGAAAATATTTATTTCGGGTACTAGATGGTTTTGGATTGTAATTTGGCTCTTACTGGTCGGGATGGGAATACGTTTTTTAAAAAGAATGGCTACAATATTGCTAAAAAGTTATATATTTGAATGTAAATTACTACGTACAGAGTTTGTTTACAACATAAAACAAAATTAATGTTTTAAAATATTATTCCAGAGTATGTTCTCATAATTACCTTAAAATATGGATCAATGCTTTAAATTATGGGACTGGAGTGCATCGAAATTAGTTTCAGTTTCCGGTTGACTTCAAGTGTAATTTTTGCGTTTGGATCGGTATACACCGACCCAAGGAGGACTCCAATATAAAAAATAGTACTGGATTGAGACTAAAACATGAAATTAATGCACAAATTCCCTAATAAATGTTGTTTGAATTTGCTTTTCTTATTTGTATTGAAGTTTATTTCTATTTATCTAATCATTATTTATGTTAAATATATAAATTTAAAAAAAATAGCAGTTTTGATTATAAACAAAACTTTTATGATGAAACTTGTGTTTTAAAAAATATATCACATCAACATTTACATATATGAAACAAAAATGAAAAAATATGCTTCAAGGATAAATTATTCAAATACACGATTACTGTCAAGAAATTTCACTTTTTAAGAAATGTCACTTATCCAAATGAACAATTGAGGAAGCGAATAAAACAATTCATAGACAAATTTTTGCAATTAATCAATGTGTATAGTCGGAAACTTAATCGAATTCCTTTGTGTCACTATATATAATATTTAGATTTCTATATCTACTACATAGTATACTGAAGTTTATTGTAATTTTATTCATTTTTAAAAAATGATCGTTAGGAAACGAAATACACTTTTAGCTTAGTTCAAGTACAATTATTCTAGTTCTGCGAATAGAAGTACATGTACTTGAATTATTTTGTATAGCCTTGTATATTGTGTACAGATTTCTGTATACAACACACATTAAAATAAAATTTAATTCGGGTAAAAAACGCAAAATATAACTAAAAACGTACTTCTAGGAATTACCATCCATAGAAGTCAATGTATCTACTTCTTTACACTTCATATGAATTTATATAAAATCCCCAAAGATCTGCGAGTATGCCAAGTTTAGGTCAACTTAAAAATACATATCACAATTAGAAACCACCACATGGCAATTCACACCCAAAGACAACAATGCGTACAAATAGTTATGTGACGCCCTGGTTTATAAAATGTATAGACATCACATAATTGCAAAAATCGCGATACACATAAAATCGTATATCACGACTGAAAGTGTGTTCACATAAAATATCGATCATTCGATGTACTGTAAACGAATTATTTCGTGTGTACATATAAATAACAATATATGCTATGCACACCATTTTCTCCAGTCACCTTACCCATGTAAAGGTGATTTTGGTCCATCGTTGATAGTTTGTGGATACCGATGGTAAATGGTAGGGTTGGGAATGATAAAGTTGGAAAGTATTTAGAAATTGTTAGGTACAAAACCACCTACAAGTTGAGGCAGCTCTGAGAAGGATTCTGAGCTGTTAATGGTTTGACAACTGCTGGGTAAAGTTGGAAAATTTTATTTTAGCCAATGATACGGCAAGGTGGACTTTTCGTATTGTCGGGGTCAACGTGGCATAAAAATAAAAATAAAATATTTAAGGTGGATCCAGCCATTTGTTTACATGGACAATAATATACAAGGTGGCCATAATTAAACTGACGGTACTCAGAGTGTTCTGTAGCGCGATCTAATTGCGAGAATGGCGAAAAAATTTATAGGAAGATTAAACAAGACGGGGGACGAAGGATTCCGTGAAAAAAAATTAGTTCTAAAAGTCACCGCCAGGGGAATATGTGGTGCTGTGTATTCGAAAAAGAGAGTTTAAAAAAGAAGAATCAATACTGAAATAAAATTACCGTTTATTTAGCACATCCAACTCAGGTTCGATGTGGCCACAATTTTTGTGGACCACATATTGCATTCTGTGCACAGCATTTACAACAGCAGAGAATAACATGTCTGCAGGAATCTCCCGTACAGTTTGCGATATGTTATCATTCAACGTAGCCAGGTCCTGGACACCTCCATGATAGACCTTGGACTTTAGGTAGACCCATAGCCAAAAGACGCAAAGTGTAAGATCAAGGGACCAAGGTGGCCATTCATTTGGAAAACAGCTGCTAATGACTCTTTCTGTTGTGAATTTCTGTCATAGCAGTTGCTGTACCCGCATAGAAATATGTGGAGGGGCTCCATCTTGCATGAAAATTATTTTCTCCAGGCACTGTCTTTGATGAAGTGCCAGTATAACAAAGTTGTTCAGAATTTGGCGATATTTGTCTCCGGTAACAGAACAAGTTACAGGTCCTGTCGGAGTAATGTTCTGATAGAAGAATGGACCTATGATCATATCTGCTGTAAAAACACACCAAACAGTTATCTTTGGTGAATGCAAAGGAATTTCCTTGAATGCTCTTGGTGACTTGTTATCCTAAATTCGGCAGTTCTGGGTATTTACAGTTCCATTCAGGCAAAAGTGGGTTTCGTCTCCCCATAAGATTTTCCAGGGCCAAGGGTCATCCAACTCCATTCTGGCAAGAAAAGTGAGAGAAAAAGTCAATCGCTTATCATGGTCGGTGTGACGTAACTCTTGTACAGCTAGGGTGGAGCGAAATTTTTTTTCTTCAAATCAAAATTGGACGGGGTGGGAAAGTTGCTCTATCAGATCCTCATTCTGAATATAAAATATCTTTGAAAAATATGAATATTAAATACTGCCCCAAGGCCATTGAAAATTGAGAAAAATTGTAAAAGTTGTGCATTTTCCCATTTTTTTTGTCAAACATATAAACTGCCCAAATAGTATTAATATTAAATTAATTTTAAAGTATACCTCTTAAATTATTATTATTATACGCTTATAGTAAAACTGTGTATTATTTATATCAAATCCATGTGTCTTATACTGCTCCTTATACTACTTCAAAATTTTGAAAAATGTATAAAAATTGGGTAATTGTACAACATAATCAAAACAACCAAATTGTGTTGCATTTTATACTTCGTAAGAATATATTTTTTTAAATTATACTTGAAGATGGGGAATGACAAGGAAAGGTAATTTATTATTACAATTTACAAGTATTAAAATTATTAATTTTTTAAAAGTGGTCTCTACTTTTTTTTTTTTTTTTTTTTTTTTTTTTTTTTAACTGTTTTAAAACTGTATTATAAAAATAATTTAATCTAAGGTATGGTCTTTAAATTATCCTTATTTTATATTTATTGTCAAAGTATTATGCAAATATGCAATATGTAAGATTATGTTGTGGACAGAAGTAAAATTAGACGAGCACGGCAAAAAGAAAAATCCATTTTAACCAATACGTCCGTATATTAAGAAATCGGTCAGTTTGGTTTATACTTTTATGGCCGTACGGACAAAACTCTTATCAAGGAAGACACACGGCGAAAAGTTGTATTAGAGGAACATATAAGCTTAATAAAGGAACCAGGTTCTGAGTATTTGGGGCACCTTTCGTTACAATCTGGAATAGCTTTAATTTTAAGAGAAGAAAAAAAAATAACTACAAATAATATTGATACCAGTAAGCTTGCTGTGGCGGAACTAGAGTTAACAAGGGTTACAAAGAAGGTGTCATACGATTTCTAGAAGAAAAGGAAGGGAAGCCACTTCAACGGCTTATTTGCCAAATACATGTCAATGTGCTTATCTTGCGTCATTTGTTCGAGCATCTTGACGGTACAACAAATGGGCCTCAAAGTTTTACAGGATCTATTGGCAAACCTCTAAAATATTGTGAACTTCTGTCGCTTGTACAATATAAGAGAATAAGCTGTACTTTGCCAGAAATTACTAATAAAATGGATTTAAGCTCGAATCAACTCTATTTCTTGATATACGTGAAGCAATTTCTTCGGGATTGTGCCCCGAAAAATTGTATAAAAGAAATCCTGGTATTATTGTGCATTCTAGGGGGCTTACAGTGACAAATAAGATTCTTAGGCTATACGTTTCTTCAAATGAACCGTCTAAAAATTTGTTAATTCTGACAAATTTTATACTAAGAGTTTATTCAAATATATGGCTTCAAATTAAAACTAAGCCTTCATGCATTTACGGAGCTAAGCATTTGCATCAAACAGTTATGTTATCATGATATTTACCAAAGGAATTACAAACAATAATAGATCCCGTAATTTAACGGAATGGTAATTTTTGTCATCTGGAAAATATTTTGATTGCCATGTTGGCTGACGATAGGGACTATGTAAGAGTGTTGGCACTACGTAGAATAATAAAATCTCGAAAGTCGATAAATTCTTTACGTACGTTCAAGTTACCTGAGATCAATTTTGAAGCCAAAGACTATATCGATTTTATAAATTGGGCTGAAGTGACCGTGACAAAACCACCATTAACGAAGTAATTAGATCATAATATTCTTACAAAGTGTATCCTAAATACAAAGGCAATAGATGAAGACATCTTACCTAAGATTAAACTATTCCCTTGTCACAATCAAGCCACTGAAAGATGTGTGAAACTTGTTACGTAGGCTTCTTCAGCTGTTTATGGTCCTTTGAGACTCGATGGGTTCATTAAAACTTGTCTGGAGTCTCGGGAAAAAATGCCAGTTTTTGAAACCAAAAAACAGTATGGACTACTATAAAATGGTAACTTCATTGCTTGTAATTGTAATAGTAAATTAATTTTACCTTATTACAATAGTTATTTAAAAATAATTGGAAATTATATTTTCTTACATAGGTTAAGTAAAAAATATAGAACAATTACAATTACCCAAATTTCGTATATTTAAAAAAAGTATAGTCGTTGAGTTAGCAAAATAAAAGCGAATTTGATATAAATATTACATAATTTTACTGTAAATATATAATAATAATAACAATAATTCGATGATCATCCCTTTAAATTAAATTATTATTAATAGTTTGTATATTGAGTTAAAAATGGAAAAATGCACAACTTTTACGCTTTTTCTCAATATTCAATGACCTTGGGGTAGTATTTTATATTCATATTTTTCAAATATATTTTATATTTAGAATGAGGATATGATAGAGCAACTTTACCACACCACCCCATTTTGATTTGGTGAAAAAAAACAAAAAAAAAAAAAAAAAAAAAAACATAGGCGAGTGCTTTTACGTTTTTTCTCAATATTAAATGACCTTGGGGCAGTATTTAATATTACTATTTTTCAAAGATATTTTATATTCAGAATGAGGATATGAGCAACTTTCCCACACCGTGCCATTTTGATTTGGAGAAAAATATATTTTTCCACAGGCGAGCGCTCCACCCCATACCATACAATAAGGTGTAACCAGATTCCGAGCTATCCCACGAGCGCTGGAAGTGGTAGCAATATTGTCTGGTGCTCTGTCGACAATCGTCGTTGCCACTTCTTCGATTGTATCCTGTGATACGGGTTTTCGTCCTCTGCCTGACTGAACATTTAGAGAACCTGTTTTCTCAAACTTCTCAGCCATTGCTTTTAAACCATTAACTGACAAAGGACCGTTACCTTTATGCATTTTTTTGTGGTTTCTAAAAGCACGAAGAGCGGCTGGCGCATTGCACTGGTTGAGGTAAAAGAATTTGACTAGTAGAGCTCGCTTGACTAAAGAAGGAGACATTATGAAAGATAACTTTCAATGAAATTGCTTCTAACAGTAGCACATTACCTTTTGAAGCCGAACAAGCTGGCACTGGACCAAAAGATAAAACGTGAAATTCGAATAAAGAACTTCTTCTGCTGTTGCTTTCTTTGGGGCTCTGTAAGTGAAATTGCAGACAGAGAAACTTTAGCAGTGTTTATGTAAATTTTTAGTATTTTATAAACTGTTACCATTTTGAGCTTGGATTAAATTGCTAAATTCGTTAAATAAACGGTTAAAACAAATAATAAACAAAGACTTTGGAACTAATTATTTTTATCGCGGAATCCTTCGCCCCCCGTCTTGTTTAATCTTCCTACAAAATGTGGCGCCTTTCTCGCAATTAGATCGCGCTACCAAACACTCTGAGTACCGTCAGTTTAATTATGGCCACCTTGTATATCAATTACCTTATGTTTGGAATAATGTAACAACCTTAATATATACTGAAAGCGATTATTCCGTATGCCATTATTTTTTATGAAACTCTAAATGATTGATAAAATATTCCATACCATATTTTACTAAGAACATGTTTTAGTGCAAATCCATAATGCATATAAATTTCATTATGTTCGAAACAATTTCTTTTGAATGCCCAATTCTTAAATGGAAAAAACGTTACTGACTGATTTCATTTAAAAGCTTCACAAATGTCACATCTTTTCTGTTTTTCATATGCTACCTTATGTGTTATAGAGTTGTAGATATATCTGCCCACACATTTCGCTACACCTACGTATTTTGTAATTAACGATAAAAGCCTCTTCTTTTTTCTGTGTTTTCGTTGCCTATAATTTTTCTATGTTTTAAATGTTTTAAAGAAAATATGAATTATATGTATTAGTAGCTGTTACCCGTGACTTCGTTCACGCAACATTAAAAGAAAAATAAGTGTACTAATCAAGCAAAATATTTCACTCCCGATAATTAAAAACGTAAATAATTAACTAACTCTTTATCACATTTCTTAGGAGACATTACGGTATTTCTTTGTTATAGGGGCTTTGATATAAATCAGTTTTAAAAAAGTAAAATTTTGTGCCAAATAACCGCGAAAAAAGGAAACTGCAACCAATGAAACTAGTCGTTAGGGGCCACCGTAATACTTACCCATCATGGATATGCATAATGTAAAATATTAAAATAAAAATGTGTAAACTACTTATAAAGTGCATTGCAATTCAAATAAAATCGTGGCTTGATGACGTCACAAACTTTAAAAGCTCGATTACTGAATTGCTTGAAAGAAACATCCTTATAACTCCAAAAATTATAATCCTATTAACTAGCGGTTTATTGCATCTGATTAAACGTCAAATTTCCAATTAAAATATATCTTTGAAGTGAAATTTGGATGAAATACAGGGTCATGAAAAATCGAAGAGTGTGGCAAATAGGATTCCAAATATCTCGGCAACTAATTATCCGATCGACTTCATGCTTTATGCAAAATTTATGTTTTTTTATTGTCTTTTATATACATTTCTTAAAATAAACAATTTCGAAAATTTTTATATACCTTTCATCAGAACGAATATTTCGAGAGTCCGAAAAAAATTGTTCCGGTTAATCGAGGTTTTTGAAATGAAATAGGCTTCTTTCCATTATTACATACTAAGTACATACCAAATTGCAAGTCTCTATCTCAATTTTTTCGGGAGATAGAGCGTTTACAGACACACAGACACACACACAGACACACACACAGACACACACACAGACACACAGACACACAGACGGACTTTTTTTTTTTTTTTTTCTAAAAATATGTTTTTCGGAATCCGTCAAAAATTTTTTTTCGATTTTCAAAACGATTACAAGACTTACCCTATACTACGTATGATGGGTAAGTAAAAAGGACGGCCAAATAAAATAGTGTAAATCGACGAATTGGGTAAAAAGAAATGTCAATTTTACCTGATAAACCATTTTACTTTTAACGACTTTGAGAAACGTTTTAACAGCCATCATTTAAAAATAATTCATTGGAAATAGTATAAGCTTTTTCTTTAAATTCAGTTCTTGTGAATAGGGATGAATAATTCTACACCTAAATGCAAGGAGCTTCAATTGCAAAGTTTTTCGCAGCCCAAAATTACATGCAAACGTAACACTTAAATTGCAAAGCTTTTTGCAACCCAAAATTATATGTAAACATTACTTTTGCATGTAATTTTCATTGCAAATTAACATTTATTACGGTTCAAATTAAAATTAATTTGGGTGCAAATTACATGTAAATGTTACGTTTGCATGTAAGTTGGGGTTGCAAAAAGTTTTGCAATTGCAAGTGTTACGTTTGCATGTAACAGCAAATTTGTGTCCTTGGTTTAATCGATAGCTGAAACAAATCTTGATTTCTTGACAATATGCTGACAGGCGATTTTTGCTCTGCAGAATAAATTGATTCATAAAGTTTCAATATGTGGAAATATGTTTTTATTTTTCGGAAATTTTACTGTAATCAATTTTTTCTTCACGAACTATTCAAATTGAAAAAATAATAATTTTTTTCAGTTTTATTGAGAAAATGGCATAGAAATATATTAATCCGTTTTATTTCTCCTTTTTTATCCACAAAAATGGAGTAATTTAAGTACCGTTTTTAGAGAAATTTCGTTAAAATTTACAAAAAAAAAATATTAATATCTCGAAATCTAATTCAAAATTTTCAATTCTCAGAGTTTATATGACATCCTCGAATCAATGATAACCGGTATTAAGTAAATCGCGTTGCATTAAGAGGAATAGTTGCGAAATACACACAGTCAGATTTTAACTTAATAGACTTGTGTTCAATTTTCTTTTCTTAATAATCTTACTGATGCTTGTATTATTAATCACACAGTTCAGAGAATAAATAGAGATGAAATGTCCATGTTTGGCGTGATGCTGAAAATACAACCCTACAGTAGGCCCAAACAATTGGCGGCTTGCTTTGTAAACCTCTCCCCGTCCAGTGAATCCAGTCCTTGTTCCACGTGCAGCCTCTCTCCATCCAATGAAGTCAGCCCTTGGGCCTAATGATTTGAGCGATAACCGGCTTCATATTGCAACGCCGATTTTACGGTTCATACCTCTCTATTCTTTCACTGTACTCAGTGATTATTAATGTATGAAATTGATACACGCTCCATTTGAAACATATTTGAAAAATCCCATTTTATTTGAAAAATGACGTCACTTTGATCCCAGCGAAATCTCTTTTCAATGATATAATTCTTGTTAATTTTCTTTTCCTGGCAATAGTGACGTGAATTTTAGCAGAAAACTCACATCTGTTTGTAACTGATATTCAAGCTTATTATTAATCAGTATAAAAAAATATTTCAGTTATTCATATTAAATATGACGTCCATTATGTATATACTTTTATTATACACTGATAGTCAAGCTCTTTGTAATATTACGAATATTTGAAAATACATGTTTTATTTATGACGTCATATTTGTTCAAGCCAAGGAGGATCCTTTTCATAGTCCCATGGTTCGAGCGAAATCTTTTCTTAATTATATAATTATTGCTAATTCTTCTTTCTAATTATAACGCAGTTTTTGACAGAAAATATCCTTTTAATGTAACCGATATTCATACTTCATGTATAATAACAAATTCCATATTGTTGTTTCAAATATCACAGAAATTCATCTTCTTTTGAATTATTTTCATTTTTCACGTGAAAATCGCTCAATTGAAACTTAATTGTTGAGGAAAAATTATTTTTTCGCATTTTTATTTATTGGTAACGATCAAAGCCCTAGCAACGGTAAAATAAAATGGTTAAATTTTATCTAAAAATGTCCATTGATTCTCTATGAAAATAATCAAATTTTGAATTATTAAGAAAAGTATTTGAATAAAATAAACAAAAACCAGTCTATGTTCATTTCCCGGTTATAATCCACCTATATGCAAAGATACAGGGCCATTAATTTCTCCATTTTGACGCTGGCTTCAGCCTAACATTTGCACACAATCGGAATTATAATATTATTAGGATTCTCAACATGCGCGACGGTTCTTTATTGTGCACAAGAACCAATTACAATTTAAGAAAAGATGGGAATTATAGAATATTTTATTAAAAGTAGGTGCAATAAAAAGTTATAATTTTTTTTTAACTATTGACTATAGAAACTTTGAACAATAAACAATAACATTCAGAAAATTAGTTCCTAGCTCTTCAGAAGGTTGGGGAATAAAAATCAGGAATTTTTTGCCCACCGGGTTTCTTAAAGCACAGCTAGCTTGCATGCTCCAAAATGTCTCAATAAGCAAATACTTTTTTTTATATTTTTTTATTTTTACTATACAGTAATCATTACAATTTTTTACACGTCCAGGTTAGGACACGGCGGACACTTTTTTTTTTCATTACAGTACATATTTTATTTATTTATTTATTTATTTATTTATTGCACATATTTGTTAACTAGCTTAACTTGGAAATTATTTTTTGTGCATACGTTTTATATATTTAAATATAATTCTCATTACATGGAAACGTTGCTTAATTTTACATATTTGGAGTGTGAAAATTTGGAAGCTAGCTGTCCTTTGCTGAACCCGATGGGCTACATATATTTTTATATTATTTTAGCCCTCTTACCTTCCAAATATTTAGGAGCTAATTTTTTTAAAATGTTACTGTTTATTTTTCATAGATTCTATAATCAATGGTTTTAAAAATTTTGGCACATTTTTATTGCACCTACTTCCTTTTTCTTTTTTCTTTTTTTTTTCTTTTTTATAATTCTCATTTTTTCTTAAACTGTGTCTATATGATATATATATATATATATATACTCGATGTGTCATAAATTCGATAAACATTTAAAAATTCATTAAAAAGAAACAAATGATTGCACGAATGGGAATAGAGGGAGATCGGATTTTTTTAAATAACAAATAATGTTGTGATTAAAAAAAATATCGATAGATGGCACTGGCATGCATAACATATTGAAGGAGACTTATACCAATCAGGCTGTCCATAAAACATCTAGATTCACATAGATTCTTCATTCGATGCAGTAAGTCATCGTTACCAGAGCAAGCATTTATTGGTTAAGCTCTTTTACATGAACATGGAATCACCAACCGGCGCATTGCGAAAATTCCGCATGGCAAAAGGACTCAAGACGAGAAAAGTTCCCGCTTCATGTGCTGGTATATTAAAACTTGCCAGACGCTTCGAAGAACGGGTTAAGCTTTATTTGCATACGTCTGCTTTATGTTCTGCACGACAGAGCCATCTAGCGGTAGTTATTTAAACTACAATTTCTTTTTGTTTTTAAAATAAATCCCTCTAATCCCTCTCGTCCCCTCTAATCCCATTCGTGCAAACCGTATTTTTTTTAGCATCATTTGTTCTTTTTTTATGAAGTTTTAATGAACTTTTGGCGTACCCGGTATACATATGTATATTTTTTATTTCTATATTTTTCCCAATTTAATGTACTTATTTTTGACTTAAAATACTTTTTTCTGCTATTTCCTCAATTTCAAATTACATTATTCTAAACCTGGTATACTAGTTTCTCCCTATTAAAATCATTCCATTTCGATTTTTTATTTCAAAATCATAGTTTTATATTTTTTGTAAAACGTTATGTGATTTTTTACACATGTTTCTGATCATTTACACTATTTTTCATACGTGGCTATGTAGTGTGACTTTTGATTAAATGATTGGCTGGGGTTACGGCTAACTATGGTTTTTAAAATTTTCTATGCATTCATGCGCAATTTTGCATAATATTCAATGCATTCTCTCAGAGTTTAGAATCACAAACATTTTAATCTGAATTAATAATAGATAGATTCAATTGCCATCAATTAATAAAGAAACTGCCTCTAAATTTTATAAATACTTTTTCATTTATTAAAGGAATTGAAGCCTATGAGTTATTGTTTATTATCATCTGAAATAATTTAAAATGAAATGTTCTAAGTAGTATATGGCACCTACTCTGGAACACTTTTCATACTCCACTAAACGCAAATATTTAACGATTTTTGTAAGATTTTTCATCAAAAATTTGTCTGTTTAAAATATCGACTATTGTAAGATTTTCATCAAAAAGTTTGACTGATTCTTCAAAATGTGTGCATTTTTGAACAAATTTTAGAATATTACTCTATAAAGATTTATTTATCAGTGTAGAACAATTTTTAGAGAGATCCAATGCTAATATTTAACGATCCAAAGGTTTAATTGTTGAACAATTTTTAGACATCCGATGGTAATATTTAATGAGATCAAAAAGTTTGAGCGTTGTAACGATAATTGTAAGATTAAATAATCATAATTTGCCAAATGCTGATATCTATTGTAAGATCAAGCAAATGATGATTATAAAATAATACTATGATAAAATCATTAATAAAATACCTTTGAAAATCTTTATATCGTATGGAATCATAAATTAATGGATCCTAAATTAAAAACAATAATAAGAATTACAATTAAAAAAACATACCTGAATCCCGCCTCTCAGCATTTCACAATCAGGGCTTGAGACCTAGCTACGGCTGCTTTAGCGGGCGTTTCCACCCTTTTTTCAATTTTTTTTGACATTTTTCAAAAGTTTTCAATTTTTTTTTGACATTTTTCAAAAGTTTTTTATATTTTTTTTGTCATTTTTCAAAAGTTTTATATATTTTTTTTGTCTTTCTGGAGAACCTTGACGTAGGCTAAACCGGGCTATTTATCTGAGGCTGCCAACAGCTATAGAAAGATTATTTTCGAAGTTTGAAATTTTTACTTCAGATTGAAATATAGATAATTCAACAGCTTTTAAATCTTCTAGTAAAGTTTTAATTCTGAATTTTAGTTTGCGTCTTCTTTCTTCTGCCCTTCTCTTTTTGCATTTTTCAGCTGCTAGCTCTCTTTCTAACGCATTTGCTGAGGCTGTTTCATTATAAATAGTCTCTAAAAAATGTTGAACTCTTTGGTGAACTGGACTTGTTGGTTGTTGTTGCTGCTGTTGCTCCGTCATGATAAATAACACCTTTATCAATATTCATTTTCTATTTATGTCATCGTTATCAACGCAACGTCATAGCTTCCAGAATTTTCGATTAGAACGGACGCCGGGGATGGACGTCCGGTATGAAATCAAAGTTTTTTTGGAACGCATTTCCGCTCAGCTCTGTGTGAATTGCACAGCTGTTGTTATCAATCGGTCTCTTATCAGAGTTCGAAGTGGGTTCTATAAATGTGTCCTTGAATATGTCGTTTGCGCTCGCTTTTATCGCATTTTCTCTTACGGAAATTAATCTGAATGCCTGACAAATAAGAAATAAAAAATTTCCCTATAAGATAATATTGATAGGAATAATCTAAGCAAAGAGCAGCGTATATTATTATCAATTGCATTACAATGAAGTCTGAAATAAAAGTTAAATAATTTTTATAATATGTTTTAAATTTTTAATAGATCTTTCTTTTTACTTACAATTCTATTTATTCTGTTAGTTCGATAAAATAAAAAAATAGTTTGTGTCGAACTGAACACATGTATGTCAGTAAAGAAATTTGTAGTTAAAACAGAAATATTTTGTATTTTCGTAAATATTATTTAGGGAGTTTGAAATTTTCATAGTTCGATAAATGTTGAATATTATTATTGTCAGATTTAAAACAAATTGTAGGATTAAGCTTTTTCTACTTCATAATCATAATAGCCGTCATTATTTTTTCCTTTAAAATGAAAAATATAACCACCTTTATTCAGTTTTGTTATTGCATTTTCAGAAATTTTTCCATGACTCTTTTTAAGAAAATAATCTTTTTCTACATCATTAACTTCCAATCTCGCAATAGTCATATTACCAAATTTTGTTTGAATTTTCTTCAACGAAATCAGTTTGTATTTCCCTGTCTCTAAATCTTTTAACTTATGAGTTACAGGGAACGATCTGAGGCTGTTGAATTCTTCCATTTATTCAGAAACATTTTTTGAAAGACAATTTTTATAGTATAGACATCTGTACATAGAACATCCAGGTCCTAATATTCTAACGCATCTCGGTACATCTAATATTTTTATAGGAATTCCCCATTCTTCAAAGGTACTTTTCAGAAAAACTCCTCCCTTAAAAGCAAATGTCCCTCCGTATATCTGATGCAATTGTATGAAATAATCTTTTACATTGTCACTACTAATCCATAAGCCTGTATTATCTGAATATCTTTTAAATCTTAAACCATGGACATCGTTAGTACATCGACGAACTATTCCATGGTCTTGATCAGCTAATTCATAGTTAGGTGTAAACACAGAAATCGTTTCACCTATTTCTTGTTTTAAATGAACCCAGCTTATTTCTCTCGCTATAGATTTAAAAGGAAATATAAAACCTTGAACATTTATGATAAGGGTGACATCGTCCATTTATTAGAAAACAATTTTTATAAATTAAAAATTCGGCTTAAAATCCAAAGGGTACAGTATCAAAGTTATCTAAAATTCTTCTTTTATCATATCCAAACATATATCTTTTATTCATTTTATTCACTTTAATATTTCTATCTTTTTGTATCTGAAATTGGTTTATTTCTACATCTATATGGTCAATTTCCCCCGTTATTGTTTTCATTCTCTCGTCAAAATTGAGCTTAGTTTCGCTCTCATAACTCATTTTAAATCCTTTTACTTTTCCTTTTACAGAACCATCGTTCAGAATATAACCATAATCTTTACTAGCTCCGGATATCCACGATTTCATATATTTATCTTCTCCTAATTCATCGGTCCATTCGCCTAGCATACAGCCCGTTTTTACTTTATTGGAGCCATCATCGATATAAACAATACTATCTGTATCGTAATACATTACTTTATCTCCTAATTTATCAAGCATTTCATATAATCTTATTCTAGCCGAACTGGTTGTAAAAGCTGCTATATAAATATTCGTATTAAAGTTATTCTGGACATATTCCTCTTTCATCTTATAATCCATTTGCACACACTCATCATTTAAAAATATGATATTCAAGTCTTTAATGCGGTCGTTCAGTATAATTCTATAAAAATCTGCCAATTCTGTTATATTCTCTGTTTGTTTCATATTTTTTCTCTGTCCGAACTTTCCCCATAAAGAGTTTAAACAAATTTTAGATATAAATCTCATTCCTGGGTTTTCTTTGATTTCTCCTAACCTTATACCCAATTTCTTTTCTACGCACCTTTTATATTCTTTTTCAGTTTTGAAATTTTCAGACCATTTATCATCTGTTTCTAATTTGATTTTCAAAAACATTTTAACATAATCCTTAAATAATATATTAGATTTTTCTTCAAAATGCCAAACTTCATAGATATTTAAAATCTTATAACCTTTTTCAATAGCCAGTTCAACTTCGGTAGTTGTCCACGTACCAGTAAAAGCTCTCTCCTCATCCGTATGATTACATTCATTATTCCGCATATCATAACATTTTTTACATTGTTTCTTTTCGCATTTTATAGGTTTTGAACATAATTTACACAAACTAAATATTAATTTTTCTCCTTTATAAGGTAAAACAGGATGATAGAGCTTCCTAGGTGGAAGTACTTTGCATTGTATCAAACCATACCAATTTTTATCATATTTTTCCGGATTATAAATCTTTACCGGATGACCAACAGGATAGTAATCAAAGTAATTCACTGTTGGATAAAGTGAACAAACATCGATATATCTACCCTTTTCGATTTCTTTCATTTCGTAGATTAATTTGGTAGGTTCGCACCTACCGCCGGTGAATGCGTTTCTAGGATTTAAAGGTTCTACAAAATCTCTTTTCCATTCATTTTTCATATATTTTTTAATTTCTTTGTGACTATCAAAATCGCATTCCCATATTTCAATCAATTCAAATCCTTTATCTTTTATTTTTTTATTTCTTTTTTGAGTTTTTTCATACAAATCTTTCATACATATCTGATTTTGAAGATTGACAGTGGATTCTGTAAAACAGCGAGGACAACCGTGCCAATGACATCCTTGAAACTGATAAACGGTTTTATTATAAAAACCATCTACTTTATAAGTTTTATCACCTAATTTCAGTTTTTTCTCACCGCCGTTTAAAGCATGCTGTATTTTGATAGTGTGTTTTTTAGACAGATAGTCTAGCCAAATGATCGATTTCTTACTGTATTGATCCTTTGGAATAAACTCCTCATCTATCGCTATTGTATCCTTTGGTATGAATTTATCTCTGTATATAGCCATACAAACGCCAGCTAAAGTGACATATTTAAAAGGATCAATATTAGCAATGTTTAGAAATAATCTCCGCAATTCTAAACATCCTTTTCTTAAAATATCAACATCAGATCTACAATATTTTATAATTTCTTTTTGAAAATCAAATGTTTCGTTTTTTACCGATTTATACCATTTATCAAAAGTTTTTCTTTGATCTAAAGTCATAGTATCATAACCATAATAGTATTTTTCAGGATATTTTCCTACATAATTTTGATTTTGATCAGTGTTAAACAAATGGGGAAAATAACCTTTAGCCAATTCCGTTAATGCAAACGTTTTAGGAAATTTTCTTAACGGAATCAGTGTAAAATTAATAGAATCGATAAATCTTATATTATATTCGTTTGCTTGCATATATATGAGTTTATTTCCTTGATATATTGTAAACACTTTAATTTTATTTTTAAAGCAGTATTTAGCTAGAAATTGAAAATCGAATCCTTTTCCATAATGCGCTAATACTGTGTAACCGCAATGTTTCTTTTGAAATAACCATTCACAATATTCATTTTCATTCTGAAATATTTTTTCTTTTCCGTTAAAATCATGATTTATAACTAAATTGACTTGATGATTTCCTGTCTCTTGATTCGTTTCAACATCGAAAAACATATATTTTTCTGTAAATTCTGACCTTTTACATTTCTCACACCATTTCTCTCTGTCTTTTATATTTTTAGGACAGATATTTTTAAAAGTTCCTCCCTTAGATTCTTTCCTACGTATATAACATTTATGATCTTCCAAAACCCACTTTCTGCAGTTTTTACATTGTCTTTCTCCGCATTTATGATCTTTCGGTCCTCTTTGTTTTCTATTGATATTTCTCTTACATTTTAAACATTTCCACAGTGTTTCACAGACTGAGTGATTTTTATGATTTTCGAAGCAGTTTTTTCCTTTAAAAGATCTAAAACAATCATTACACTGAATATCATCTCCCTCGCAATTACTCTCTTTCTTAAAACATCTATTGCATTTTAAAGGACATTTATGTTGATCACTTCTATAATAACTGACTTTACAATAATCACAATAATTCTTTTTTCTTAAAAATCCTTTAACCGTTGTAATGACATCAAAATGATTTCTATTTTTTAAAATGTAAACACAATTAGATTTATGGGTACCACTGTATATTTTTTCGTTAAAATTTTCTCTGCAAAATATAGTTATTTGAATATCTAAAAAAATTTCGAATTGTTTAACATGCTCTAAATTACACATTTCTAACGGAATATCACAAATTTCATGCAATTTTATCGCTAAACTTTTTTGTAATTTTCTACCCATTTTTATGTATTTAACATCTAAATCTGTAAGTTTTTCTAGATTCAATTTTTCGCATAAAATTTTACGATTTAGAATAGCTAAGGCTGTAACGATGGATCTAGCCAAACAGATATTATCGTCATTTTTAATTTGAATTATACTTTTTTTATCAACAACATCATTATCGTTCAGTAATTTCAATCGTTTACCGCCTTTGGGTAAATCAACAACCGTAAAAATAAATTCACAATCTTTAATATCCAACTCTTTGTATTCAATTTTATGCGTTAAAACATCTAAATAGGTCTCATAGGCTTCTTTCTTTGACATCATTTTAGGGTGAAACGGCTGTATCAAATCGGGATTGAATACTATAATATCGACCTTTCCTTCGATTTTTCCAATTGCTCTCCTGAATAAATCTTTTAAGATACTGTAATACTGGCCCGGTGTGAGTTTGTTTATTTGTTTTATTTTATAAACATATCTATAAGTATTAAATTTTTTTACAAATTTTTTGTCTTTCTCAACAATTTCGTAATCTGGTCTAAACAGATTTTCTAAATTTGCTTGTAATTTGACTTTTTTTTCTGTCTTTTTGATCAATTTTTCATCTTTATATTTCAATCCGTAATAATCAAAGTGTTTTTTAAGTTTTGGACGGTTTTTCGGTTCATTTATAAATTGTTTCAATTTTTCATTCAAATCAGGAAATAATTTTTTAAGGTTGACCGCTGTTTTTATCTTTTTTTCTTCGTTATTTTTCGGATTAAATTCTGCTGTGTTATTGTTAAATTTTAAATCAAAAGAATCGAATATTTTTTTCAACTCATTTCTTTTCTTAGGATTTTTGATAAATTCTCTCTTCATTTCATTTAAATAATCTGTGACGTCTAATTTTAATAAATCTACTAAAACATATTTATATTCCTCTGTTCTTTTTATATATCTTATTATCAATCTGATTAAATCATCTTTTTTACAATGTTGAGGTTGGTGTATATTTAAAAGTTTTACGACCTGCCTTAATTTTGAAATATGTATTTTTGAAACAGATATCAATCTTAGAGTTTCCTCCATTTATATACAAACATTTTTATAAATACTTTTTGCTACCCATTTTTAATAGCGACCACTATCTATAAATGCTCATTAAATTAGACCACTGGCAGGTAATTTTAGATTAAGCGATTTAAAATGAATGTCGTTAAAAGTATGAATTTCTGAAAACGACTATTAAAAAATATATTCCATCGTTTACTCAAAAGGACTAATTGCTGTCCATTGAAAGAAATCTGAATTTTTTTCTACAGGTTCGCCATTCAATTTTAAACATTCAAATCGAAATCCGTTTTTATCTATTTCTGTTATTCTAACAAAAAATGGTTCGCTGTATTTACATACAGGCGTTATATGAACATTAGGATGAACATTAAAGGTATGATTCCAATCTACATTTATTCTTTCAGTTGTACAATTACCTGTCAAAATCTTTGTACTTTTTGAATTACCCATTTATTTAGCCGAAAAATCACTGTCATAATCAGGCACTTCTATTTTACGTTCAAATAAATACTCAACATTTAATATAATATTTTCATCTAAAAAATATGTTCAATTTAAAACACAACATTCTGTATAATACTTTCATTCAAAATACGTTCAAATAAATACTCAACATTTAATATAATATTTTCATCTAAAAAATATGTTCAATTAAAAACATAACATTCTGTATAATACTTTCATTCAAAATACGTTCAAATTAAAACACAACATTCTGTATAATAATTTCATTCAAAATATGTTCAATTAAAAACACAACATTGAATATAATATTTTCAACTAAAAAATACGTTCAATTTAAAACACAACATTGACTATAATATTTTCAACTAAAATGCAACCTAAAAAATACGTTCAATTTAAAACACAATATCATAAATTTATTTTGACGTTCGTTTGATATGATAATTGCTTTTTAAATGTCTCTTTTTATGAGCTAAAGTGTATTTTTTACCGCATTCGCAATCTAATTTTTGATTTTTCATAGCTAAATGACAACTTTTGCAATTAGCGTAATGTTCTGTTTTACCGTAACGAAATCTAGTATAAAATTGGTCTAAAATTTTTGTCATCTGACAATGCTTGCAAGACCTCTCCATTTATTAAGAAATATTTTTTAGAAAGCTATTCCAAATGTCTTCGTTTTTCTTATTAAATTTTACTTTCAAATTATTATCAATATTATAATAATCTAATATTTTCTTTATGAAATATAGGTAATTTATCGACTTTTTATAGTACACTAAATCTAAAAGCTGAATAAACATTTCTTCAGCTTTATATGGAATATTTAACTTCAATTTCCATTTCAATGCTTTAAAACGACTTATTCGGGATTTGCGTCTTTCGCTTAAAAAAACATCTATATTTTTATATGTAAAATATTCACCGGCCGAATCGTACATTATTTCACTTTTTTTCATCTGGTCATAAATCTTTAGATAGTTTTCAGGCATTTCAGATTTTTTTACTTTGTCAAAAGTTTGTGTTAAGCTTGATTCGGTATCATCTATTAGAATGTCTTTAAAAAAGTCGTAATTCATTTATTAGACAGCGAAAAGCTGACGCTTTCTAATCTTATATTCTAGCAATACGTCGATTAAAGCAGACCTTTTTTCTACCAAAGACGTCATTTCCTTCTAAGTACAAAATTTGACGAGCAAGTTCACTTTTTGACGCGCGCTCCAATTTAATCTTCATTTAGAGGTCACCGCTTTCATTCAGCTGACCTTCCTGATAAAGTTACACTCTTCTTACGGAGTAACAAATTCCGTTCGATAATAAAAAGCAGATTATTAAAATTAGATTATTTATAAAATCACTTAAAGCAGGGGACTTTTTAATATCGATAAAGTTATGTAAAAGCAATTTTATATAATATCATGCTTATTTAATTCATCATAAAAAGTATGGAAGATTATTATCATTTAAATAAAAAACTCAGTTAATTTATTTAACAGAATCGATCATTTAAAAATGGAAAAAAACTAAATTGACTTGATATCTTTTTCGTCAACCCAAGAGTTAAATTCGTCGGAATAATTTAACCACTTTACAAGACATTTATTGCCTTTCTTTTTTATTATTTTTTCAATTTTATACACATTGTCTTTTTTATTATATTTAACTAATTCCGGTTCATAGTAAGTTCCTTTTATTTCGTTGCCGTTCAAATCCTTTATTATATAAGTAATAGGATCAGTGTTTAATATTTCTGAAACGATGAAAATTTCCTCCGTAAAAGTAGGCTGATAACCGCGGGTAAAAGCAGTCTGGTATTTCGAAATTCTTATTCTATCGCCAACCTTGAATTTCGGTTTTCTTATTATTTTTTCTTCGTATAAATTTTTATAAACTTCAGATTCGTTTTCCGCTCTACTCGCTTCGCTAGGCGTCATTTTAATAGACCTATGTCTGGTATTATTATAATTTTTAACTAATTGGTCCAATACATCTATATATCTTTTAGTATTGTTGGCCGCTAGATAGGTTCTAATTTTTTTATTAATTGTCCTGTTAAATCGTTCGACTACAGAACATTTTATTTCAACATTTTCTGTTGTAAACCACTGAATATTATTATCTTTAAATAATTTTAAAGTCCATTTATTTACGAATTCTAATCCTTTGTCTGTCTGCAGTTTTTCAGGAATTCTTTCTTTAAATATCTTTTTAAATGCTTCAGTTACTTCTTGTCCTGTTTTTCTTTTTATCGGTATGGCCCACCCATATTTACTAAATATATCTATCACTGTCAATAAGTAATTAGTTCCGTTATTATATTTACTAAAAGGTTTGATAAACAATAAATCTGCTTGCCATTGGTCATCGATATGACTGACATAAATGCGTCTTCGTTTAAATTTTCGAATTAAAGGCTTATGTCTGGTATAAACATCTTGGCTATGTAAAAAATCTGTAATTTGATTTTGACTGAAACCTGTTTTCCGTTTTAATTCATTGATCCCACAATAACCACTTTCAGGATGATAATATATTTTTTCTAAGATACTTTTAGGATCTTTCATCCCTAAGATACTTTTAGGACCTGAGGTCTTCCTAAAAAAACACTCTTTTTAGAACCACAATCTAAACAAATACCTTTCATCATTGGCCTGTTATTTTTAGAAATTGCATCTTTAATATCTTTTGTTTCTGTATGGTTTTTACATTTTAAACAATAGATCTTTGTATTTCCCATACCGAAAGTTTTTTTTAGCTTGAATAATCGGTTTTACAATCCCCCTTTCAATTCTTTCTCTCATCGTAGGATTTTGAATATTATCTAGTCCATCAATCATATTCTTATCGCATACTTCATTTCTACTTTTTGTATCTTTATTTTCTAAATAACATTTATCATGCTTATATGCAATTTCATCTACTCTGTTAACAGGTTTAGACGAATTTTTATACGTTAAATCTGGATTTAATCGTGTTTTCCCCCATAATAATTGTGTCCCCGGGCCTGTAAAATTATGGCCAGGTAAATGCATTTCGAAAGGTAAATTACTAATGACTTTATTCAGAAGACCCGATCCAGTTTGTCCGCATTTTAAACATCCGCCTTTAAATTTACCTTTTTTAGTTAAAGATGTAACACCAAATTTTTTACTTTTACAACTCATTTATTAGGCAGCAAAAAGCTGACGCTTTCTAAGAAGAATATTTATATCCATTCAACTGTACTTTTTTCACATACTTTTCGATTGGGAAGTATACTAAATTATTTATAAAATCTTGTTCTCTGACATACACTTCTTCTTCTGAAATTTTTTTAGCTTTCAATAAATTTAACTGCTGTTTATAAAAATTATAACATTGCTTGTATTCTTCTTTTCGTTCCAAAATATTTAAAGATTTCTCAATGACTTCTACAATTCCAGAACTTAAACTCAAAGCAGCGAGGGGTATGAACGCAAAAGCTGATAATCCCGAAGCACTTAACATAAATTTGCTAACTGATAAGGAAATACTTATCTTTTGATACAAATTGTAACTTTTCCGATAAATATATAATCTCTTTTCTAAATATTCTTCCATTTATATAGGTTCAAAATTTTTTCTGTATCTCATTTCAGAATTTACTAAATCTAGCATAAAGAAATTACCCTTACAAGAATTATATTTTTCTAGAAATTTTTCTTTTGTAAGATTTCCGTCTATTTCTCTGATTATCTGATTAATTTCCCTAGGCTGTAGCTTAAAAAATATGAAGTAATTACAATTTTTTCTAATATTTATAGGAGTTGAGTAATAAGATTGCGTTAAATAAATAATGGATGCATTTTTCTTTCTGCCTCTTATAAACAAATCCTCTATAACTTTCTGATCTTTTTCTGTAACACAATCGTCAAACACTACAAGATTTTTTTCTGAGGACTCTAGATCATCAACAGTAATAAATTCACTCAAATCTGAAGAAAATAGTACTTTCTTTTTATATTTATCATACTGTTTTAATAATTCCTTTATTTTATTTTTACTTATTTTTTTACATTTTAAAATATCGTCTCTTTCAACACCTTCAAACAGTGTATAATCTTCTTGCAATTTAGAATACTTTGGCTCAGAAATGTCTTTTGCGCATAAATATAAAGCGTCGAAATCTAATCTTAAATTACTAGGATTCTCAAAACCGTTTAATAAATTTATTAGTAAATTTGTTTTTCCACAACCAGATGGGCCGATTATTAATAATCTGAAAGGATGTCTGGGTAAAAAACGATGTTGTTTAGGGTCAGGCAATTCTTCCGGTTCTGTGTAATCTTTAATTTTAATCATTTATTTACTGAGAAAATTTACAGCTAGTAAAAATAAAATTACTGCCAGTAAAAGCATATTAGCTGTCAGTAAAAAATAGACGGCGAAGCTGTCGCTTCTATTTTCAAATCATATAAATGGATAAAATAAACGATTTAGAAAAAGATCGAAATAAGAAACAAAAAGAAGAATTAAAAAATGCAATAAAACTTGTCAAATTACAAGCAGATATTAGAAAAAATAATGAAGAACAGCGTGATAGAAAGCTAGGTATAGACAAAAGTTTAACTGAATTTCATAAACCTGTCACTAAAAAATTAGAAGAACAGGATAAAAGTAGAAAAGAAAATATTAAAGCTATCAATGATAAATTGGACGAATTAAATATATCTTTACAGCCTATTGCAGAATCATCTAGAATTATTCCTGATGCGATCGAAGATGTCAAAGAATTATATAAAGAACCACCACTTACTTACAATGTTGATCAAAATTTAGATATTAATTATTTAAAATCTGTACAATTATACAAACCTTCGAAACTCCTAGACAATAAAGAAAAATTAGATGAAATGTATGCAAAGGCAAAGCAGTTAAAAGAAGAATTATCGAGGAAAAAAGGCACCTTACAAAGTACAATTAATAGGGCTAGAAATCTTTCAGAGGAGGAATTAAGTCAGAAAAAGGTTGAATTAGACGCTGTTAAAAATAACGAAGAGGAACTACAAAGATATCTGGGTAGATTAACTACAATTCAAGGTAGTGAAGTAATGAAAGTGGGAAAAGGATTAGATTTATTATCTGAATTATTGGATAAAATATGTCAAGGTAGCAAGTCGAAAAAATTAAGAAATGAAGTCAAACTGCTAATAGACAAACTCATTAAAGCTAAAAATATAACTAACGGAGATAAAGAACGATTATACAATCAATTTCTTCTTTAAAGATTTTACTGCCTAATAAATGAGTTATGTAAAAAAGAAGATTCATTTGAGTGACGGGCAGATTAGTAAACTGAAATCAGCGCTCAGAAAAAAAGAAGAACTGACACTGCAGATAGACAATTCTAAAACTCCCAATTATGAGATGTATTTAACCAAAACACAGATAAATCAGATTAGCAAAGGTAAAAGAATAAATATAAGCAAAACTCAATTAAATAAAAACGGTGGATTTTTACCCTTTTTAATTCCTATTTTAACATCACTAGGACTCGGTGCTGCGAGCGGTGCGGCGGGTTGGGGAACTAAAAAAATCCTAGATAAAATATCGGGATCTGGAGTTTTTCAGCCTTGGGAAAACAAAGGATCGGGTCTAAAAGCGTCAGTGTCTAAAAAAAAAATCCCGGTAACAGAATTGGGTATATCCGATGAAACGATTAAAGAAAATATGAAAGATGAAAGAGGATTCAGGGGTGTTTTCACTTCCGATTTACTTCTTAAAAAGATTGGAAATTTTGAAAGCGGGATTATTAATTTAGATATTTCGACGGGTCCTGGAACACATTGGGTTTGTTACTATAATGATCCAAAATATAACTATGTAGAATATTTCGATCCTTTTGGGGAATACATATATAAAAATATTAAACTCAAAGAAAAATATATTCCCGAAAATATTATGAAATTTCTTAAACTGTCCAATAAAAAAGTCAATATAGCTCACAATGATAGTTTTTTACAAAAACCTACTTCTGTAAATTGTGGATTATTTTGTATGAAATATATAAAGGAAAGAAATAAAGGTAAATGTCCAGAATGTGTACTTAATTCATTTACTCAACAGCCTAGCGATTATAACGAAGAGTTTGTTTTTCATCTTTAAAGATTTTTTACTGTCTAATAAATGATCAAATTGAAACCAAAAAGTCATGAAAAATCAGAGGACTTCACTGTTGAATTTCCTCAACCTCTAAAATTAAAAAAATTAGCATTGCAATCTTTTACTATGACAGTTTCATGGTTTAACATAACAGATAAAACTAATATGTTTGACGTATACACAGATGAGAATAATGTTAAATCTATCACTATTCCTTACGGTAATAAAAATGTTGAAGATTTAAATATAGATGTGATGAAAGCGTTTGGTTCAGACGATCCTCCGGTAAAATTTGGTAGAATACAATCTAGACTAAGAATGCTTATTAAATTAACTAAAGGTTGGAATATCGACTTAACAAAAAGCGATTTTCATAAGTTAATAGGCTTTGAAAAAAAGGTCTACGAAAGTCATGATGAAGAGACTGTAATAGAAGGTGAAAATATAGCGGATATAACCAACGGAAACGATATTATATATATTCATTGTGATGTAGTGAATGGATCTTTAATCAACCAGAATAATTCAGAAGTTATTTATTCTTTTACACCGAGGGATGTACCGGGTGTTATCATTTCGAAAGAATTCAATAATTTAATATATTATCCTGTGAATAGGGATTCTATTCGCAGAATAAGGATGAGAGTTACGAATCAAAATGGTGAATTAATTGATTTAAATAAAGGTTTAATTGAGTATAATTTTAGAGTCGTAGGTGAAAAAGAAGATTATGTTGAAAAAATATATCAATTCATATTAACTAAATTTTCTCAATAAATAAATGAATCAACACAGATTATATAGGAAAAGTAAAAGAATTCAAGGAAAAGGATTTTTTAAGGCTAAAAAAGTAGAATTGAATGACAAATTGACGGATGCTGACATATTGAAAGAAATATTTTCAAAAAAGATGAAAGGAACAGGTCTGAAAATTCTTCCTAAATAAATGGAAAAATTTTATGATCTGAGAGATACTCGTTATTATTATAATAATGATATAAAAAGTAGCGAATTAAAAAAAATAAGATTACCTAGTACAAGCCATAATGACAAAAAAGAAAATACGACGTTTCATTTCGAAATTACTGATACCAATGATCCTGTTTCATTATCGGAGAGTTATCTGGAGACAAAGTGGAAAATTGTAAAATCCAGTGGCGCATCTATAAATGATGAAAATGTCGCCGCAGTGTGTTCTATGAAAGGCGTAAAACTTCAGATAGGTAAACAAATAATCGAATCAGTTGGAGACTATCACTCCTACATTCTACAGGTTAAGAGACTGAAGGATTATACCAGAGATTATTCAACATCTGAAGCTACCAATATAGGTTTTTATCCAGATACCAGTGATAGTGCTGATAGAAATAAAAGTTTACTTCTAGACGATGGTACGATAATTGCTACCACCCCTGTAACAGATATCGTCAATAAATTAAAAATTGTAAAAAATGAAAACTACAATAAAGGATTTAAAAAAAGATGGGAATTGTCGAAAAACAGCAATACAGTTACAACATGGACGCCTTTAAAGGAAATTTTTGATTTCGTCGCAGAATATAAAAAAGCCATTTCTGGATTCATAATAAGACTGGAATTCCAAAGAGACGATAGTAGAAATATGATCTATACAGACGCTGCAAATCCAGATTATAAAGTAGAAATTGAAGACATAGCACTGTGGGTGAGATACGTCGACTTTAAAAATGGTGCGGAGATTCTCTATAATGAGTTAAAATTATCTAACACGGATATAGAAATAAACTGGAATCAGTATGAAATTAACAGATCTAGTCCTATTAATAAATATAAAAGCGGTTCTGATTCTATATCTGCTACATCCGATGAAGTTTTAAGATTATTCGTAATACCGCAATATTTTGAAAGAAATGAAAATCCTAAAAAGAATAATATGATATTTGATAACTTGGATATGATCGAATGTTGGTTGATGATTAACAGATCGCCGTTACCAGCAGAGCGATATACTATGGATTTTGGTAAAAAGGAATATAATAGATTATATGAAACTTTTCTGGAATCAGGTCTCAATAATCTAAACACAGAAACCGGTTGTATGGTAAATTACTCAGATTTCGGTAAATTATATCCTATAATTCATTTTGATTTGTCAAATCATGTAAACTATACTACTCTGGAAAATTTGAGAATAGAATTCAATTGGAAATTAGAAAAAGAAACAACCAAAGAATATGTATTTTACTATATTTTAGAAGTAAGAAAGAAATGTATATTAAATATGAATAAAAAAGAAATTACTATGATTAAAACCTTAGGAGAATAACATTTTTTAGTCTTTATAAATGGCTGTTTATTATCCGCCGTATGATAATCCTGTGCGAAAAGGCCCTATCGGACCACCCGGTATAGGTTTTAAATTAACGGACGAGGGTCATTACGATATGGAAAATAAAATATTAAAAAATTCTTCAGATCCAATCGATGATTTAGATTTATCCACTAAACGTTTCGTTTTGAATAAAATAGAGAATAATCATTTTGAATTAAGAGATTTTATAGACAAAAATAATACTAATTATGACAGTAATTTTGTAACTTTCACAAAAGAAACGGCTGAGAGAATACAAGAACTCGATGAAAATACTTTACATCTAATCGAAGGAAAAGCTTACGACACTAAAGGAAAAAGAATAGGCAATGTTGCAGACCCATTAGATGCAAAAAATGTTGTGAATAAGCGATATTTTGAGAAAAACGCATTAATGTTAAAGAATGATAAATTTGATGCAAAAATAAAATAATTACGAATGTTTCAGAACCCGAAAACGATAAAGACTTAGTCAATAAAATATATGTAGACAGTAAAGATATCTGGGTTACTATAAAAGATGATTTTCAGACTTTTCCAGGAGAAGAATTTACCAAAGTAAATTTCGATAGGATGAGTTCTAAATTACTGGATCAAGAAATGCGATTATCTACAGATATGCATATGAAAATTAATATATATTTGATAGAAAATGGTAGATATTCAGATATAGAAATAGAACTTAAAATCGAAGATAAAAGTATTTTACAAATAGAAATAAGTGATAATTATAAAACTTGTTTTGACAATGGAAAACGCGGTGACATCGTTACATTGTGGATAAAACCCAGAAGGGAACACTTTCCAGCCACTTTAAAACCTTATATACATATTGAAAAAATCGCTTTTTAAAATAGGTCCATTATTAAATGGATATCAACTGGGACGAATTTTCTAAAACTAAAAATTTATCCGAAGATGTCCTACGAAATTTGAAAGATCAACTCAATTGGAAGTTAGTTTGTAGATATTCAGTATTATCCGAATCTTTTATGGAAGAACTCATAGATTATATTGAATGGAATGTTCTATGTATACACCAAAAACTTTCAGAAGAATTTCTAGAAAAATATAAAGAAGAATTCGATTGGGATCTAGTTTCTAGAAATCAAAAGCTGTCTGAAGAATTTATACTAAAACATTCGAATTACATAAATTGGATTATTATATCTCAATATCAAACCTTAAGTGACGAATTTATTCAAAAATATCATGAAAAATTAGATTTACATAAAGTATCCATGTTTCAAAAACTTTCAGAAAACACTATGTGCAAACTGGAAGAAGGACTAAATTGGTTGCAAATAGCCCGTTTTCAAACATTTGGTGAAAGGTTTTTAGAAAAATATATGCATAGACTAGATTTTTGCAATCTGATCGAATATAAGTTTGATCAATTACCAGATAATTTTTATAACGATAACTGGAAAAAAATACTTTCCGTTCAACTGGGTGAATTAAATAGAAAATTTGGTCATTATTATGAAGAAGAAGAACCTCATAGAGAAAGATTAATGGATGAAATTTTCGAATTAAAAAATATTTTAATACGGTTTATTAATGAATTGAGACTACTTTTGAATAAAGATGAAAAATAAAAATATTTATAAAAATACTTCTATATAAATGGAAGAATTCAACAGCCTCAGATCGTTCCCTGTAACTCATAAGTTAAAAGATTTAGAGACAGGGAAATACAAACTGATTTCGTTGAAGAGAATTCAAACAAAATTTGGTAATATGACTATTGCGAGATTGGAAGCTAATGATGTAGAAAAAGATTATTTTCTTAAAAAGAGTCATGGAAAAATTTCTGAAAATGCAATAACAAAACTGAATAAAGGTGGTTATATTTTTCATTTTAAAGGAAAAAATAATGACGGCTATTATGATTATGAAGTAGAAAAAGCTTAATCCTACAATTTGTTTTAAATCTGACAATAATAATATTCAACATTTATCGAACTATGAAAATTTCAAACTCCCTAAATAATATTTACGAAAATACAAAATATTTCTGTTTTAACTACAAATTTCTTTACTGACATACATGTGTTCAGTTCGACACAAACTATTTTTTTATTTTATCGAACTAACAGAATAAATAGAATTGTAAGTAAAAAGAAAGATCTATTAAAAATTTAAAACATATTATAAAAATTATTTAACTTTTATTTCAGACTTCATTGTAATGCAATTGATAATAATATACGCTGCTCTTTGCTTAGATTATTCCTATCAATATTATCTTATAGGGAAATTTTTTATTTCTTATTTGTCAGGCATTCAGATTAATTTCCGTAAGAGAAAATGCGATAAAAGCGAGCGCAAACGACATATTCAAGGACACATTTATAGAACCCACTTCGAACTCTGATAAGAGACCGATTGATAACAACAGCTGTGCAATTCACACAGAGCTGAGCGGAAATGCGTTCCAAAAAAACTTTGATTTCATACCGGACGTCCATCCCCGGCGTCCGTTCTAATCGAAAATTCTGGAAGCTATGACGTTGCGTTGATAACGATGACATAAATAGAAAATGAATATTGATAAAGGTGTTATTTATCATGACGGAGCAACAGCAGCAACAACAACCAACAAGTCCAGTTCACCAAAGAGTTCAACATTTTTTAGAGACTATTTATAATGAAACAGCCTCAGCAAATGCGTTAGAAAGAGAGCTAGCAGCTGAAAAATGTAAAAAGAGAAGGGCAGAAGAAAGAAGACGCAAACTAAAATTCAGAATTAAAACTTTACTAGAAGATTTAAAAGCTGTTGAATTATCTATATTTCAATCTGAAGTAAAAATTTCAAACTTCGAAAATAATCTTTCTATAGCTGTTGGCAGCCTCAGATAAATAGCCCGGTTTAGCCTACGTCAAGGTTCTCCAGAAAGACAAAAAAAATATATAAAACTTTTGAAAAATGACAAAAAAAATATAAAAAACTTTTGAAAAATGTCAAAAAAAAATTGAAAACTTTTGAAAAATGTCAAAAAAAATTGAAAAAAGGGTGGAAACGCCCGCTAAAGCAGCCGTAGCTAGGTCTCAAGCCCTGATTGTGAAATGCTGAGAGGCGGGATTCAGGTATGTTTTTTTAATTGTAATTCTTATTATTGTTTTTAATTTAGGATCCATTAATTTATGATTCCATACGATATAAAGATTTTCAAAGGTATTTTATTAATGATTTTATCATAGTATTATTTTATAATCATCATTTGCTTGATCTTACAATAGATATTAGCATTTGGCAAATTATGATTATTTAATCTTACAATTATCGTTACAACGCTCAAACTTTTTGATCTCATTAAATATTACCATCGGATGTCTAAAAATTGTTCAACAATTAAACCTTTGGATCGTTAAATATTAGCATTGGATCTCTCTAAAACTTGTTCCACACTGATAAAAAAATCTTTATAGAGTAATATTCTAAAATTTGTTCAAAAATGCACACATTTTGAAGAATCAGTCAAACTTTTTGATGAAAATCTTACAATAGTCGATATTTTAAACAGACAAATTTTTGATGAAAAATCTTACAAAAATCGTTAAATATTTGCGTTTAGTGGAGTATGAAAAGTGTTCCAGAGTAGGTGCCATATACTACTGTTCTATCTATAGAACCTGCATCCAGTAAAAGGAATTGATTAAAACTACAAAACATGTTTTGTTGAGTACATTTTGGTTGTTTTAAGCAAAATATTTAGTTGAAGTAAAAAATTGGTTTTGTTGCTTCGACAAAAAAATGTTGTTAACACAACACTCTTACAAAATTTTAAGAAAATTTCATCAATTTTACTTGCATTAACATTTTTTTAAAATTTTACAATAATTTTGTAATTTAAATTTGTAATCCCAGCAAAATTTTGTTGTTTTTGCAAAATTTAAATTGTTGTGTAGTAGCCATAACTCTCTCACCTAACTTGGTTTATTTGACTTATATAGCTATATAATTTAAGGATTAACATAATTTTAGGATAATTAAAACTTTTTTTCATTGGTACGGACCAAGGTAGTTTTAATAATCCCCCTGTACCATTTATTACTTTCTTCTATCTTTACAAGAAGTAAGTATTGGATTAATGAAAATTTTTGACTTCCGGATTCCGACGGATTTTAGAAGGTCCTGAACACGATTTGACTGTTTTTAGAAAATGACTGTCTATGACTCTGTCTGACTATATGTGACAAAAATTTTGTGGGCGCTCTATCTCAAGAACTATTGCACGAAATTTAATAAAACTTTATATTCAATTACTTCCTGATATAAATTGTTGCTGATTAGTTTTTGGTGTAAATCGCGCAAGAGGTGGCGCTGCTATGTTGCATTTTTCGCGATTTCTGCAATAGATCTATCTTATTCTCAGCAGTGAATTACGCCTGCAATCCTTGAATAATAACCAGTGAATTTTTATCTTGCTTTTCACAGGCGTAATTCACTGCTGAAAATGAATTAAAAATTAACTCTGTGTTGCCGTATGCTGGGTTTAGTATTGTCGTCTCATGTTTGTCGCAGAAATTTGCGTGCTCCTGATGACATTTCCATCTTGTGCTGCGTTTGCACCCGGTCCGACATATATAAGAGTGAGAAATGCCGAGTTGGGATATCGTTCCTTGTAGCTCAGTGGTTGAGCCTCAGAGCGCTGTTCTGAGGACCTGGGTTTCAGTCCCGGCCTGAGGCATTTTTCAGTCTGTCGGTTTACGCTTAGAAAAAAAAAGCAGGATAAAAGTTCACTTGTTATTATTCAAGGTTTACAGGCGTGATTCACTGCTGAAAATGAATTAAAAAATAGTTGAAATTACGTATTATATTGGTTCATTTAACAAAAGGTTTTGTAGTATAAACAAAACAAGTTCGTAATATAACATATTTTATTATTTAAACAAACAAAATATATTTTTGAAAAAAGAAAATAGATTGTTAAAATAACATATAGCATATATCTATGTAACAAAAAGAATTTTGTTAATTCAAGTAAAATTGAACCATTTTATTTGAATTAACAAAGTTTTTTTTGCTGACGATACAAAATGTTTTTTTTTTTTTTTTTTTGGAATTGCAAAAAAAAAATCAACAATATTTTTTTGTTGATTCAAATAAAATGTCCATTGATCCATATTATTGGAAAAGTTTTGTTGGGTCAACCAAATTTTGTTGATTCAACAAAACTTTTTCTGGACGTGATTGATTTTTGAAGTGGACTCTCCAAATAGATATCGCTACACACCTTTATTTTCAGTCACAAACTAAATGTGATGTTTAAATGTAATATTTCTTCTAGTAAATTAAATTTACGCCTGTATTAGTGAAATACGGTACTTTATTCTGCTAACAACTTCTAACATGAATACATAACGTCACACACGCTCACATATATATTCATATATTCAAACAACAAATATGACGAAAATTGTATTATTACCGTTATTGAATTCGATTGTATTATATTGAAAAAGTGTTTGGCTTCATAGCACATTTAAGGATAATTTTTTCTAGCATTGTCTAACTAAGTATACATTACCTGTATGTTCGTTAAAAATGATAAGGAAACGTAAAGTTTCTGCTACTTCCAAATATATTAAATATAAGTAATCATTTTTACAAAATCAAGTTGAACTTTGGAATAATAAAGGGCGATTCTTTGTGAAACAGTTTAATACAATAATACCTCATTAACCAATGATTGAATTTTAACACCGCACCCAATTATTAATTCAAACGTCCATATTTTAACTGAGCAGATAGTTTCCCACGCTGATGAATTTAGTTGTAATTAGCAAAGGACCATTAAACCTGTTAATTAAGGGCTTTGAAATAATGGGAATAAATTATTTTTGAAAATTGTGCAGAAAATTATCATATGGTATTACTGTTATTGTATGATATTAAAATAAAAAATAATGTGATATTATTGAATTTCATTAAAATATCATTACTATTATAATAAAACTTTATAAAGAAGATTCTATGCATTTATTAATGAAATATTTCTTGACATTTGTATTTAATTACATGAAATTCAATATTTCGTGCATTATTTTCAAATAATTACTAAATAAAATTATTAGATATAATTTTCAACATTTCTTGGTAACAGTGTTCTCTATAAATGTCCGTTTATTCCAAGAATAAATAAAGTAAAGATTTGTTTTATGAAACCTACATTGCGTTTCAAATGACAAAATCCGTTTAACTTCTGAAAAAAAGATGCACATTTCCTTTCAAATGCATTTTACTCGTTTTCTTATCTAAGATTTCCCCAGTAAAATTAAAAAAAAAGTTTTAAAATTATTTTAAAAAAAAAACTTTTTATTTATTAAAACATATGTTCGTTTCGATTTTCAAATATTTAAAGGAAAACTATTGTTGATTACATCAATTATTTTTAATTTAAGAACATTCATGGCTGTAGAATTACCGTGATCTAAAACGCAATTCCACATGTAGCTTTCATTACAAAAAAAAAAGTATTCTACCTTTGGATGGCAAAGGAAAAGAAAATATTTTAAATAATCGCATGAATGCTATAGATTACGAAAAAGATGCTCAATGACCACTTTTTACCAGTATGAAGAAATTGGTGGATCACGCTTTATGATTCAGCAAGACAATTGGCTTACACTGTAAAAAAAATTGCAGTAAAATTACGGGCAGAGGCCGGCAGCAGAGAAATAACCCCGTAAAAATAACAATCCATGCCCATCATTTTGTGCAGCCCGTAATTTTACGGGCAAAGTGATACAGCATTATAATGCACAGGATATAATGCACTTTGAAACACAATAACACTTTACTTACTGCTCCGTAGCACGTTAGATAATCATCACAGAATCGCTTTTTTGGCGGGTTAAAATTTTCGAAACACGAGTAAAATGAAGGGTTACACCCTATCGGAGGACAATGTATGGGGTCGTACCGTATTTTTGCTAACATACGGGTTAGAACTGTAAGAATATGTGGATTGCTCTTAATTTTCTAAGTATCTAAGGGATAAGGCCGCTTATTTAGTGGATCAGACCGTTTTTCATCAAATAAGGCTGTTGCTCGTGAAAATTGAAGGGCAAACGCTCATAAATTTACAGTTTTTTCTGAGAGTGTATTCGCTATTCAAATTTTACATTTGAATGGTTTATATGGTGTGTCTGTGGTGGATTGTTGTGTCTGCTTGAAATTCTCAGTTAAACGCTATGCAAAATCTATGGGAAATACTGACAAGAGCTGTATATGCTTGTGTAAAACAAAACAATTCAAAAAATGAACTAAAACAAGCAATTTTATGTGAGTGGCGTATCACCTGCCTGTATAATTCGCAAAATCGCGTTAAGCAAAAAAGCCCCAAAAGAATGCACGCAGTTCATTTGCAGAAATGTGTAAAAATGTCCTATTAAAATAAATGTTATAAAAATATATTGCTTTTGGCAGCCGTTTTTTTTTTTTTTTTTTTTTCGTTTATCATAACAATTTGGTTAGAATAATTTACTGTGAGTAGTTTTTTATTGTTTGTACAAAATATTATTTAATAATATAAAATAACAATAAAAAAAAATCCGAAATTTTAGTGTTCACCTATCCTTTTCAAAAGAATTGTATAATGTTGGAGTGATTTAAAAAAAATCCACAGTAAATCCTTTAAAGTAAAAGTGACATACTTCATAATCATATGCAGTCTAAAAACATATTTAAAAACTCTCTATTCTCTAACATTAAAAACATAAAAAATATATGTCAAACAAATTAAACATAAGGGAAAAACGAAACATAAAAATTCAAATGATTTTTATCAGGCATTATAAACTGCCGCCTATTAAAACATTTTATGAAGTGAAATTTTAACAATTTGTTCTGTAAAAAAGAAATACTAATAATTTAAGTATAAATTTCTTTTATAAGCATACGTTAGGTTGTAGTTTTTTTGTATATTTTTAAAACTTTCCAACATAGTTGAAAAGTGTATATGAATTCGGTTTGCCTGTCTGCCGTATGTCTCTCCGTACTCTAATTCCCGTAAATATACGCGGATTGTCATGCAATTGATATATGTTATTGAAAGGATCAGGGTCCATAAGCCGTGTTTTTGGCCCATGAAATAAGACTAAAACTCGATTTTGTTATACAGACTTAATTATTTCACTTTTTAATATTAAAAGGTTTATCCTGTACAATTTCAACAATAGTTTTTGCATTTTGTTCGGATTTATATGATATACACAAGCTCAAAGTTCATATTATTAAGTTTTGATGAAAAATACGCAATTTCTCGTAATTTTACCTCAATTATTTATATGAGCGCAATCGTGCAACACTTTCTTCTTTACATATATTATAAAATACATCAAAATGTACAATATATGTAAAAATAAAAAAGTTGCAAAGCTGCGCTGATAGTAAAATATTAAAAAGGCCTTTCGGCCTGTACCGGGAGGAAAAGGTAGCTTTCCTATATATTCGTTTTAAAATTTTAGCTAATGTTACACAAAAACAGCAAGTTAAAATGCAAAGAAAACGTTTACAAAAGATTCGTTAATACTGAATTTGAATAAGAAATTCGCCAAATTATTGAGCAATAGCCAAATTGGCTTCATTTTTGAAGACTTATTTTGGTCGCCAAATTTGGCGATATTTCGTCAAATGTCGCCCATTTTGGCGAGAATTTGGCGCTAACGGATATGAATATATAGCTTTATGCATATGATTGGGAAAATTATTACAACAATGAAAGAAAATAATTTGCGAGTTAATGTTTGCGTTAATGTGCTGTTTTGCTTCAAAATGTCAGCCATCCTAGAATTTCAAACTGCTCTATCTCAGCCATTTTTTAAGATAGAAGTAAACCAAAAAATGCTCTGGAATCCTCATATCAACGACTAACGCTTAATTAAAAAATAAATTTAAATTTTTAACTTTTTTGTAGATTTATTTCAGTTTTAAATTTTTAAATGGCCGCCATCTTGAAACAAAATGGCGGACCAAGCTGTCCAACGAACTCGGTCGAGACATTGGTGAGCTTAATACACACAATTAGTTTCATCAAATTTGATTTATAAATACGAGCGTTATCGTATGACATAGGTCAGATATATATATATATATATATATATATATATATATATAAATCAACATTTGAACGGAGGGTGGTTTTGGGGTCTGGGGGTCATGATCGTTGAAAATAAATCGAAATTTTCCGGAACTGCTTTCCTCCGAACGGCTGCAATAGGTAGCTTTATACATTTTTGTATTGAAAGCTACCTAAAAGTGTATTAAAATTTGAGCTAAAATTTGGAAAAATTGCGTATTTTGCATCAAAAACTACGAATAATACGAACTTTGAGCTTGTGTATGTCATATAAATCCGAACAAAATGCAAAAAATATTGTTAAAATCGTACAGGATAAACCTTGTAATATTAAAAAGTGAAATAATTAAGTTAGTATAACAAAATTGAATTTTAGTCTCATTTCAGGGGCCAAAAACACGACTTATGGACCTTGATCCTTTATTATGACATTTTCGCTACTGAAAATGAAGAGTGTAGCGTGCATAGTTCGTTTACATAAACACCTTATAGAATTCATCTACATTACGGTCTGTGGAGAAAAATCGTTTTCAGCGTACTTTAATGATATTACATTATTTCAAACATATTGAAACTGATATACATGGCTGATGACCCTATAAGATGCTTACTACAGAATAAGGTGTGCCATTCATCGTTTATTTACAGAAAAATAATTGCGAAAACTACGTTTTAAGTTGTGGTACACGTTTTTAAATGTAACTTTTTTTCTGTATATTACTTGGTGTGTATAAATTTTATACATCTCATACAGGGCGGCACAAAATATCCCATGTACTTTTCCGTTTATTAATTGAAATTGCTGAAAAGGAATTTTCAACTATGCTACGCGTTTGGTAACTGATATAAGTTTTAACATACTATGTAGTATATATACAAGTCTGTATATGGGGCTACACAAAAGAATTCGGATATTTTTCAGACAATTGATGGTAATTCCTGAAATTGGGTTTTCACTTGTGTTATGCGTTTTACAAATTGTTTACTTAGGCATCATCATTTGTGTCGCGAATCCGATTGAATTCCTACTAACAGGAGATGTTTTCATAAATGTATCTTTCTAAGCTGTGTGAGAAAGATGTTTTTTTGTTTTTATAAATGTATCTTTCTAAGCTGTGTGAGAAAGATGTTTTTGTTTCGAAATTGTATTTTTCTAAGCTGTGTGAAAAAAATGTGGTTGTCAGAAATGGTTTTGTAGAATGTTTTTGTCAGCACGGAAGTCAGAGAATAAAAGATATTCGTTATGTTTTTTAAGAGGACTGTTTTTCACGTATTAAGGTATTACTTTCCTTTGCTTTAAAATGACGAAAGTATTAAGACGGGTAGTTTTAGTGTTTTCAAAAATCGCTATGTTTGTATTTGCGATAAATTCGCGCCCGAACAGAAGGACATAGGAGGTAATATTTTTTAAGTGGAAAACTGTACAAGTATGGATGCGTTAAAAGTAAAAAGAACGCCGCTTAGAAGCGCATTTACGAATACTTTAAATGCTTTAAACGAAGCTATTAACCAGTCAAGCCCAGATGTTAATCTAATAGAAGAGCTTTTAGATCAATTAGTAGACAAAGCATCAAGATTACGTTCCACAGAAGACGAAATATTAAATTTTATGTTGTCGAATGAGTCTGCGGAAAAAGATTATGTAAAAGAATTCGAAGCATGTGAAGAATACCATGAAAAATTAATAACAGTGAAGCAAAGGGTAAGACATTTTTTTGTTAAGCCTACCGTCGAACATCAGCCTCTTTTACCTAATTCGATAGAAAACGAAAGAATGGGACCCCGCACACTCAGATTGTCTGAAATTAGTTTACAGCCGTTTGATGGGGACTCAAGATCGTGGCTAACGTTTTGGAATACCTTCAAGAAAATTCACGAAGACACTGTGTTAGACGATCACTCGAAGTTCGTATATCTGATGCAAGCAATTACTCCGAAATCGAAAGCGTCTCAAATTGTGAAAAGTTATCCTATATCGGCTGAAAATTATGCTAAAGTAATTCAACATCTAAAAGAAAGATTCGGAAGAGAAGACACTTTGATACAAATTTATGTTCGCGATCTGCTGCAGCTGGTATTATGCAATAATAATACATCGAAAAGAGAGTGCAATTTGTCATCGTTATATGACAACCTAGAAACCAAACTTAGATCGTTGGAATCTCTTGGGGTCACAGAGGATAAATACGCGAGCATTTTATTCCCGTTGGTGGAATCGTGTTTACCTCATGATGTTCTCCGAATTTGGGAACGGGATCGTGAAAAGTCTGATCAAGGTAAGAGTGAATTAAATTCTATACTTAATTTCTTAAAAAATGAAGTGTTGTCTGAAGAACGTATTTTATTGGCGCGTACTAGTTTTGGTTCTGATAAATCTAAGAATTTTACTAGATTTAAAAATGTTGAATATAATTCTATGCCAACTGCTACTGATTTATTTGTAGGTGATAAATTTAAAGATAAACATTTAATTAAGAAATATGATGAAGTATGTATGTTTTGTGACAAGTGTCACTTATCAGAAAAATGTTTTAAAGCTAATTCGCTTTCTTTTGAAGATAAACGAAGTATAATTTTGAAAAAGGGGGCTTGTTTTGTCTGTCTTAAGAAAAATCATATTTCACGTCACTGTAAATCGAAGATTAAATGTTTAAATTGTGGTAAAAGGCATTTTGCGGTAATGTATCATAATGTTTGTAATGAAGAGAGTAATACGGCGTTAGAAAGTCGTAAACATGTGTCAGGGAGTAGTGATACTGTTTTGACTACTCAAGGTTCCGACCCAACAGTGTTATTACAAAATTTGCATGTACGTGTAAAGCACGATGGTAAAGAAAAAATTGTACGGGGAGTCATAGATACGGACGCTGAGCGTTCATATTTATCAGAAGATGTAATTAAATATTTGAATTATAAAAGTATCGATGAAGTTAAATTAATTCATAAATTATTTGGTGGTGTTGAAACAAGTGAGACAAACCACAACAAATATAGAATTCATTTAAGTAGTATTGATAATAGTTATAAATGTGATATACATGTTTTAGATGTTCATGTTATTTGTTCTAATATAAAAAAGGTGCCAAATGGACCTTGGTTAAAAGAATTAAATAAATATGGTATTAAGATTTCGGATGTTGAAACAATGTATGTAAAACCGAAAATGAAATTAAATTGTTAATTGGTTCCGATGTGGCGGGAAAATTACTCACCGGAAATATTAAAGTTTTCAAAAGTGGTCCGGTTGCTGTAAAGACCCATTTGGGGTGGACTCTCATGGGGAAAATTCCAGGTATTAAATCTGAAACAAATGATTCTCTTATGGTTATTTCGTCTCTTTGGAACGAAAGTTCCGTTGCTAATTTATGGAAGCTAGATATTCTTGGTATAACTGATCCGGTTGAATCTAAAACTAAAAATGAAATTCATGAAGAAACTATGCAACATTTTAAAAGAAACATAAGAATAGATTCAGATGGGAGGTATGGAGTAGCATTGCCTTGGGTACTAGATAATGCCCGCTTACCTAGTAATAGAGAGTTGGTCGAAAAACGGCTTGCTGCAACGAAGAAAAGGTTATCAAATTTGAATAAAACTGGAGTTTATAATGAAGTATTTGATACATGGTTAAATGCAGGAATAATTGAAAGGGTGGTCGATAATAAAAAATCCAAAATACATTATTTGCCACAGAGGCCTGTATTTAAAGAATCGAGTGAAACTACTAAAGTAAGGCCGGTTTTTGATGCTTCGGCTCATGTGAAAGGTTTTCCTTCATTAAATGATTGTCTGGATAAAGGATTAAATATGATTGAAATGATTCCTTCAATATTGCATCGTTTTCAGAAATTTCCTGTTGGTGCAGTATCTGATATAGAAAAGGCATTCCTACAGATAGGTATTGCAGAAAGTGATAGAGACTATCTACGGTTTTTATGGAAGGATAATATAATTTACAGACATAAACGTGTGGTTTTCGGAATCAATGGCAGCCCTTTTTTACTAGCGGCTACTCTGAAACACCATCTGGAAAGTACACCTGACAATTTTGTTTCTACAGCAGAGACTTTGAATGAATCTTTGTATGTAGATAATTGTGTTTGTAGTTTCAACACAATTGAAGAGTTAAACAACTTCATAATTGAATCGAGAATGTTACTGTCCTCCGCGAAATTTAATTTAAGGGGATGGCTGTCAAATTATCCAATTCAAATTATGTCTGAAACTTCAACAGTTAACATAACACCAGTACTAGGCTTAAACTGGGGTCTAGAAAACGATACCCTATCTTGCAAAATCGGCCCTATTGAGGAAGAGCAAATTATTCCTACAAAACGAGCTCTACTTTCATTGGCTCAGAAGGTTTTTGATCCTTTGGGATTTGCCTCACCCGTGACTTTGCTCCCTAAACTTATTCTACAAGAATGCTGGAAGTTGAAATTAAAGTGGGATGAATTAATTCTAGAGAATTTAGCTAAACAATGTTTGAAGTGGGTGCATGGAATAAAATTATTTTCTGACGTCAAACTTGAGCGCTGGATGAATCTAGATAATTTTGAAAATGATGTAAGTCTTCACATATTTTGTGACGGAAGTAAACACGCATATGCTACTTATATTTTTCTGAGAATAAAGAAGAAAAATGAAATTTTGGTGAGTTTTATACAAGCACGCACAAGAGTAGCTCCTCTTAAGAACCTAACTATACCGCGGTTAGAGCTTTTATCATGCTTCATTGGAGCCAGGTTGGGTAGTCGTGTCATTGCTGATTTAAGAATTCCAAATTGAAGATCTGTTATTGGTGTGATTCAACCATAGCTTTAAGCTGGATAAAGCGAGATGATAGATAAGGAACATTTGTCTGGAATCGTGTAGAAGAAATCAGGTCTTTGTCACATAAAGATCAGTGGCGACATATTTCAGGAAAATTTAATCCGGCTGATCTTCCTTCCAGAGGTTGTTCCATTGAACAGTTCTTGCAGCTAATATTGTGGGACGGACCAGCCTGGCTGGCGGAGCCAGAATTTACTTGGCCTCAAAGTGTCGCATCACCAGATGAAGAAGTTATTAGTGCTGAGAAACGGAAAAGTGTCATTTCAGCATTAAACAAGAACACGAAACCTAATGATTGGTATTATCGACGATTTGCATCATACAAGAAAATAATAAGATTGATCGCATGGATTCTAAGATTCATAAGTAATTCAAAAAAACCGAATTCAAAAGAAGTATCTGATCTTACATGTTTTGAAATAGAACAAGCTGAAAGAAAATTAAGATTTTGATCCAGAAAGACAGCTTTGAAAAGAATAATGAGAAAATTCGTAGCCTAAGACCAATCCTAGATGAAGATGGTATCATCAGAGTAAAAACACAAGTCATCTATCGAGAAGATACTGTCAATTTTAAGTACCCAATTCTTTTGCCGTCTGACCATCCTGTAGTCCATCGATTGATCTCCTGGAAACACCAAGAGCTATTACATGCAGGAGTGGCTATTTTGATGGCATCTATACGAGAAGACTACTGGATCCTGAAAGCCAAGAAAACCATTCGAGCAGTAGTTCAGAAATGTGTGCGTTGCAAAATATTTAGTGCACAAAAGACAGAGTCAGAACCTATTGAATTGCCAGCAGAAAGAGTTCAAGATGCGGCAGTATTCCAAATAATTGGAGTAGATTTAGCTGGGCCCTTATACTTGAAAAATGGAAAAAAGGTATGGATTGTGTTGGCCTGTGCATTTGTGCAGTGTACAGGGCCATACATTTAGAGTTAGTGACGTCATTAGCAACAGATACCTTCCTCCAATCTTTTAGGCGCTTTATAGCGAGAAGAGGAAGACCGACGACCGTTTATTCTGATAATGGTAAAAATTTTGTCGTTGCAGATAAGAGCTTTTTCAGACATCGATTGGGAACAGATCTCAGCTGCAGCAGCTGTACAAAAGATTCGTTGGAAATTCAATCCGCCTACTGCTGCCTGGTGGGGGTGGTTGGTGGGAGAGGTTGATACAAATGGTGAAACGCATCTTGAGGAAAATACTAGGTAGAGCCTCATTATCCTATGAAGAGCTTATCACAATTCTTTGTGACTGTGAACAAGTTGTAAATGCTAGACTACCCACGTATGTCTCAGAAGATGTGTATGATCTAGCACTTTTAACACCATCAATGTTTCTTCAAGAAATAAGATCTTCAGATGTGATAGATTTTGATGCAATTGACGCACAAGAATTAAACAGAAGAGCAAAGTATAGACAACAAGTTCGAGAACATCTTAGAAGACGATTCCGTATTGAGTATTTAGGGCAGTTACGCCAACAAAATTCCCTGCAAAAGGATGCCAAGCAACTGACCGTTGGTGATCTCGTTCTCGTGGAGTCTGATAAGAAACGTACGTATTGGACTTTAGCTCGTGTGCAAGAACTAACTTCATGAAAATATGGTCACCCGAGAGTTGCTTGGGTAAAAACTGAAAATGGTGAACTTTTAAGACCAACACAAAAACTGTACAATCTAGAGATTCCAAAAGAACACTCTTTCGAACCACTATTACGAACGAGAAGTGGCAGAACAGTGACTATTCCAAAACGTTATCAGTCATAAGACTATTTTTGAACATTGAACATTATAAACTCTTTTTTTTCCTTATTTTTAGTATATCTCATTTCCTAGTGTTAATTTGAATTTGTAATAATATGTTTAATTTTTGTTTGAATTTTTGCAGGAAATTGTATAATTTGTCTTTGAAAATTAGTGTTAAGAATATATATACTTTGGACATGTAATGTAAGTATAATGTTACACATATTTTGTGTTATTTTGAATTTTGTTGTGCCTATTGTTGAGTTTTCCTGTTGAAAACTCAAGGTGGGAGATTGTCGCGAATCCAATTGAATTCCTACTAACAGGGGATGTTTTCATAAATGTATCTTTCTAAGCTGTGTGAGAAAGATTTTTTTTGTTTTCATAAATGTATCTTTCTAAGCTGTGTGAGAAAGATGTTTTTGTTTCGAAATTGTATTTTTCTAAGCTGTGTGAAAAAAATGTGGTTGTCAGAAATGGTTTTGTAGAATGTTTTTGTTGGCACGGAAGTCAGAGAATAAAAGATATTCGTTATGTTTTTTAAGAGGACTGTTTTTCACGTATTAAGGTATTACTTTCCTTTGCTTTAAAATGACGAAAGTATTAAAACGGGTAGTTTTAGTGTTTTCGAAAATCGCTATGTTCGTATTTGCGATAATTTGAGCTTATTAAACGGTGAAGTTTTGTTACAGTATACTAAATGGATTGGAAACTGTTCATTATGCTTGACGCATGATTTTTCGTTTTTGTTATTCTAGTTTTTGGCATATGCATTTTGCAACATTGTAAATATACGGTAGATTAGGAAAATTCAATGGTTTAATATTTCGATCCAAAAAGAATTTGTAAATATCGTGCTTAATGTTTTGTGTTTTCAACAATAAATATTTTAAACTTTAATAGGTAAATACGGTTTTATATAGATAAAGTTGCTCGATGTTATAAGACTTTTTAAAACTTAGTTTGTTTCAATTGCTGACTGTTTGTCACAGTTATAAATCAAATTTATTTATTTAAGTTATATTTTTTATATATTTTAACATTAATTATTTCAATTTACGTAAGATCAAACAATGCTTTGTCGAACCCTGATGCTTAATTCTTAAAATAAAAGATAATAACTATAGGGAAAATTTTTAGTAAAATGTTTCTTTATTATATTGAAAATAAATATAATTGATAGTAATCATATTTTCTTTAACAATTCAAAGATAAGATAACGTTACTAAAATGCAATCAGATATTTCTCTCATGTTCAATTAATTGAATAATATCATTTTTACCAACAGTACTTGCAGAACCAATATCACAAAAGCAAACTAAAACCTAAAAATCACATAAATGCAAAACAAGAAAACTAAATAAATTACTTAAGCTCAGAATGAGAATAATGAACTACTTTAACACAAAACTATAGAACACAAGAAATTACAGCAATAATGAAAAAACAACAAAGACAGAATAAAACGACCAATACCACAAAAGCCATCTAAATGGTATAAACCACATAAATAAAAAAAAACTAAACAAACTACTTAAATACTGAACTAGAAAACACACCACACTACTGTAACACAAAACTATAGAACACAACAAATAAAAAAAACGAAAAAAAAACAACAGAGATAGACTGAAACGGCCTGTGTCAGGTTGCATGGCTTGAGACATGCATTGCTGGGTGCAACTAGTTTTACGTATGTAACACTCCCCATATCTGACAAGTGCAGACTGAAAATTAATGAATTACAAATAACTAAAGGAAGCAAACTTAAGCCACACTACACCGGCACGCTCTCAACTTCCAACTCGGCAAACAACCCACGATACCGACAATCTTATAATTATCACTTCGACAAAACATCTCTCGTACCGATCATTCCGATCAACTCTTTAAGATAAGCTTTATTTTTTTTTAATTTGTTTGTCAGATCAATCAACAAATGAACCGGATAATATATTATAAATTACTAAAAATTAAAAATTATAACTTTAATTATCCATATATTTATGTTATACCTAAATTCCATAAAACTTCTTTAAAATTTAGAACTGTAACTATCGGTTGTAATACGTATAATAATAATGCAAGTAAATTTCTATTAACTATTCTCACTAAATTGTTTGAACTTACAAAACAAAAAGATAATTTGTATAGCATAAAAAATAGTTTTCATCTTGTCAATAATATTAAAAATTTAAATAACATAAAATACATCAAGACGTTTGACTTTAATGACTTATTTAATAATATTGATATCACAGATATGTTCAGGATTGTCAATTCATTATACAAAGAATGCACGGATTCTATAAATTTATTAAATAATATTTCTTTACATTACTTTAAAGCATTAACTAGATTTATTCTATATTATAATTATATTGTTTTTAATGATACTATATATCTACAAAGCTGTGGCCTGCCTCAGGGTGGCATTGTTTCTTCAATTCTTGCAGAATGTATTTATATTATTATGAGCGTAACTCTACAATTGCTAATTGTAAAATGTACCGTTATATAGATGATATTATTGTCTTCTATTTTAATAGAAATTCAAATTATTTACTACCAATAAAATATCATAAACATTTAAATTATAGTTTCAATGTTATGGTAAATAATAAAATTAATTTTCTTGATCATAAGATAATTCTTAAAGATAATAATAAAATTATGTTTGACATTTATGACAAACGAAATGATTTTACATTTCAAGTAAATTTATTTACTAATTATATGTCATGTATACAAAAATCAGTATTTGTAAATATTTTACTACATTTCGCACATAGAATTATCAATCTTTGTTCAAATAATTTTAAAACTCAAAGTTTAAAACTTATCCTTCAACATGCCATAGAGTGTGGTAATCCTTATTGATTACTTAAGTCAATTTTACGCATATAAATTTAGCTTTCATTAGGGTTATAAGTTTGTACATTTTTTATGTTAAATCTCCTTTCATTGTTAATAATATTGATATTTTTAGATTTTAATTGTTGATATATTTGGCTAAAGATTTGAACTCCTTTGTGTGCTTGCTGCATTGAATTATCTTAGTTAAATATCATTCATAAATTAAAAATATTAATGAGTGTGAATTATAAATTTATTGTTTATGATTATATGGAGTTTAAAATTATTAAGGATGTTATAAAGGTTATTCAATACAATATAATATTAATATGTTAAAATATATTTAAATAAAGTTTATAATACATATTTGTTTAATTATAGTACACTAGTACATATATCTTTAAGTTTAATTTATTTTATTTTATTTTATTTTTATTATTATTATTATTTTACTATTCATGGTAGATATTTTTTAGCTGGATATAAGTTCCAATAAGTGCATTTTTATATTGGATAAATATGCTATTTCTAAGTTTGCTAATAATTTTTTATAACATGAAAATATCATTCGAATTCTACATTATTGTTTTCGATTTATTAAGATAATAAATGGCATTGTAAAAATGGCATTAAATACTTTACAATAATTATAATTTTAAAGAAAATTATATAAATAAATATTGTCATATGTAAAAAATAAAATATCTTATAATAGAAACTCTTATTCTTTATATAAATCATTAATATTAACTTGTAAAACTAATGTATTTACACTAGATGGCAGCAGCAAATAAGTAATTTATATGTTGTGATTAAATATTATATTAGATATAGTTTAATATTTTATACTAGATGGCAGCAGCAAATAAATAATATAAAATATTTTACTAAATGGAATATAGAATACGAGTGATATTTTTTATGATATGATTTTAAATTATCCAGTAATATAATATATATTTTAATTTATTAAATTAAAATTATAGTAATTAAATTAATAGATTTTATATTATTTATTTATTTTTTTTTTACATTTTTAACTCAGAAAATGCTGTAATCTCCGTACTTAAATAATAATAACTGCAACTGCTGGTTACAATTTATGATCTGAAGGATATTCTTCTCAACGGTTAAATTACCCTTTTCCGTTAGATACAATTGTTACCATGTGCTAGTGAAATTATGCTTAGGAATATGGGTAAATAATTAATGTAAGTAATATATAACCTTTCTTTATCTTCCATTTTTCCCCTCTTATTCAAATTGTTAGTATGATTTATAATATTCCATTTTCAAAGGTCTTCTTGTTTTTCAATCTTGTTTCAACGATTGTCCGGACAGCGATATGACATGATTTTTGGCATTAAACTGGTGTCATATACAGAAAACAATTGTTCTTGGCATATAAATGTAGTTTCCCTGCCCTTGAAAAAGTGAATTACATTATAAGCTTTCATTTGTGTTTATACTTGTTTCTTTTTTTTTCATTTGAATTAATAATACTTCATTTATTAGGACTACATAATTTAATTCGTAATTTGACACTGCTATATGGTATTGTGATTTCATTGTGTATGGTCAGTTTCTTATGTTTCAATGGTTAAATTTTACATTAAGTTTATATATATATATATATATATATATATATATATATATATATATATATATATATATATATATATATATATATATATATATATATATATATATATATATATATATATATATATATATATATATATATGAATATATGAAGATGTAATCTAATATCTCAAAAGCACTTGAAAACATTTTTATCGAAAAAATGATCCGAAATACTTTTCAAAAAAGTTTGCAAATAATATTGTTGTATCAATATAAATATTTAAATCAATGAAATCTATTTACTTACTGCAAAGTAAATAATGAAGCTGCAATCTCTTTTACTGCACGTTAACTCTTTGTGAAAAGGTAATTCGTGTTTAAGAAATTTCATTACGAAAAATGTATTCAAATTGTACTGCTATTATTTTCTTTTTGCATCCATTATGTTTTAAAAGCAAATATAATATTCGAGAAAGTACATTAAATTTTAAGATAAACAAACTCGTGTTTATGTTTTTGCGATTTCAGAAATGGAATAAGCTAATATTTACATTATTCATTCTGAAAAATGTAATTTCCATTTTATTTGCAACGTTTTAGGAAGGAAATTATGTTTGTAAATGTTTATAATGATATTTCGTATTAAGAAGAAAACGTTAATGTGATATATATGTTTCCTTCTGCACCAATAATAAAAATTGTATGTCATTTTTTTGGATAATTTGGCACAGGATGTAATAATATTTGTCTTCTAATCTCATTACAGAACTGCAAATGGAAGCATTTATTTACTACCTCTTAATACTTTTACATGCAACAATTGAACATACAAACTAACAAAAATTTATTTTCGTGAAAATATGTTAATATACATAAATATTATATAATTAATATTAATAACGCTGTGTGCTTGATATAATAAAAAAAATCAACATGTGTTCTTGATTAAATTCTTCATTCTTTAATCATCACAATTAAAGTACGTAATATGTATTATACAAATATTTTAATTTATTTAACTATAATGCAACTTTTTAAAGAAATAGGGTGTAACGATTTCATTAAATCTCCCACAGTCTGCTAATTATGCAAAATGATCAAGGATAGAAGTTCCCAGGTGTTGGAAAACTTCTGTCATATTTTCTGCTAATTTACAAGAATGTCGCCGACCTGCAAAGGCACAGAATAGCTTCGATCAATCTTGTGAACCGAAACTGTTTCGACAGCAAAATATTTCTCTGATCTCGCCGGCTTCATGTGGGGTCGTTTTAGCGTGAGAACTTTACCCGTGTGAACATTTGGTATTTCAGTAAGACCTCCCAAAAAGGAATCCCGATCGAATCACAGGAAAACTGAATGCTATGACGTGAACGGAAACTTCTTTGATTGGTGAACGGAGAGACTTTTGTTGGAGCCAAGGGACGAGAAAGAGAATCGAGGGGAGGTTAGTTAGAGTTTGGGGGGAGACGAGTGTTGGTGGAAAAACAGTCATCTCAGGACGGATTCCCATCTTAGTGGGGAAGAAAAGGTTTTGCTGACACATTTTAAAAAGAGAGAGGATTTCTCTGAAGGCAACGGCAAGGCCGTCGTTTGAACTTTTTGGTGAAGAGTGAAAAAGATACTGCGGTTAGACGTTAAGATTTCAAATTACTGCACAAGACTGGACTCTTTATTGATTTATAAATTGATTGCAAGTTGAAACGAAATCAGCTGAAAAAAATTGTTGTAATGAGTTGTAAATATTAAGAAATTCGAGAACGATATTAAATAAAATTCGTTTCGAAGTTACATCTTGAAATTAATCCATATGAAAAGGCTACACGCTACCCCTTTTTAAATTAAAACGTAATGGATTAATTATAGCTGGTGGCAAGCGGGTCGGATATTTCCACAAAAATTGATTAGCATCAGTGAAGAGAGCCCAGACAGTAGCAGTGACGCCCGCCCGCATCTAAGCTCGCAAGATCTGACGCCAGGTCAGGAGAGGAAAGCAGAGCCCGAAGCAAGCCCTTGCACTGGTACGACAGACACTGCAGTTCCGTCATCCGAACGTACAAACAGAGCCCGAAGCATGCCCTGGCAGTGGCACGACAGACAGCAGCTCCGTCCTGGAAGCAAGCCCGTGTGTACAGATAACAAGCCCGAAGCAAGCCCTTGTGTACAAATAACAAGCCCGAAGCAAGCCCTTGTGTACAAATAACAATCCCGAAGCAAGCCCTTGAAATGGAAACATCAGGAGCCGACAAATCGAGATAACCTGTGAAATCGACGACGTCTAGGCCAGACCCGAAACCGGCGACAAATGATGCAGACCAAGACTGTAGAAAAGGTAAGCTCAATTCATTTTTGAGTGGCTCTCATTTTGTTTACATATTCTTTGGTGAGGAAAATTATTATAAAATATGATAAATTTTTAAAGCTAATAACTTTTAACATATTTGGAAAAATATATGTATATTTGTTATCAGCATAAAATTTGATAATGTGAATTTTCTTTTGGCAGTAAAATAATATAAGGATTGTCAGGCTAAATGTGTATATATATATATAATTTTTTTTCTCGAAAAAAAAAAGAGATAAAAATTTTGATTTTTCAAATAAGTCGATTGTCTAGTTATTCATGATTGAAAGATTTCAAAGGTGTACTTTTTTATATTATTAGTGAAACAATAGATGTTGTTGATAATAAAATATTTTACATATGTGATGTTAGGAAAATTTTTTAGCAGTTGCAAAAAGTGGTCATTTTGTTATAACTGGGAAAATTCTTACCTGCGGTGTCAGAAATATCAGGTATTGGTTGAATTATGAGCACAGAATTTCAAATTTCTAAATTTGTTTTAAATTTGTATGATCAACACCAAAACGTGTCAGTGTATTGAAAATTTTACAATATTGAAAATTTACTTTTATATGTATACTATTTTTATTATTCCTCAAATTGAATTGTATTTAAAATTGTTAGTATTATGTGGGTAGTAGCAGAAAATTTTCCATAAAGTGTTAGAATCCCTATTGTATAAGTTAGCGAGCGAAACTATCGTTTTCATCTCTATATTGTATTTACATAAAATTTTAAAATGCAAGAAGTAACTGATCTGAAACAGTGCAGGAAAATTGATTTGCAGAATTTAGCGGAAGAATTGGGAGTGGAAATAGGGAAAAATGACAGGATACCGGTAATTTTCCAAAAAATCGAAGCTGTCGATGATTACGATAGAGATTTTGCATTTACGCAAGCTGCGTATATCATAAAAGATCGCGAAGACAAGAAAGCTGCGGATAAAGAGGAAAAACAAAGGGAGAAAGAAGAAAGAGAAAGAGAGGAAAAACAAAAAGAGCGCGAATTTACGTTAGAACAACTTAGATTGACGCAAGATGTAAACAGACGTAGTTCAATTTCCAGTGGCGGGTCGGAACGCCCACCTAAAATGCCGCTCTGAACAATAATGCATCGATTTGATCCGGAACGCTCTGACATAACTTTGTTTTTAAATTTGTTCGAACGACAGGCGACCAAAGCGGAAATAGAGACAGGTGACTTAGTGACGCATTTGTTAGCTTTAGTGCCAGTCGAAATTGCAGAATTGATTTTAAGGGAACCGCAAGATCGGACTGATGACTTTGAATACGTCAAGAAATTTTTGCTAGAGCGTTTCCGCATGAGTCCCGAGGCGTATCGTCAAAAATTAATGAAACATCCACGCAGTCCAGATGCTCCTTGGAAGGACATTATCTTCGAGATCAACAGTTATTTAGAGGGTTGGTTAAATGATTTATGTGTTACGGATTTAAGTAGTCTGAAAAATTTATTGATAACGGACCAGATCAAGCTCCGTGCTTCTAGTGAAATGAAAGAGCATTTCATTGATTCGTGGGCAAATTACAAAGACCCTGTAATTTTAGCTCAATGTCTCGACGAATATGAAGCAGTAAAAGGAATTTCAGATAAAAAAGAGAATGCGAGATCTTTTTATGATAGGAAATCTGAAGAAACTAGAGGCAAATTCTGGAGAAGAAAAAAATTCCAACAAAAAAGTAAATTGGCGAGACAAAGAAATTAAAGACAGGGAACGTATCTTTGAACGAAAGAGGCGTTGCGATACGTGTGGAAGCGAATTTCACCTAATGGCACGTTTTCCGAAAAGACAAAGGGATAGTACGGAAGTAAAATCTTTCGAGAGCATAAATCACTTAGGCGATATAAGCGAAGACAAAAGTTTGTTCCGACCTTTTTTGAGTGAAAACAAAATAAATGGGAAAAGGGCGTGTGTACTTAGAGACTCAGGTAGCTCGTATGATGTGTGCCCGTGGAATTTGGTAAATAAAAGCAAATTAGGTAACGAATATGTTTGGCTCAAACAGACTTTTGATAAATATCCAAAACGATTTAGAGTGGCACGTATAAAGATAGAAATAAAAGGTCTCGGATATGTAAATACGAAAGCGGCAATCCTGCCTAGACACTCTAAAATTAAACACTATATCTTAGGTAATAAGACGCAGGATTTAATAAATGAAAGGATAAAGCGAAAGCAAAAATCGCAAACTAATTCCAGTTTTGAGAACCCGGGGAACGAGATAGACCCTTTAACAGATCCCCAAGGGCAGGAAGAAATTCATTTGTCATTTCTCCCCGAAATGAAGAACCACCGTTCTCAGTGTATTGGGGAAAAAGAAACCCTTTTGAATAGGTCCAGGAAAGTTGATGAGTTGGTTTTCGACCGGCAGGGAAATTCGAAAAATAGATGCGAAAATTGGGAAGTGAGTGTTGACAGGGAGGTTCCTCATTCGAAAGTTAATCTGGAGGGAGAAAACAAATTCACGAAGATTTTTCTAAAGTCCTTTGAAGACCTGTTGAAACAGAGTAATGACAGTATGGGAGATTCACACAATTGTGACACTCTTTTTAAAGAAGTGGAACGTTTGTGTAAAAAGTATTGTTCGACAAACGCTAGTAAAGAAATTCAGCAGTAAGTTTTTGAGTAAAATTCAATCTTTTGCACATATTTGATTATTTTTAGTTTTATTGTTATTTTGGCATGTGTAGTAAAAAAAAAAAAAGAAAAAAAGTATCTTTCAAAAAAAAAGTCTCTAAAGCTAGACGTTCAAGCAATGGTAAACAGTATATAAGAAATTAGGTCACTGATGTATATAGTGAGGTTAAATTGAAATGTTATTTTAGCCACTCAAATATGTTGAGCTAACCCTTTTTTTGCAGATTTTCCGTGTTTCACCCGGAAAATGTTTTAAAGGTGGGGGTGTTGTAACGATTTCATTAAATCTCCCACAGTCTGCTAATTATGCAAAATGATCAAGGATAGAAGTTCCCAGGTGTTGGAAAACTTCTGTCATATTTTTCTGCTAATTTACAAGAATGTCGCCGACCTGCAAAGGCACAGAATAGCTTCGATCAATCTTGTGAACGGAAACTGTTTCGACAGCAAAATATTTCTCTGATCTCGCCGGCTTCATGTGGGGTCGTTTTAGCGTGAGAACTTTACCCGTGTGAACATTTGGTATTTCAGTAAGACCTCCCAAAAAGGAATCCCGATCGAATCACAGGAAAACTGAATGCTATGACGTGAACGGAAACTTCTTTGATTGGTGAACGGATAGACTTTTGTTGGAGCCAAGTGACGAGAAAGAGAATCGAGGGGAGGTTAGTTAGAGTTTGGGGGGAGACGAGTGTTGGTGGAAAAACACTCATCTCAGGACGGATTCCCATCTTAGTGGGGAAGAAAAGGTTTTGCTGACACATTTTAAAAAGAGAGAGGATTTCTCTGAAGGCAACGGCAAGGCCGTCGTTTGAACTTTTTGGTGAAGAGTGAAAAAGATACTCCGGTTAGACGTTAAGATTTCAAATTACTGCACAAGACTGGACTCTTTATTGATTTATAAATTGATTGCAAGTTGAAACGAAACCAGCTGAAAAAAATTGTTGTAATGAGTTGTAAATATTAAGAAAATCGAGAACGATATTAAATAAAATTCGTTTCGAAGTTACATCTTGAAATTAATCCATATGAAAAGGCTACACGCTGCCCCTTTTTAAATTATAACGTAATGGATTCATTATAAGGGGTTTAAATTAAATTCTTTTAGTTTTAAATGAATAAAAAATTACGTTTTTTTCAAAAATAAGTAATTCAAACAAAATGATCTACTGAATGACTAACGCTTCATTGGTGGGCAATTGTTGTAAAACTGCACACTGTTGTAACTATTGAGGGGAGCGTTGTTTTAATCATTTTTGTAATAATTTTTCAAGTCAGAGTTCTATCAATATTTGTAACAATTGTTGTAACCATTCTTAAACCTAAATATCCAAACACTACAAAAATGAAATGCATCATGAATATCCTTGTAAAAAAGGAAGACACAACTTTTATTTCTTCGTTGAAGACTGGATAAAATTTTCATTACATGTTCATTGCGGATAATACGGGCGATAAAGGCGGCTAACAAAATAATGATTGAATAATCAACATTGGTATGTCCATTTTGTGATCGCCAGATTGATAATATCAAGCAGAAATTTCATAAAGGGGACTAGAAGGGAAAGTGTAAAATCCAGCCCTCACAGCAAAATATTATTTATGCTTGCCCACAAATTAATGAATAACAAAAATTCCATTTCTTCATATAGGATGGACGATATCACAATGTCGTAATATATGTATAACAATGTCGTGATATAATCACAATGTCGTAATATATTTAATGTCGTAATTTATCAACAAGTCAGTTTTCATATTGGTGATATATCGTGATAGTAATGAAAGTGTGGAAGAATAGGGACATTCACTAATTTTGAAATACCATTGATATATTTCCAACCATTTAAACACAAAAAGAGGAGAAAGCAGTGAAGCAATATTCTATATATATATATATATATGTTCAAACAACATCATTTCTTCTTTTTTTCCTTTTTTACAAAATTTAGAAAAACTTAAACAATTGTTCAGTATATATTCGTATTTACAAATTTAATATCACAAATATTTTCTAAAGAAAGTATGTTCGCTATACATCTCCTTTTTTATATTAACCTTTTTCAAGAATTTGTCATTTTTAGCACCATTAAATTTTCACGAATATGATTATATTATATAAATACGAACGATTAGGAAATGATTGATTGATTGAAGTATGGTTATGAAATATAAATACATGGTTAAAAAAAAACTTATAAAGTTCATGAAGGTACACAGTTATGTTTTCATCTACTGTGTAATAGGATCATTAGAAAATCTTGGTAACAGAATGGACATAAGAAAACGTACATTCTTTGGTGTTATTGTATTTGAAACTATATTATATATTTATAATATATTTTTGGATTTTGTATTTTATTTGAAAGATAAGGTATCTAATTTTGAAACGATGTATAATTTAAATACATTTCCATTCTGTATCTTCTTTTTCAAGGCTTTGTTTTTGAAGTTTTCTAAGTGGGGACAGTCAATTTTCCAAAAGATGAGCATTATAAACTGAAATTATTAAAATGTTTTAAGAAACTATTATTCATCAGATATTGTATGATCTTCAAAAAGTTGCTTATATTTGTATAAAATAAGAATAATAACTCTTTTTAACAGGAAATTTCATTATATTGATGGACACTGTTTTGTAACTTTATTTGAGAATGACACATATATCTCAATTCATACAGAAGTAGCTTTCAGCTGAAACTTTCGCAAACTTTTTTTTGTAAGAACAGTTTAAGTTTTTAAACAAGTGACTCACGCACTACCAAATAATTGCTCGTGCATTCATTTTAATGTTTAAGTATGGATTTTAATTGTTATTTCAGTGACAACGTAACATCAGTTTATTACAGAGGAAACAGAACATGTAAAATATTGTTTACATTGTTTTATTTGTTAATAGACCTGTTTTTTCGACCTTTATCTACACAAAAGGTGTCAAAAATAGTACATTCTTTATACAACCACATTTGACACATGATGCAACAAAGCCAACCGTACTTCCTCTTAGTTTTGGAGTAGTTTTCTACACATTCCTTACAAAGAACGTCTGCATCACATGTGTAATCCAACTTTTCATTATTATCAACTTTCCTTGCATCTTTCTTCGTCTTATAACTTTTTATTTTTCCCTTTTTCTCCTTAAGTGTAGTACTTCAAACTGTTTGAACATTCATCAATGTCTGATGAACTGAATTTCATTAATTGTGCCCTCCTGTACAAAAGAAACTGCGACATGTATATCGGCTCGCAGTGCGGCATGAATACCATTTTGTACTGTACAGACTTCGCACATCTCAGATGACTGCCATCCCAAAAGAAAATGGCGTATCATACACACAGTACTCTATACAGTCGCTACACTTAGTTTTGACTTCGAAATCATGCATGCATTTAGTAATTAGCGTATAAAAAGTATTTAAGCAAATCATGTTTAAAAGTTTGAATACACTCTAAATACGACATTTTCAAAACTGATAAAAAAATACTCAAATCTGAGTATGTCGCATAGTCATAATGGCACTGAATCAAAATTACTCAAGTGTGAAGAATGTATATACTCATTTCAGAAAATATGCACACACTCAAGAATAAAACATCATGTGCTCGTATTTGTGTATGTCCATGTTTCAAAAATGAGTATGAATTGACTTCTGTCTGCTCACTTTTGAGTATTTCCAAGTTTCAAAAATGAGTTTGAAATGATTCTAATTATTTTTGAGTATGTCCATGTTTCCAAAATGGGTATGAATTGACCTCTATGTGCTCAGTTTTTAGTATGTCCGTGTTTCAATATTCTGAGCATTTCCGGTATTTCAGAATTGAAACCATATGCTTGTCATATTTGAAACAAAAAGTCTCATATCAAAATGAAAACATTGATTTACTCAGATTTGAAAGTGTCTTTTTTCTCAGTGTAGTGAATTCATGCGCTTACCTCAAAATAAGGATTGTACAGCTACAAATAAACATTGAAATGGGATTCAAGCTAAGTACTCTCATTGTACACCTATACTGTGCGTCTGACTGTCATATATCGATATTTACAAGAAATACAAGGGGTGCGGCATCTGTTCCGGATGCGGTGACTCTCTCGGAGTTCTTCTATTATTAAAGAGTCATATGTTGCGAAAACCAGCTTTGAGCAGTTATTGCTCCTTTGATATCTTGTGTCGCTTCTCAGTTTCCGACGCAAGCTTCCTTATACCTTTTCTGCTTCCCAGCTTAGAAAACAAAAATTACACATATATAACTATCATGTTCGTTTTTTGTTTTTCAATGCACTTTTCATTTAATAAACAATGTATCAACTTTATATTTCAGTATGTGATAATTTTTTTGTTCGTATTGCAAAGTCAGTTGAATTTCTGAAAAATATATCAAAATATATTTATTACAATGAATTTCCGTCCTAGTTGTTTTGTATCGTTAACAATAAGAAATTTGTTTTACTGAATCAAATGCTAGGAACAAAAACTATAAGTTGCATTTTAACAAATTTTAGTATATCAATAATAATATTTAATAAAATTCATTATTAGGAATTTATTACATATATATATATCCCAAGAATTAAAATTATTATTATTTTAGAACAGTATTCGCAATTCTTTAAATGTAAAATATTAATAAAATAAAAACAATTAAACGATTAATGCAAATAAATAATTTTTATTTTTTCGTGTTCATTTTTGTTCAAATAATTTTCATAATTGCAGTAAGTGTCTTCAAAATTTAATTTAATTTAGTTTCTTTCCATATAAACTTATTATCTTCTCTGCATATTGAAATAAAAATCGTCAAAGCGTTTCACCTTATGTTTATTAAAATATATTTTGACTTTAATTGCTGCATCTTTTATTCATAAACTCGAACTTTTCTGAATTTATTAAATCTCATTTTCTCATAACCGAGCTGTGGAATGTGTTCTTAAAAATTCTAATGCGAATAATTTCAAAAGGAATTCATATAACCTGTGACATTGAAGAAATTTATGATTAGACTCACTTTTAATAAAGCGTGTCGTTAACGGTAATTGTTTTTATCTGGCTTCACATGTTTTTCGATTTTTTATAATCTGGTTTTCAGTTTCATATTCTTATTATTTCTTTTATTTTTTTATTTATTTTCCTCATACTTTAAATAATGATTTTTTCTAAAGACAAAAAATATTTTGGTTTCTTTTTATATTGTACAAATTGAAAGCAAATGCTTTTTATGTTTAAAACACTCCAAGAAACTTCGATATCCAAATATAAAAATATGCAACTATTGATATTTTTTAAAACTTAGAATTTGCAGATAATGCATGCCGTTTAAAATGCCTCATTTATGTAAAATATCTCATTTATGAATTTGTTTCTGGAAAAATGTATTCTTGTTTTATATTATCTTAAACTTAAAAAATATATATATATATAAAATATTCACATTGTACACGTTTAATGTATATTTTTATAATTCACGCAACAGCCTGATAAATATTAAAAGTTTTATCAAAAGGTACATTCCTTTTAAAATAATAAGAATATTAACCATTTTGGCGAATTCCATGTTTTGTTTTTCTCCACGCATTTGCCCATAAAATAAAAAAATACACTTAAATTTAAACAATTCCATTGAAATTTTAGTACAATATACTAATATTTTAGCCACTGATCGGGTATAAATTTGGTTCAGAATTTATGAAATTTCGGGAAAAATAATCAGTTTGAAAATTAAAAAAAATCCTTAGGGTTAACATCGCGCAATGTTATTTCCGTTTATAAAGTAAACTTATTTTTGCGTTACTGCTCTAAAATTTTAATGTCTTAACTAAAATCATACCGGTGGTTTTTGTAGAAGTTTGATTTAGAAATAATAAGATTTAGGTGTAAAATAATTTGTTTTTAAAAAGAAAAAATCTCACACGATTTCCAATAGGAAAAAAAAGTGAGAGAAGTAAAAAACCTTTTATAACTAAATATCAATATTTTAGCACGAAAATTATACACAAGCCTCGCAAATATTATAACTTTAAATAAAAATTTCAAAGAGTTTGGACAATTACAATTTTTTTTAAAAATATTAAATGACCCGATGTGGAAAAATAAAGTGAGATGAAAACAATTTTTACATGCCGAAGGTAGTGAGTCCATTATTATTAGGTTCGTTTGTATAAATTATCGTGTAAATGACAAAATACATGCAACACTGATCTTAGGTATATTTAAGGATTTCATCTCGGGCACGAGCTACGCCGGTCTTTTGTTAAAAAAAATATATATATAATGAAAACAGACCAGAACGTGCGTAGCATGTCAGACGTAGGCGGCTGAAGGCAGTGGAGCCCCCACCTCTAGGTGTGTTTCTATAACTTTTTATTTAAAATAATAAAATCATAAAAATTCAAGATGCCGAAGGCAGTAAGTACGCCAGCATTTCGAATGTATGGAAATATTTTAGTTTAACTATATAAAATCATTCAACTTCGATTATAGTTTTATTTAAGGTTATTATCACGGTTTATAAGGCTTTTAAAGTTATTAAGGTTTTGATCAGCTAGTTCATAAAAAAGTGTATAACAATATCTTTAGTTATGTTGCAAATGTCGGAATAAACGTATCTTCTAAAAGAAAAAAATAAACAATTTTTGATGCGCAAAGTTTTTTAAGCTAAGAAGGATTTTAAGTTTGCACATTAACAATGAATTTCTCCAAAATTGTCGGTCTTAAACCTTCGTAAGCTATATCCGCAGATATTAGGGCGTATTTTTTTAAGGGGGGGATGCATTTCAAGATTGCGTTTACTGAACTGCTGTGGTTGATATCAATAATGTGAATAAAGATATATTGTTGAATTTGAAAACATTCACGAATGTATGCAGAGCGTACTTGAAAGTATTTGTTTTATCCCTTGGATCATTTTACTTCTGAAAAAACTCAATTCTTACACTGTAACTGTTTTCGTCAAATGCATAAGCAACATAATTTGGCTATCTTTTTTTTTCAGCTCTTATTGAGTGTCAAATAAGTAAAGTTAATTCTTATTAACTCTTTAGAAAAAAAAACTGTTGGAGAAAGTAAAATTATCGAAAAACTAATATTTTTTGAAGAAAAAAAATTCATTCTATTATACATCACGAAGTTCTTTAATGCGAGGTGTTAAAGTTTCATAAAATATACAGACATGACATATGCCTTCGACACATGTCTCCACTCTGAAAATTAAAGTTAATTTAGTTCTAAAAAAATCAAAATATTCAAAGGAAAACTTGTACGAGATTGCAAGAGGATGCAAGATGATGTTGCGCGAGTGTCTCTACCGTGTTTTCGAATCTGTATCGTCACGACATTTTAAAACTAAAAGTAAAGATCGAAGGGGACATATGTACAAGTAATTCAAAATGTTACAAATGGATGATATAATGGCGATTCATTAGATTAAAGTTACGTTAATTCATAGATAAAGTTCATTTCTATTATTTCAAAAATTAATTATTTCAAAAACTAATTTTTATCTACTTAAGACACAACACCCATAGATAATCATCCACGTGCAAAGGTATACAATCAAAATAAAATTTTAAAAAACACATTTAAGATGTATCCTACGTTTCGGTTTTTGTCTGCAAAGCCATCTTCAGGAGTTTCTTGACCTTCTTTTCAAAGCTCAGTGTGCATACACGAAGAAGTCAGTTGTTTGAATGAATGAACACTGCCACGAAAAAACATTAAAAACAGGTTTGCATCTGAAAGACTGGCGCCATCTCTGATACAAAAACTGTGATGAATGATTGGATTAATTAAAGGTTAAAATATATATATATTAGCTTTTCGATAATGTTAGGTTTTTCAACAGTTTTTTTTTTTTTTTTTTTTTTATATATATATAAAGGGGTAATAAGAATGAGCTTTACGTATGTGACACTCAATAAAAGCTGTTAAAAAACCCCTCTCTGATGTAAACGGGTTTTTAATGTTTGTAGTTTTTCGTGGAAATGTTCATTCATTCAAACAACTGACGTCTTGGTGTTTCCACACTTAGCTGAAGGTCAAGAAACCACAGAAGATGGCTTTGCAGACAGAGATCGAAACGTAGGGTACATTTTAAATGTGTGTTTAAATTTAAATTTTGATTTTATACATTTGTACGCTGAATCTATGTGAGTTTTAATTTTAAATTTCAGAGCGTAAGTCCAAGTTTTTATTTAGTTTCTATAAAAAATATATATTTTTAAAATTTATTTTTCAATGGGTACACTATTTAACCAAAATAATATCATGTGGCATAATGTTTTTTATCAATAATTCTCCTTCACGAAATATAATAAATTTAAAGCTCTTTTAAAGGATTAGGATGCTTTAAATGCGATTCTAATTTATAATATGTGTCTCTCAAAGGAGTTTTAAGAATCTGAAAAAAACTTGTTTTAAAGAAAAAAAAATCTAGAAAGAGGCTGGAAAAACGAAGGAATATCGATGATAAAAGTGACTTTTTAACTATATATTTTTTATTTTCAGAAACAGATAATATATTTTCCATTGCTTAAATGCATTTGTACTCTCCAGTGTATAAATCTTTCTTGTGTCAGGCAATAAATATAACATGTCGATAAGGCTTCTGCTAAGAAATTAATTCCTTTGAAAATACTTAATCACGAGGTCCTGTTATTGAAAAGATTTCAGTAGCTGATGTAATTTAAAGGTTGTACGTCGTTTCCAGAACAACAATTTTTTTTTTTATCCTAATAAAGAAAAAAGTCTGAAAAACATTCTAATAGATTTATACTATGTGGAATTTATTTTTTTTTCTTGCTGATCCGAAAAAACTTCGCTATGATTTCAAAATTTCAAATAAGTTACAGAAAATAAATATACAGAAATCCTTAATATCATTATGAAATTGATGTTTATCCAATTAAATTTTTTCTTCAAAAGTGAAGCGAATTATGTTTTTGAAATTTTGATGAGAACGCGTTGCCGCTTAATTAACATAAATTCATAATATTAAAGGCCATTTCATAATGCATTTTTCCAGTCCTATTTGAATGGAAAAATTTAATAATTGTTATGACTTACTTTTTCCCGCCAAATATATGAATGGTACAATTATCACTTATAAACTGTGATATACATTAATATCTTATCAAAATGTATAATAATGTGAAAAATCATAAACATAAAAAATAAATAAATAAGAGAAATGTCTAAATCAAAATTAACATTTTAAACTAAAAATTGAAAGATATTCTCAACTAACAGGCAACATATATGATAATTCAGTGGATTTAAAATCAATTAATTAAAAACAATAGAATTCTATTATTTCCGTTCGCATTTATTAATTTTTCTAGATTGTTAGAGGAAAAAGCTAAACAAGTTTTTTTGATAATGAAATATTGAAATTTACAAATATGCATTACAAAGAATTTTACTTTAGCAAATCCAAAGATTCGTCATCTTGCTAGCAATGTATCACTCTTAATTTTATTTTCACAATAAAATGAAGCAAATGAAAATCATTCTAATATGTGTGTTCAGTGATTTCTTTTAATTATTTAATATTAATATTATTATTATTTTGCTTTTATGTTTTTTTTTATTTAAACAATATAAAGCATTTATTAACTTGGCATTTCAAGTGAACTAAACCAGTCTGAGAAAAACTCACGCATGTAAAAGTACTGAATTCGTAAATAAGCATTTGTACACATGAGCCAAAAATTCACAAGGATAGACATTTGTTTACATAATAATATTCTTTAACTTCTGCAATATATTATTATAATTTTTGAATTACTCTGTATCTCAACAATCCTTAACTGTAAATTTGGGTTTTCTGCATTGTTATCTCTGAAAATATTGTAAAGATGAATGTTTTAATTTAATTTTGGTTTCTACTTTTTTAATTATTATTGAACAAAATGAAGCATGTTTTTATTTTGATATTTCGAGTAAAAAAAATTAAGCACTCTCAGAAAAACCTATTCACAAAAAACCACTCACGAATTCGTAAATATGAAATTGTTCAAAAGACTCAACCATTCACATAGATACATTTTTTTTTACATAACAATAGGCTTTATCTTCTAAATAATATGTATAAATTTTTTGAATTACTATATATCGCTATCGATCACTAAGAAAATATCTGCGTTATAGGCATCACTATCTCTGGATATAATGTAACGATGAATAAATGACATACATAATTTAAATTGTATCATGTCTAAATATTGCATTTAAAACAAAATATTTTCTATTATTGAAGACATTCAAACATCAAGATATTGAAATAATGAAAATGTACATAGCACGAATATAGTGACAAAATTGTGGAAATGTTCATGATTTTAGCTCTTTTCAGTGAACAAAATCAGAATGTGTATGAATAGATAAATTGTTAATGTTAATGAAAATTCACAATAGATTTTTAAGAAAACCAAATTACCGAAACCTCGTAGCTTCAGCTCTCTTAGCTATAGCTCATTGATTAATATCTACCTATAATTATGAATATTCAGAAAAAAAATGTGTAACTAAAGGTTATTTTAGGTAATATCTCTGGATGTGAAAAAAAAAACAAAAAAAACTTGTTTTAATATTGGTAATTTTAGTCACTGAACAGTGTAAAATAAAAGCATTAAAAATAGAAAAAAAAATATTAGATTGTTTACATGTTTTGATTCCATTGAAGCTGCTAGGAAGTTCTGAGCAAGTTATAAAGAATAAAAATTGTTATTTACGTTGTGATTAGGTAACGCGAAACTCCCAGCCTCTGGAAACGGACTGAAAACTAGCGTCGAAATATTTAAAACACTAGGGAACCACTTATCCTTCAGTCAAATGAAAAATAAAACCTGTACAGATTGGTTGTCCATCCTTAATTATCTAGAATTAAAATTGGATGCAAATTTCACAAAAACAAAGAATACATTACTAAAATGAAAGAGATATAAAGTTAACATTAAAACAATAATTTATTTACAATATTTATAAACAAAACAGTTAAATTCCAAAGAATAACTCACAGCAAAAAGAGAACATAGATGTTACTGCTCCCTTTTAAAAAATTCCCATAAATAAATTTAGTATTAATTTTGTAGTAATTTACGAAAATTAATTCAATCATTTTTTGGATATTATTTATCCAACTCTTTTTCTGATGACCAGATCCTCAGTTTTGAAGTTCATATATGTTTGCGCACAAATAATACAAATTTTACCTGTTATACTTTAAGATTGAGTGCATCCTTCATCATGCGGTTCCGTTATCAAAGGTAATACGTCATGCACTGACATAATTTTCGCTGTATAACAACACTCTTAGTCGAGAATTTTCAGAAAAACTTGTTTTATAAAAGTTATAGCTCTTGAGCGCTTTTACAAGCTGAAAATAATACAATGCCCTTTTGGCAGCCTTACATAAAAAATCGAAGTGGCTAAAAACATCTTAACTAATATCGCGCTATACAACAACAAAGTTAATCTCTTAGTACACAAGAGCGGCGAAACATACTCTATTATTTTTAGAACTAACTATCAGAGAAGATATTCCTGAAAACAATCGTCTATATCAAAAGAATTCTAAATCTATTTCGTAAAATTCCTCAAGACTGAGATAGGAGGGACATTTTGTAACATCCCATCTAAAGTTTTATTCGTTTGCTGTAGTAATTTTGCTAAATCATGTCGTAAAAGATGGTACCCGCATTTACCCCTCTCTGTCAGAAAAATCGGCAAAAATGTCAGCACAATTTGCCGTAAATTTATGCACCCAAATTTCCAGCATTTTTTGCTGTAAATTTAGTATGACTATAGTCAATTTTGCAGTAAAATTACCGTGTTTGAAGCACATTTCGCTGTAAAATCCAAACACAATATTATTTAAGACGTATTTTGCTGTCAATTTACAGTAAAATATGCTGGCAATTTAGGTGCATAAATTTACAGCAAATTTTGCTGTAATTTTTGGCGTTTTTTCTTAGAGTGCTGATTGGGGACGGATTGTACCAAAACTGACCACTAAGTTTGGTTGTGGTATTCGGAACAGACAAGCCAGGTAACACCTGTTTTCTGATGCAATACTTATTTTTCTTGTGGAGTTTTAATGGTACCATAAACTTCTGTCAGTCACCGAATTTTCTCTTTTTTATTTACGGCGATCGTGTCTCTACCATCGTAAATCCGATCTTCTTAGCCTGTCAGCTTGTGTGGTCCACTTTTTCTTTATTTATCAGGCTTTGCGGGAAATAAATATCTATAAAATGGTAATTTGGAAAAAAAAATATATTTATTTTTAATTATTCGTACACAACCTGATTTTCTTAATTTTTCGTAACACAAAAATACTAAATGTGGTGAATATCACCACCAGAATCCTCTGTCAAAACATATAAAAATATTCTAAAATTACACACTCTATGATGAAATGATTTGAAACGCCATTTCAACGCCATTCAATTTTAGAATATTCTTATTTGTTTCGATAATGGCTTCGATGGAGTTGTAACGTGTAAACAGTCTAATAAAGAAAAATATTCAGCTATTAATTTTTGTTTTCACATTTTCGAAATTTAAAGTAGTATATTATTACAGGGTAGTATAATTTGTTATATATTTAAATATTGGCAATAGTTGGATTAGATATTTGTACTTTCGTATTAAATTATTTGTTATATATTGTTTATTCTTAAATTCTATTGTTATGGCAATTCCTAATTGATAAGTGGCACTCTTCAATTTCTAAATTATATCTACATAACTTTAGTCAAAATATTCTCTGAAAATATATATTGTGAACCAGAAATATACTATTTATATTCAACTATAGTTTTAAAATACTGTTCGATTGCCAGATCCATTTATTAAGCTAAAAATGAATGGAATATGATCGCTCTCGCTAGAATTATAGCTGGTGCTTTATCATACACGTTTATGTGTGAAATATTTAAGACAAAATTTGAAATATGTAATGGCTGTCTGTCATAAATAATTATCTCTGAAGTCACTTATGTATTCTACGAGCAGAAACTTTAATCTATCTGAAATCAACATAAATTGTTTATTATTTTTTATATTTTAGAACTGAAATAATACAATTACGAAGATTTGCGGCAGCAGAGTAAATAATTCAGACGATCCATCTCAATTCAGAATAAAAAAAAAAGAAAAAAAAACAGTTAATTTGCCTAAAATTACGAAAGTCCGTGCCTGTAAATTCTATTTTTTTGTTATGATTATAAAATACTACAAAGTTTAATAGCATAAAGGAAGCAAAATCCGCGTGTTTCTGCATTTATAACATCAGCAGATATAACAATTTGTGTGTTGTATTACTAATTTCTCCCTGCTCGTAACTATAAACTTTAAGTCCATTTATCTCAGAATGGACTTTTTCAAAATGTTTCATATCTAAAGGGACGTATTCTTGGAAGATAAGTGTCTGAAATTTTGCACAGAATTTTTGTGTTATATTTCTAATAAAATATCTTCAGTTTTATCAATTTCATATATTTTTTTTTATATATATTCTTCGAGGTAATAATCACTCTGAAAAATCCTCTTTTTTTTTACTTTAAAAATTCTTATAAATTTGTAAGTAATCTATACTAATATTATAAAGTAGTAAAGATTTGTTTATTTGTGTGTTTGTTTGTTTGTTTGTAAGGGGTAGTCTCTGGAACTACTGAAGTGATTTCGAAAGTGATGGTGACAATCCCTGCTCCAACACAGGCTATAATTTATGTCGATGCCACTGCCCCCAGGAGGGTGCAGGAGCGAAAAACGTTCTAAAATTTCGATTTTGTTTATACTAAAGGAGTTGAAACATGAAATTTGGCATGGTAGTATTTTTATAAATCACGAAAACAAATTAATAAGAAACCTTTTTTTTTCACACAACAGTGAGAAAAGTAATGAAATCGGGCAAGTGGTTCGCGAGTTACATGAAAATTAAAGGGTGTTAAAAAAAATGTTTTTACATATTTTGTATTTAAAAAATAATCTTTTTAGAAAAATTTCCAAAACAAAAAAATCATTTCAATTCAGCTTACTTATAAATAAGGAAATAATTAAAATGTTTACCTCCGGATGCCCTTAAAAGAAACAAGGAGCTGATCCATTAACCTTTTGAAGAAGTCTGTTTTAAGTATCAGCGAGGAGTTATTCCTACTTAGAGGTTTTGTACCTTTTAACTGTTTGAGTGCAAAAATTCGTATATAATCCGTGGCCCAACAATTGTGTTTCAACCAAGAAATTTTATCTTATAAAATGTAACTCACTAGATCGCTGTAAATACTTAACTGTTGAATAAAAATTAAATGATTTCAATTATTGAATAAAATTTCTGGGTTGAAACAAAATTTGTTTGATTCGCAGATACATTGCGGCGGCGCTTAATACCATTAGAAACTGACTATTCTTTTATAGAATTTGAGCATTGTTGAAAATAAAGTTGCTCTTTTTTTTATTCCGTAAGTCACTGCGCGCATGATATCTTGAGAATGTATGACTGGATTGTTATGAAATTTCATACAGATAATAAGCACATATGTATTTTAAAAATGATCTACTCTTAGGTCAAAATTATTTCATTAATCATGTAAAAGAAATATTTTTGTAAAAAAAATCAAAATTTTACATTTTTTAATGAATAAAAATTGTTATAATTAAAAATCTTATCATTGTAAATATTTAAAAGTAGATCATTTTAAACGCACATATGCGCTGATTATCCAACTCAAATTTCCTAACAATCCATTCACACGTTATCAAAATATCATGCGCGCAATGACTTACGGAGTAAAAACAGAGAGCTAGTATTTTAATTTCAACAAAGCACAAATTCAGTAAAATATTAGTCAGTTTCTAATAGTATTATATTAAAAAGTACAATCTATATAATTAATAATCAAAACTTTATGTTTATACATATAAAGGTTTTGAAAATACACTAATTCAAACTTTGATTATTTTTCTCGATTTTCGTCGCGCTTAAAAGATACAAGACCAAAGAGATAGTTATACCTTAAAGTCTTTCGACGCCTTTCTGTGACATAAGAAAACCGCAAAAAGTTGGATCTTTGATATCTACAAATTTGACATGCTTCGGTAAAAAAATAATAATAATTACAAAAAAACACCTACATAATTATCATTGCTTGTTAATAATAATAATAATAATAATAATAATAATAATAATAATAAATAAAAGAAATTGATTCATTAATATTCTCTGCTATTCTATTTTATGTTATTTTTTTTAAATAAAAATAAAACTAACTTCAGAAAATAAATGATATCTCAGCTTAACACATCAGTTTTTATTTTAAATAATTTAGTAAACAAATGAAAAAGAATATAAAAAAACCATGATGACTAATGCAGCGAAATCAAGAGCAGAAACACTGATTTCTACTATTTTTAGGATTTCATACTTAAAAAGTAAACACGGAACAATTATAACATGACTTTTGTGTCTGTCTGTCCGTCTCTCAGAGCCCCTTTTCTCGTAATCTATAGGACGTGGAAAGTTCAAAAAGTTATAAAGCCTTTTACCCACATATTTTCAGACTATTAGCCATTCACAAATATGTTTAGGAAATATTTAAGGCGAAAATTAAGTTACTTAAAAAAAATATCCTTTTGTATATCGTGCGAAAGATCTCAATAATATATTTGTTTTAATTTTATGTATTATATTTTCAGAGATATCGTTGAAAGTGCACTGCAAAAATATGTCACCCCCTTCCGTCTACTTCTGTGTCTACTGAAACTGAAATGATGAAAAATTTAGGTGTGGTATAAGTTTATTTAAACCATGCCGGAAAACTATAGCGATTTTTGTAGGCCACGCAGTTTTTGAGGAAAACGCATTCTTTCCGATAGACAAAAAATTTATTTTCGTGCGGTCAGTGGGGCAGTTGACGGGCGCAGGAGGTATCTATCGACATACAATCATCCAATGATATTTGATATTCGTTTTTGAGAAACGTAATCGGTAGTTAGCGGGAATATTAATTAAGTAACTTGACAAAATATTTCTTTTTATATATCGTGTAGGGTATCGTTTGAAAGATCTCATAACGTCGAACACAAAAATATATTTGTTTTAATTTTAAGTATTATATTTTCAGAGATATCGTCGAAAGTATATTGGAAAAATATGTCACGCACCCCCCTCTTATTTCCGAATCTACTGAAACTAAAATTATGAAAAAATTAGAGGCAGCAGGAATTTATTAATTAATAAAAGGTAATTAATAAATTTAATGTATGAAACCCTTTGATCGGGAGTTATACTTGCTCTCACTTTCCTTTAATTCTTTTTTTAACGTATACTGTAATGTAATAAAAGGGTAATTTTCTTTTCGAATAAATTATTCTCTTTATTCGAATGCCTATTTTATACATTTATTTGTTTCGAAATTGTTAAAATTAAATTCCAATATTCATCTTTCAACAGACACATAAATCACATTACATTTTGAAAAATATTTAATCTTATAAAAAATAAATATTTAGAATTTTGTAATGCCAAGTTATCTGTAATAATATACGATTGAAAAATACTCACATATATATATATATATATATATATATATATATATATATATATATATATATATATATATATATATATATATATATATATATATATATATATATATATATATATATATAATATGCTCTTAATAATACCGTACCATAATTTTGAGAAAAAATATACACTACAAATTTTATGATATACTGATTTATTCTCCCTTTTTATCTTTTGATTATTTAATCTGTAAATATTTAAAATTTAATAGGGTAAAACTGATAAAATATATTTAGTGTGAAATAATATTCTATTCCATTTTATTACTCCTACAACTTTAATCTGGGTATCAACTCCCATACAGTTTAAAATCAGATATTGCAAGAAACAAATATTATATTTTCTGATAAAACATAATCTCTAATCCTATATACTATTCTGTAATATACATCTGAAATAAAAACAGAAGAAATTTGACAACTAAACATTTGCAAAAGATTTTTTTGGCACTATCTTGCACTTTGTTTGTAAAATGTTTAAAATGATGAAAATAATCAGAAATTGCATATTTAATATTGAAAGACGTAAAAGAAATTTCAAACGTCAATACTTATAATTTTTTTTTTGCAGTTATATACGGTACAAAATGTATCGTTCCGTTATTCAAAACTTTGTGCTTTTACTTATTTATTTTTGTTTCATTATTGCTTAATGTTATATTTTTTAGGCTATAATATTTTCGATTGAACATAAAATGTGTATTAAATGATACATGAACTTATGTATTGCTATTCAAAATGAATGATAGTGTATAATATTATAAACTTCATCGTATAATATTATAATTTGTCATATACTTTTTGGTGAATATGTGCATATGTTCAATTCATTGTTATTAACCAAATGTTATTTAACATTTTCTCTTTAGAATAGTTAGCTTTTCTCTAATAGTTAGGCTAAATGCCTAAATATAAAGTAGCATGCTGCAAATATTTAAATAAATAACTATCTTCATCTGCAAAGCACAAGCGTAAAATTTTGAAATACGCTGAATACAATGCATAAGTTATAAAAGATTATTCTCTTTTAGATATAAAATAAATTAAACAGATTAGCAAACACGGAAAATATTAGTCATATTTGAATGTAGAGATATATTTTGAATAATATAGTATTTCTAGTTATTAACACAATTAAAATGTTCTTTTAATATTTTTGAAAATTAAAAATAGCAGAGATATTAAATAGTGGAGAGCATTAATAAAACTCATTTTTTAAGGTATGAGATGTTTTTGAAAAATAAAGACAGCAGGAAAGAAAAAGTTTTAATGAGCGCGTTGGCAACACATATTATAACCTTGACCATTTGACTTTTCCCTCGCAGTCATTCGTTATGTGTCTATTGAGTCTGTTTTGTGTAATACGTGTTTATAATGGCTACGTCAATTCAGAATCCCGCCAAATGTGAAGTATATTCCGTCATACGTTTTATTCATGCAAAAACGTTTATTCATGTTTTATATACGTATTATTCATGTTGGCATATACAGTTTTGTACATTTTCAGAAATTAGCCTGGACTCCACCCAGGGCACAAATTTATGCACTAATAAGACAGACATCATTGTTGTAATTTTCTGCTTTTCAAAAATTTATTTCACTTTCATATAATCGTTTGCTTTATTTCAATTTACACAAGCGTTTTTTTAATGTCACACTCCACGAATTTATTTTTAAACTAACAACAAACAATGAAAAAAAATACTGCTGTATTCTATAACCAGAGGAGTCCAGTTGGTCCCCCCAGTTTTATTAATTGCAAATTACTCTTAACACCGGAAACGGCAGAAAATAATTTACGGATTGGATATGTAAATACTTGTTTGTGTGTGGAGAGAAGTAGTTTCTAAAAACAAACGCTTTATTATAGTAAAAAAACATTTGTATACTTTCAAAAACAATTTTTTTTCTGTTAGTGTTTAAGTAGACTAAGTACATGTTCAAATGAAAATTTTGCCACTTGTTTCATACTTTTAAAATACGCTTAACATTTTAAGAATATAAAATGAAATATACTATATGTATGACATAAATAATTATTTATGTCATCGTTTTTCGTTTACAAGAAATTTCTTTAAAAACAAATATTGTTAGTTTAGAAGCTGATTCCTTATACATGAAATTAATATAGAAAAATGAAAGACAGACAATGAAAAAATTTCCTTTCCTCCAGATAAACATTTAAAAAAAAATTAGCGTCACATTTTACATTTCATAAGTGCGATACAAATTTTACTCTTTAAAAAAATCTTGCATTATTGCCCATTAAAATTATTTTTAATTTCACTAAAAATTTAACAATGTTTTATTTGATATACCTGAAATGTTATTAATATTCTTGTTACAATTTACAAAAAAGAAAAAGTACAATGTATTGCAACTTGATTTATATTGAGTATCAGAAAGTGTCTTTTGGTCAATAATTTTTATTTTTGTGATTTAATAATTTAAATTTCTTTTTACTTGCTGAAAATGGTGTACTCTATTTTTCAAATGAAATTTTTGAGCCACAAAGGATTAAAATATAGTTATAAAGTAAAGGTTCCATGCATATAAGAGTAAGAGTAGGGAAGACGAAGCTATGCTCGATCAAAATTAACTTTCAGTTCAAATATCATGAAATATCTTACAATTTCCACCAATTATGTGCTTTATGTGCTTTTAGTAATCTTGAAAGTCAATTTTCCAGCCTAAAGTCGCCAATATTTCTCCAAATTTGGCGAAATGATGAACACTTTCCGGCTTCGTTTACTGCCAACTATTCAACAACTTAACTGCTGCATTCTTCATTTTCATTGAAACGCATTGCACATAGTGATACCAAAATGATCTACTAATTCATTTTTCTAGACCATGTGATCTGACCTAATGGTCTTCCCGAAATCCAAAACGGTAGGATAAAAAAATATATTCAAAATCGTTAGGTTCGTTTTTTAGATAAAATTAGCTTGACCCACAGTGACACCAAAATGAACCAATAATGGATTTTTTTCTCGAAAATATGACCTAGCCCAATGACCTTCTAGTGTCGAAAACCGTAAGATGCAAAATTCAATGAAATAGTTAGAGCCGTTTTTGATTAAATAAGTTTGATCCGCAGTGACCCAAAAATTATTCTCTAATCGAAATTTCTCGAACATGTGAGCTAGCCCATTAGTCTTTTCGTTCCCGAAAACTGTAGGATACTGTATTTAGTTCAAATCGTCTGAGCCATCTTTAAGATAAAATTAGCTTGACCCATAATAACACATTATCAAAATTACCCACTAATCGAATTTTCTCGAACATGTGACCAAGTCCAATTATCTTCTAGTGCCCGAAACAAATAAAATATGAAATTTCGTCAAAACTGTCTGAGCCGTTTTTTAGATAAAATTAGCTTGACCCACTCATCGAATTTTCTCGAGCATGTGACCTACACCAATGATTTTATCGTGCCCAGAAACAGGGGGATGACCACATCAGGAAACCCAGCCTAAGCCTTAAAGTTTGTGTACAGTGGGATACACAATTTAGTTCAAATCGTCCGAGCCGTTTTTAAGTTAAAAATACATTGACCCATAATTACCCATGACCGAAATGACCCACTAATCGAAATTTATAGAACATGTGACCAAGCCCAATAGTCTTCTCGTCCCCAAAAACCGTATGATACAAAGTTTATTTCAAATCGTCTGAGCAGTTTTAAAGTTAAAAATAGCTTGACTCTTAATGACCCATGACCAAAATGACCCACCAATCAAAATTTTTGGAACAAGTGACCTAGCCCAATAGTCTTCTCGTTCCCGAAAACTGTAGGATACAAAACTTAGTTCAAATCGTCTGAGACCTTTTAAGATTGAAATAGCTTGACCCATGATGACTAATGACTAAAATGACTCACTGATCGAAGTTTCTCGAACATGTAACCTAACCCAATAGTCTTCTCGTTCCCGAAAACTGTAGGATACTAAATTTAGTTCAGTAGAGACTCAGTTTTTAGACTCAGACGATTATCATTAAGTCTTTGAGCGCATTTTAAGATAAAAATAGCTTGACCTATAATGCTCCATGATCAAAATGACCCACTAATTAAATTTTCTCGAACGTGTAACCTAGCCCAACAGTCTTCTCGCGCCCGAAACCGTAGGATGTAAAATTTAGTCTAACTAGTCTGAACCGTTTACATAGATAAAATTAGCTTGACCCACAGTAATTCAAAAATGACCCACTAATCGAAAGTCCTCGAACATGTGACCCAGCCCAATAGCCTTGTCGTGTACGAAAAGAAAATGGTAGGATACAAAATTTAGTCAAAATCGTTTGAACTGTGTTTTAAATACAATTAGCATGACCCTGACACTTGATGAGCCAAAATGACCCACTAATTGAATTTTCTCGAACATTATGACCTAGCCCAATGATTTTCTGGTGCCTCAAAACGGCAGGATACAAAATTCCGTCAAAAACGTTATAGCCGATTTTAACATAAAATTTGCATATATATATATGATATAAAAATTTCTAGATCCAGCAACCGTTGACAGGCCAGCCACGATCTCTATAAATTTACACCAGATCATAGCACTATTATTCCACCGCCACAAAATACTAAAGCTGTTCCATTGTTCCATGCTATATGATGACGAATTATACTTCTTAGAGGCAGTCGCATGTGACCGGAGAACAGGCTAAGTAAATGAATCCAGACAGTTTCGCACTTAGGAAAGACAATGGTATTGACGAAACAACTGTTTATTAGATGACGTTGATGTAACAACTCCACTAAATATCATCAAAAACTCGAAGATATTTAATACATTAGATGACAGCACAAAGCTATGTTTTTTGAAGACTCTCTACCGATGAATACGTATTTTGACCCCCTAGTGACATGGCTTAGTTGACAGAAGAAAAACGTACCAAAATCTGTGTCCGAAGCCAATGTAACAGTATAAATATTACGAGATTTCTGCTCAAAGTTACAAACGCGCGAAATGCTAGTCCACTGACAGCCATGTTCGGCGGGAAACAAGGGGGCAGAAAAGGCGGGCCTGCTCGCTAATGGATGAAAAAATGAGGCCACGAGGGTGTGTCTCTGACGTATGACCAAAACTCTTTATCAGAAGCGGCAATTAAAAAAGTTAAAAATGCCTTTGAGCGCGAAAACGCCAGGAATCCTGGGATGCCGAATAATAATTAAATAGAAATAAAAATGGTATTACAAGAGTTCCAAAGAATAAAAATTCAATGTCTCAAAAGAAGAAATTAGGCAGGTGCGTATTAGAGGTAGTGTTGCAATTTAAGAGAATAAGGTTTTAATAAATACGTGTAGCTTTTAACAGATTAAGATTTTTAGAATGATAAATAAAAGAATATTTTGATTAAGTTATGGAATAAAATATAAAATAGATTTAAGAGATATTTTAAAAGAGAGGGAAAATTTAGAATTGTAATAATTTGGAATAATTTAACTAAGGAAAAATGGCGAATTTTTTTTATTATTACATATATATATATTCGAATACGATGTGAGTGTGGATATATATATATACGAGAAAGGAAGACCCAGCTATGATCGGTCAAAATTAACTTTGAGTTCAATTTCGTGACCCCTGACCAAAATGACCCACTAATCAAATTTTCTCGAACATGTGACCAAGTCCAATTGGCTTCTCGAGCCGAGCCCGAAACCTGTAGGATATAAAATTTAGTCAAACGAGTCTGAGCCGAATTTTAGATAAATTTAGCTTGACCCAGAGTGACCCAAAAATGACCCACTAATCGGATTTTTTCGATCATGTGAAATAGCCCAATGATTTTCGCGTGCCCAAAAACCGTAGGATACAAAATTTAGTTCAAATCGTCGGAACCGTTTTTAAGATAAAATAACTTGACCTATAATGACCCACGATCAAAATGACCCACTAATAAAAATTTCTCGAACATTTGACATAGACCAATAGTCTTCTCGTTCCCTAAAAATGATTATACTAAATTTAGTTCAAATCCTCTGAGCTGTTTTTAAGATAAAAATAGCTTGACCCATATTTATCCATGACCAAAATGACCCACTATTCGAAAGTTTACGAACATGTGACCCAGACCAATGGTCTGCAGGGTAGTCCAATAGTCGAAATAGTAAAATACAAAATTTAGTCAAAATCGTTTGAATCGTTTAGATACAATTAGCTGGACCCTGACCCATGGTGACCTAAAATGACCCACTAATCGAATTTTCTCGAACATATGACCTAGCCCAATGGTTTTCTGGTGCCCCAAAATAGTAGAATACATCTACAGATGTGTTTTGGACGTAGGACGCAGGATAAAATTCGTCCAGATTTTATTCAGTGTTTCACATATACGTATGGACAAAATATGTGCAACATGTCTAATTCGGTTTAGCACGTAAATTGGATAAAAACCGAATCTGCCATGGTCATGTACCTATCGACGAAATATATACAATATATGGATCTAGACGTAATCCAGACGGAAAATAAACAAGTCATCCGCCATTTCCTGTCTATTATATATATATATATATATATATATATATATATATATATATGTAACCACACACACACACAGAAGATTTGCTGGTATCAGAATATATGATGTGTAATATGTATATGATTGCTGTGCATAGGCTACGCACACATGAAAACATTTCATGTGTGACCTAAAAATGACCCACTAATCGGATTTTTTCGATCATGTGAAATAGCCCAATGATTTTCTCGGATGATTTCAATGATTCTTTTGGAAATCAAATTAGTAGCAAAGCCTCCTTTATTCACAAAATTTTATATAAACGGATTATAACTCCACATCAGCGAATTAATGAATCAGCGCTTCAAAGCTTGGAATATTTTTTTTGATCGTGCAACAAATGTCGCAATCCATGTAGTTAAGTATATTTTAGATTTCTTTCCATGTTTTATCGTGATGGTGTTGCTACATTACATGAAACATTTCTTTAAGGGCTCGTTTTTGTTACTTTTTTGATTTATTATTTGTGACCCATTTTTTTAGAGATCCCTTGGAAAATTAGAAAAAAGTCGAAACCAGATTTTCATTTTGTACACCAGAATCTTGTTGTACACCAGAATTATGAAAATCCATGAAACATATGCATGTTTCTAAGCTTTTTCTCAGTCATAATGTATATTATTAGAAATTATACAAATAGCATGAGAATTACAGCATAACAAAAATCAGATTGTTTCAAAATGTCAGCCACCCTACGGAAACAAGTTTTTCAATTTATAATTTTTTATACATCGTTTTGAATTTTTTTTTTAAATTGAAAAAATTAACTTGCCACCTTTTTGAAACAAGATGGCGCATGTAGCTGTCCAACGAACTCGGTCGAGACCTTGGTATGTTCTGTACACATGATCAGTCACATTCATATCGGTTCATAAATACGAGAGTTACAGCACAACAAACATCAGATTGTTTCAAAATCTCAGCATTCTAGAATTTCAAACTGCCATATCTCAGCCATTTTGTAAGATATAGCAAAAACAAAAAATGTTCCAGAATCCTTGTATCACGTTCTAATACTTAACAGAAACAAATTTTCAATTTATAATTTTTTGTACGCCTTTTTAATTTTTAAAAAATTAAAAAAAAATAACTGGCCGCCATTTTGAAACAAGATGGCGGAGGAAGCTGTCCAACGAACTCGGTCGAGACCTTGGTATATCCTATACACATTCTCAGTCATAACATGACATATGTCAGCATGACATATGTCAGATACACACACACACACACACACACACACACACATATCTATATATATATATATATATATATATATGTATATATCAATATTTGAACAGAGGGTGGTTTGGGGGTCCGGGGGTCATAATCGGTGAAAATATACCAAATATTTTGGAATTGCTTTCCTCCGAATGGCGCAATAGGTAGCTTTTTGTAATGAAAGCTACCTAAAAAAAGTTTGAAAATTATTAGCAGTTGCTTATCATTTGATTATAGTTACTTCAGTTCCTTTATAAAAGTTCAAATTTATTAACAATCTTTTAATTTTTCTTTAAACTTATTTATACCCAATTCTTAATTGGACCTCTAAGTTTTTGTATTTTACAAATTTTATAAGATTTAACCTCTAATGAAAGATTTTACTCAAATGTTATTTATTTATTATCATATTGTGTGTCTTAATTTCTCTATTTACTTATTATTAATAATTTTAAAATAAAGTCCGAATTAAATTTCTAAACAATATGTATTATTATATTATTGTAGGTCCATTTTGTGAAAGTAACCGATATTTTTGTGAAATATATTTTATTGTGAAAATAAAATTTTTAGCGCGAAAGATTAAATCCAGTTATTCAAATTCAAATTAAACATTTCTGGATAATAACTTCTTTAAGACATTCTGCTAAAGTTTTCCTTTCTGGTGAGCTTTATTTTGGTACTTTTATGTTAGTTCTTTTAACTACTTCTATAGCAAAATATTAATTTATAAATGTAAATTTTGTGTAGAGTATGATCAGCTGAAATCTTCCGGACATTCCCGGATTGCACGTGCGAACACAATTTTACAGTTTATGGTATGACTAATATGGTTCAGAATATGTAATTAAACATATTGTTATTGTAATCATATGTATTTTGTATCTTATCTCAAATATATTATTTCAGTGTTTTCAAGCTTCTTCTAAACACTAATTATTTCATAAACTGACCCACATATCATTGGCATTATAAATAGGAAGTATTGGTGACTTCTTTACTTTTTAGTTGTTAGAGATTTTTATATTACTGAATGTCTTCAACTTTCTTAAACAGTGGAATGTATCCAAAACTTTGGTCGAACAATTCGAATCTTGAACAAGAGATTTGAGCAAGATTTTGTTTTATTTCTCAGATAGAAGTTTGGTTTTCGATCATACCTGGTGAGGGATAGAAAAAAAGTAACCCAGTTTAATATTTTTCTTTTCGTTTTCTTTTTTTCTTTCTTTCTTTTTCGTCATTGGACTAAAGTTCGAAAACCAGGTGCGTTCGTACTATAGCTAGTTACATAAATATTCAGATCTTGATGATTTTTCATTCTGTGAAATGAATTATATCGTCGGCAGATTAATTTCTGTAATACAATAAGTATCTCGGTTTCTTGGCGATTAAAACTCGGAAGCTCCTATAACAAAAAAAGCACCAATTAAAAAAAAATCAAATTCTTAATAAATATTTTTATTAATATCTTCTAAAGTTTTGATTCGATTTTCATAAAATTTAAAATGTCTCGACAAAATTATGCAAAGATAATATATCTTAAATTTCAAACCGTTTGGTTGGGTAGTTTTTGCGCTGTTATATGCGGACAGACGGACGGATCAGACGACGACTGTAGGTGCTACGTATTTATTTAATTACGATCACCTATAAAACGTGTGCATTAAAGGAATTTTTGAAACTTCGAAAAATATTAATGAAAAGCTCTTCATACTTCATTTCTTTTGCAAATAAAATGCACAGAGCGAAATACTTTATACTTATTAATTTTTATTTCAAATCGTATGTATATTCTGATTATACCTTAAACTTACATTCTAAGGATATATGATTTAAAGAATTTATTAAGAAATATACAGACGATTTTGAGGATTTTCATGCATTTAAAAGAATATTCACAAGCTGTCGCTACACAATTGATTATTCATAATTTTAAACTAATGTCGATAGCAATTCATGTTCTAATATACGGACGAAATATCGATAACAGAATTTTCATCTGCTAAAAAATCAATAAATTTGGATTTTTGCTCTGCATTATTTTATATAATATACAAAACAATGTATATGGTGATTATTATGATTTTTAGTGCTTGTCAGAAATGTCAAGATCTGAGAGTAACGTACATCTTGAATAAATTCAATGTTTTCGATATATATTTTTTTTTTATCGAATATCATAAGTAACAGCTTTTTAGCTTACAGGCTATCAAAGCCTGAGAGCTAATGTGCCCGCCGGGTCTGTATGTACGTATGTACGTAACGCGATAACTCTTGACAGAAATCACCGTTTTGCTTCAAATTTTGTTTATAGGTTCATTGTGATAAGGCGTTTCCCTGATAAGTTTTGGGGTTCATTGGTTAAGAGGAGAACGGGGTGGAGGGTAACCCCCTTAATTTAGATAATTGGGTTTTCCATGCAGCAGTATCCGATTTTTTTCAAATTTTGTATATAGGTTCATTGTGATGAGGCGCTTCCCTTATTAGTTTTGGGGGTTCATTAGTTAAAGTATAAAGGAGGATACGGGGGGCTAATTCCCCTTAATTTATATAAGTGGGTTTTTCATGCAGAATTATCCGATTTTCTTCAAATTTTGTATATACATTCATTGTAATAGGGCACTTCTCTGATTATCTATGGGAGTTCATTGGTTAATTATAAGGGTGAACGGGGGGTTGAATCCCCTTAATATATTTAGTGCGAATAGCCTGTGAGCTCAATGAACTTAGTTTAACTGCGCAGTTTTCTTTTTATTTTATTATGAACATTTATCATTTAACAATTACTTCATTAGGTATTGAATATTGGTCTAAATTTTCTTGAGTGATTGCATATACAGGGTTTTCGGCTTTGGTCGCGAAAAACTGGGAGAGGTTATAGTTCACAATAAGATAATCGCACATGTATATTATAAAGGACAAACGTGTCCGTGCGTAACGCTGACGTCATTTTGAGAATGGCAACACTTGACGATGAAACGTCGGTTTTGCGACTTTTGCTACTGCAATTTTTTAGTTTCTAAATATCGCACTTTTTACATTTTTACACAGTTAGATAGAGAAAAAAATGTAATTTCAAATGCATTTTTTTAACTGTATCTTAATTAGTGCTCCCGATGCGATACGTATTTCAGTTATACGTTTAACCGATATACGTATATACGTATAATACATGTTAATGTCGTAAGTAAATGAAGACTTCGAATTAGGTTAAATATTATATTGACTTTTATTTACAAAAAAAAAGTATATACAGATTAGCATGATTAATCTTTAACATCGTCGTTGACAGTCCATGTCTTTCGTAACTTTAGTTACATACGTCTTTCTCTTCCAACATCATCTCGTCCTCTGGTTCTGGCGGGAAGTTTCACAGCTTGAGAAATGGTGGCGCTGCTCTCAGTGCGTATCTACTGCCGGGTCGTTGCCATTCTGACACTCGGCCATTCGACTTACCATGACCTCATGGCGACGTTGCCAGGAACTCAAAATTGAAAAGGAAAAAAGCAACAGCAAGGGAAAACAAACAGGTTTTTTTAAACAAATATATATAGTAACTGATGAATAGTGGTGATGATTTTTCTTTGTTTGTTCGTCTTCGTCGTCATCTTATAGTCGTAACATTCGTCTTAAAATCTAAAGATCATCGTAATATTACCACATATTCGTCGAATGAATTTAATTGAATACATCATTTCGTCTTGCTGTATACATGCGATAAAATTTTTATAAACTTATCTTCGTAAACCAAATTGAAATGAAACCAAATATTAATACATATACACTTGAAAATAAAAATAATAAGAGAATCTTTCTTGACAAAATTGGAAAACACAAAAATATACTTGAATAATCAATGAAAGACGTCGTGTAATAATATAAGACAAAAATATAGAAAATATGTACAGTATAAGAATAAAAAAAAGCGTTGAATTTCATCTTTTACGTGGTTGACCACGGTTTCATCATATCAACTGCAGTGGATGTTGTGTTTGGACCCTCATGGTGTCCAACCTTTTCTACCTCGTATCTGTCATGACTGTTAACAGCTTTGACTTTATATGGACCAAAATATTTGATTCGAAGTTTCAGGCCTGGTCCGAATTGAGTACGCTTAATTGCGATTAAGTCACCAACCTGATATACTTTGGGCGGTTTTCTACGTTTGTCATAAAATCGTTTGCTTTGTTGTTGGTGTTGAATAATGTTATTTTTAGCGATTTCTCTTAACTCGGTTTTAGTATCTAATGCAACGTTGGCAAGCTCTTCTTCTAGGAGTTGTATTATGCGAATGTCATCTTTATTTTTCATTTTAATCCCAACCAACAATTCGAATGGGGAAAACTGTGTTGTATCTGACTTTGTACTATTGATAATTCTTTGTACTGAAGGGACATGTTTGTACCATTTGGTGGGATCATCCAAAGATAACTTAGTGAGAACTGGGATCGGCGTGGCATGGAATCGTTCGACTTGGCCATTTCCACGTGGTACACCAGTAGCGATTGGGACATAATCCATGTGCTTGCTCTTCCTCACAAAATGTTATAAAATCGGTTGACGTAAAAGCAGGGCCTTTGTCGCAAATAATGCGACGTGGATTTCCAAAGACAGTTTGTTGGAGTTTAAGCTTGTCTAAAGCATCACGGGCAGTTGTGGATTTTACAGGATATATCCACATGAATTTAGTAAATGCATCGACTACCGTCAAGAGATGCTTATAATTTTTATTCGTCGACGGTAACGGTCCTAGAAAATCGACATGGTACGTATCAAGAGGAGTGTCACCTTTGGGAATTGGGTGAAGGAAACCTTCGGACTTTCCAGACTTCCTGGAAGACGAAATGCATGGCACACAGTTAGCAATGACAGTTTGTACCAGTTTATTAAGATTTGGAATGTAATAGTCTCTGTTAAGGAAAACCGCAGTTTTTTGAGTGGAAAAGGGACTTTTAGAATGTGCATCTTGTATAATTTGATTTTGCATAGCTTGTGGGACAACTAATAGTTCGCGATCTTGAACAAGTTTATAAAGTACACCGTTCTTTAAGAAAAAATGATTTACCGGTGAATGCTCAACAGCTTGCTTCATACTACTTATAAAATCATCAGTGGCTTGAGATGCAATGATTTCTTGTGTAATTTCGTTATGTGTGACTAACATTACTGGGTATCGACTTAACGCGTCGAAGTGTTGCATTTGTTTTGCAGCTCTGTGAGCAACAACAAAATTAAAATCTTGGAGAAAAAGAGCCCATCTGGCAATCTTTGCACTAATCTCAGTTTTATCCATAGTTTTTTGGAAGGCTTCACAATCTGTGACAATTTTGAATTTAGTTCCATGTAAATACACTCTGAATTTTTTTAATGCTTCAACGACCGCTAAAACGTCTAATTCATAACTGTGTAATTTTTCTTGTGCAGGGGATGTCTTTCTACTCATGTATAAAACAGGATGAAATTTGACATCGGCCGATTTTTGTAAAAGAACTGCACCGAAACCAAACTTAGATGCATCTGTATGTACTTCTAATTCAGAACCGGGGACAAAAAGATGAAGAACAGGTTCAGTTGTAAGCAGCTTTTTTAGAGTGGAAAATGCAGCTTGTTGCTCTGCGCCAAAATGAAATATAGAATTATTTCTGAGAAGATCACTTAGGGGTTTTGCAATGGCTGCATATCCTGAGATATACTTGCGAAAATAATCCGTTAAACCTAAAAAGAATTGTAAATATTTAGCATTCTAGGGTTCTGGAAAATTTTGTACAGCTTTGATTTTCAAGGGCGATGGTTATTTTCTATCACGTGTCCTAAGAATTCAACTTTACGGACAAGAAATTGACATTTTTTGAAATTAATGTTCAAACCATAGCTTGAAGCTACTTGTAGGACGCGTTTCAGTTTAGCAAGTCCGTCTTCTTCAGTTTTCGCAGGTATGATAAAGTCATCCATATATAAAATTAATGTGCCGTCTGTTAATAAAGGACAAAAAACACAAGCTAAATATCTGTTGAAAGCAGCAGGGCTAATGCTCAACCTGAAAGGGGCCTTTAAAAATTCAAACTGACCATCATGAGTGATGAAAGCAGTATATTTAGTACTGTTAGGATCTATATCCACATGGAAAAAACCATTTTTGAGATCAATTGATGTAAACACTTGGGCACTTTGCAATTGATCCAAAACATCATCAATGAGGCGTAAAGGGTAATTATCCCTAACAATTTTTTTGTTTAATTTTCTATATTCAATACATAAACGTGTAGAATTATCTTTCTTTTTAACAAGGACTATTGGACCGGCATAGTCGCTACAGGATGGTTTAATGATGCCTTCTTTGAGCCATTGCTCAATTTGAGCAGAAACAAGTTGTTTTTCAGGCAATGACATTCGACGAGCTTGTTGACAAACGGGAATATCATCTTTTAATATAATGGACATCTTTAGATTGGTGGTGCGCGTTTTGATTGGTTTATAACTATGAATTAAATTATACACTTCTTGTTTGCATGCTTTATCACGAATATGACTTAAATCTACGTTAAGGGGATCTTCAACAGCATTTACTAAATGTACAAACAAATTATCATCAGATTCTGGTTTACTAAGAGAAATACCAGTTTTGTCGCAAAGTAATGTGCCTTGAGTAATTATATCTGTACCAATAATAAGTGGGAGATGCATGTGATTCTTTTCAATGACATATATAGTTGTAGAAAAAATAGTATTATCAATATCAATGTTACCAGAAAATGAGCCAACTGGTTTAGAATTACCACTACCAAACCCTGTTAATGTTAAACCCACGGGTGTTAATGCTGACAAACCCAGTTGTGCATAAATATCTTCGCGAAGTAAAGTAAAATTGCTTCCTGTATCGATGAGAGCATCAATCGTAACACCAGAAATTTTAACTAATTTATGCATTTCATTACGAGAACACGTTAGAACATTAACTTGAGAACGATCATTCGAATTTTTTGCATCCTTTGATTTATCACATTGAAATGATTTATGCCCGTACCGATTACAAGCAAAACAGAGGGGACCTTTATCTTTATTTTTACAGTCTATACTCACGTGATTTTTTTGGCCACAATTGTAACAGAACTTAACATTACGATTTTCGGAATTCTGGGAATTAAATAATGACTCAGCATTATCTGGTTTAGATTTAAATTTAGGAACAAATTTTTCATTGTGTTTCGGTTTTTCATCTCGAAAATGGCGCTTATTCTTGATAAAGTCGTTTCGGATTTTATCGTAAATTTATAACTTTTGTTTAAATTCCATGATAGTTTTACATTCATAAAAGATAGATTTCTGAAAAACAGAATCAGGAATACCTTTAATTATGTATTGCATAAGAGCAGAATCTTCGATATTACCGCGTGAACCCAACTGCTTCATGATTAGAAAATATTCATCCAATGACTCATTTTCATTTAATTTTCGCGCATTTAAAATTTCATGTAATTCAGCAGAATTATATAATTCCCCAAATTCGGCAAGAAGCAACTCTTTCAACTTATTTCATGAATTTATGTGACTCTCTGTTTGAACTAATAATAGCGCTTTACCTGTTAAGGATCTTTTGGCGATTAAAAATTTATGCAGTTCAGACAAATTAAAAATATTAGCTACATCTTCAAAATCGGTTAACCATTTACGAATACTTTGAAAAGAACTGCCGTCGAACGGCGCAAGAACAGTTTCGATATCATGAAAATTTACAGTACTTGGCAAAACATGTTGAACTGGAAAATGCTTGTTAGGTGAATGAGAAAATTCTTCGTTAGTGCTTAAAATACTCGAACCCGGTACATTACTTTGATTATTTTCAACATTATCAGAATTTAACTCAAAATCAGATTCTGCGTCGCTTTCGTTTTGTAAGATATTAGCTTGTAGCAATGTTAAGTCTGAAAGATACGTAATTAAACGTGTAGCAATGTCAACTAAATTTCCCGCGCTGTCAACACAAAGTAGATTGCATAAAGTAATTAAATCATTCAAAGAAAATTCGGCTTTAATTTTATCGACTTTCTTTTTAAACTCATCTGAATCCGTGTCAAAATTAAATCCAGTAAATTCTCGTATTCGTTTCCTGTTGGAACGATCCCCGTCATTATCATATAAAAATCGATGGAAAAGTTTAATCTTATTTGTTTTTTCATTCTTTAAAACAGTTTCCAGTTCAGCTATTTCCACTAGTTTCATGATTAATTTTGAAATATACAAAAGAAAGAGAAGAAGAAAAAAAAATGAACTCACCGCAAAAATATATTCTTTAGATAGAATGAAGAAAAAATAATTCTCCGTCGGCACGACATATAAGAACAAAGGCTGCTTCAGTCTCTATTTATTTTTGTTCCTTCCTCCTTTTTCTTTTCTCTTAATCATCTATAGTGCAGCGTCGTTGTAGTAAAATTATAAACATCCAGGCTCTTTTTGTTTGTTCTTTGTCGTGGAATAACTGCTGGTACCTTTTGCTGCTTCTTTTAGCACTGTAAATATCCTAGAATAGGAGAGTGGCGTCGTATTTGTCTAGTTTTTTTTTTTAATTCTTTATTCAACCGGCTGTGCCCCCATGTTAATGTCGTAAGTAAATGAAGACTTCGAATTAGGTTAAATATTATATTGACTACTATTTACAAAAAAAAAGTATATACAGATTTGCATGATTAATCTTTAACATCGTCGTTGACAGTACATGTCTTTCGTAACTTTAGTTACATACGTCTTTCCCTTCCAACATCATCTCGTCCTCTGGGTCTGGCGGGAAGTTTCACCGCTTGAGAAATGGTGGCGCTGCTCTCAGTGCGTATCTACTGCCGGGTCATTGCCATTCTGACATACATATACCTTAAACTATACGTTTAAGCGTATCCGGATACGTATAAGCGTATATCGGTTAAACGTATAATTGAAGTATACGTTTAATTCAAATATACGTATATTTAAAGTATCGTATTTACTTTTAATGCAAATGGAGCTCATCAGTGTTACGTCATTGAACGGAGAACAAGTTGTAAATCTGTGGCGTTACTTTAGCAATTTGCATAATATGTTTCATACATAGAATCTGTTTATTTTTACATATAAACGATTATTCTAAATATATAACGGAAGTAAAAACACCTTTTGAGAAAATAAGGTGAATATGCACGTTTCAGATTTATTGTTAATCCTTATTAAGCATATATTCTTTCTTTTTTAATTTTTAAAAACAATATTTATTTTTGTGTGCGTATACTCAAATTTCGCCCGGGGACGGGGAAGAGGGGGGGGGGGGGTTCAAATGATGTTCTTTCCACGGTGCTAATGTTTTCTACTCTGCAATTTCGTACGCAATTTCACTACGCAATTTCAAACTAAACAACTCAACACTCACAATTTCAAAAACTACGCAATTTCATTTTTTTAATCCATGACACTCGTGGTATTTTTTATACAAAGTGTATGTGGATTACAAGATATTACGTTTTAAGAATTGTTGTTAATCTTGACAAATTTATTTTTTTGTGCTAGTACCTATAAATTTTGATTACTTATAGCCTGACAAATAATCGTCACTGCAGGTTTCGGAACGCAATCACACAAGCTTAAAATGACTTGCCTTCTCTTTTCTGTTTTGCTGTAAAACGTATTTTCAAAATATTTTTAATATAGAATAAAGTATTCTTAAATAAAATAAAATATGTTTAGTTAGTTATTTTTTACGGCCGATTATCTGCACTACGGATATAGGCCAAGGGGAGAGTGCCCTCCGTGGGGATCTTTAAAATAAAAAATGAGATTATGAAACTTCCCAGGAGGATTGATCAATGTCAGTATAAAATAAGAAGTCAATGCAAATTTGTGTTCTGTAAAACTAATGTTTCGGGTGAAATGTCCACGGCATAAATCAAAATAAGCTATGTGCGTGTGCTACAGATATGCGAAAGATAAATCATTTCATAGTAAATCATTTGATAATTAATAGTTTAGATTTGAGGGGGGGGGGGACAAAATCTAAACTGAGAAAAAAATATTAAGATTTTTTCTTTTTTTTGCAAGTGCCGGCTGCACAGGACACAGCGGGTGTTTCCCAAAGTCTCTGATCCGCAGACCAGCAGGAGAAAGGCATAATATTTTAAGCAATGAACGAAAACTGTTTAAACGTTTATACGATGTCACCGTTTAACCGCTGGTGTAAGATCCGTATATACGACGTACCGTATATGCTCTTTCGTATAATACGTATAACCGCCTTGGTCGTATCATACGTATCTAGAATCTGCACCCCGTATAATACGTATTATACGTATACTCGTATAAACGTTTAATAGGGAGCACTAATCTTAATTGGCTGATTTATTATAGCATTTGAATTAAATTTCAAGAATGATTTTTTAATCTATCTCTATCGCTTGCAGACGATTACAAAATATTACGTTGAGTAAAAAGTTTTCCGCTAAGGGGAGATACCTTCGTTCAAACAGCTGTCATTTGTGCGGTTGTTAGCTTTTCAGTCAACCAATTTTTTGCATTCGAAAGCCGAGCACAGGAACTGTATGACTGTGTAATCCTAATAATATTATAAATCTGATTGTGTGCAAATGTTAGGCTGAAGCCAGCGTCAAAATGGAGCATTTAATGATCTTGTATCTTTGCATATAGGTTGATTATTACCCTCAAATGAACATAGGCTGGTTTTTATTTATTTTATTTAAATATTTTTCTTAATAATTCGAAATTTCGTTATTTTCATAGAGAATAAATGGACATTTTTTTCGTGTAATATTTTAAAATGGTTAAATTTACTTTACCGTTTCTAATACTTTATCGTTGCCAAAACTAATTCAAAACCCGGAATAATAATTTTTACTCAACAACTTAGTTTCAATTGAAAAATTTTCACGCGAAAAATGAAAATGGAATTAAAAAATTAAAGAATTAAAAAGAAGATTAAATAATATTATTAGAAATAAAACGTACTTTTTTTAGTTTTTGATAATAATACAAGGTTTCAATATACGTAACCATAGGAAACAGGCGAATATGACGTCATTCATCGAAAATAAAACGGATATGCTTTGATTGGTGAAATAAAATGATCTTGGGTTTTTTCTTCCCTTTTTTTCTTTTTCTTTTTCTTTTTTTTTTTTTTTTTTTTTTTGTATGGGAACAATTCTTGGCGTTTTACCGTCTGCGCACGGCTAATATAACTATACCGTATTTTTTATTTAAATTTTAAAAAAGTAAAAAGAAGTTTCAAAAGAAAATGGTCAATAATATGCTCCGCAAATTTATCCATGTCGAAAATGATGTCATGGATAGCGAGAAATAGTTATTCTCATTCTTAAAACTAAAAGAAATAACTCGATTACCTAAAAAAAAATGAATGTTAATAGTTCCATTTTTGTTGATAAAACCTGAATATTTAATATTATTTCGTTAAAGTAACATAATTTCCCCTATGCCAGTATTGAAATTAATTGCCTGGAAAGAAAATTAACAAGAATCATGTCATTAAAAAGGGATTTCTCTGGGGAAAAAGAGACGTCATATTTGAAATAAAACGGGAATTTTCCAATATGTTTTAAAATAAGTGTGAATCAATTCCTTACATTAATAATACAAGGATCAGTAAGTATAGAAAGTAGATGCGTTTCACGCCATACTTATAACGAAAAATTAATTTTTTTTTTATCTATACTGATTATTAAGCATGAGTATCCGTTGTATACATATGAGAGTTTTCTGCTAAAAATCACATAATAATTTTAAGAAAGGAAAATGAACACGAATCTATTATATTAAAATCTGACCGTGTGTTTGTATTCCTAGACTATCGAACGCAACGCGATTTATTTAATACCGGTTATCATTGATCCGAAGATGTCACACAAACTCTCAGAATTAAAGAAATAAATTAGATGCTAAGATTTTGTAAATTTCAACGAAGTTTATCTAAAAACGGGAAGTAAATTACTCCATATTTGTGTATAAAAAGGGGAAATAAAACAGATCAATATATTTTTTACATTATTTTCTCATTAAAACTGAAAAACAGAATTTATTTTCATTTTAAATAGATGGTGAAAACAAAATCTTGATTTCAGTAAATTATCCGAAAAATAAAAACATATTTTCACATATTCAAACTTCATGAATCAATTGTTTCTGGAGAACAAAAATTGCCTGTCAACATACTGTCATTTAGAAAACAAGATTTGTTTCAGCTATACATTAAACCAAGGAGGCAGAATTGAATTTAAAGAAAAAGCATATACTATTTCCAATTAGTGTTTTTTTGAAGAATAGCTGTTAAAACGTTTCACAAAGGCATTAAAAGTAAAATTGTTTATCAGGTAAAATTGACATTTATTTTTACCCAATTCGTCTATTTCCATGATTTTATTTGGCCCTCCTTTTTGCATTGGTTGCAATTTCATTTTCGCGATTATTTGGCACAAAATTTCACTTTTTTAAGACTGAGTTATGTCAAGGTCCCTATAACAAAAAATACCGTATTGTCTCCTATGAAATGTGATAAATAGTTAGTTAATTATTAACGTTTTTAATTATCGGGAGTGAAACATTTTGCTTAATTAATGTATTTATGCTTCTTTTAATTTTGCGTGAACGAAGTCACGGGTAACAGCTAGTTTACTATGTGTTCGATAATAAACTCAGTGCGACTGAATGCCACAGAAAAATGTGGGAAAGTTTAGGAATTAATAATGTTTCTTATGATACAGTCAAAGTTTGGTTTCGGAAGTTTAAAGCTGGAAATTTCTAGAGTAAAGATGAACCACGTTCCGGCCGCCCTATTGAAGTTGATTGTGAGCAGATAAAGCGAATCATTGATCAAGACAGAAATGTTTCAACACTAACTATTGCGTTAGAGCTTAAAGTTTGCCAAAAAACAATAGTTAACGCACTAAAACGCATAAACCTAATGTTTAACTTCAACCGCTGGTTGCCTCACGAATTGACTGCTGAAGACAAGCGCAGGAGAAAAAACTGTTTTTTGGCTTTGCTCAAAGATCAAAGGAAAGATAATATTCTGGATAGAATAGTGACCTGTGATGAAAAAGGGGTGTACTACAACAATACAAGCCATAAAAGAGGGTGGTCAGCACCTGGGAAACAGCTGGATCGGTTGCAAGACGTGCCTTAATTAACAAGAATCTGCTCCTCTGCATCTGGGGGCATTGTCGTGGAATTCTGTACAAAGAGTACCTGAAAAACGGACAGACTATTAACAGTGCAATATACAACAACATGCAAATCAATGTTCGCGATGCCATTCGCGAAAAACGAAGAAAGGAGTTCAGACGGAAGGTTGTTCTCTTTCATCATGATAACGCCCTGCCACACGTTAGTACGATGACCGGCTGGACGCTCTACAAGTTGGAGTGGGATTTGATGCAACATCCTCCATACAGCTTCAACATGTCCCCTTCAGATTTCTATCTTTTTTCACATCTGCAGCTGCATCTTGATGGAACAATCTTCCATTCATATGAATAGGTCCGAGGCTAACGAAAAATAAAGGCTACCGCGGTGCTTTACGCATATCTTTTTTTACAGACCGCGGGAATCACGTGATGCTCGAATCCACCAATGCAGTTGTACGAAAAGAGCAGCACGTCACTCTAGCGGTCTGTAAAAAAAGGTAAGTGGAATGCACCGCGGTAGCCTGTCTTTTTCGTTAGCCTCGATAGGTGATAAATGAGGTCGATGTCTTTCTGGACTCGTGCATGCCACAATCTTTCGCAGAAGTGATTGAAAAGTTGCCAAAACGTTCGCAAACGATTGTAGATTTAAACAGAGATTAGTATCCTCATTAGCTTTGATGATATCGTATGTATTTATCATTTTACAATAAAAAAATCAATGGCGGAAAACTTTTTACTCAACCTGATATTAATCTGTTTGCACTTTAAACAATATAAAATGTCCAGCATTTGTTTAAATCTAATATTTAATGACGAAATTAAAACTTCATTAAGCAATAAATAAAATAGCGTAAATAAAACACAAATTTAACAGACATGTAATCGAAATAAACGCTTAAAACAGTTGAAATTATCAGAATTAAAATTTAAAAAAACTGGTGTAGATAATGAAATTTTTAACGATTTCTTCGGCTATTAACTTCTGGCACGAAGCTAATACGACATTTCCGCGTTTAATAAAAATCAAAATTTTATTTGAATATATAATTGACACATTTCATATAAAAATGTACTTTGATGTTATTATGGGGCAATCTAAAATTATTAAATGTAAATATATATTAGTGTTTTCAATAAAAAATAAATAAATGGTTTTCACATATATTCTCTATCCCGGGAAGCCCTTGTTGGATGCCCTAGTTACCGTAAAATCCGGGACGAAATACACTTAAGAATAAAGAAGAACAGTATATTATGAAACGCTTTTACCACAATCAGAATATTGTTCAGAAATTGTATTTGTCAGTTGTAGGGAAACTACGGATTACCGAGGTAACCTCCAGCCGTGTCTCCGCCGCCGTCTTAACTAAGGCTGGCCATCCATTGCCGTACCACCCCCGGCCCCACACCCCCTGGCCGTGCCGCATGCATCACCGATTCGGGAGCCCTGTAATGAGGAAAATGGCGTCTTTTAAGAAAAAAGTGATTTCTTAATGATTTATGTGCTATAAGATCATGTTATCATGCTATAATATACAGAATAAACTGATATTTTAATTTTTGAGCAACCAACATCTTAATTAGTTAATTAAACAAAGAATAGAAAATATCAATTTCCAAGAAAAAAAGGTGATTTTTTATAATATAAGTGAGTAATAAAAAAAAAGTGAGTATTAATTAATATTAAACATGATGCAAAACAAATGGAAAATATCGATTTTTAAGGAAAAAGATGATTTTAAATGGGTTTTACACATGTTTTCAGATTTCATTCTACTGTAGAACACTAGTTTTTAGAATTTTACCCCTTACATGAACCACACCCCAAGAAATAATAATAATTTTTCAAAACAAATTAATTCAAAACAAACAAATTAATATTTAACCTAATACACATCTAGAAATGACACATTAAAAAAAACTTTACTGGAAAAACAAAATTATTTGAAAATATCTTCACCAATGCCGATTTCCAGCTGGTGGGAAAAGATGAATTTAACGCTACTGTACAATTTATCCAATAATTTATGTAGTTTGTTACATTAAGTTAAACATTTCAGAATACGAGAACGTGCATATAAAATAATTGCTCGTTTGCGTTATACGAAGAATTGGACTATATTAATTGAATGTTAATACATTTATATAAATGAAACCATTACGCATAATATGATATAAAAAACAACGAAAACATTTGAAAAAAGACATCAGGGTTTTTCAGAAAAAACACAAACAAAAAAAAAGATAAACGGTAAAAATATTGTTTTTGCTGTTTTAAAAATTTTATTTTTGCGTTTTCAGCTAACACAAATTATAATATCGTAACTCATATTATCTGAATAATAAAATTTTCTGCCAAGCAGTGTTGACAGTTGGGCTAGATCCTTTTATGCAGATTTATTCACACCCCCTGCCCGTGACGCTTCCATTACTGATTCGGGAGCCCCCGTAATGAGGAAAATGGTTTCTTTTAAGAAAAAAGTGATTTCTTACTAATTTAAGTGCTATAAGATCAGGTTATCAAGCTATAAGATACACAATAAACTTATATTTTAATTTGTGAACAACCAACATCTTAATTAGTATTAATAATTAAACTAAAGAATGGAAAATATCAATTTCCAAGGAAAAAAGGTGATTTTTTATACTATAAGAGAGTAATCCAGCTATAATATTAAGGTTCAACTTACAATTTAATATTTAAACAACCAACACGTTAATAAATATTAAACAAGACGCAAAACAAATGGAAAATATTGATTTTAAATGAGTTTTACACATGTTTTCAGGTTTCATTATACTGTCGAACACTAGTTTTTAGAAATTTACCACTTGCACTACCGACATACCAAGAAATAACAATAATTAATCAAATCAAATTAATTTTAAACAAAACAAATTAATTTTTAACCTAATACATAGCTAAAAATGACACATTTAAAAAAATAACTTTACTGGAAAAACAAAATTATTTGAAAATATCTTCACCAATGCCTGATTGATATAAATTTTTTGATGAATATGTCAGTCTTATTTAATGACAAATTAGTTTGGTCGTAGGAAAGGAATTTTTTACTGTTTTACATCTTAAAACATGGAAGCAATTATCAATTATCATAATATAACCTATAGGAAAGAAGGACCAAATAAATATTTATATTTCATATTTTAAAAAATATATCTATTTTTCATAAATTGCTTTTGACATGTTTAAGCACAAAATTATATATATATATATATATATATATATATATTGCATAACGGTAAGCGGACGCACTCTGTATACATTAAACAACATATTTTCATGTTTTGAAAAGGAAAATTTGTTCCATTGTTTTACATGTATTGAATTTTACTTGATTTTTAAAAGCAAGTCCAAATAAATTCTGTCATAACATTTTATTTTGAAAGATTTTTGATATTTTACTTTATGAAACTGGAATAAATTGAATAATAGCAACATTTTAATTAAATAATTTGTTTGAAATTTCACAAATCGAATAGCATGAAGTCCATATGATTATGCAAATCATATGCGCGTGATTAAAGCAATCCTAGAGAAATGAAGACAAATCATTAAGCAATTAGAGACAACGGATTCTAATACAATCTTGTGGGATCTGTGTCTTCCGGTACATAAATTGCAAAAGACAGCTCCGGAGAAACAACGCAGATTAAGAGAATATCCGAAACCAAAAGAATACATTTCTAAGTCCCCTTTCCGGTATATTATGTGTTATCACTTGGGTTAAGTAATCACCTACGTGTATTCAGCATTGAATTCTAGTGGGAAATGTGTGTTTACGATGATTTACAGAAACAATTAAAAATGGATAATATAGATAAAGCAAGTGAATATTATAACAGATAAGATTAACAGATTTATAAATCAATTTAGAAGTGTATTATTGTTTATTAATTGTTCTTTTAACATGCATTATAATTTAAATGTAGAATTTTTCCAAACTTTAGAAAACTCCAAACTTTAACCCTCTGACAGTGTTGCAAAAGGGCAAATCTGTAATGTTTTTTTTTTTTCTCTGCATTTTGTTCTAAATGCTAAGAAAAACTAATTATTCAACACTGAATATAAAAACTTTATTACAAATATGAGTGTAATCTTCGGAAGTATTATTTATTACTCAGATCATTAAAAATGCATTAAATCAATGGAATTTTATTACTTTAAATAAAGCTTATATTGCAGTGAAACCTGGAGCTTAGTGAACGTATTAACACGGGCTTGTCAGTGAGACGGTTTTAAAGGGAATTAATAAATAAGCAGGATCATCGAAACACAAAATATTTAATCTCTCCATTCTTTTTTTTAAAGAAAGGTTGGTTCGCCTGCCACTGTAACCGTGATTGATTTTATCCTGATCTTTTGATTTTCGCGACATATATTAATAATAATAATAAACTAATGGCGTAAAAATAAGAAAACTGGTAATTTTACAGAGAAATGTATTACAACCACATTGAAGTAGCCAGTCTTTAAATAGAAGAATTTTTTAAAGAGGCAATGGATGTTAAATACAGTCAAAATAATTCAGTTAAAAATGTTTTATAGGTTCAAAAAACTATACATAGCATATTAGCTATTTTTCGAAAGTACGTACTTGACTAGATTGCGGTGTGCTGTTTGCAAAAATTTCTTTTAATTTGTGTAATTTCTTCAGTATATATATTTTTTAATTTTTATTCAAAATTTAATTATCTGAATAGATATTTTACTGATAGTTTGATATAGACAGTATTTACGTATAGTTGATAGATTTTAAACACTTTTCAAATAAAACACATATTTGCATGTAAATAAAAAAAACAGAAAATAAGAAAACTTTAAGATAATACTGTTATTACATGCAAAAAACACTAAATGGTAAAAGCATTATGTCATATTGATAATGGCATATTTAAAATGTCATATTTAAAAAGATTTTCTTATACCATCTAAAAGAAAACTTTTCTTCTAAACATCGTAAATGTCTGGAAGGCAGCGTAATTTTTTCTTAACTATTTTATACAAACTGATTTTCAAATGTGTAGTTGATGTTTTGTAATTAATCACAAAAACAGTCGTCAGGTGCTACGACATCAGTCGATGCGGTCTTGGAACAGAAAAATCCTCTCTCAAAGGCAAATGAACGGCAACTCGATTATAGACGATCGCTACTATTATTGATAATATCATTTAGTTTTCCATGTTTCGGATAATGTTATCACTGTAGAGTACAAATTGAATTATAGAGTTCGTTAGTAGATATTATTACTAATCGATTAGTGCCAGTCACATTTTTATATGCTGATTTTTGGCATAGATAATAGGAGTGTGTCTTTTATTTCTTTTAAAAAACTGTACGTTTAGCGGTTCTGCTCCTTTTAGGTAGATTTCGTAAGAAATACTACCTATTACATTCTCACCTAAGTTGGAAATTTTGAAAATTTTTTGCAGATCTACGCCGATCATGACTCCCAGAACCCAAAACCACCCCCAGTTCAAAACTTTATACATATATCTATCTATCTATCTATCTATCTATCTATCTATCTATGTCATTTTTTTCTGACCACGATAACTGGAAAAATTCTGCATAAATCTCTTCCAAACTGATACATAAAATCAAGGGTCATAAAATCGCGGTCAAGTTCGTTAATGGCCAAAATCGAACCAAGGGAGGGGGGGAAATGGGGGGGGGGGCTTTTTGTCAAAACAGAAAAACCCTCATAATTTCTTTATTATTATACGTATCGAATCCGTTTAAAGTTATTATTACTTCTAGGAAAAGGGCCGAAAATTTATGTATGACAGATTTTTGATAAAATTAAAAATGGCCCCAAGGGGGGGAAAAAGGGGGTTTTTAGAAGATAAAAAATCATAGCTTCGTCAATTCACAAGATATCAAATCCGCGTAAATTTATTATTAATCCTCTTAGTATTATCTAAAACTTTTATATTGACAAGTTTTTTATAGGACCAACAGTTATAGCAAAATAAAATTAAAAACAAAAAACAAAATCCCTGCCGGCTCCGCCTGCAAACAAGTTATTTTTCGAAGTAGGCGGTTCCAACTCCCGCATCTTTTCGAAACTGATACATAAAATCAAGGGGCATAAAATCTCGGTCAAGTTCGTTAATGGGCAAAATCGAACCAGGGGGCACAAAAGATGGGGGGCTTTTTGTGATAACAGAAAAAAAACCATAATTTCTTAATTATGATACGTATCGAATCCGTTTAAAGTTATTATTACTTCTAGGAACAGGGCCAAAAACTTATGTATGACAGATTTTTGATATAATTAAAAATTGCCTTAAGAGGGGGAGGGAAGGGGGGTTTTAGAAGAAAAAAGTTCATAACTTCGTCAATTCCCAAGATTTCAAATCCGCTTAAATTTATTATAAATCCTCTTAATATTATCTAAAACTTTTATACTGACAAGTTTTTTGTAGGACAAACCGTTATAGCAAAAAAAAAAAAAAAATTAAAAACAAAAAAATCACTGCCGGCTCCGCCTGCAAACAAGTTATTTTTCGAAGTAGGCGGTTCCAACTCCCGCATCTTTTCGAAACTGAGACATAAAATCAAGGGGCATAAAATCTCGGTCAAGTTCGTTAATGGGCAAAATCGAACCAGGGGGGGGGGACTTTTTGTGAAAACAGAAAAAAACCCATTATTTCTTAATTATGATACTTATCGAATCCGTTTGAAGTTATTATTACTTCTAGGAGAAGGGCCGAAAATTTATGTATGACAGATTTTTGATATAATTAAAAATTGTCTTAAGGGGGGGGGGGGAAGGGGGTTTTAGAAGAAAAAAATTCATAACTTCGTCAATTCCCAAGATTTCAAATCCGCTTAAATTTATTATAAATCCTCTTAATATTATCTAAAACTTTTATATTGACATGTTTTTTATAAGACCAACTCTTATAGAAAAAAAAAAAAAGTTTGGTTTCGAAGTATGCGGTTCCAACTGCACAGCATCATCGCAAAAAGGTCATTTCTTCCGCAATTCGCGACAAACAGGTACCCCACGGTCTGCGTCTTCGAAATCTACCTGTGCCTGTAGGCCGAGCCGTCAGGGATTATTTTTATCGTAGTTGATTGAAAGTTCCTAAGATTTCTTTTATCTTCATAATGCTTTGAAATACTTTCTAATATCCAAATATTCAAATTCTATAAATGTCCAAATGAGTAAATAAATTAGTTTTCCAAAACGCTATTTATGAGTTTTAAATAAATCCTACGAAAATAAATTTATTGACTGTGCGTAAATATTTAGAAATAAAAGAGTAGCCTTAATAAGTAAATCACTAAGCGACTAAATCTATATGAAGCATGTTTTCTAATAAAAACTTCAAGAAAGCACTCAAAGAAAATGTTGAAGAAGTTTTCGTGTTCCAAGTTTTAAAAATAAATATGTATGTGGGATGAAGAATTTTTAGTATTTATTTTGGTATTAAGTTTTTTCGTTTATTTTTTAATTCATTGTTTTATAGATAATCAACAGGCAGAAAAACAACATTCTCTGTTTTTTAATTCATTACAAAAATGAGAATTTAAAAAAAATATTTTCAAAATCGCACGTCAATAAAACATTTATTTATTTTTAAATGTTAATAGTATGGATTTAAATTTAAGATCTATTTCTCGAAAGATAACTCATAAAATTATCGTTTTCATTTACTAAAAAATAGAATTATATATTTCTTTGCAATTAGATCATAATGATTTTTTAAAATGTCCTCTATGTCTGTGTTTGTGCGTAGTATATTCACAGAAACCGCGGAAGCCAAATTTTACAGAACATTTTGAAATATGCATAATACATATGGCATAGAATTACGTGCACATTTAAACATACGGTAAAAAAAAAATTATCCTGAAGGCGGTTAATTTTTAATTAAATAATTATTATTAATTTAATTAAACTTTCAGCACAAAGAGAAGACACTATACGACCGACTTCAGATTCATTTGTTTTCCTATCTTTTCCTTTAAGTTCTGTTGTACCTGGTAGATCATGCCTCGTTCAGTAACATTTTGAAATATTTATACTGCATTTGAGTAATGACAAAATTTCATAATTCATTTTTACATAAAGATATAATTTCTAGTTTCTGAACAAAACAAAATAGTTTCTAATAACAAATGCTGTCACATTATGTTTTCCTTTTATTTTGTATATGTTATCTTCTATCTTATTTCTTAATTTTATCGAAAGAACAGTTATGATTTTTTCTAATATATTTCCGCAGTTGTAAAATAATAAATTAGTTTATTGTCGGGGTATTCAACACATTTCTCCATACAACTTTATATGTATGACGACGAACTTTCTGTAGGCAGAAATACTTACTGTTTTGACTCTTAACCCTGAAAACGGCGACGTAGAACATTCCATATACATGACAGTTTACAGAAAATATCGAAGATTCCAGTAGCTGCACTAACCGTAATAAAATATAAATATATCTTAATGTACGAAAATATAACATAACCACGAACAATAATATACAATAACATCCTTCTTCTGAGCTACGCACAAGTCCGAAACGCGTCAATTGTGTTTAGAAACCTTTAGAAGCCAATATATTTTCAAGTTTAAAGAAACATTTATAAAAACAAAGTTTTGTCTGTTGTCACTGATTATCGGAAATAATTCCAAGTACATTTTTAGTGTAGTAAACAGTTTTGTCATACCGCAATATTTATCAAGTTTGTCTGTAAAATATGCTTTTTTAACATGAAAATGTCTACTTGAGAAATGATACCATTTGAAAAACTGAGGTAAGAAATGGTTTAATACTGAGGTGCATTTCACTCCCCCCCACCCACCCACCACCACCTCATATTTTTCTCAAAATATTACCAATGGTTTATACCTGGTTTGTACCCATTTGTACCAATAAACTTTTCGTTTGTACCTCATTTGTGATAGAGTAAAAAAAAATGTGTTTAGTGTGTGTGTGGGGGGGGGAGAAACAGCCCAGCCCACCTATATGTTTTACAAACTAGATAGTGTCAATCGTTTATGCCTCATTTATACCCGTATGTACCATAAATCTTTTCGTTTGTACCCCTTTTGCACTAGAGTAATAAAAGGATTTTAGTATGGGGGAGATGGAGAAACAGATACTTCACCCCCACCCCACCAACTCAATGGTTTTCAAAATGGATAGTGCCAATTGTGTATACCTCGTATGTACCCGTTTGTACCGACAATCTTTTCGTTTGTACTTCATTTGTACTACAGTCATAAAAGGTTTTTATTGGGGGGGGGTGCTGTCGTTACTCCACCCTCCCCCCCTCTTCAATGTTTCACAAAATGGATAGTGTCGATCGTTTATAACTCGTTTGTACCCGTTTTTACTAACAATATTTTCGTATGTACCTCATTTGTACTAGAGTAATAAAATATTTTTATTGTGGGCAGGTCGTTTCTCCAGCTTCCCTCTATAAACCTTTTATTATTCTAGTACGAATGATGTACAAACGAAAAGATTGTTGGTACAAACGGGTACAAGCGAGATATAAACGATAGGCACTATCTATTTTGTAAAATATTCAGGTGGGGGCAGGGGCTTACAATTTCCCTACCCTCCACTAAAAATCTTTTATTACTCTAGTACAAACGAATCCAATTTTTAAAACATTGTAGTGGGGGAGCTGGAGATACGACATGACCACACTAAAAAACTTTTATTACTCTAGTACAAATGAGTTACAAACGAAAATATTTTTGGTACAAACGTGTACAAACGAGGTATAAACGATTGACAATATCCATTTTGAAAAACACTGAGTTAGATAGCTGCTGTTTCTCCAGCTCCCCCCCCAACTAAAAACCCTTTATTACTCTAGTGCAAAAGAGGTACAAACAAAAAGATTTTTGATACAATCGGGTAGAAACGAGGTATAAAAGATTGACACTATCCATTTTGTAAAACATTGAGGTGTACGGGCTGGCCGGTTCCCAAACCTTTAGACTGACGTACCACTAAATCGAAGTTCATACTTCTGGGTACCACCAGGTACCAAACGTAATGGTAATATAGGAAAAACTGTGAAAGTGGAACATCCCATATTTCGTTCGATTTCAAATCACCATTTTAAATAACTTTACTTAAATAAATAATCAATTATGTTTCAAATAAAACTTTAACACTGAATTAACCAATACAAAAGTCCGTCAGGTACGTCAGCCGCAGTAGACTAGTCAGCCGCTGGCTAGACGCCACTACAGAGTCACTATGCTCTTTTAAATTCAGAGAAAGATCTCGCCCGGCCGTCATCTCCCCAGATAAGTTGTGTAAGTAGTCCTATCACCGTTCGCTACTCTGTTGCCAAGAGTCACCATCCCGACACGAAGGAGTCCCAGCCAGTCTACTGGGATTAGCCTACGGTGCGCTTTCCCCAACCTAGTGAAGTCTGTAATCCGCATCATAGGCCTAGATTTCTTGCCACTGAGAAGCTCGCTAAAGTGGGGGAGGCCAAGACCTGCCCATACACAGAATCACCAGGCACCTCAGGCTTTTTAGACGCCACTGTACCACCGATGCACCGCGGTGAGGTGGTGATACGTCTGCTTAACCTGCCAACGTCGTATAGGAAAATATCTCGCAATGCCGGGCTCTCAGTCATCTTTCACATAGAAAGGAACAAGTAGAGACCACCCGGAGGTGCGCACCGGCGTCAGTTTGTGTAATACTGATAAACGTGTAGAACCTTTCATATACCCACTGTTTTATCCAAGACTCGGCCGAAAAAAGACAAAAGAGCCCACACAATTTAATCCTCAAATGTTTTCCTAAACAGCGAAAATAGCCATTTGACTGGAAATTGTGTTTTCTTTTAATTTATGTTTGAAAAAATAAGTTTAGGGGTTTGGCAGAGGATGTTTCTTAATTGTAAGGCTGCTAGTAATTTTGTGCCTACATGCTGTATTACAACAGTAATCGAGGACTCTAATTATGAAAGAATAGCAATGGAGTTAAAAAAAAATCCCAAAAAAGTCGTTTTTTCCTGTAAAAATAATTTGCACTGAGCAGACAATTTATTATTGACATTGTGAAAGAACTGTTTAGAATCATGTTGAGCAGTGCACACATACAGAATATGAACACACACACATACATATACATATATATATATATATATATATATGTAATTCACATATATATATATATATATATATATATATATATATATATATATATATGATTACATATATATAAATATATGATTACACATATATATATATATATATATATATATATATATATATATATATATATATGTATATATATATATATGATTACATATATATATACAGGGTGACAAGAAATAACTTGGACACACATTATACATTATAATTTTAATGCTAATGAAAATATTGCGACCAAACTTCAAAATAAATATGAATACATTATTTCGTCTAATATATTTACAAATTTTCAAAGTGGCTACCTTTAGCCTTAATACAGAGCTTTAAACGTGTCACAAAAATTTCGGCTATGGGCCGCAACTCACTTACTGATATTTTATCCCATTCCTTGCATAAGGATTTCTTTGGGGATGCCAAAGTTTTATGAGGTTTAGCACACACCCTTGTCTCCAAGATGGATCAAATAAAATAATCCATTGGGTTCAAATCTGGGAATACGGTGGCCATTCTTGAGCTTCAATGAAGTCAGGAAAATGTGTCTTTCAACAATCTTGAGTGCCTTTAGCTCTGTGTGCAGGTGCGGAAACCTGTTGGAAGGTCCATCTTTTGTTTCCAAAGAACTTTTGTGACCAAGGTAAGACAACATCTTCCAAAATGAGTTTGCGATATGTTTGTTGATTAATTTTTATCCTTTGATCAACAAAAACAAGCGGTTTTTTCCCACTAGCACATATAAAACTCCAAACCATTACAGATTGGGGTCGTTGACGCCGTTCAACAATGCAAGAAGGTTTAGTTTGCTTCTGCTGACCAAACTCTATCATTATGGCTATTGTGAGCTTGTTCAATCGAAAACAGTTTCTCATCTGTGAAGACAAATGTTTGTCATCGATCACCTGTGGCCTGCTTTAACAGGTCTTTACACCTTTTAAGTCCTGTGCGTTTGTTCTCTGCTGTTACCTTTTGAGCCTCTTTCATTTTGTAAGGGTGAAGACCAGTGGCGTAGCCAGCGAGGGGGTCCAAACGCTCTGGATACCAGTAAAATTGTAAAGTTTTTTTTGCCGTTCTTATCGCAGAAAATTATTCGATTACTAAAGTTAAAGAAAACTTTACAAAATTAGTGGTATCAAGAGCATCTGGACCCCCACCCTGGCTACGCCACTGGTGAAGACCAAGCTCTACTTTGCCATCAAATGTGCGGTTTCTCTGTTGATCTTCATCTCTCTAGCAACCTTTCTCATTGAAATCCTAGGATTTTGTTGAACTCGCTTTTTGATAACTACCCGGTTTCTTGATGTGTTAACTATGCACTTTCTTCTTCTTCCTGGCCTGTCACCATCATGTCCGAGTTCTTTAAACCTTTTGATTGCGTGTGAAACCGTCTGCTTAGGCACCTTCAATCGTTGAACAATTTCACATTGTTTCATTCCTTGCTAATGTAATTCAAGTATGGCAGATCGTTTGTTAACCATAATGGTTATCACACTTACTTACACCTGTTTAGTAGCTTTCTAGAATCAATTCCCTATGACAATAACTTTATAACTTTAGTGGTAGTACAGATTTTTGGTTTGAAACTTCGTCCAAGTTATTTCTTGTCACCCTGTAGATATGAATTAATTAATTTGATTTTTATACGCCCCATAAGTTTATTGCAAAGAAAAATATATCTAGAAAAATTTTGTTTCTGATATTGGACTGATGTTAATAAATATAGGAAGTTACTGAAACATTTTTTGGTCATCCCACTAATTATGTACAAAACGGTTTATTATTATTATTTTTATTATTATTATTATTATTAAATTTGACTGTAATTTAACATGTCAATAAACAATGTGCAGCAAAATAAAATATTACATAAGTTTTTAAAAAAAAACAAAATTATCGTTATGCAGTACAAAATTGGATTTGATTTTTTCACAATTTTCAGAAAGTTAAAATAATATAAATATTTCAAACAATACATTCAATTTAAGGAAAAATGATAAAAACTGAAAATTCTAAATGTGTGAAAATCATGTATTATCTGAGAATTTAGTTAATAATAAAAAAGAAATAATATAACATTTATGAATGGATAATGGTATATATATATTCAAGATATATATATATATATTCAAAACAATTCTTCAATAGTGCAGATTTTGTCATATTGTTTCTATTCGAATCCCTACTTTAGAATAGTGAACTCCAAAATATTCATAAAATTCCCTAAGGATTATTATTCAAAAGTAATGGTAGTATAAAGCAAAAATTGTGCTAATTTGGTCGTATGAGCTTTTATTCCTTTCATATTGGTTAGAAAAATTCAATAATACTCTTTCAGTAAGGATATTGAATGTTTTAATAAATTATCATTCTACATTTTTAAGAATGACAAAATTAAATGGCAATGCATTTTTTTTTATTCTGGATATTTTTATTAGCATTTATAAAAAACAAAAATGTCAATTACACATCTTCATTTTCATTTTGGAAAAACTTCACACATGAAGCAGAAATAAAAGAAAATTCCAGCTATTTTCTATTTTTAGACAATTCTCCTTAACATTTGTTAAAAGATTCACTGATCTAGAAAAAATCCATTGATAATGAAAGGCTTCTCGTGTTTTTCGAAGAAATATGACCTCCGCTTATATATAAAGCTAATATTTGAAAGAGAGATTCTATAGTAATATAAAATTTAATAAGTTTATTTTCTAAAGAATATTTTATTTTTCTTTAGAATTATTTTTTTTTATATATAAAGAATAATTCCTAGCATATTTTGGGGGTAGTAGAACCGACCTTCTTTTTTGATACTTTCAAAATTAAACTTTGTTTATGAACGAGTAGCCAGAAATGTGAAATATCAATAAAAAACAAAATCTCGAATTCACTTTCCATAAATTGATCGTAAATATGCAATCTTCAATATTGCTGCACTAATAGGACCAGATTTTTATTTTGACAGCAGAAACGTGGGTTTTAAAATATAAATCATTTATGTTTAACTAGAAGATATGTCAACGAAGCAGTTTCGCAGACTGTTATTTCAAATTCAGAGTTCGTAAAAATAATAAAGATTTATTCAAAATAAATAATTACGAAAAGATCTAATTCAAAACAATTGGATTTAAAGATTTCCTTTGAAATTATTCTTTGAATAACATGATAATTTACAATAATACATTAATTGTTTTGAATTTGGAGTAATAGAGACAGTTTCTGAATTCAGTTTCAATAATAAACAGCAATTTAAAAATGCCTATAAATTAAAAAAAAATCCTATTACTTTTCACAACACACTTTTTTGAATTTTCGGATAATCTTCGAATAGCAGTTGCATGACATATATACGCAGGTATATATATATATATTAAATAATACAAAAGGTTACTCTAAACTTACAAAAATGTCGAATATACAGCAAGTTTGCTTGCATTAAATTTAACATTTTTTCACGAATTTCTTTTTCTGCAGTGTTCAAAAAGAAAGAAGCGACCTATTGCAGACGATTGGAGTCAAACAATACAGAAAATGTTCGATATATTTTCATCTATCATGATCCCGATCATGAAAACTTCCATTAGTTCAAATGATGGTATATATATATATATATATATATATATATATATATATATATATATATATATATATATATATATATATACACTAGCTGAACTCGCCCGGCCTCGATCAAACCCTTGATAATATCCTTAAAAAAATCTCCAGTTTGTATGATTTCATATCTACAGAAAATCTTTGAAATGAATCTAGTTTCGGAGGGTTCACTGCATTCGGCAGCATTTAGTGTGTTACAGACAGACCTCTTTCCGAACAAACCTGGGGATTGTGTCCCTACCGCCTACGGGAAAGTGTACAGGTCGTGCTCCGCACACACTGGAGACGATGAAACACCACTTTGAATGAGTGAAACCCCGTTGTAATAGTGCACATAGATCCCAAAATAAGAATGCGATCCTGGAGACGTAATGTGGAATTCAAATTTGTTAGACAATCGAAAACCAAGTTGAATGAACATGAACCAATTATCGTCGAAATCAGACCCACATAACCCAAGAAAACTATGTGCCTTTAATCTTCGACAGTTTAGTGGTAGTTTTATCATTAATATAATTCTTATTTAACTGCTGAAATCACCTTCCCCTACATTAACGCGATCATTAAAAAAGAATTAAATTTGTCTGATAATTAGAACATAAGGAAAAACACTACATTAAAATAGCCGCCAGATGGCTCCCGTTCAGATCCTCAAATTCAATTCTGTATCTTAATTAGTTATCTTAATTTTTGTTCATTAGTCAAAATTGTCAAGTATTTCTTGTCATTTTCGTAAAGTAAATGGAAGGATAGGCCGGGAAACAAATTTCTTTATGGATCAGTTTTTAATGAAAGCCTATCCCTGATCCCTGTCTAGTTTTTTGTCGGATTGTTTCACTGGCGGCATCAGATTTTTGTAAAAATATTTCTAACGAAATAACCTATCGAAAATGGAGCACGGTCCTCGAAAAGTGTTTGAAACAGGTGGCGTCTCTGTATGACACATGTATCAGTTCGTCTGCCTAGTGACATTTTCGGTTTATCGTGTATAGGTGGCGCTACATTAGTATGGTTATACACCGGTAAGTACAGAATCGTGCGACTCGATATTAACACTTTTTCGTTAAATGTCCTTATCTTTGCATCGCTACACTGGTTTATCTAATTACTACTTTTGCGAAGATTCGATACAACCAACCAACCGAAGAAATAAAAGCGAATATTTCGGGAGAGTTCTTTCTGGATATTAATTAATATCTCGGTAAAAAATTAAAATATTAAAATTCTGATTCTCATGTGCATCAGAGGAGGCCTTATTATAAATATAAATTTTCAGGCTTCTAGCTGCGTTAGATCACAGACAGACTCACAGGCACACACACTCACACAGTGCGAATTTGTCTTTTATTAGTATAGATATATTTACATTCCTTTATCATGCGATAGCACTCATACTTCTGAACCAATTTGGGTGAGACTGAGCACGTGTACATGACACACCTGTCCTCGACCGCGTTCGTTTTCCAGCTTCATCCGCCATCTTGTTTCAAAATGGCAATCACAAACATTTTCACATTTAAATAAATGTACATGAGAGATAGAAATAGATTTTACGTTTAGGTGCTCGGCTTAACACAAGGATTCAGGGGCATTTTTCATTTTGCCTCGAATTGCAGATTTTTTTTCACTTTTAATTACCTTTGAATAACACATATTTAGGAACATAGTATATATATATATAACGAAACATAAATATCTTCCCTAACTTAAATCTACACACAACAGACATTTTTTCCCATCTAAAATATTTTTTCTGACCCTACACTGTAAAAAATGACCAATGTTTCTTATTTTATGAAAATATGCTATAACCACGAACGAAAATATAATATAATCTTCTGAGTTATCCGAAATTTCAAATAGCCTATTACATTGTCTTTTGAATCCCCAGAAACGAATACATTTTCAAAATTTAAAGAATAATTTATAAAAACAAATTATTTTTAGCTGCCCGAATTTTTCAGAAACGTTTCCGAAGGATTTTTATAGTGTATTAATTAGTGTCCTCAGGCTGGAATACCTGTTTTTCGAATTTTATCCATTCTCAAGTACACGTTTTCAGCCGCATAAGTTAATTTATATATATGAAAGAGTAAAGAAATAATCTTAATTTTAATGTTTTTGTTAACGCTGTTAATTTTGCATGTTTGTCTCTTAAACATTTTTTTAGCATGAAAACGTGTACTTGAGAATGGATAACATTCGAAAAACAGGTATTCCAGGCTGAGGACACTAATTAATACAGTATACAAACCCTTCGGAAACGTTTATGAAAAATTCGGGCAGATAAAAATAATTTGTTTTTATAATTTATTCTTTAAATTTTGAAAATGTATTCGTTTCTGGGGATTCAAAAGACAATGTAACATGCTATTTGAAATTTCGGGTAACTCAGAAGATTATATTATATTTTCGTTCGTGGTTATAGCATATCTTCATAAAATAAGAAACATAGGTCATTTTTTACAGTGTAGTTTATCTTATTCATGTACGATATTTTTCTCCTATCTTTAATAAATAGTCTAGTTCTTTTTACCCTACTTTCAATCATATAACTGCATATGCATACGATATTATAAATTTTTCTATTCAAAAAGCTATTTTAAAACGATTTTTTTTTTTAAATTATTATAGTTGAATCTATCCCCAGTATCGAGAAATTCAAAAATTTGGCATGTCGATGGCAAAGCTTGTAACAAGCCAATTTTTTTCCAGCAAGGTTTCTTTGTTCCTTTTTCAAATATCTCCATAATTTGCAGATTGAGTCATATTAGGCAAATAACAAATAAGCAAAAGAAACTTTAGCATTTTGCGAATACCAGCTGACCAACAATTTCTTGAGCAATATTTAGTAATTTTTTTTTCATAAAGACATATGTACTAGAGGAACTTCGGGTATTAGGGAAAAGTCGGGTAATATAGAATACCAAGATTTCAGATTGCTAAGGTGCTGTAATCAAGCGGCAATACCATAAACTACTTAAGAATGTTTTCAGAATGCCCCTCAGTCGATCAGCGTCCGGGCACGTTGTGCTAACAAATATTTGTTTTCGTCTTTGGAAAATTTCAAGAGATAATTTTTCAATATTTTTATTCATTATTAGAAGTAATATTTTTGCACTGAAATTAAGCATAATGTACACTGAAATATTAACAGTTTGCGATGTAATACTCGTTATCTTTAGCTCACGATTCACATCAATAAAGATAGAGTAATTTTTTCCCAAACCGGTGGTGGCGGTTTATACGGAATAAAAATATCTCATCATAATACATGATCATGGTGGCACTAAAACAGATCCTTATATTTGAGCAAATCTGAAGTATGAACTGGAATACTGGCTGACTATCTAAACACTATATTTTGATCAAGCTATCCTGATACTATTACATATGTTTTTTGCCTAATTATGTCCAATTTCTTCATTTTTAACCCCCTATTTTATATATTCCGGCTATATCACAATACTAGATTAATTTTAATACAATTATTCAAATTGGTAAATAAATCATACGAGTTGTAATTTTCCAACTGTACCAAAAATGTTCGGGCCAGGATTATAATTGTGTTAAAATTAATCTAGTGTAATCACGTATCCAGCGTTTACTGGAGTTCCATTACCTGCGATCTCTTCTGTTGAGCTGATTCAAATGTCAGACCAGATGCTATGATCAATAAGGTTAACTGGATAAATTATACCCTCCAGATTCGACCGGGATAGCTCAGTTGGTATAGCATGGCAGCTTCAGCCAAGTGATCCCACGTTCGAATCCTGGCCCGGACATTTTACGTACAGTTGGAAAATTACAACTCGTATATATCACAATACCCTCAAAATACGTTCTTTATATTATTATTTGTTTGCGAGTGATGAAAATTCGTAAAATAATTTTTGTCTATAAAAACTATTTGCAAACAGTTGAAGTTTTCAATCGTATTCTGTTTTCGGGTTTTAAACAATACCGGGATGTTGTATTGCCCCAAATGTAAATAGTATTCCATAACATCGGAAGTTTATCTACTGTCTTCCTAAATTATTTCCTTTTTAATAATTATGATATCATTTTATGTTTTATTATTATCACTAAACCCATTTTTTTTCTGCATTTCAGTATTTTATTAAACATCTAAAAGCAAACTAACAGGTTGCATGAAATGAGGTATAAAGTTAATAGACAACATGTCAACTTCGACATTTGTCGAGTCTCTATCATATTTGATCTCATACGCACACATACGTAGTTTTAATGAGAATCTAAACAATTTTATCCGTCAAATTCTTAATATTTCTCAATCACATTGGAGTTGCATGATCGGTAGGAATAGTGAAATTTGCACCGTGAAAATAGTTATAAAATTTATCCAGAGTATCAATATGGACAAGACATTCTAATCCAGGATATAAAACAACACCTATATTTTTTTTTTAACTTTCTCGTGACGTAGAAGCATTTTTTTATTAAAGTAAATACTTTATTTCATATGTCAGTTTCACATAATCGTTGAAAGAATAGAAGATAAAAAAATAATAACATGGAAAATAAGTCATACTTCAATATATCTATGTATTTTGTATAATTTTATTCCAGTTTAACGATACAAATTTGAATAAATATTTGTTATCCTTACAATTTTAATATTTTTTTCCTTATTCCAATTTTGTATCAATTATTATAGTACTTTACTGTAGTCTAAAAAGTTAGACCCAACCCAATTATTCGCTGCCTTTAATTAAAAGGTTTAATAGCCCATTACTAACTACTTCACAGTTCATTAATGTGAGAGCTTTCGTCTTCATTTCAGCATGGGCGTTCTAATTAATAATGTGTAGCGTTATTATGGTTCAATAATTGCTTATTGAAGAAGGATTATTTTAAACGGTTTCGGAAGTAATTACGTTACTTCCAAACCTTACATAATTTTTAAAGATTGTGCCCTTTTTAAATGTGCGAGAGAGTGATAATCACGCATAAATTCCTACAAATATATATATTTTTTTAATTACAGGAAAAAAGATCTGTAGACACTGCTTTATTTATCATACATTCGGAAAATAAATCATTTATTTTCAATTACTTAATTCTTATTTATTATTTCTTAAATCACTCAAAAGGGAACATGATAAAAAAAAATTATCCCCTGTAGGTATAAAAAAATAGAGACAAATAAATTCAAAATCTTCTACACATACGTTTAATAAATTATCAAACAAGTTTTAATGCTGTAAAAAAAATTATGTTTCTTGTATCCGCACAATTTACTAATACATCAAATCCAGTTATATTTAATTATTCTGTTTAATAAAATCTTTATTTATAGAAAATGTTTATATTTTGAAATTAATTCTTAAATATATTACAAAATTTAGAGCCTACCAGAAATATCTATCTAAGTCATTTGATTATAACCACATTTAAATACAGAGTATTTCACCAAAGTTGTAATTTCAAAAATAATAAAAATTAAATATGATTGTTATTTTTACTTTTAAAATTTGCAATAATATAATTTACATTATTATGAACAATTTTATAATTTAAAGCTAATATTATTAGTAGCTGAATGACAGAATTTCGTCAGAGTTGTTTTAATTATATAGTATTATTTTTATTTTTTATCAATTCTATTTAATAAGAATTATTTCATAAAAGATGCTATTAGGGACCTCATAGAAAATTCCTGCTACAAAACTATCCTTTTAAAACACGACAGTCTGGAGAATAACATAAGCAATTTGACGTACTTTGTTTATTCAAACACACACACTCTCAGAGTGTTTTGGTAGCGTATATTAAAATGAATCACATAAAAAATACCAATTATTTCTCGAGATATTATTTAGTTCTTATTCTGTTCTAAAATTTTGCCATATTTCAATTCTTAGGAAAAGTATATTTTCCTTTATTATTAATAATATAATAACATAATTAAACATAATTAAAAGGAACAGTTATATTATGACTTATAAAATGCTATAAAATGTTTTATTTACCAAATCTTGCAAATTTGAAAAAAAAGCATTATAGCTAATTATACCTCTTATCGTTTTATATTTCATGTCCGCATGTCTTTCTAATGTGATATTCGGACGAAAAGAATTATTTTAAGGAGAAAAAAACACTATCATTAGTATTTATAATAAATATATGAAGTATAATCACTCTGGCATTTCAGTAAGGAAATTTGTTTACCGCTTTTTTGTTTAGCTGGTCAATGGATGTGATATTATAAATTTCGAAAATTTTCGCGTTTGAAATGTCTTGTATTAAGTTATTAAAAATGACAATAAATAAGCAGGATTTAGGATATATGATCAAATATTATTAAATATCTATTCACAAAAACTTGAAAAAGAGTTGTAATTTAGAAAATGATTTTCTAATGCATTTATTTATACCATATAAGCATAATTACATTTAAGCAATCTCGGTGTTTTTTGTAATGTGATGTTCGAATGAAAGGAATATTTGTAAAGCAAAAACGCATCATCATTAATTATTTAAAATGCAAGTAACATCATTCATAAAGGACTGTAATTCTGATGAGTATGTTAGCCCTCTGAGCGTTTAAAAAAAGGGTAAAATTGTAATGTTGTTTTCTCTGAATTTTGTTTTAAATGCTAAAAAAATATTAATCTTTCAGCGTAATAAATAAAACTTAATTACAAATATGAATGTAACCCTTGAGATAATTGATCATTCTTCAATGTTTTGAAAATTCATTAAATCTATAGAATTATATTATATTAAACATTGCATATATTGCAGTGAAACCTGAAGCTTAGTGAACGGAATATTACGTTCCACACGCTTAGAGGGTTAAGGAAGGGGGAAGTAAAAGAAGACTATTCTATTTAATTGTGTGTTAAACAAATTTAGTTTAATCAGGATGTAAACATAGTTTTTTTTTTTAATAGTGTTATTCTAAACAGCTGAGTCTGAGATTAGGGGTGGTGTTTTCATTAGACGCACGTTGTTTATATCTTATTAATATTTTTTTAGGAATAAATACACGAGCCAGACTATGTTTAAATAATTACTTTAATTTCTTTCAGGTATTTACTTGGTAGTAATTTACTTCGATGTACATTTAGTGATTGGGATTTTAAACTTTATCTAAAATTTATAAACAATTTTAGCCATTATGAATTTTGTATTAATCTCCTAAAATTTTACAAATTTCATTGTTACTACCTCATAATTGATTGATCATATCAATCTTTGTACATGACCGGTATGATAACTCATCGGTTTTTAATTTTTTATGTATTAATTTTTGAGTGAATTAATTTAAATTTTATATATAAAACATTACGAAGAGTTTGGATTGAACTTATTTTCTTCTTATCCCTTTTCCTCAAACTTAATCTAATGCGATTGCTAGGCAAATATAAAAAATTAATATTGGATGATTATAGCGCAAAAAAATAAAAAAAAAATAAAATAAAAATAAAAATGGTGTGTCAAAACAAAGGTTGGTATTATCAGTAAAAACTTCCAGTTGGTCAATCTCTGTTGAATAAAAGTGATACATACCAAATGAAACACAATTCAAAAAGTATAAATTATAGTTTGTCATATGTTATAAAGCAATTTCATGAAATTTTATAGTTTTGGAGATTTCATATTTCTTAATTATAAAATACGTTTTATGAATTTATTCACTCATTTCAGAATTAAATCTGAATATGTCATTATTGATAGAGCTTTCTCTGTCGTTTTCATTTGTTAAAAAATAACCGTTATAACAAAAAATGCTGTTTTCAATTTCCAATGCACTATATTGTCAAAAATCCCCGACCATTATGATTATCGACGTTTTATCGAGAATATACAGAAACGCTTGGCAAATACCTTTAAAATGGTGGGAATATAAAAAGCAAGTTTGCCAAAAATAATATTTGGTATCACCCTGCATAATAAAATGCTCCAAATGATCTGCAGCTGCTGCACACATGCATGTGGGTATCTTACAATACATGTGTTCATTTGTGTAAGAATAGCAAGTATATTTAAAGATATATAAAGTTTTCTTTTAAAAAATCAATCAATTTTTTTTTAGTATTGTATGCAGCGTTTTCAACAAAATTGAACACCACTTACTGAAAACTTGACAAATAAGAGTAAAAACAACATGGTATAGTTAGAATATTAAATTTTCTATGAAATATGAGAATTTATATAAAATATTTTTTAACTGCGCATGCGTGAACGATACAAAATATTTTTTTTTCTGGTTTTGCAGTCAACTTTATAAAGAAGACCACTCGAATATAGTGAGATATCAAAAAGATATCGAAGATGGTGAGAGCTAAATTTCAGTTTCTTTCTAAAAGTAGCTTGATTATAAGGGATTTTCCTCAAATTGTTATTTTTAGTTTTAGTTTCTAATTTTAATTTGTAATTTTTAATTCTGAATTTAAAATTTAAAATTTAAATTTAAAATTTAAAATTTAAAATTTAAAATTTAAAATTTTCGTTTTTATTTTTTATTTTTTTATTTTTTATTTTAATTTTTAATTTAAATTTTTGATTGATGCTTTAATTCTTCTTCGAAAACACCCAGAATGAGCATATTCCAACAAAAAAAAGAATTATAAATATTTAAATATCCGTTCAAAATTTGCTCGTTGACATTCATTAAATACAAACTCCTTTGTCACGACTCCCTCTGCCAGATATTAAAAAATGACAATGTGTGGAAAACCCCTTATCATCCGGCTACTTTTCGAAGGCAACCGAAATTAAGCTCACTTTATCGTCAATATCTTTATGCCTTTACTAGTTATTCGACGACTGGACTTTTATATTAGTTGCTATATAGAGTTGACTTCCAAATCATGAAAAAAATAATCTTTGGTATATGTCGCACATGCTCAGTCAAATATTATTTGATACAACTGCTCATATTCATTTTAAAAATTATATACTTACATTCTAATTGCACTATTAATTGTTTTTACATCATTTTGAAAAATCATGAAGCTGGAGTAAATTTTTTTGTAAAACTTGAATACTATAAATAAAAAATATGCAAAAATTTTCTGAAATTTTTAAAGAAATCGTTATATTGCCAAGAATATACGTGCTACTCCTATAGAAATTAACACAAATATTGCGCAACATCCCGATAGTTATGTATTGCAGTGACAGATCATTTAGTGCATTTTATTTTACAGGGTAATCCCAAATTTTATTTGTGTCTTCAATTTGTTATTGGTACCTTCGTGATAAAATTTTCGTGGAACAATAGGAGTTCAAGCATGTCCTTTATAGTCCCAAAATTCTAAAAAAAATCATCAAGTATTTTTTAGATATTCGATAAAATATTAAAAATAAAAAATGTTCGGTGATTTTTAGCAATATAATGTATACATCTATAAAATTGTATTTGAATTGAGATTTTGATGTTTAGATGTGTTTCTCTTACAAGAATAAAGTTTTATCTTCCAGCATACGTCATCTGTTTACGTCATCTGTCAGCATACGTCATAGATGTATTTATCTATGAAAATAAAATTGTAAGAGATGTTTATCTTGGAAAAACATCCATTCTACTATCTCTGAAAAAGCTTCATTAACAATAATTCTAAAATACTCTTTGTTGCAGATTATTTGATCGAAGTGTATTTGTATGAGAATTTAGATGAATCATGATATATGTAGCTGCCGTTATCAGCAGTAGCACGCTAGTAATAATGAAATTAGAGTAGTTGCTAAATGTTATCATATTTTGTACTGTAACATACTATTTATTGGAAAATATAAGTTAGTCACTAATCTATACTATTATATAAAGAGAGAACTGACTGACTGGGTGACTCATCAACTCCCAGCTGAAACGACTAAAGTTAGGATCACGTAATTTGGACAGTAGATTGCTGCTATGACCTAGGTAAGCAATAAGAAATTATTTTTAAAAATTCCTCTCCGAAAGGGGCCAATGGGGTGATCGAACGTTTTAGGTGATTTCGCAATATCTCAGCAGCAGTTTTAGATAGGACCTCTAAATTCAGAAAAACAAATCTACTAAAAAAATGATTAAACACGTATTTCACCAATTTTAGAAATTAACCTCCAAATGAAGTTAAATGCGGGGGAGTCGAACGTTTTAGTTCATTTCGCCATATCTCAGCAGCAGTTTTAGGTACGAACAAGAAATTCAGGATAAGAAATCTATTAAAAAAATGGTTAAACATGTATTTTGGCGATTTTAGAAATTCACCCCCTAAAGGGGTCAACTGGCGGGATCGAACGTTTTATGTCATTTCGTCATATCTAAGCAGCAGTTTTAGGGAGGAGCATGGAATTCAGGGTAACAGATATACTAAAAAATAGTTAAATACGTATTTCACCGATTTTGGAAATTCACAAACTAAAAGTGTAAAATGGAAGGTTCGAACATTTTTGGTCATTTCGTTATATCACAGCAGCTCTTTTAGGGACGAGCATGAATTTCAGGATAACAAATCTACTAAAAAATTAGTCAAACACGTATTTCGCTGATTTTAGAAATTCAGCTACTAAGGGGGCTAAATGGTTGGATCGAACGTTTTAGGTCATTTCGCCATATCTCAGCAGCAGTTTTAGGTAGTACCATGAAATTCAGGATAACGAATCTACTGAAAAAATAGTTTAACACGTACTTCAACGATTTTAGAAATTCACCAATCAGTTTAAACATCGAATATGAAGCCACTTATGGAAGATTAGACAAATTAGACAACTACTGCTGATTTTTGATTAGATCTTTTGCGTAAGATATTTTTAAAAGGAAAATATTTGTAGTCGACACATTGTCCACCAGAAGGTAGCCGGGACTGGCCACTAGTGCAATATAAAAAGACTGTAGTCTTCAGTGCGCTGCTATGTTACCATTAAGAGTACTTAAAAAATTGTCATTTTGAAAATTATGTGGTCGTCGTTGTTTCTTTTCAGTAAAATGTTGTACTCAGGAGAGCAATCTGTTCATGCTAGTAAAAAATCCAAAATTATGTGTTTAGCAAATATGTCAATTTTTTTTTTAATAGGTTGTAACTTTTAAATATAATTTTTCTTAAAAATTAACAAATATATTTTTGAAATAAGCAGTTTTTACGTTTAATTATTATTACGTATTAATAAACAATTGCTTGTTATTAAATATATATATATATATATTAAATTTTAAAAGATGCTGAAATGTCCTTCATCTGCTGAAATGTCCTTCATCTGCTGAAATTCATCATTGGTACATTTAAATATTAAATATAGTACATGTTTTTTTAACCCCAATTTCCCCATTCAGAACAAATAATAGTTTCATTGTTAAAAAGGCATTTTTTTAAAAAAATTATTTGAAAATTTTTCTTAATCTAAAATGTGTAATAGAGGTAATTTTACGGTGGATAGCTGTATCACAGACAGATGTTTATCTTAAGTGAAGTTTGATTGCTCGGAGAATATCTGGGTTGCTTACATTTATTGTATAACTAGCTGAACTGCCCAGCGTTTCCCGGGCCCATGATAAGACCTTAAATAAGCCCCAAATTTGTATTATTTTATATGCTTCACACGATTTTGTAGGAATTTATATTTTTAATTCCAAAATCACAAAAATCGTAAAAAAACATTTATTTCTTTTTTCAAGTAGGATCGTTATATATTTTAGAAAATAGATTTTGTTGTCCAAACCCATTGAAATTTTCAATGGTCATAAATATAACGGTTTTACAGTCCGTATAAAAATTACGCCAGAAATATTGCTGTCTGGTTGTAAAATAAATATGTTTTCTTTTCGCGTCGGGTCCTTTAAAAAAAATAGTAGTCGTCGTCCGATCTCTCTCAAATTTCAGTCGTTCATAAATATAACTACTTCCAAGTCTTCTATAAAATTATGTGAAAATATATGAAATTTAAATAGTGAAAACGTTACCCGAAGCCAAGCCATATAACATACAATTTACAATACGTTAATTTTCATGTAATGGACATCATATATATCCATATAATATAGATATGATGCACATATACTTATATAATAGACAGATATTATGTATAGAATATGTTAAATATGGATATATACATTAGTTGTAAGTAAATATTATGTCAGGTCTCGATGTCTAACAAACGTTAAGCGGATGCACATGGAGAAACGTTTGAGGATATTATCGACCGATATATTAGATATTACGGAACTATTCAGATGCATTCTGGACTATACAGATCGATTTTACGTTTTATGAATGCCATATATACAAATTGGTGCTGTGTGAGTAATAATAAAGTTTTAATTTCGAGATTGAAAGATTCCTTCTAAATATCACAACATAGAGCTACTTTTGAGAAATTATGGCTTTTATTCATTATTTTATTAATATATATTTACTCCCTTTAGTATAAGAAGTTTTAACCATACCATGTTTTACAATTTTCCGTAGTATCTATGTTTATGTAACTAATTTACTTTTTTAGTAACAAGAATATTAAATTCATAACTAAAGAAAACAATATAAATTATTTGTTTTTCAACTATTTAAATTTTGACGATTTACTGTTTGCATAAATTATAGAAACTTTTAAAATGGAAAGTGTTAAGAAATTTTTAATAAGAAAAAATTATTCAGATAATCAAAATATATTTATTTTTTCATTCTCGCTCACGCTATGTAATAAGTGTAAATATAATTAAAATATATCAAGAAAAATGTACATTCAACTCTACGAGTATAAATTTATGTAATACATTGAATGTCATACAAAAATGAATTTCTACATTGAATGTAATATAAAAATGAATTTCTACATTGAATGCAATATATTAGTCCTTGTAGAGAATTTAGTAGAATACAAATATATATAAAAGTGAAAAAAATAATGCATAGAAAAGTAAAAGGATGAAAATTCAAAAGGAAGAAACTGTCACTTCTACTCGGTGTACATCAGGTAAGGGACGCAACTTGCTTTGACAGATGTAAACCATAAATATATGAAAAACTAAAAACGTGTGTGTGTCATTAAATGTACTAAACACATTTAAGTTTTGTTTATATTTATCTATATGTAAGGTAAAGCTAGGATAGTCTGCGCACAATTCAAAAGAATAGCAATAAAAAATCTAAATATTAATTTTTTGCTAAACTATTCATGAATAATTTTTACTTCATTTGTTTTTTATGCATTTCCATTGCTATTTTGTTGTTTTTTTTTAATTTAATAGAACAGTTGTAATAAAACCAAGAAAGTTATTTTGCGCAATCTGTCCTTACAGGGTTGGTGTGATTGCGCACATGGGTAGGAGAGATTGTTACTAATAATAACTACAATTAAATTGTTAACACTAATAATTACACTTAAATGACATTGCTGTAAGGTTCTTCTGAACAAATATTATTGTATTAGGAGTGAATATTTCAACCCAATGATTAAAGAATCAGAAAACGGAAATAATTTAAAAAACGATTAAAAATTTTTAATTAAAGGGGAAAAAATTAAAGAATATGAAAAAGCAAGCCCAGATAAGATTACAAAATAGAATTGTGTTACTTGATAACACGTTTAACTTAAAATTAGTCCATTTTTCATTTTTCATTTTTTTATGCAAATTTACCAATAAGCTGCGTAATCTCTCCTAGCATCGAAACTAATAGGAACACTGCGCCATCTCTCCTAAGTAGCAGATGCGCAAACTCTCCAATTTCGGTAGGAGAGATTGCGCGGCCTTTTATTTAAACATGACCTCTTCTAAAACGAACCGTTGATGTTCACATTGTTAGTCTAGATTAGTAGCTTATGAGAAACCGTTTAAGTTTAAAATATTTTGTACTATTGACATTGTATAGAAATTCTGATGAAGAGCTATGAAAATTCAAGCACTTACTTTGGGAAAACAAAACAAAATAGCAATACTTTATCTTAAACGCTCAAAGCAATCAACGTGCACTTTCAAGTAGACACTCCACTACTGTTGTTGTACAACTACCTGGAGTCGCTGCGCTCTCACTCTACTCCTTCCCCCCGAAACTCTATGTGCGCAATCTCTCCGACTGCGTCATCTCTCCTGGCTTTACCTTATGAGAATTGTATTTTTATCTGTCTAAGAAAGATAAAAATACTAGTATAAATGAAATGAAAATTTTCAGTAGTTGTGACTGTTATCCTGTGTGTTTAATTTATACCGAAAATATTTAAAACTTTAGGGAGAGATATCGATTGCTGATTACTGAATATGTGATACAGAAGCAATAGCCAGGGAAAAAACATTGTTAAAAATAATGTAGTTATTTCCTGTGTTTACCCTTACACACATGGACTTTCAATTTTATTTCACTATTACAGCTATACTCATGTCCGTTTTACAAAGGATCACACTTATTTTTGCCTCGGTCAAATGAAAACAAACGATAGTATACCTTTTAATCTAAAAGATTACACTATCAACTTAAATTTTACAAAATGTGATGAATGAACTTTAACTCCGCACAGAACGAATATGGAAATTTAAATGAACGACTTCTCTATCGAAAAATACTACTCTCTGGTCCGAATTAACCACAGATTCTTATACTTTGGCATCTTTTTTTTCAAAACTACTTATTATGAATAGAATTCTGAGTGAAACAACTCTCCTGTATCAAATAAACTTTTAACCACAATTCCATCCAACACTATAATTAATTCAGGAAGTTGAACTTGATTTCACTTAAACATATTTAAACCAACAGAAGGCTTTTGTTTTTTAAACTGTGACTGTACACCTTCTGAACGACAGCCACATACTTCTTTAACTGACCTTCTACAATATCCGCTTGATAGAATAACTCTACTTTCTTCAACCTGAAGTAATCTTAGCTGTCTTAGCCGAAAAAATAATTCCTATTTTGGACTTCACTACTACTAACATTTCCAAAATCTCCTATACTACCACTATTACCACTGGCTATTACTTCTAAAATTCTTACTATTTCCAGATATCCTTACATCATATCTATATTCTTTACGATTCCTATTCATAAAATCTCGATTCCCTTTCTAAAATCATTACCCTTCCCCTCATTCCTAAATTCAGTTTAAAAAGGATTGAAACTGATGACTATGAGATCCTCTCTATCCTGGGTTACCCGATACTTCTCATAGGTCAGTGTCATGCTTGCATCCGTATTTTAATAACAACTCATACATTTCACCATCGTTCTTAAATATACTCATATCAACAAAGTACGGAATAGAAAATAAAAAAGCGATAAAATAAAGTCTATCAGTTCTTCAAAAGCTACGTCAATCCTCAATTTATTTTTAAGTTCTTGTTTTTGAAGCAAAATTGCTGAGGCTTTCTGGAACATAATTTGCTTACTACAATAAAACTCACAACATTAAATACTTTTATTTCTATAATCTTCTTTAATTCCGCAACAATTATTCAAATATGCGTTATGAACAATATGATCATAAGATTTAGATGTCTCGGCAAATACACCGACATTTTCTAGCCACAAAAGCGCTTTCAATAAACTTTAGCCCTTTCAATAAACTCTCCAACAGTATATATTTACTTTTATCTGAAATGCCGACATACAGAATACATTCATCAGTATTTAAAATGAACTCATTCACATTTTCGATATCACTGAAATTAATCATAGAGCCCCCGGCGATCGGGATAGAGACCATCTTCTAGCCGGGATTATTGAATATTTCGATCGTCATTACTGGCAGACCTTTTGGACACACCAGGTATATAATTAGCTACGACACTGAAAGTTCGCAATAACAAGGATTAATCAAAAGCAATAATTACGGTGGTTGCAGTTGAGCAGGGTGTTTGAATTAACGATGATAAAAGTTATACACCGAATTAAAATCTGAGTTAAATTCTCAAACACTAAGTTACATTAAAAGGGCTAATCTAACAGTTTGCTAGAAACAAAGAAGAAGCTCAACTCAGATCATTAGAAACTGTGAAAACACTATATGAAAATGTCACTTGCATAATGTTGTAAATAGAATTAAAAAGAAATACCGTGGATTCCAAATTATCTTTATTTGAAAACACTAAATTGTAACACCTTACTACGATATCAAAAGCCTCAGCCGATGATTCAACTCAAAATAAATGCTCAAATGGTCAGCGCGAGGCAAAATGCGACTTTAAAAATTCGCCATCAATGCACCCAGTCTACTGTTCCATAAATGGTAATATCCGACCCAAAGTCCAACAATACAAACTTCTATCAGTGTATTTATATCAGATAGGTGAACACAGATACGTAATTAGCATATAACTGTGTAAAATAACCGCGACAATAAAATTTAGGAGATTGAACCATCCGGTGTGAAATTGAAAGAAATGACCATTAGGATATTTCACGCACGTGGTGTAGAACCCGGACAACATGCTCACACACAAAACTCAAGAATCTTTAAATCCTAACATACCTTCATAAAGTGAGAATGGAATAAAATGGAATATACAAAGTGTCCGCTCTCAAAGGTGTTCAATGGCTAATTCCTAAAGCGTTTGTCATAGACATATAGTTCCAATTGCAAAAATGTTTTAAATGTGGTAAAGACGTATTTTAAAAGCGATTTGGGTCAATAAAAACATTTCTAAAAAAGTTACGAAATTTAATTTTTTACACGCTCCCCCATTCCTATATGGGATATTTAGTAAAAGTTTCCTATTACACTAACAAGTAAGACAAACAAAAGTTCCATTTATCTTACACTAAAATTGGCTGTGTTTCGAAACTTTAAATTGCAGGTCTTATACCAATTTTCTGCATTTGAACACGGATGATTTGGGCCATGCTTCGAGGAAATCGTACACAAAGTAATTAAAGTAATAATATAAATAAGTTTGCGTGTATCTGCACTTTAACTGAAAGTAGTCACATTGAACACATATTACGATAGCGTTGAATTTTATTAATTAGTTTCAGATTGGTTAAAATAATTCCATTTTAATATATGTTTCATTTTGTAAGGAATTGAGACTACTGTTATTCCTCATTTCATTTGACAAAAATCCTGTTATTTTTTTCACAAGAAGTTATATAGTTTACTTAAATATGTCACAATGAAAATATATTTAAAATTTTTATTGTGATGTTAATTTTACTCTCAACTGTTATTATATTTATATCTGACGTTATTTATATTTTTAGTAAATTTGAGAATAACCCCTATTTCATAGCAAATAAAGCTGCTTCAACTTAAAAAAAAAATTACTCGGTCAGTTTTAATCGTTGAAGAATAGAACTTTTTTTGTCTTACTTGTTAGTGTAATATATAAATTTTATTCATATCCCTTACTAGGGCAGGGTGACGAAATAAAGAATTAACTTCGTAACTTTTAAAGAAATGTTTTTATTGAACCAAATCACCTTTAAAAAACTTTTTACCTCATTTTAAAAGTTTTTGCAATTGGAACTATATGCTTATGATTAACGGTTTAGGAATTAGGACACCGTTGGACACCGTTGAGAGTGGACACCCTGTATAAAAACATAATAAAATTAAATAGTCTATCTTAAATTATATACAACACATAAAATAAAAAAATAATCTAATACAAATTAAATGACATGATTTTGAATGAGGCAATAAATAAATTGAATTCAACAACTTCATGTTCAGATTAAAAATAAAAAAATATACTAGTAAATCTACAGATCAGGAGCCTCAACGTCAGCTCTGAAAGTCAATGTTTTTTAATCTCAAATAATATTTAACATCTTACAATCCGCAAAATATATTGTTTAAATTACTACATATATATTTATATCCATATAATTTAATTCGAAGGTTTCAGAAATTAGAAACGTTAAATTAAACACGGTTTATGAAATAATATTCTGACATTCTTATGAACTTCTATTCTACTTTTTAGATTAAAAAAATACATTTCTTTTACCCCCCGTAATCTTATAAAATTTATATTCTTGATTTCCTATTGTTTGTGTGAATGAATCTAGTATATCTTGGAATTCGCTCTACACAGTGGTTTTATTAGAATAAGCAAAAATTTCGAAAACAAATTCATGTTATCCTAATACCTAAATAGCAATATTTACTTACCTGCCAACCACGAAACACTCGCATTTGATAGATAAGTTGAATAATATATCGTGTGCAAAAGCAACTTATGGAAATGTAAACTGAATCGACTATATTTCATTTATATCTATTGCAGAAATCTAGTAATATTACAATTTTTGTTTCGGAAAAATAGTTTTGATGGTCATTCTATAATATTTATTTTACCTAAGTATATCCTGATCTAACTCGATGGCAAAAGCATACTAAAATCCCCCCCCCCCCCAAAAAAAATAGGCTTATTTGGAAACTTTTAAACTTATTGGGCAATCACTCATAATCGTGCCTACTGCCAATTCACTAAATAGCAACCGTGATTTGGCGCTATAAAGTTTTTTTTTTATATAACTTTTTATGATCTCAGTTTCCAGTAATTGTGCAATTTCAGGCTGTAGGGATGCATATTACTACGCTTATTTCTTTAGATTAACCATCTAGTTGTACGAGATATTATATTCTATTTTAAAAGTAATACTAATTTTCAACCACGAAAAATCCACATCTCTTCCAGAAAATGTATAATATCTCATGTAAAAATGTTTTGGTTATCAGTCTATAATAGTTAAAAGGTAACTTGTATCAAAATAAATTCTCATGTACTTCAATCAAATATTAAAACCACCCAAAAATATTTGAGTTTGCGAATAAAATACTGTAGCAAAATATTCTGAGTTACTGAGAAATGGTCTAAATTTTCCGAACGAATGAACCAAATGTAACTAAAAACTATACAGCTAGTTCCGGGTACCTCACCAACATACCTACCAAAAATCAAACTAATCGGATCATTTTTGCGGCAGTTATCGCGGAACATACAGACAGACAGACAGACAGAAACCAAAAACTTTTCGGGTCTCCACAGTGAGCCTCGACTGACGTTTCGGCAATTATTTCATTTTGTTGCAAATACTAGCACTTGAATGGATGATTCTTTCTATTAAAACCATTGAGTTACTTTATTAAATTGTGTGAATTTAAAAACATTAATCGTAAGACAATATTCAGTATTATGTATTTGATTAAATACTGCACTTCGTAATGTTTTACATAACAAATTTAATATGTCAGAATATTTATTATTAAAAATTCTGATTTAATATTAAAAGTTTATAAGTTTTATTTCTTCTGTTTTTTCTTCATATTTTTTTTAAAAACATATTTAACATTCTCTCAATCTGATTTATGAATTTCATATAAAGAGAAAATATAAATTTTCTTGTACTTAGTCATAGCTTTTCATGTTTATGCTTGGAAGTATGTGCAACATCTTTATTAATAGAAAATGGATATTGTTGCTTATATCCTACTTATCAGAATAAGATACTTGATATTAAACTTTAAAATGTCCAATGTTTTTTAGAACACCCTGTATATAATAAAGTACAATGTCGGTCTGGTATCTTACATTGATCAGTCATTTTTATTGCAATAGTTGTTTGACAGAGCTAACGAAATGCATAAAAATATCATTTTAATTAACAGTAAAATGAGTTTTACTTCAGGAGAATTTTTCTACAAAACAGTCACAATATAAAACATTAACCTGTGTCATCAATCAATGTTTGAAATTATTTTCTATTTATTAAGAAAAATGCTCTTTATTGAAAGATTTCACGACATAATTTTTAGTTTAGCTGTTTAAAAAATGTACTTACCAGATTTTAAGGATTAAAATTTTGTGTGTTTATTATAAAAGCTTTTTGTGTAAAAAAGATTGTGAAAGAAAGTACTGGTTTAAAATGAATGTTAAATCATAATTATATAACGGAACTATATATAATTACTATCAAGTACATCTTCCCCATATATATTTCCCCACTTATTATCCACTTGAGAGTTTTCTTTAACATTCATGGGTAAAGCCAATAGGAATGAAAATTTTGAAAAATCATGGGAGAGTTCCATTAAAATCAAAATTTTCGAAAACAAAACTTCATGCATTATTTAAAAGCTAGTCTCTCGAAAATTCATTCTGTGTAACCTGCTTCTTTTCGATCAATATGTCAAACGGGTTTTGTTTAAATTCTTACCTCCGGAGATGCATTTTCTAAAAGTTATTTGATTTTTATATATAATATTTTTTAATTCGATTTCTTATAAACTATATTTACTACAACTTATACAGATGGAATATGGTTTTGTTCTATTTATGCCACTTAAAAAATGTCATGCACTGTTAGGACAAATTTTTGAGAAATGTACGACATTCCCTTACGTAAAAAAATAGAAAAAAGAGCCTGTGGAATCTCTTCAATTATACAATTAATCTTCTTTTACTTATAAAAGCTTCATTTTCTTCATCATTAATTCCATTTATTGTTTTTATCACCATTACAAGTAAAATATACTATTTCTAGGAAAGTATCATCATTCTAAGGGAAAAAAACGGTATTTACACATATTTGATACTTTCTAAAACATCTGAATTTTTTATATAAATTATCTAAAAGAATTCTGGAATTCAAATTTAGAAACGTAATTCCATTAACCTGTTATTCTCAAAGTTACATTTATGCTCTCAAACCTTTACTGAGCCTTTACATGAAGCAATGAGATAATGGTAAACAGTTTCTCCTAATATCCACAGATATTGAAAGAGGGTTATAAAGTACCCTTACCTGTTTAAAAGTAAGTGTAATTTAAACTAATGAAGGAAATCGACGTCCATTTTACATTAAAACTTTTAAAGAAATGTCAGATAAATCCTCCACCACCCCCCCCTCCCACCTACCAAGAAGTTCTGTGTCAGACATAATCAAATAAATATGTAACATATTCGGAATACATGAAATAATAAAAATAAGATTAACATAATTCAAAAAAATCAGATGTGGGAAAAAACAATTTAGTATAAAAAAGGAACAAATGTTATTAAAATGGGGAAAAAAAATGGATTTCAGATGATAATCATCCATATCCCAAGCAACTGGATTTGACATCTGATTCGAGATTTGTTACGTATTTTACCAATTGCCAATACTCAAATGACTTACCCATAAGGCTTTCTGTCTTCGTCCGGGGAACAGCTCGCAGCGCTCTTTCTGACACTTTGATTCCAACTCATGAGAAAGTAGCTAACACTAGGTAAGCAGGTGAGAAGCATTAAAAGGAAATAATAATAATAAATATTTAAGCTCAAAATAGTAACATGAAGAAAAATCAGTCTGATAAATGGAGACAAATATGATAACAATTTCCTTGAAAATACTTCTATATTATGCAAAAGTATGAATATATATTTTGTAGCGTTGATCTATAATTATATAACTTATTTTTTAGATAGCTTTCATTACAAAAAGTAAAAAGTTACCTATTGCAACCGTTCGGAAGAACGCAATTCCGAAAAAATTCAGTATATTTTCACCGATCATGATACCCAGACACCAAAACCACCCTCCGATATATATATGATTTGGGTCATGCGATATACCACATATATAAACGGCATTTACAAACCATTTTTGATGTAACTAAGCATGTGTATTGGGCATAACAAGGTATCGACCTATTTTGTTGACCAGCTTGATTCGCCATCTTGTTCAAAATGGCGGCTACTTAAATATTTCAAACTCCAAAAAGACACAAAAATTTTGGAATTAAAAATTTATCTTTTAGGCTTTGATACAAGGATTCTGGAGCATTTTTTACTTTTACCTCTATCTTAAAAAAGGTTGAGATATAGCAGTTGAAATTCTAGGGTGGCTGACATTTTGAAACAAGACAAAGGATTAAAAAATCAGGGATAAATTTATGTGTTTTCTTTAGTAAACGTTATTATTCTAAAATTATGTTTCATTGCTAATCGTTCATCATTGCTAACCGTTTTCCAAATCATATGCATAAAACTAAAACTATATATGCATATCCATTAGCGTCAAATTCTGTCCAAGCTTGGCGACACTTGGAGAGATATTGCCAAAGTTGACGACGAAAAATTAGTCTCCATTAATTAAGCCAAGTTGGTAATAGCTAACTAATATGTCGAAATGTAACCTCAGAGCAACCATATACTGGCGGGTTTATCTTCCTAACCATTCTGCAACAAAGTCATGTTTACGATTAAAAAGCATAATGATAGCGTTGCACCTTATGGGTGTAAAGGAAAAGCAAACAAAACAGGCTCTGTTACATTTCATCGATATGTATTCTATATTATTATTTTTTAATACTTACAGGATTTTGAAAATATATTATTACAAGTATGATAACGTTTATTCACGTTGGAACGTTTAAAATAGAAAATATTTTACTTTTAATATAATAAATGTATCTAAAAATAGATCTTACTCTCATTTGGCGTTATAAATTTAAATATTAAAATTGTAATTATTTGAAAATGTTTCATTAATTTGTATTATAAGAACGTCCCGTTTAACGGTGCTTGGCGATAAAATTTCTCGCCAACAGAAACTTGTTTTCGTTCTATTAAAACATAAACAATTATGTTTAATTTTTTTTTTTATTTCCATATTTTACATTATATTTATGCCTTAAATAAGTATAAATAGGTATATATATATATATATATATATATATATATATATATATATATATATATATATAGGGGAAGATGGTCTAAAATGATCCTAACGGGTAAAACGATCCACATATGTTTCCCACGCTATCTATAGGGTAACACATAAACTAGTTGTAAGAAGTGAAGAAGAAGCAATGGCGGTATCCAAGCGATCGCAGTATTACGCGTCTTAGAATTATTTGAAAAATTAGGTTTTATAACATCTGTTATATGGTAAGCACTACACTTTCACATATATTTAGATATACAGTATTTCATGTACAGACATTTTAGCATTTAAAAGAAATATAGTAATGGGGTATGTTTTTATATGTGAATGAAACTTACTTTTATATCCTTTATTTTGCCGATAAAAAACAATTTACAATTATTTTTAAATGAAGGACCATTTTGCTCTTTTGGTGAGGGTAAAATGTTCCGGTTAAACACATTTTAAAAAATCTATTTTTTATGACCTAATTTGGGTTTAAATTAATATTTAAATATGTTTGTAATGCAAAATATAGTGTAAAACATAGGCCAAAAATTTATTTAAACAGTTATGTCATTTTACACAAGTTTTTCCTTTAAGGAGATCATTTTAAGCCACCATCCCCTATTATATGTATATTAGAAGGACAAATTTAAATGTTACCTAAATTAACTAATGCATTTTTTTATATAGTTTTATAATCATTAGTGGCAGTTTTAGAAATAAATATATGTATTTTGTTTATTTATTTATTTACCTTTTGTCTTGTAAAGCGTTCAGAAATGTTTTACATTTAAAATTAGTTTATTGTAAGGCATAAAAATTATTATATTGGTAAAATTATGTTTAAAAAAACACCAAGAAATAGCTGGCAACCTTTTCTCCCGATCCAGGCCGGAAGGCATTTTCTATATATAGAATAGAATTTAATGCTTAACCAATGTATATTTATGAAACAATTTATTCCACATACATATATGTAAGTGAAATGCATAGTAAACATATCAATTTTTGTAATAATGAGTCAAAACGTTTTCTTTGAAAAAAAAAATGCACTTTCAAAGTAGATTTTGAATATAAAATGAAGTGGTAAAAGTGTTATAGTTTAGACCTACTTAAAATAAATATGATATTATTTATATTTCAATTATTATTCCAAATTTGTGAAATACATTATGATTACGTATGGAGTTTTTACTCTTTCTTACGTATAATTTTATATATGAATGGATTTTAATTCGAATATTCAGAATCACACAATATTTCAAGTTTACTGTTTGGGAAGAAAGATTGTAAATTTTGTCCGTTGCATTCAAAACGGTTTCCTTGAATAAGAAAATGAATTTTAAATTTCGGGAAAGATTAAAAAAATAATACATAGACTTTGAAATGAGTACGAGATGCAAAGACATCGAGTTGAAAAAGAACAGAAGAGGCAAAATATTTTAACATTACCAAAATAAGAAGCGATCTTACCTTGAATAACTAATCTCAGGAATACGTTTTGAGAAAAGACAAATTTCATAAGTACGTATCTGAAAAGATGAGAAATAATGTGATATAAGTCATTTATAAGCAAAAAATTCTTTCGTGTATACGTTCGAAATTCCACTTATATTTATTTTATGTCGAAGCTGTTTCCAAGAGGAAAACGTATTGAGAATTATATTTTTACGCATCATAAAATAATTCTTTCAAACATTGCTATTAATATCACTCTCAAAAGTTTGTTTCCAAAAAAACTATGATGAAGAGAACTTTCACTATATTTTTCGGATATATGTTTTTATACAGAATATTATGTCCCTTGAGAATAAACCTCATGCATTATGTGAAAACAATTCTGTTTGAAAGTTAGACCTAATAACATTCTATGGCTGATGAATTTTGTTTAAACTTCAGCTGTGAAAGATACTATTAATCGGAATATACTTGAATCTGATTATATTAATATTAATAAAAGAGCTTTACTATAAATACCGGTGCATTGGGATATAGAATTGTGTTTTCGTATGAAATGTATATAAAGTTAAAAAATAATTTTCCTTGGTACTTTTATGTTAGCCGGGCGCCAGTCATATATACAAATCTGTATATATGTATATATGCACATATAAAAGTACCTTTTCCTTAAATTTGTATGGATACATTTTTGATTTAGAGGATGTTGCAAGTTCTAAAGCTACACAAAATGTTCGACAGATAAATATTGTGGAATCATGATGTACTTAGAGAAAGAAAACCCTCTGTTGATATATATATATATATAATCAAAGTTTATATAAATAATACAAAATTTTCATACAAATTTGTACCGTAAATTTTTCTTAATTTATCAATAAACCATTCGTATTTTAAATTTTGTCATTATAGTGGGGACGTTTGTCAAAGTTACAACCTGTCAATTTCATATTATAAGTAAAGAAATCTATTTCATTATTGTATAGAATTAATTTTATTCCTCAAATTTGTATGTAAGGGAAATGTATAATAAAAATATCTGATAATATAGTAATAAAAAAATGCTTTTTTTAGAAAAACGGTACTTTCAAAGCAGATTTGCCTAAAAAATTGAAGTATTTTAACAGAGAAGAAGACAAATTTAAGAAAATCGAAGTATAAAGTAAATATATTAGTATATATGTTAGATTTTAACGTAGAATTTAATTTTGCCCGAGAAACTGGCAGCTGGTTAAAGGTGGTTAACGATTGCTGTCAGTAGTTTGAAAATCATGGCTCAAAATGAGGCAAACAGAAACCCAATTGGAAATTTCTCCATAAAAACTCAGCCAGTTATTCAAATAAATTGTTTATTCAGGAACAGTAGACATGCTGGAACAATTCCGACAGGATAGAGGTTCAAGCCTAAATAGAATAGTACAAGCCTAAAGCTCTCAGTCTTGATTATAATTCACTACCTCATTGAGTGGATCTTAAAGTATGTTTATAAATTTTAAGTCGTTCGAACACCAGATAACATTTTGTTCTGCACTGGAAAACGAGTCAAAATTCTGCCCTCCGAAAGCTTTCCAAGGTTTTTTGTTAAATGCGCGGAAAGTTACAGAAGCGACGTAACGCCTGCACGATCCAAATAGTGAGAGGCGACAATTAGCTAAACGAATGATGCGCGATGGAGATGTTTTAATTAGAAAGAATCCCGCACACAGCGGCGAATTGATTTTGAAGTGAAAAACCTAGCGCGCGAAAGCGAGCCCGTGGAATAACAAAAAAAAATGGCTTTTAAAAAACATTCGAAATGACAAACTAGCGTCTCTCAGAATATTATAGAATGGATAGTTGATAAAAGTTACGAACGAACTTAACGTTTTAGATTAAGATTTAGAGTAAGATAATTATTAATATACGTGTTAATAGTTTTAAAAGGGCATTAAATAGGAATAAATATTATTAAGAAATAGGTAAGTAATGAATAGGTCAGAATTTAGAATAATTTAAAGGAATATTGCGAAATAAAATTTTTATATAACATATATATTTCAATTATCATTAGAAATTTATTAAATACACTGTGATAATATAGAGAACTTTTTGTTTTTGTCACGGATAATTTTATATAGAATTGGAGTCAAATTCGAGTATTTTGAAACACACAATATATCTTAGTTTACTGTTTGGAGTAATGATTGTAAATGCTGTCCGGGCCATTCGAAAATTTCCGTTAATAAAAGAAAATATATTTATTTCCAAGAAATAATAAAATTAAACATAAATATTACATGGCGTCTCCAAACAGCACTAAAATCAAAGACTTCGGATTTAAGTGGAACAGAAGAAGCTAAATCTTTAAAAATAACCAAAATAAGAAGCAATATTACTTTGAATAACTGATCAGATAAACATGTCGTGAGAAAAGCCAAGTTTTACAAATAAGTATAAGAAATGATAAAATATATAATAATTGAAAGAATTATACATTTAAAACAGAAAACTATATTTTTCCTTTATATTTGACGTTTTGTTTTTTGTAGAATATGTTTCCAAATGGAAAACTTATTGCGAAAAATATGTTTACGCTTCATAAAAGAATTCTTTTGAACATTGCCTTTAAAATCACCTACAGAATTTTCTTTTGAAAAAACTACTGATGAAGAGAACTTTCACATATTTTTGGAATATATGTTCTTATAAAAAATATATGTCCCTTGAAAAGAAGCCTCATGCATTATTTAAAAGCAAATCTTTTCGAAAGATAGGCCTAATAACATTCTGTTTTTATAACCACTAAGACTGATGCATTTTGCTCAAACTTCAAGTGTAGAAGATACATTTAATCAGGATATACATGCATTTGATACTATTAAACTCCATAAAATATACTGAATATAAATGCCGATGCATTGTGATATATAATTCTGTTTTTCTATTAAATAAAGTAAGAAAAATAATATTCCATAAATGTGTCTAGATAAATGTTTGGTTTAGAAGATGTTGCAAATTCTAAAGGTACACACAAGGTTTGAAACATCAATATTTGGGAAATATTTATTATCCTTGACCAGTTTATATGTACTGAAAGATATATAACCACTTTCTATATTAAAAAAAAACAATGTTTACATATGTAATACAAATTTATGAAGTTTAATATTCTTATTTTGTCAATAAATCATACGTAATTTATTTATTTTTTATAAAATTGAGAACATTTGTCATAGTTAAAATTTGTGAAGTTCATATAACATATACAGAAATCTACTTCATCATTTTATCAAATTTTATTTATAGTAATATAAATGAGAATTTCCAAAAGTCTTCTACAAAAGTTTTATTTACGGATTACTTTTATTCTCTTCAAATAATTACGATTATCATAAAAGTTAATTACAAAATTACAAGAACAAGCTATCGTTTGACAGTTAACATTTCCGCGTTTATAGAAATAATTCAAACTAATAATATAAGAGAGCTTGTCTGTCTGTTTTTGCCTATGTCTGTTGATGATTTCTAGAAAATTCTACCCCGCGTAGAGATCTGAAAATTTGGATGAGCATAGTACAAGGCTGGTCCTAATAATCCTAAGACTGACATTTTCCAATTTTGATAGGTGACAGAGATATTAATTAAAATTCAAAACGAAAACTCATCAAAAATACATTCTGTGTTTGAAAATATCGCTCAGCGTTTTTTACAAAAGATCAATTGCAGAGATGATCCGTGTTTCGAAAATGCTTTCTTTTTTGGATGTCTTCCGAAGCCACAAACTGCTCATAATAGGGAGAAATAAATTTACACGCTTAAAGGTCTTGCATTTTACTTTAACCCTCTGAGCGTTTTGAAAAAGGGTAAAATTGTAATGTTGTTTTCTCTCTGCATTTTATTTTAAATGCTACAAAAATAAGATTCTTTCAGCATTATAAATAAAACTTAATTACAAATATGAATGTAACCCTTGGGAGTATTACTCATTCTTCAATGTTTTGAAAATTCATTAAATCTATAGAATTATATTATCTTAAACATTGCATACATTGCAGTGAAACCTGCAGCTTAGTGAACGGAATATTACGTTCCACACGCTTAGAGGGTTAAAATGACGCAAACTGTTTAAAAAAATACCGGTACTTTCGTATAATAGCGGCACTCAGAATTCTGATAATGAAAAAATAACAGTTACGATTTCGACAAGACCATAGCAAAGATATATATATATATGAAACGTTCGTTCTATCATTCACTCAGGACGGCATCTCAGTCCCCGAACCCCATGAAAGTTACCGGATGAGAAGATAGATGTTGGCGCAGCCGAAGTCAACGAAAACCATTTCATGACATTTGTAGATGGTATTATTTAGATTTACTTAAAACAGTGAAGACACGTATCTGAGTACAAGCCACATTTGAAAAATGTAGTGTTGGTGCAATCGTGATCGAGCTGAGTAGATGCAATGAATTCCAGAAGAATTTCTCCAAAGCATTAAGGAAGACATGATAGACGAGTAATAGCTTTATTCGACAACATATATGAAGAACATATCTACGTAATTTCACTTCATTAAAACTTGAAACACATTTAGATCTATTGAAGAACAACGACCGACGAACCAATTTGGACAATCCCAGCGACAGCATCTAGTTGACAATAATAATTCATGTGAAAGTCTCTCTCCGAAGCCAGTGCAACCGTATAAATATTACAAGATTTTGCTCAAGGTTACAGAAGCGCGAAAATGCTAGCCCAACGACAGCAATATTCGGAGGGAAACAAGGGAGTAGAAAAGGCGGGGCTTGCTCGCTAATGGTTGAAAAAATGAGGCCGAGAGGGTGTGTACCTGACGTATTGTTTAAACTTTAGACGCGGTATTTTAAAAAGGTAAAAAGCTTTGAGCGGGAAAAACGAGAGGGATTATGGGATGCGGAATGATAATATTAAATAGAAATAAAAAAATGGTATTACAAAATGTTCCAAAAGAATAAAAATGCAATGTCTCAAAATAAGAAGAAATTATGCAGGTGCTTTTTAGAAGCAGTGTTGCATTTAATAGAATAAGGGTTTTACAAATACGTGTAGCTTTTAACAGATTAAGATTTTTAGAATGATAATTAAAAGAATATTTTGATTAAGCTATGGAATAAAATATAAATTAGATTTAAGAGATATTTTAAAAAGAGAAGGAAAAATTAGAATTGTAAGAATTTGCAATAAATAAATTAAGGAAAACTGGCGAAACATTTTTTAGTATATATATATATATATATATATATATATATATATATATATATATATATATATATATATATATACTTTTAATACTCAAATATGCGCCATATACGTCGTTATAAACGTATTATTTACGTCTTATATGCCATAAATAGATCATATACATCTTATACATATGATATATACGTCATATATGCGTCGTGTATGAGTATAGCTGAGTAATATGCGTCACGAAATGTCATATACATCATATACTGTTATAAAATCATATATGCTTTATAATCTGGCGATAAATCTTTGTCGCTTGGCTATTCACCCTCGGGTGGCCGCTATAACACGAAAGTACCCAAATACGAATTTAAACACTTTCCTAAAAATTACGAATATTCGATTGCATGGCCACCCCCCCTTTTTTAGGGTTTCGTTCATCTGACGAAACCCTATCACTCCCGCTCCGTTGTCTGTCTGTCACAGAGCCATTCTCAAAAACTATGTAATTTACAGAGTTGAAACTATGTGTATAAATCTGAATAGCAGCTGTAAAGAGCTCAAAATATTAAAATTTGAAAAATTCGTATTATTTTAATACATAGAGATAAAAAACCAAAATTCTAACAGCCTTTTCCTATTCAATTGAAACATTTTTCGTTATAGCAGATGCCAAAAATTAAAAATCCATGATGAAATTCTTTTCACAATAATTAATTTTCTATCAGACGATTTCCACGTGAAAAATGAAAATGAAGTAAAAAGTTTCACCCATTGAAAAAAAAAAAAAAGATTAATATGAAATAAAATTGATTGACGTCATAAAAACGGAAAGATATCTCAATAATACAAGGAGTATGAGTATTATTCTGTATTGTGTCTGTATTGTGTATGTACACATAACTGATTAATATCACATCCTTAGAGAATTAAAAAAAAAATCTGACGTTATATCGGAAGTTTAACGGATTTTTCAAATGTTTGAGAATAATACAAAGCGAGTATCAATATGAAAATAGTAATTATATAAGTTTGAAGAAGGTATTGAATCATGATAAAAACCCGATTATGGAAATATTCGCCTATTTTAACATTTTGAAGATGTAGAACATGTTTAATTTTGAATTTTTTTATTTTTAATATCGAATTTATTCCACAAGACAGATATTATTACTTCGCCAGATATCGGGTTGGTTTAGATATTCGGAAAAACGAGAAAAATAGACCGGTAAATTTTTACTTTATAAAAATCCTGACCTTTTTTTTTTTTTGGTTGATAAATGAAATTTATTTGGATTTATTAAAGAAAGGATAAAGTGTTTTGAAAGGAAAACGAAAACCTTTGAACGATCTTCGATCACACTTACCCACTTGTTTTAGAAGCGCATGTCGGTCTCTCTTTTTAAAATACGTAAAAACAAAAAATACTTTTCTCTTGGACGGTACAATACGTTTTAAACAATAGGAATATTAGTAATTTAAGAATGTTTCGTTTCCGTATGACGACGTTCAGGTGTTTTCGATAATTTCTGCTTATCCTTGATACATATGGGGGGATGGGGAGGGGGGGTCTTCCAACAAATATAACAAATCGTAGTAATACTACAATCACTTTGACGGACCTTTGTATATTCCCATTGATATATCCTCAAAAACATAATCAGAAACAAAATGACGCAATATAACCATCGACCTTCAATATACTAGACCCCACATTGGTAACCTTTTCGTTGACAGACATCAGTGGTGGTGGTGGTAGATTTATTCCGCCAAACTGGTTTTTCTCCCGCCAAAATCTACGTGGGATTTCCCGCCGAAACTTTATATTGTGTCTGTGCTGTTGTTGTTTTTTTAGAGATTGACTAATATTTTAAATTCAAAACAGTTCTTTTAAGAACTTATTAAATCAAAATGCCACAAAATTGTTCCACAGATTTTCTTATTATAATAAAATTTTAGAATATCTACATAATTTTTTAACTGTTTTTAGGTTAGACCATTAATAGGTAATAAAATGCATCATTATCAGCTGATTACATCAGGTGTTTTTTTTTTTGTTTTTTTTATAACATGGGTTACTTTTAAGAAGTGTTTTTTTTTTTTTTTTTTTTCAAATTTGTGATTAAGCAAGAGCTTAATTGTCTGCCATTTTGTAATAAAGTGATAAAATGTAAAATACTCAATATATTAAAATCATCGAACAAGCTGTAAAAATTTAGCTATGTTTAATTTTTAAAATTCTTTATTATACTTTATATAAAGAAAATTTCAAAATTTATTTTTTTAAGAGGACAGTACAATAAGTGATTCCTGTCATGTGACAACATTTTTCTTTCAAGTGCTGCGGCATCGGAAATTCGGTTCAAAATGCTGACGGACTTTTCTGAAATATCTTCTGCTTTTATTGAAAGCCTCTTTTGATAGCAAACTAAATAAGAACACCTGCCAATTTCATACATTTCCGATCACAAATTAATGAAACAATTTCCTGACGGCTCTGCCTACAGGCACAGGTAGATTTTGAAAATACAGATAGTGGGACACCTGTTTATTGGGAATTGCATAAGAAATGACCTTTTTGCCATGATTCGGCAGTTTAGACCACCCACTTCAAAATCTACCTGTGTCTGTAGACAGGATTTTTTTTTTCTTTCGGGCTATAAGAGTTGGTCTTATAAAAGAACTTGTCAAAGTAAAAGTTGTAGATACTATTAAGAGGATTTATAATAAATTTAAGCATATTTGATATATTGTGAATTGACGAAGTTTTGAATTATTTTCTTCTTAAACCCTATCCCCCCCCCCCCCTTGAGGTAATTTGTAACGATATCAAAAATCTGTCATACATAAATTTTCGGCCCTTTTTCTAGAAGTATTAATAACTTTAAACGGATTCGATACGTATCATAATTAAGAAGCTATGGGGATTTTTCTGTTTTCACCCCCCCCCCTTTGGTTCAATTTTGCCCATTATCGAACTTGACCAAGATATTATGCACTTTAATTTTGTGTATCAGTTTGGAAGAGATTTGTGCAGAATTATTGAAGTTATCGTGTCCATAAAAAAGTGATCTAGATAGATAGATAGATAAAAGTTTTGAATTGGGGGTGGTTTTGGGTTCTGGAAGTGATGATCGGCGTAGATCTGCAAAAACTTTTCAGAAAGTCCAACATAGGGGAGAATGTAATAGGTAGTATTTCTTACGAAATCTACCTAAAATCATAAAGTAGCCATTTTGTATTTGAGAAGGTTTTATAGCATCTAATTACGACAGCAAGCATTGTTTAGAAGTCAACATCTTCAATAGTTGCCGGTGGTTATTATTTTCAATAATTGTAAAGAAAAAAAAAACACTTGAGAGTTAAACTTATTTTTTTATAGCATCCAAAAGTTGCAAATTATTTCTTCTCAGAAACTTATGCAAAATAATAGTTATTTTAACAGAGAAAAAATTACACAAGTTCTAACTTAGTAGATATGAAATATCCTGGAATTTTTATTTTTCATACAAAAATAAATAAATAAATAAATAAATAAAATATACTGTGCATTTGTATTTTTTTTTCTATACATGCGTATAATGTTATCTATCGATGTTTTCCTTTTGATTAAAAATATTGTAATACATTTATACTTTCAATTAAATATATATATATATATATGTATATATGAAAGATTGCCAAAAATATGCCTTTAAATTGGAACATCAAAAGCAAAACAAAAATTCTGGATTGCAGCAAAAATATGTTCTATCGAATGTATTGTTACATAATGACAGTATGTGATTTCACGTTTAAAAAACCTATAAAATACATTATCAAATCAAATAATATTTTATAACATGCCACTGCTAACTTTCCACAAATTCTTCACTTTTGTAAGAAAAAAGAAAGATACTGCAAATACTGTTCGATTTTCTGTTATTTTAATAATGCCTGCTAAATTTAATGCATTTTTAGAATTAAAAAAAAAAAAAAAAATCTTACATTAATTTGTTACATTTCGTGAAATGATTGTGTCAGATTGAAGCTTTCCAAGCAGAAATCTCGAAATAATTTGTGTTATCGTACTTAATATCTTATATCACTAATAAAAAAAATATAATTTAAGTAACATTTATTACAAGGACAAAGCCATTTTATAACATTAAAATAAAATACAGCAGCAAAAACAGAAAAAGAAAATCCATCCAGAAGATTAAACAATCCTTTTTTCACCATGGGTGGGACTCTCATAACTTATTTCTATCCTTCCTCTTTGACATTAAATCCTAGAAGTTGCAACAGTTTCGTTTTGGTTTGTTTACGTTTATTTTTATTGAGAGAATGAAATCAAAGTTGCCAAGAAAGCGATCACCGCCAAAACAGACATTTTTTAAAGCGCCAATCCGAGCTGATCCTGAAACTGGATTTTCAACAATATAACAAAGAGATGTGGACTCTAGTAGATTATTCCTCTGTGAATATAACGCAACCATAATAAAATACCCTAGCTTTATAAATGAGAATGCCATTTTCTTTGGCGCGTGTAACAGAAAAATACACAATTTTCCTGATAATATAAAAAATAATCAAACATGTAACACATCATTTAGTATAATTCGCTTTCGTTCAAACCTTTCGTTTAACTTTTCGTTACAGTTTTCGCTAATTTCTGCTTAACCGTGACAACCATGGGTGGAGGGCTTCTGGGTAAAATAAATTTAAGCGTAACAATACTACAATTACAATGACGGAGCTTTGTATATTCCCACTGATGTATCGTCAAAACATAACCAGAAACAAAATGACGTAATTTACCGCAACCATAGTAAAATACCACAGCTTTGTAAATGAGAATGCAATTTTCTTTGACGGAAGTAACGGAAAAGAATACGATTTTCCCGATTATATGAAAAATAATCAAACAAATAGCATATCAGTTAGTATAATTCCCTTTTGTTTCATATATATACTCTATTATAAAGCAATGACATTCCGCTAGTAGCGTTGACTCGTAAAACGTGGCAACGACCTAACCAAAAAATATTTATTTTTCTGTTTTTTTTTTTTTTTTTTTTTTTTTTTTTTTCACTTATAAACATTGCACAAATTCCTTTTGTACACTGTTGAACAGAAAAACCAAAGTAATTTCAAATATAAATTGTTTGAAAAAAGTATCTCAATTTTCTGATTGTTTATGGGTATTAAAGTAATTTTCAAGTTTGGATATTTTTAATTATACATGCAATCCAATCACTAAAGTTTAACCCATTTACTAGTAAAATAAAATTTTAAAGCAAAAATAAGTCTGTGCTCAACGCTGACATCATATTGGCGGTGGCACTAACAAAACCCAAGATCATATTTTGTTTAACTTCTTAACGTTGTACGTTGAAATTTTACACCGTCGAACAGAAAACAAGAAGTAATTTTAATGCTATTTGTTTGCAAAACATCCCAAATCACTGTTTTTTTTTATGGATTTTAAAGTAATTTTCACACATCAATATTTTAAATCAGCTTGAAATCCATTCCCTTAATACTTCACACAATAAAAATAAATGAATAATACCCGAATTTACCATGTATGTAATCGAAATACGCGCTTAAACACTGAAATGGTAAGAATAATAAAGTTTGCTATAAACAGTTTTCGCGATTAAACGCTCTTTAATGCAAAAGTACCAAAAATGCTTTTTGATGTAGTATATTACATTAAATGTTGGGCAATCCACATGTTAGACGAAAAAAAAACTAATTAACAAAAATTTATTAATGGGTTAAATTAATTAATTAAAAAAAAAGATTTTTATCTGTTTTGTTAAGTGGCTGGCTGTATATAGAGCAGCGTTTACACGGGTAGCCCGGAGGGATTACCTGATTATTTTCACGTGGAAACTTATATTTTCATTCAAATAAATCTACAACGTTTACATAGAAATGGAAGTAATTTCTAGACGCTTTCAGTCATGACGTCAGTCTTGTAGCTTTGATAAGAGAAATAACGGACTGTAAGAACACGAATCCTATGTTTAATTTTCTATTTAATATAAATCGTAGAAAGTGATACAACTGCATTTAAAGTATTAAAACCCTTAGCTAAATGTTATAACTAAAGGTTTAGCTGCAGTATACAATCGGAACAGAAAATGAAACTTAGGAACCGCTTGTTTAGCGTCAGTCTGGCCAAGATACTTTTTGAAAGTAATGTCATATTTAGTAATTTATTTATTGAAATTGAAATACCTGTGTTAGTGTAGATATTTTAACTTCAAATACATTTAAATGAAGGTTTTTCGCCTTTTTAACGCACTTGTAGTTACAATTTTTATTTTATATATATGGAAAATGACAATTTTCTGCTTAAAATGACATCAATTTTAGAAATGCAGAAACATAGAGAGTGAGTCTAAATTTACACTGGCTTATAAAAATAAAGTACCCGTGTTATATATATACATATATATTAATGTGCCGTTTGTTTAGGTTTTAGCTACAGGAAAAAAATTGCATTAATTTTGTTTTAAAAAGAGGAAGTTTTATAATGATAAACTATAGCAGGTGGTTGAAAAAAGGGGTAAAGGTTGGCCTGATATATTTTTTAAATTTTACATTAATTTTACTCATGTTCTAAAACGTAAATCAAGTTCCATGAAAATCGGTAATAAATTTTAAATGTGCATAGCGAACATACAACCCAAGAGAGACTATTATATATGTGGATATATATATATACTTTATTCACATTATTGAAAGTGTATTAGCTTAACTTTAGGAAAAATGTATGTGTATATTTATTATTGTTAAATATGAGCTTTTTTACATATAATCATTTCCGCCGTCGTTAAAATATGCATGGAAATTCAACCAGTTATACAATTTTTTATAACTTAAATTTCAATAATGCTTAACACTTTAGAAAAAAATGCTGACACTGTAATTCATTTCCAATTCAGAATTTCTAACTCGAAATAGTTTATTGTAAAAGAAATTAATTGATTTTGATGCACGAAAAACTGAAAGACGCAATGAATAATTAAAGATGCCACGAGTACTTTATTACTTTGAATGGAAAATATATACATTTTGAATTATTTTAGACATGTTAAAAGTGTTTATTCTTATTTGGTAATGAAAAGAAGAACTTTAAAAATTATTAAAAAACGGCAATTTAAAGTTTATGGAAAAACAGAATTAGAATATCATTCTAATAAAGATAATTATATTTTTCTTAAAAAATATTAAAGACAAATAGAAAACATATATAGGGGAGATAGGGGATGAATGGGACATTTTCACAAAAATATTTATTTTAAATATTTTATATAAGTTATTATCAATATTATATATCACATGTCAAACTTTAAGTGTTTGATTACATCTTATGCACAATATTTGTTCAAGATTATTATTATACAGGTATATAAATTAAATTTAAAAAAAAACGTTCTTCTATGTCTCAATCATCCCCACAGCAGGGATGAATGAGACACAAACATTTTCCTCCTCGTATTCAATGTTAAGGACTAAAGGCTGAACAAAAATGCCGCCTTAGCAAAAGCTGAGAGGTTATAAATTGTAATATGATTTCCAGGATTATTTGTTAGTCAATTATCTTGGACTCATACCTGCTTTGCCTTAAAAGGCCCATAAACGGTGGACTGAATACGATGGGTACAAAGAGGATGAAATGTTAAAAGAATAATTATCATAAAGTATTAATTTATAAACTTATATAATATTATTTAGTTAATAAAATTTTTTCAGTATCCTCTAGGGATGAATGAAGCAGTCCCATTCATTCCGATTTCAAATGTCCCAATCATCCCCATGATGCATATATTCAATTGTCAGCTATTTTGTCTCAGAAATTATTTTGTCACAATGGTTAATATGCATTCATTTTAATTACCAATATTGAGCCTTTAAATAAAAAAACTACAACATATCTTAATTGTTTATATTGGATAAGATATTTAAGTAACTTCATGTGTAAAAAGTATTACTTTTAAGCAGAGTTTTCAGGAAATGCAAATTTGAAGAAAACTGAAAGCAGCCATGTGCTGTTGCTTTTGGTTCTGAAGCACACTATGGTAGGGAAATCTATGAGGATAGGAAGCAACTAAAAAAAATGTTTATTGCCTGAAATATTGAGAGCGTCCCATCCATCCCTTGTCCCATTCATCCCCCATCTCCCCTACATGTCTTATTTATACATTTTCATTGAATAGAATGTTTGTTATAGTAACATTTTCTCAGGAAAATTTCAATAAAAAATATATTTATTAACAATACAATGAATCATTACATTATTATTATATGACTAGGGGGTCTACCCCCTGCGAGCTACGCTCGCCAACCCCCGCTCAGACTTCGAGGCCTCTAAAAACATGACAGCGTGCTTTGTTTTAAAAACATTGGTAAATCTGTAATTGGGTTGCCATGCTTTTAACATTTTAATGGGGCATTTTTTGATCATCATGGCCTCATACACAGCTGTTGCGATAACTGACGACTGTTTTCGGGATTGATAAGTAAAATCAATTACAACTTGAAAACCAGCTTGTATAAAATGCTTAGGTTTAAATTGTGGCTACCTCTCGGACTTTTACAACAGCGATCTGTTTTCTATTCTTCCTTTGCGTTTAAGGATGAGAAAAATTGATCTGCTTGTGAATAACATTAAGAACCACGGTATTGAAAAGTAACATGTTATAGACATTTTCAGTAACAGGTTTTATTTTCTCTCTATTTTAGTGCACCATCATGCATATGTTCATGTTATTTTAAATATGTAAATTATTTATTTTAATTAATATGTATATACGAATTTTCTAATAATTATTTATCATACAAAATTAATTAAATATTTTGTGCATGCATGCCTGCATTTATTCGGCATCAATTGATGAGATATTTAAACAAATTTGCTATCCGCGATCCTTTTACATCATGTTATGTCACTTGAATATTGTCCATCGGGAAAAATCGGGTACTTTTCCAGTATAGGATACTTTGCTTTTAGGTTTGGCGTAATTCGAGCTTCAAAAAGGGATAGATTCGTTAATATACATAGATTTGTTGCCAAATGTTATGAAAACAAACCAAATGAACTTTTGGTGCTTTTCTATTATAGGGGTTTTGACGCTTTTTTAAAAATCTTAGCGGAAAAAACCAAGCAGGATATTTTATTCTCCTTCCGTTCAGTTGGGCAATTATTATTTTATATATTCGTTTCAAATATCCGAATTAGTGATTTTATAAATTCGTTTAATTAAATTTTACAAAAAAATGACAAAATGATATCAATAAATAATAATTACTATTAATTACTTTTCCCCACTTTCTTTTGCGTTTACATAAATGACGTCATTTAGACGAATTTATTCAAAATATTTTCAGTTTATAAATTAAATTAAATGCTGACAGACGATTGAATCCTGACGATAGAAATGTGATTTTTTTTTTTTTTCAAATTTTTCTGAAAAACATAATTTAATCACAATCTTGTCTTCATTATCGATTGAAATAAAAGATAAATTCAATTTCAATTTGAAAATGACGAATAAAAAGAATACAATATTCCCTATCGGGATCCTGTTCAATTTTTTTCCTTTTTTTGTCACAAAAAAAAACTGTCTAATTAGTTGCCATCATTACAGAAATGTCATTAAAATTAGAAAAAAATTAATATCTCAAAAACTAATTCCAATTTCAAAATTCTATTACCAGTTTTGACATCCGCGGATTTTTATGGACAATTGGTATTAATTTCACCATCAAGAGTTTAATATTTTATTAAAAATAGCCCTGAAACATAATCAGTCTTTTAATCAGCCATTTCATAAAATCGTTTCATAAATTCGTTTCATAAAATCGTTTCACAAATTCGTTTCATTAGGATTTTATATATATAGGGTAGATATGGTTTATACACATAAGAGGTGAATTATCTAAAACTATACGAAAGTACGTTACACGATGAATGAGAAACATTAACTGTGAAGTGATGGATAAATCTATAGAAGAACAAAAATTTTAAATCAGTTAAACGCAAACTCTGCTTTTGTAACAAAAGTAATTTTACTTTAAAATGTATAGATGGAAGAATTACGAAATCTATAATGAAATACCATATATTGTTGAAACATTTTATATTTCTAACAATCTATCTATATACATAATTATATAAAAATATTTCTTAATAGTAAAGCCAGAACGATCCAGAAAAGCGAAAACAAATAAAAGAAAATAAAATATAAAAAAAGTAATGAATAGTAAAGTTTTGAAAGCTAATAAGTATACAAAAACATTTAATTATATTGTCGAAAGCGATGCCACAATTAACCTTATCAATAAAGCTGGTGAAGTCTTTGAAAATACTTCTGTACTGTTTTCTAAATGTCTAGAAAATGCAGATGTACAAGAAATCAGAAATTAAATTTTTGATAGTGCTACGTTACAAAAGCGCTCTGACAAGATTCGTAATAAACTAATGTCCGACGAGCTAACTGTTAGTGATATTTAAAATGTTTTAATGAAAAGACAAGAATCAGCCAGGATTTCAGCTCAGCATAGAGAACAAGCAAGATTCCTATTAATGAGAGACTGAAATATTAAGCTCAAACAGTAATGTAGAGAGACATATGTAATATCAATTAAATGTTTTTCAAGTCGTTATTGATTATGAAAATACATTTGAATCTCTATTTCATGCGCAGAAGCAAATTCTTTAATGCTTATCGTACATTAATATTAAAAAGATTTACCTTCAAACGAACAGAACAATAGAAAAGAAGGGATCAACGGAGTCAATGATGACAGACAAGGAAACAACATACAGCTATAACTCGTTACTGCTGTCTTAGAAAACATTTTTAAAAACTCATTTCAATTGTTTTCAAGAAATGTCGATTTTCAAAAAGTTTCGATTATAAGGAATCGAAGCAAAAAATTCTAAAAATCAGATGCTTTAAAATTTACGAGGGGAAGCTTAGACGTGCGTCTAATGAATAAAGATGTTAATATATCAAAGATGTTGCTTAGCTTGAAATGAAAAACCTTTTAAGTTTCATAAATGTTCTATGACAGTGGATACGAAAGTTTCTCTTTATATGTACGCATTTTCTAATTTTAAACTTAATTTTCTAAAAATGTGATATTTCACATTGTATAACTGGCACATAAACTAAGTCTACCTATCATTTATTAAGATTTTAATTTGCATGAATAATGAATTGTTTATTCATCAGATGGCGTTTCACATACAAAATTATTTTTGTTCAAAATTAATATCGGCAACTATACATATTCAAAATTATAGAATTTCGATAGGAAAAGTGTCAGCTGTTGGAAAATCAGTAAAATTCATATTTTTGCTTCTGTAATATTCTGTACAATCCATAAAATACCTCATAATATTATGCAAGATCAGTCGTGTTCGGAAAAATAAATTTTGTGATTAACAATTTTGATCCTGAGCCATTTTTATCACATATTATAAATGAGAGATATATTTTCGCATAATATATTAAGCAGATATGGGAGGGAATATTTTCTGAACATGTTTAATGTGAAATTTATTTTTCAAAGCGCACAAAATTAAAACTGTGTATATGATATATTTTGCATTACTATAAATCTCCCAATTAAAATACTGGATTTTGAAAATATATAAATATGTGTAAATCGTTTATAATAATGAAAATAATGGTGCGTGTTTTTGTATAATACATTACATTTGTTTGTAAAAATGGAGTAATTATTGCAAATATTCCGACATTATTCACACAAAAGCATTTACAAATTTGTAAACATTACATATTAGATATATGTATAAATACGAAGGAACCGTTGGGAAAAAGAGTATAGTCACAGATACTTAAAGTATTTTTATTCATTATTTTGACTTATCTATGTCTCTGTATATATATATATATATATATATACCAAATTATCATGGATATTTTATAAATATCAACATTTAAGAACTTATTAATTTCAATACACAATCCTTAATTCTATGGTTTTCGAATTTAAGTATAAGATTTAGCATAGAAATTATCAGTAAACAGTAAATGCTGTTTCAATTCCTCCTTTAAGATTATTTATAATTTTAACGTTTTAAAAATTCGATTTTTTTTGCTTTGGAACGCCTTTTTAAAACTATACAAACTAAAAGAAAATAAATTCAATTAAGAAAAGTAATCTTATAATATCCACGAATATAGAATATTTAATTTTGCTTTTACAAATATAAAATCACCGAAATAAGTGTAAAAATTAGTTCGATGCTCATTGTTAATGTTTCTGAGCTGAAGATAGCACTGCCACTATTTTTCTATACTGTTTGAGGGTTTGAATTGTCCGTTAATCAAGGAAGCATAATGGTTTAAAAGTTAAGATTATGATGTCATACTTTACTTATATTAATTCAATAACTACACTACTTTCAATAGTATAAGAAGAACTAGTCGGATGTGCCAATCCAAAAACTTTCTTCTATCTTAGTCATGTTATTACTTCAAAATTCGCTCTCACATCGCCAAAAAAATCCATATTTTTCGTCATTCTGTTGTACGTCAGCTGCTTGCGAATCTTTGGGTTACAGGGGTGCGATCAACTGATGTATACTAAACTACGAAAAGTCCTTCTGGCCTGTATCGACAGCAACAGATAGCCTCCCTATTTCTTGGTATTACGATTTTAGCTAATTTTACTGGAAAACCAGAAGCTAAAATACGTAGAGTATTTCGCCAAATTAGTCCTCTACAGCCAAGTTGGCTTCGTTTATAGCAACCTATTTTTACCGCCAAATTTGGCAATATTTCGCCAACTGTCGCCAAACTTGGCGAGAATTTGACGTTGGCGAATATATGTATATATAGTGTTAAGCAAATGAGAATAGGAACAATGGTTACAACAATGAAAGAAAATTTGCCGAAACCATATTAACTAAAACTCATCAATTAAACCCGTTTATGGATGAATTCTGCTGTATTGTTTGAAAATATCAGCCACCCTAAAATTTCAAACTGCTTGATCTCAACCATTTTTTCAGATAGAGGCAAAGCAAAAATTGCTCCGGATTCTCCGGATCAAGGCCGAACATTTAACGGAAAAAACTTTTAGGATTTCTAATTTTTTTGTACAACTTTTTGAATTTTAAATCTTTAAATGGCTTTCACAGCGTCCCCTTCCGGCGGAATATACCCAAATTCAATAAGGACCTGCTGGCCATAGCCAAAAACATAGGAAAAAAGTTTGGTTCAATTATCTGCATAACTTCATACACTTTTCGATGATACAGTAGTGAAAATCAAACAAAACTCGAGATCGCAGCGCCCCCTTTCGTCGAAATATCTTCAAATTCAAGTAGGACCTGCTTGCCATAGCCAAAGACATAGAAAAAAAAATTCTGTTCAATTTGAAGCATAACTTCATACACTTTTCGATGATACTGTGAGGACGGACAGACGAACAGACAGACATTTTGTAAAAACATGTTTTTCGGAATCCCTGACCCCTAAAATGTGTAAATCCGTCGAAAGCCGGAAGTCGAAAAAAATTTCGATTGTAATACTTTCTTCTATTTTAGATAGAAGAAAGTAAAAAATGAATAAAAAGAAATATTAATGACTTACTATTTCTATTTTCACTATTTAATTCAGAAAACGACTTTACATGTCTTATATTTTACATTCATTTCAATGACGTCAAATTAAGTTATGACAAACATTATCTGCGCTAGGGATGGCCGTAAAAGGTGGGTGGTAGATCCAATGCACCTTGCCCCCGTGCTTTTAAGGGTCTCAAATTAGACCATTGAAAGTGTCGAAGTTTTTTGAACTCCCGTTTCTAGCGCCAGCTCTAATCGTGGGACCTGAGCAATACTTATAAGATATGTTATAGTTTCATTGACTTCATTCCAGTGATTGCTCAATTATCTGAGTCTTTGATTCGATTAAAATTTGCATTTGATGCAATGCTTGCTAGATTTATATTTTTCTATCGTTTAGACGACAGGTACATAGAAACTTTTCACACGGAAGCATATGAATTGGTTGATACCTAGAAAGAAGGTTTTATAGATCCAATTCTGAATTATTGCAATTCGTTTCACTAATCTAACTATGTAAAAATGACTATAAGAAAGGAGAAAAGTGTTGAGTCGAAATCGGATGCATCGGACTACGAAATCGGATACAATTGTAAATTCAAAACTATATTTCAAAGCGCAGATTTAGCTGTCAGAGTTTAACGTTTGTTGATGGTATTCAACTGCAGTAAGTCGAGATCATTTAATAAGAAAATCCTTCCGGCCTGTACCGGGAGGAAAAAGTAGCTTTCCTATATCTTCGTTTTAAAATGTTAGCTATTGTTACACGAAAACAGCAAGTTAAAATGCAAAGAAACGGTTACAAAAGATTCGTTAATACTGAATTTGAATAAAAAATTCGCCAAATTATTGAGCAATAGCCAAATTGGCTTCATTTATGAAGACTTATTTTGGTCGCCAAATTTGGCGATATTTCGCCAAATGTCACCAATTTTGGCGAGAATTTTGCGCTAACGGATATGAATATATAGTTTTATGCTTATGATTGGGAAAATTATTACAACAACGAAAGAAAATAATTTGCGAGTAATCGCGTTAATGTGCTGTTTTGTTTCAAAATGTAGTTCCACCCTAGAATTTCAAACTGCTCTATCTCAGCCATTTTCTAAGATAGAGGTAAACCAAAAAATGCTCTGGAATCCTCGTATCCAGGCCTAACAATTAATTAAAAATAAATTTGAATTTTTAACTTTTTTTGTATATTTATTTTAGTTTTAAATTTTTAAGTGGTCGATAGGTAGCTTTATACTTTTAGGTAGCTTTCAATACAAAAAAGTATAAAGCTACCTATTGCAGCCGTTCGGAGGAAAGCAATTCCGGAAAATTTCGATGTATTTTCACCGATCATGACCCCCAGACCCCAAAACCACCCTCCGTTCAAATGTTATATATATATATATATATATCTGATCTATATCATGCGATAGCACTCGTATTTATAAATCAATTTCGATGAAACTAATTGTGTGTATTAAGCTCACCAATGTCTCGACCGAGTTCGTTGGCCAGCTTGGTCCGCCATTTTGTTTCAAGATGGCGGCCATTTAAAAATTTAAAACTAAAATAAATATACAAAAAAGTTAAAAATTCAAACTTATTTTTTGCTTAAGTGTTAGGCCTCGATATATGGATTCCGGAGTATTTTTTGTTTTACCTCTATCTTAAAAAACGGCTGAGATACAGCAGTTTGAACTTCTAGGGTGGCAGACATTTTGAAACAAGATAGCACATTACAAAATTCCAACGATTAATTTATGAGTTTTAGTGAACGCGACTTCTCGCAAATTATTATCTTTCATTGTTGTAATTATTTTCCCAATCATAAGCATAAAACTATACATTCATATCCGTTAGCGCCAAATTCTCGCCAAACTTGGCGACATTTGGCGAAATAACGCCAAATTTGGCGACCGAAATAAGTCTTCATAAATGAAGCCAACTTTGCTATAGTTGACTAATTTGGCAAATTTCTTATTCAAATTTAGTATTAACGAATGTTCTGTAATTGGGTTCTTTGCATTTTAGCTTGCTGTTTCGAGTAACATTAGCTAAAATTTTAAAACGGAGATATAGGAAAGCTACTTTTTCCTCCCGGTACAGGCCGGAAAGACATTTTTGTATTGAAAGCTACCTAATAAAGATTCTTATTAAAAGAATAATTGCAAAAATGACACAAAGCCACCTTTTAGGTAGCTTTCATTACAAAAAGCTACCTATGGCAGCCGTTCGGAGGAAAGCAATTCCAAAAAAATTTGGCATATTTTCATCGATCATGATCCCAGACCCCCAAACAACCCTCCGTTCAAATTTTGATTTATATATATATATATATATATATATATATATATATATATATATATATCTGACATATGTCATGCTGTAACTCTCTTATTTATGAACCGATTCGGATGTGACTGAGTATGTGTATAGGACATACCAAGGTCTCGACCGAGTTCGTTGGCCAGCTTCATCCGCCATCTTGTTTCAAAATGACGGCCAGTTAATTTTTTTAAAAATTTTTAATAATTCAAAAAGGTGTATACAAAATTATAAATTGAACAAATTGTTTCTGTTAAGTGTTAGAAGATGGGCAGTCCCCTCCAAGTCTTGGCAAACCTTCACATCGGGGAACAATATAGCTGCAATCATAGTAACACGCCCTGATGTGGAGGTAGTTCAATGTTACAGCGACCATAATTCAGTTTTCGTGAATCTAACATCATCTACAGGACCAATAACAATAAGATCCTGTTATTCAAAACCATCAGGAGACTTCCGAGAGGACTTAAAATGGCTGCATTTCTTCATGCCCCTTCAGCACCTGATTTTGGGAGCAGATCTCAACGTGCACTTGTCATTGCTCGGCTACCAAAAGGAGGATGAACGGGGATCCATCCTAACATACCTACTACTTTCCAAGAACTTAACACTCATAAACGATACGGAATCACCACCTTCGTTCATAGGAGAGCCGGGACGTCCATGTCGGGGAAACCCAGATGTCACCGTGTGCACTCAGGATCTAACCAACTTCGTCGACTCCTGGTACGTGGACACAGAATCCGTATCGCTATCTGATCATAGGTATATTTGTTTCTCTCTTTCATTAACACCCTCAACAATAGATCTCAAAAGGTTTAAAACAAAGTATACAACCTTCAAAAAATTTAACAAATTCTTCAGACCTTTGGCCACGGACTTACACACTAAACTTACATCGGTTGACACCTATGACAAATTGGATAATTGGCTAGAAGACTTCAATATCAAAATTAACCAAACATGTCAAAAAACATTAAAAACTAAAAAACTTAAACTATACCCAACTTTTGACTGGTGGACTGACGCGCTAAGATCCCACCGAAACAAAATATCAGCTCTAAGGAAAAGATGGAGGTCATCGGGTGACTCAAAATGGAGAACGCTTCTACAACGTGAGCGAGCGCTATATAAAAAACACATAAAAAGCGAAAAATTAAATTCCTGGAAAAAATTCTGTAATAATACAAAAGACACCTTTGGGCAGGCGTTCAAAATTGCAACAAACAAAAACTTATCAAACCAACACTTTATTCACACATCCTTGGAAGGTTCTTCACCTTACACTACAAAACAAGAAGCATTTCAAAATCTTTTAACACATCATTTTCCAATAAATCCAACTGTTCCGTTACTTTTAGCCCCAGCAGGGGAGATAGTCCCCTCCCCCCCACTCTTCTCAAATAAAGAAATAAAAACAGCATTATCTGAACAAAACAATCTTAAAGCCCCTGGTCACGATAAAATAGACGCATACCTCATAAAAAATCTTTTCAAATCATACAAATACTTAATTCGTGATCTTTTCAATAAATGTTTAAATTTAAATTATTTCCCAAAAAATTGGAAAATAGCTAACGTTATATTTTTCACAAAAAACAATAAAAATCCTAAACTCCCAACCTCATATAGACCCATTTGCCTTCTCCCGATGCTGGGCAAAATCCTAGAACGCATGCTTAAACATAGACTAAATTACTATCTAGAAAACAATAACTACTTACATAAATCTCAATTTGGCTTCCGTGAAGGAAAAAGTACAGTACAATTACTTAACAGATTAAAATATAAAATTAATAATTATCTAAAATCAAATAAATACTGCGGGCTCGTCTCATTTGACATTGTGGGGGCGTTTGATAATATTGACTGGACAACATTGGGCAGAATTCTCAAAACCCTGCCAGTCCCAAAATATCTTGTAAACTTTCTCCTAAGCTTTCTTTCAGACAGACTCATCATTACCGATTACCTAAATAATAACATTAAACGTCCTACTTCCCAAGGTTGACCACAGGGTTCGTGTCTCGGCCCTCTCCTGTGGCTCTTTGTGGCCAATCAAATACTAAAAATATTCTACACTAAATTCACTAATCTTTATGCCTTTTGCGATGATTTCAATCTTATTATACGCGCAAACAATAGAAGAGATTTAGAATCGCAGGCGAATGAAAGAATTGCCCTTTTTGCCCAATTATGTGAAGACCTCTCGCTAAAAATATCATCAGATAAAACATCGTACATTCTGTTGGGTAAAAATGCCTTGGTGAGTCGTCCACCAATCTTTAAATTAAAACAATCCAATATAAAAGGTGTCACCGACTTAAATATCTTAGGTATAACATTCCAATTAAATCCTAAATGGGATAAACACATCCAAAAAAATTAAAAACAAAATAGTATTATTAACATCTTCAATAAAACGCGTTTTTTCAGCCACATGGGGAGTGGATAGATCACGCCTTAGAACCTGGTACATCACAGTCTTAGAGAAAATAATAGTTTACGGCTCGGAGGTATGGTTCGACGATTTAAGAGTTATTGACAAACGTAACCTCCAGAGCATACAAAGATTATGTTTAATATCAATAACAAAAACATATAAAAATACTTCAACTCACACATTACAGACACTACTAGGTATTCCACCACTATTACTAACGTTAGAACATAAAAACTTAAAATATAAAATATTAAACAACACAGAGATATTATTAAAAGATAATAAGGTAATAACTAAAAATGACATAGAAGAAAAGCTTTACAAATACACAATTAACCCAGAAAACTTTTTAAATAATCTAATAACAATAGACAAAATCTTAAATAACATAGATATTACACACATATACACAGACGGTTCTAAGGTGGATTCTAATACAGCTTTCTCATTGGTGATTTTTCAGAACAACATAAAAATAGACGAAAAAACTACTAAAATTCAACCAGAAAACACAGTCTACCAAGCAGAGCTGCACGCGGCCATAACAGCAATAGAATGGGCAATAAATTCTAACTTTAATAAATTTCAAATTTTATCAGATAGTCAATCAACAATCCTTTCATTAACAAATCAATTTCCAACACTTAAAGCAATTTATGATATACAGCAACTAATACATCAAAATAAAAACAAAATATTTTATCTAACATGGGTTAAAGGACACGCGGGTACAATAGGCAACGAACTGGCGGACAAGCTGGCTAATGATGCTGCTCAGTACTCCAACCTTCCAGTAGAGCGCGGAATAAAATTTCCACGCTCATATTTAAATAAATGTATCAAAGATCAATTACTGGAAAGGTGGCAGTACAACTGGGATAACTCAGGGAGCGGCAGATTTACGTATCAGCTTGTGCCAGAAGTCAACACTAAATTAATAACTAAAGATAAAGTCTCAATATATTTTTTCACGGGCTGCGGCAGTTTTCCTACATTCTTAAATAAAATCGGTAAAATGGATAATGATCTATGTGTTTGTGGCCAGAGGGGTGATCGTATCCATTATGTCTTCGGGAAGTGTAGATTTATGAAATATAAATTTCATAGGAAATTTCCAACACTCCTCGAGGACATGATGGATATTATTAATAATAATGAATCACTAGGCAAATTATATCAAAATTATAATATCTCAAATGAGAAATATTCTTTTATAAAATACAAATTTTATTTTTAAATCTAAAATATTTTTTAATCCTGCTATTGCTCGTCCTGTGAAGGTTATTTCGCTTCATGGAGACGGTTGTCCTCTTAATTTGCGGTGTTATGTATCTTTAACTATATTTTCTGTTTATAAGTGTTTATTCATCAAGTATATTACTCTAGTTTTATTCATTGTATATAAGTGATTATTATTCAAATATAAATTTTCCATTGTTTTATTCATCGTGTATATTTGTATATTATTCGAGTGTAGTATTCATTGCATTACTCATTATAATTAAGTGTATAAATGTTCGGAAAATCTTGCTAACAATTAAATAGTTAAAATAATCAATATAATTGATTATCTAGTAAAATGTAAATATATCAAGTGTACTACCTGTAAATACATAATTGTTACTTTACAATTCATATATTCATTCATCTACTTCTTGCATGGTTAATCATGAGGGCAGACATTTCTTAGGGTTGTCTTTTAAAGAATGGAAAATGTTGTTAAACTTAGAAAATTACTGTTATCATCTTGCAAAGAGCTATTATGTATAATGTGTAAATATTGAAATTTGTAAAACATGTAACTTATATAATTATTGTGTATACATTTTTTTTTTTTAAATCTACTTACCTGTAAAAAACTGTAGCTTTAAATATTGTGTATATAATCTATAATATTCAAACATTGTATAAAATCAGGCACGCCCTGAATAAATAGGGCTGCCATTTGTGAATTAGAGTTTGTATAATTTACTATAATTTACTTTTCAACTTGTAAATGTTTTCCCATGGCACGCCCTGATAAATAGGGCTGCCACTTATGATTGATGGTGTAAGAAATTTTAATTAATCCGGAGACGGTGGTGTCGTTTGGACGGTAGAGACCTTCCTGCCTTGAGCTTGGGGCTTGTCCCGATCATATGCCAAAAGCGGATCCTCAAGGCGGATGACAGACAGACAGCCAGTTAGAAGATGATACAAGGATTCTGGAACATGTTTTTCTTTCGCTATATCTTAAAAAATGGCTGAGATATAGCAGTTTGAAATTCTACGGTGGCTGAGATTTTGAAACAATTTGATATTTATTATGTTGTAACTCTTGTATTTATAAACCGATATGAATGTGACTGATCATGTGTACAGAAAATACCAAAGTCTCGACCGAGTTCGTTGGCCAGCTTCATGCGCCATCTTGATTCAAAATGGCGGCGAGTTAAACTTTTTTAATTTTTTTAAAAATTCAAAAAGATGTATAAAAAAATATAAATTGAAAAAGTCGTTTCCGTTAAGTGTTAGACCGTGATACAAGGATTTCGGAAATTTTTTTGTTTTGGCTTTATCTTAAAAAATGGCTGAGATACGGCAGTTTAAATTTATAGTGTGGCTGACATTTTGAAAGAATCTGATGTTTGTTAAGTTGTAACTGTTATGCTGATATTCGCATTCAACTTCAGTATTTTCCAAAACCGGGATGGAATCTTCTATAATCGGGTTCCAAGCATTTTAGCTTCGGGTGTTTGAGTAAAATGAGTTGAATTTTTAAAAACATGGACTATGAAAGCTACCTCTTCCTACCGGTACAGGCCGGAAGTACTTTTTTCATATACAGAGAGTGAATTACTCTGAGAGCTGGATTTCACTAAAAGCAATAATGATTTTGCGATGAAAAAAGACACAGAAAGTTCCTTTAGCTTAACTAAATTTAGATTTAAACTTATGTGTATATTTTTCATAATTAATATAAGTTGCTGAACTAAAAATTGTTATTTGGTTATAAATTGGCTACACTGTAAACATTACTGTTTGATCTTAATACCAATGTAATGAATGGGATCTCGTTGTTGTGTATGCCCTGTGTTCCCCACAGGGTCTGTATCCTCCCCTGACAAGACAAGTAGACATATACAATTAATCTCACACGCTGCATATTAAGTATAATAACTATTGTTTATTTTGGTTGTGTGTTGCATATTGCCATTGGACTGCGAAAATCTTAAACATTGTTTTATTTCACATAAGTTTTAGAAATCAAGTGAAATATATATTTGTTTTTTTACTTTTTATTCTCTATTAAATGGTTGAATATAAAAATAAAATATTTTACAGTGTATGAAGCATTTATTTCAGACAGGACATGCTACAAAGATAAATTAATCAGCAATTTTTCAACGTTATATTTGTAAAGTATCTAAAGTACAAAAATCTAAAAAAAAAATTCATGAAAAATAATTTTGTATTAAAATTATTAAATAAAGGATAGTTTATAATTTCAAAAGAATCATGGAGTATTCAATTTCTTTTATCGAATTGCAAACAAAAATTCTGAAGAAGAAAATTTCTGAAGTATGATATTTGTGAAGTATTTAAGGTACAAAAATCTAAAGAAAATATCATAAAAAATAATTTTGTATTAAAGTTATTAAATAAAGGATAGTTTATAATTTCAAAAGAATCATGGAGTATTGAATTTCTTGTATCGAATTGCAAACAAAAATTCTGAAGAAGAAAAATTGTGAAGTATGATATTTGTGAAGTATTTAAGGTACAAAAATCTAAAGAAAATTTCTTGAAAAATAATTTTTTATTAAAATCCATACTAATAAAAGAAAGTTTCGCTCTGTGTGTGTGTGTGTCTGTCTGTGTGTGTGTCTGTTTGTGATGGCTAGCAAAATCTAGCCCACCTAGAAGTCTGGAAATTTAGGTGTGGATATTCCAAGGTGCACCTGATCCTCAAAATTTTAATATTTTGATAATTAGCCTAGATATTAATTAGATTCTCATTAACAAACGCTTCTAAAATGTCATCTTTTAAAACAAAATGGCGAAAGAAACGAACTGGCGCGTTGGATTTGCGAGCGGAAATGAACAAATTCGAAATTATTTTACTAATTAGCGAATTTTAAGAAAACTAATTGAGATATCAATTTGAAAACTTCTGAGCATATGTAAAAAAATATTCTGCATCTGACCATGTGATTTTTGAAAAATTCGGTCGGTAATTTTTTTTAATTTATGCAAAAAACTGCCAAAAATCTGCCGGCGCCATTGAAAACGATCCCAGAAATCTTTCAGACAGGGATCTGCTTTCATTAAAAACTGAACTACAAAGAGATCTGTTTCTCTGGCCGATCCCTCTCATTTAGTTTGCGAAAATGAAAGGAAATAATAGCCAAATTTTACTAATGAACAGAAATTTAGGTAACTAATTAAGATATAGATTCGAAATTGAGGTTCGGAAGGGGGTGTCATCTGACGGCTATTTTAGCGTAGCGTCTTCGTTATGTTCTAATTATCAGAAAAATGTAATTCTTTTTTTAATGATCGCGTTAATGTAGGTGACGGTGGTTCTCTTGAACAAATTATTTATTATATTTACGGGTTTAGGGAGGGAGGGGGTTAACGCCTTTCTCTGAGATTGTAATAATCTCGGACCCGGGCAACGCCGGGCGGGTTAGCTAGTTATTAAATAAAGGATAGTTTATAATTTCAAAAGAATCATGGAGTATTGAATTTCTTTTATCGAATTGCAAACAAAAATTCTGAAGAAGGAAATTTGTGAAGTATGATATTTCTGAAGTATTTAAGGTACAAAAATCTAAAGAAAATTTCATGAAAAATAATTTTGTATTAAAATTATTAAATAAAGGATAGTTTATAATTTCAAAAGAATCATGGAGTATTGAATTTCTTTTATCGAATTGCAAACAAAAATTCTGAATAAGAAAAATTGTGAAGTATGATATTTGTGAAGTATTTAAGGTACAAAAATCTAAAGAAAATTTCATGAAAAATAATTTTGTATTAAAATTATTAAATAAAGGATAGTTTATAATTTCAAAAGAATCATGGAGTATTGAATTTCTTTTATCGAATTGCAAACAAAAATTCTGAATAAGAAAAATTGTGAAGTATGATATTTGTGAAGTATTTAAGGTACAAAAATCTAAAGAAAATTTCATGAAAAATAATTTTGTATTAAAATTATTAAATAAAGGATAGTTTATAATTTCAAAAGAATCATGGAGTATTGAATTTCTTTTATCGAATTGCAAACAAAAATTCTGAAGAAGAAAATTTGTGAAGTATGATATTTGTGAAGTATTTAAGGTACAAAAATCTAAAGAAAATTTCATGAAAAATAATTTTGTATTAAAATTCTTAAATAAAGGATAGTTTATAATTTCAAAAGAATCATGGAGTATTGAATTTCTTTTATCGAATTGCAAACAAAAATTCCGAAGAAGAAAATTTGTGAAGTATGATATTTGTGAAGTATTTAAGGTACAAAAATCTAAAGAAAATTTCATGAAAAATAATTTTGTATTAAAATTCTTAAATAAAGGATAGTTTATAATTTCAAAAGAATCATGGAGTATTGGATTTCTTTTATCGAATTGCAAGCAAAAATTCTGAAAAAGGAAATTTGTGAAGTATGATATTTCTGAAGTATTTAAGGTACAAAAATCTAAAGAAAATTTCATGAAAAATAACTTTGTATTAAAATTATTAAATAAAGGATAGTTTATAATTTCAAAAGAATCATGGAGTATTGAATTTCTTTTATCGAATTGCAAACAAAAATTCTGAAGAAGAAAAATTGTGAAGTATGATATTTGTGAATTATTTAAGGTACAAAAATCTAAAGAAAATTTCATTAAAAACAATTTTGTATTAAAATTATTAAATAAAGGATAGTTTATAATTTCAAAAGAACCATGGTGTATTCAATTTCTTTTATCAAATTGCAAGCAAAAATTCTGATTTTTTTTTTTTGTGAAGTATGATATTTGTGAAGTATTTAAGGTACAAAAATCTAAAGAAAATTTCATGAATAATAATTTTGTATTAAAATTATTAAATAAAGGATAGTTTATAATTTCAAAAGACCATGGAGTATTCAATTTCTTTTATCGAATTGCAAGCAAAAAGTCTGATTTTTTTTTTTGTGAAGTATGATATTTGTGAAGTATTTAAGGTACAAAAATCTAAAGAAAATTTCATGAATAATAATTTTGTATTAAAATTATTAAATAAAGGATAGTTTATAATTTCAAAAGAATCATGGAGTATTGAATTTCTTTTATCGAATTACAAACAAAATTTCTGAAGAAGAAAATTTGTGAAGTATGATATTTGTGAAGTATTTAAGGTACAAAAATCTAAAGAAAATTTCATGAAAAATAATTTTGTATTAAAATTCTTAAATAAAGGATAGTTTATAATTTCAAAAGAATCATGGAGTATTGGATTTTTTTTATCGAATTGCAAGCAAAAATTCTGAAAAAGGAAATTTGTGAAGTATGATATTTCTGAAGTATTTAAGGTACAAAAATCTAAAGAAAATTTCATGAAAAATAACTTTGTATTAAAATTATTAAATAAAGGATAGTTTATAATTTCAAAAGAATCATGGAGTATTGAATTTCTTTTATCGAATTGCAAACAAAAATTCTGAAGAAGAAAAATTGTGAAGTATGATATTTGTGAATTATTTAAGGTACAAAAATCTAAAGAAAATTTCATTAAAAACAATTTTGTATTAAAATTATTAAATAAAGGATAGTTTATAATTTCAAAAGAACCATGGTGTATTCAATTTCTTTTATCAAATTGCAAGCAAAAATTCTGAATTTTTTTTTGTGAAGTATGATATTTGTGAAGTATTTAAGGTACAAAAATCTAAAGAAAATTTCATGAATAATAATTTTGTATTAAAATTATTAAATAAAGGATAGTTTATAATTTCAAAAGAACCATGGAGTATTCAATTTCTTTTATCGAATTGCAAGCAAAAAGTCTGAAATTTTTTTTTTGTGAAGTATGATATTTGTGAAGTATTTAAGGTACAAAAATCTAAAGAAAATTTCATGAATAATAATTTTGTATTAAAATTATTAAATAAAGGATAGTTTATAATTTCAAAAGAATCATGGAGTATTGAATTTCTTTTATCGAATTACAAACAAAATTTCTGAAGAAGAAAATTTGTGAAGTATGATATTTGTGAAGTATTTAAAGTACAAAAATCTAAAGAAAATTTCATGAAAAATAATTTTGTATTAAAATTATTAAATAAAGGATAGTTTATAATTTTAAATGGAGTTTCTTTTATTGAATTGCAAGCAAAAAGGGCGGAAAAGAAAAAAAAAATAGAGAAAACAGCACAATCACAATAAACAGGTTTATCTTCGTCATTGTTGTTTCTGGTAGACAGCCCGGTTCGGTTGAACGTATATATTTAAACGATTGTTAGTAGTTTTATTACGTGTACATTTAGTGTACTTCATGCATAAAAATGACATAACTCGTTTGATAGCAAATTATGGTTGCTTAATCAAAAATTTATTTCGTTTATCGAAGTCCTTCAATGTGAAATAAAACATATTCTTTCGGTAGTCCAATTACAGGATAAAAAACTGAAAATCTTCATTAGCGTTCTGAATGTTGGATAATATGTGTTTTTCGTTTCCTCTAATTATAAAAAAGAAGTTATTACATTAGAAACATTAGTTTTTTCATACTGAATCGTGTTTTCGCATACAACTTGAACTATGATGAACATAAGACAGTAATATTTTCAACAGACTCTTTAGCGTTATCAAATTTGATATTAGATCAAGAAAACTTATAGTCATAACCAACATTCGAGGTCAAACAACTCTGAGTCAAACGCTTTTATTTCCAAATGTAGCACTCATTTTATACAGAGTCGCTTAACAAATTATAATGTACAAATTCCAGAACGTCAGTATTTTTCCTCACATCACATTTTGCACAAACTTAAATAAATATGATGAAGTTCTGCAGAATTTTTCAACAAAAATTGGTTTTCAGCATGTTGCGAGTCATCTACATTTTTGGTCTGAATAATAAATATAATGAAAATTGTTTCTTTTAACGTTCATTAACACCCCTGCCAATTTGATCCTATAGTTTAGAAACCTATTATATATATATATAACTGAACTTCAAGTCAGATAGTGATTTGTCACACTTCATGATTTTAAATTTATAATGAAATGCATTAATTTTAGTGATAATAGTGGGTATTTATTTTTATATATTTCATAATAGTATTAAAAACGAATGCAATTAATTATAACGAACTATACATAAGAAGCTAATATTATGATTATGTTAATAAAATATACTCAGAACATTTTCGAATCTTAAGATAATGGTGTATTTAAAGTATTAATTTTATTTTATTTAGTGAAGTGAGATCTGAGAATATTATACAGCTCCACATCTTCAATTAACATTAAAACATCGGAAAAAGAAATTTACATATGACTTCTTCGTTAAAAATAAAATAAAGATTTTATTCTTAAAAGTCAGAACATTAAACATTCAGAACATTCTTAAAAACAGAAAATACAGTAAATGTATTTAATTTCTACAAGGAATTTATAATAGTAGTTCATATTTCATATCAATTAGAGAACAATTACTGTTGTTGTTGAATAAAGGGAAATCCATGAAACAGCGAATTTTATAAAACAAAATATTTAAAAAATATATATCAAAATTTGCAATTTCCACTTATTAG